>CM070554.1:0-600000 GCA_036346405.1 Phyllostachys edulis | reverse complement strand
AATCCTGTCATCACCGTCGAAATTTAGGCCCTGGATGCCCCTGATAGTGGACTCATAGTTCTTAGCGTTAGATGGGTGCCTGCCAGAAGACAAACGCCTGGTGTCGGAGGAGTCGACCATCTGCGGACTCCACCGCGGAGCTGCAGATCTTTGGAATGCCCCTGGGCTTGCATCTGTTGTACGACTACGCGACTGGTCGGCATCAGTGCTTGGTTCTCGGCTGCTAGAGACAGCAGGTCGCCTTGAGGATCCGCTTGACCGTCCCAAAAAAGTCAAACTGGAGAACTACACGTCATTTAAGGGTCAGATATTACAGAGCAATTATATATACAGAAACACTTCTGCGGTCCGCCTATTTTGTGATCACACTAGCAACATCAGACACACAAAAGCTCTAATAACTCACCACAGCCTCTTTCGAAGTGGATTGATCGTGTCCAACAGGGGAGTTCTGCTTGGCTAGGCTGCCTGCATTTATAGCTGGAGGTGGAACCTGACGCCGCATTTTATCCATGTCTGACCAGCCACTTCCCCTTCCCTCTTCAGTAGCTACATCAATTCAGTAGATCGAGCTACATCAATTCAGCAGACCACATAGAAAGACCTAGCAAGCTTGAAAATTGGCAAGACCGAACTTTATGGAAACAAACAATCTCAAAGGTTGACAAAACAGTAGAATGGACATCCATCTGTATTTTTATTTGATTACCATTTAAATGTTTTCCAGAAATACAGTTAATTAACTTGACTTAAAAGACCAAAGGATCAGGTAATGAGCTTGATTCCTACTCTCCAGTTATTAGTAAAATTTTGTAATCAGCAACCTGGTTGTAACTCATTCACAGTCAACAACTTCTTTTTTTTAGGAAAATACCATCAGGTTACTTAAAGAGTTCATACTTCAATCTACTACAGATTGATAAATTGTTTTAAAGAAGAATTGAATATTTATATGATCACAAATTGATAGTTTATAAGAAAAAAACTGCCTACAATTTATCTCATGTCAAAAGAACTAATCAGCTACTGTACAAGCCACCATGAGATAGATGTATACCTGATTGTCTATTATTATTTGCCACAGGAGCCATCCCAGAGCTTTGTCCTGCTGCCGGTGCCTAACATAAGAGTACATGAGCAAATAGTCAGACATAAATCCCCATGTGCACACGCATTGAAGAAAGGAGGGAGGGGCAGTTGCATTGTACTGACAATGGCACGCGGTGGAGCACTGGTCATCTGTGACTGTTGATACTTAAGAATTGTCCAGTCAAAAACATAATCAAACTGAAAGCCTGCACATAAAAAAAAAAATTGCTCTATCAAGAGTTTTTCAAAGGTACCATTTTGCAGCATTAAGATATTTAAACATTACTTAGTCATTAAATTAAATCTTGAGCATATTTACAACATGCAAACAGTAAGCCAACCCTCTCGAATAAAAAGGTCTCTGAACAATCTCTTCAGATACTGATAGTCTGGTGCATCTTCAAAGCGCAGTGAGCGACAGTAATGGAAGTAAGATGCAAATTCAGTAGGATATCCACGACAGAGGGCCTAAAATTGAGATAATACGATTAAAAACCCAATATGTCAGTGGCAAATGCACTTTACAGAGAAGAACGTGTTACCTCAGTTGACGTAGAAATTTTCCTTTCACTGATTTTCTCGTACTTTTGTTTCTTATTCCCAGCTTTTAGACCCTGCCATGGAAGGCTGACAACAACAACACCGTGCATTAATAAAGTGTATACCAAAGAGGCAGAGATGCAAGAAGAAATTGCATGAGGTTACGTTAAACAACCTTCCTCTTAAGAAGTACATCAGTACATATCCAAGAGACTCCATGTCATCCCTCCGGCTTTGTTCTATGGAGAAGCATAAAATCAAATTATGATATCCAAACAGGAAGATACACGGAAAGGTAAGAGAAGTTTACTAGGAACAAATAACACTGCATGCCTTCAATCTATGTACTGCTACTGAATAAAGGAGTTCATATCCAACAATCAAGTAAACTTACCAATTCCAAGATGGGTGTTTACACTTGCATATCTTGCTGTTCCCGTCAAGTTCTTGTTCTCTCTGTGATTAAATATACAAATGTCATATGTTTGATTTGGAAGTGTTGTACTGTTGTATAACACTAAGAATAGATTGTCCACTAATTTTAATGTCGATTGGTACAAAGCTCGCATCATAAACATAAAATACTTATGCCACCCATTGTGGCAGCATCAGAAGTACAGCAGTAACTCTGACATATATTATGGAATGCATTCAATTCTCATAATGTGGAAAAGAAAGATGAAAAGTTACAGCAACTACTATTTTAAGTAGATTGGCAATAGCATCTTTACCTATATGGAATGTGCTGGTGTGTCGATGTATCCCTGTACTTCTTTGCAAGTCCAAAATCTATGGCATAAACCTACAGAGAGATTGAGAGATACAGATAAGTACAACACCTGCAATTGATCCATGAATACAAGCAGACCAAGGGAACATAACTATTACCTGATTTGCCCTTTTTCCCAGGCCCATGAGAAAGTTGTCTGGCTTAATATCTCTATGCAAGAAAGACTTGGAATGAACAAATTCGACTCGATTGATCTAACAAAATAGAAGATGTTAAAAGCACACAAGATGAAATGAAAGCAGTTATAATAAAGTTGGACCAAAGTAATACACTAATACTGCCATGGAGAAACAATACTCCGTAGGATTAGACCAAAGAATATAGAAAACGAGTACAATCTTAGCAGTATATCATACCATTTGGTCAGCAAGCATCAAAACAGTTTTTAGAGAGAGCTTCCTGTTACAAAAACTGAAAAGATCTTCAAGGCTTGGTCCCAGTAAGTCCATTACCAAAACATTGTAATCACCCTCTACACCAAACCACTTAACATTTAGAATTCCAGCTGCAGAATCAAAGGGAATGTCAGTTAATTCCTCTGTTCAAAAACAAGAAATTGGACAAAGTAAAACCAAGCAAACGAATAGAAAACACATATATTACTTCCTCCTTGAAGTATTCTGTATAACTTTGACTCATACAACAATTGAGGATGCTTTGTCTTCACATTTTCCTGGACAGAACATCAGAAACAACAAGGGTATTATCTGTTCCTACAGAAAGAGCACTGATGTAAACAGCAAAAAGAAAAGACTTATTCTCACACTAATTGTGTAACATCACATAAGATAAAATTCATATTTGCGATGAGTTACAAGCTTACAGTTAAAGATCAAGCAAATGAATTCTAGTCTACAAAAATGAAGAGAATGGAGTATATTGCAGCGCTGCATCTGTATATTCCATCTCTTCGAAACTCATATTTTTTACAGTGAAAACTTTAACTAAAACAACTAAACCAAACTGCACTGCAGGACAGAATGAGAGCTCAAGCATAAAAATTAGGAACCCCGAAGGTTTTCGCAGCAACATAACACACACAACGCATACCCCAGTACAGCAGTACTCCACACCAGGGATTAAAATCCCGGCCGGGTAACCGCTTACCGGAGGGGGGCCGGGATACGGGATCCCGGCCGGTAATCCCGGTTTTTTCAAATTCAAATTCGAATGGCTTTTAATCAAATTTGAACGAAATTTATCCGGAAAACAACCGGTTTGTTTGACCGGTTACCGGTCCCGGCCATCGGGAAATAGCCCAGTAACGGTTCTTTGATCCTTGCTCCACACTGCCTTTTGTAATTTACCTCCATATATTACCAATCCAAGTGCATCAGGTTTACATAGCTACCACTTGACATGATTACCAAACTGAGAAAATATCACAATTCCCCCAAATCGAGCATATAGTTCGACCTCCACATCCTAGATCCCCACATCTGAAGCAATAGATACCAAAATCGCAAAAATAGATAAAAACATAGAGCAAACTCACGAGCTTAATCGCGACCTCCTCGTTGGTCTGCACGTTGGTACCTGCACAGACACACGAAGCCCACCCGAGGGGGGGGGGGCTTATCAAAGGCTCGAAAAGACGGGAACTTTGGAATAAAAATGGGATCTTTAGGCAGAATTGCTCACGAACCGAGGTAGATCTCCCCGAAGGAGCCGCTCCCCAGCTTGCGGCCGACGCGGAACTTGTTGCCGATGCGCGGCTCCATCGCTCTGCGCACCCCGCCGAGACGATCCGTGGAATCACCACAATCTGACGGACCCTGCCATGCGGGAATCGAATCGATTCGGTTAGCAGTTCCGAGGGGAATTGGGAGCTAGGGCTCGAGTGGATCGAAGTGGGGAATTGGGGCTCTCTCTCTCTCTGTCTCTCTTTCCTTCCTTTTGTGCTGCTGGTGTTCTTATTTTCGCGGACACGGCCTGCCTGTTGGCCTAACAGGATAATTCTTAAGAAATCGAGATGTCGGACGGTAAGATGGGGGAATAGCGTCACGGTTTAGGGGAGGTGCCCCTCGTTTTCCACTCTCCTTTCCTACGGTGGCATGGATTGCCAAGTCAAAGCTGATCTGGACCTGTTCCTCCCTTCTTTCTTACCGGGCTCGACAAACCCACACCTCGTCAGGTTTTCGTTGCTGAAATCGGAAGGTCTCGCCCAACCAAAATTCATCTAGTGATAAGTAATTTTGCGATTATTAAAACCCAGATGCACTGATCGACTATTCCACTTACAACGTCCGTTGGAGTTTATCGAAGCCAGCTGCTAAGACCTTCTCCGGTTTATCCAAATCTAGATTCAGATCCACCGAAGCATACCACATCGCCAGCGGGTGGTGACAGGGCGAAAAGGAGGTGACGGGATAGTCGGCCAAAGCAGCGGCGGAGGGTAGTATCAAGTGGTAGCAACGATGATGGCGGGGAGGAGAATGAGAAGGGGCAACGACTGTATACCATGTAATATGGGGTGCGGAATCAATCCATGGCAGAAGAGGCACAGCGGCGAAGGGGGAGATTGGTGGTTCTAGTGGCTGTTGGTGAATTAGTATCAGAATATGTGATGTACGACGCTGTTGCCATGGAGCGCGATCCATGGTTGTGGGATAGTGTTATTGAGAAGAAGAAGGGGAGGAAGGTGCGATGGATGAGAGAGTGGTGAAGAACAAAGGTGGGCTAGGTTTTATGGATGGTATGACCTACAAGATCGGGTGACATTTAATGCTACTCAGCGTTGTGTTAATGCAATGGACACTTGTCGTTCCACCTCCTCCATCAAATGGACACTTGTCGTTCCACCTACTCCACCAAATCGCCTACGCAACACCACGTCGTCACACCATTTGTAACCCCACAAAAAGGGACTTTCGGTGCACCAAATGGAAGAACACGAGAACAATCCAGACGCTTAGACTAGTATACAACCAATGAATACTATATAAAGATGTATAGATTTAAATAACATAGTTTAGATACATATATCACAAGAAAAATCTCTGCACTAGCACTCTTTGAACTGCATGGATCTTAAAGCAAAATGACAGGGAGGTGAAAAATGTAATGCCTTGTGGCCTAAAATTCGCTTAAAGCCCAACCCTCACGTGGGACAAGCGCAAGAGTAGCACCTCGCTTATGCTTTTTCATCCTCGCCTTGCCTAAAAAGGGTAACCCAGAAGTGTTACGATTTGGGCCAACACCTAACATACATTATGTGCTAGTGTAACTTAATATAAACTAGCAATGCGGTTCTAAAGGTCGGGGTGTTAAAAAAAGCAAGCCATACCTCCCTTAGTTATGGTCATATGTCAAACTCCATATAGTTCACTAGTAAGACTTGAATTGTAGGGCTACTTCAGTTTTTATCATCAATTTTGTGTGGTCACAATAGAGGTGGCCAAACAGGTGGCCTGGTCCTGCACGACACGGCCCCATGCTGACACGACCCAATAAGGCCCGGCTGCTAATTAGGTCGTGACGTGCTGGCCCACAGGCCGATGTGCCAACCTAGGCACGACACAGTGGTGCCTCGACCTGTGCCGGGCACAGTTGGCCCGACGAGCTGTGGGCGACCCATGTAGCCCATTTTGGCCCCAAAAAAATTAAAAATTCAAATAAAATATCTTTTTTTCCTTTTTCTTCTTTTCTCTTTTCCTTTATTTCTTTTTCCTCCTTTCCTTTTTCTTTTCTTCCTTTTCTTTTCCTCTTTCTCTCACACTCTCTCCTGGCGTTCCGGTCGTCTTTCCCGTCTTCGCCATTCTATAGTAGTACTTAAAGAGATCCAGATCTGCGGGAATCCCCAAGTATGCTTTTGTAAGATCGAGGAGACTGACTAGAAGGGGGTGAATTTGCGGTTTTTAAAATCTTTTAGCTAAAACCAAGTTTTTGCGGAATTGTAAATCAATTCGATTTTGCTCAATAAAGCATAAATCAACTAGTCTTGACTAAGTGCACCAACAACATAAG
This sequence comes from Phyllostachys edulis, assembly GCA_036346405.1. Taxonomy (NCBI): domain Eukaryota; kingdom Viridiplantae; phylum Streptophyta; class Magnoliopsida; order Poales; family Poaceae; genus Phyllostachys; species Phyllostachys edulis. Next base: position 593,615 of record CM070554.1, on the reverse strand, counting down.
ACTATTGATAATGATAGCAACCATACAAAGACTATAAGTAATTTAATTATAGGAATGTAAATTGCACAAAGTAAATCACTAGAGAGCAAACCACAATGACATAATGATGTTTTACCGTGGTGTTCGGAGACTTGTCGGTCTCCCCTAATCTACGTTGAGGTAAGGCCAAACTAATTGGACCGGCTCCACGAATTAAGCCAAACACCTCAATTCCACTAGTGGAAGCTCTTTCCCGCTCCGGGTAGGTTTCCCGCTCCGGATAGGTGAGCTCTAACTTTCACAACACGTCAGGCCTTCTCACAAGCTTCTTGAGAAGATCACCGGATCACGACGCCTCCACGCCGTCTAGGTGTCGGCAAACACCAAGAGTAATAAGTCAAGCCCCTTGCTTGACTCTCACCACGTGCAACGAATGCACAAGCTCAAGTGGATACGAAATCCACCTCTAGATGCAACACATGCAACTAGAGACCTCTCTCCTTGCTCACAAGGTGCAACACATGCACAATTGAGAGGAGAAGCTCACACTAGCTCAAGTGAGTGAAATGGGATGCCAAGAGTTGTCTCTCAACCGGTCAAGGTGGGTATTTATAGCCCACACACAAAAACTAGCCGTTGAGAGCAGAAATCCTCAAAAATCAGGATTGCGGTACTACCGCCATGCAAACTCTGGTACTACCATTTTTTTTACTGTTCACGGGTCGAACGGGTGCATTAACAGCTCAAAAACTAGCCATTGAAGGTTTGGTGCGGTAGTACCGTAGTACAATGGGCGGTACTACCGTTTTGCGGTAGTACCTCTCTTCTCAAGGCGGTAATTCCGCAGAGCACAGACAACACTCGGTAAAAAAAGTCATAAATTTTGACTCCGATGTCGGAATTGAGTGATCTTGGACTCTATGGAAAGCTTATTCAAATGGCTACACAACCCACCTATTTGATTGATCTCAAACATATTTGATTAAATCAAAAAACACAACTCCAAAGAGTCACTACCATGGTCTAAGTCCAAAGAAATAGCAATAAGCAATCTTAGACCATACCAAGGGAAAATGCATGAATCCCAATAATTTGCAAAACACATTTGCAAACTTAGATCATACCACAAGGAGTATGTACATAGACTTCAACCATTTGCAAAACACATTTGCAAAGTATAGTCATATGCTACAAGGATTAAATGCATGAGTCTCCACTATTTGCAAAACACATTTACAAATAATAGTGATGAGGACATCCCGATTGAACCGATTACACGAGCACGAGCTAAAAAGATTAATCAACAGGTGAACTAGCTCCTAGTTAAATTTGGTGTAACTTTATATGAGAACTGGTTACTACCTAATGCTAGTATTTTAATTGTTCTCAGGTTTGTGTGTGAGGAGACTTTAGGACCACAAGGAGGCATTAGGACCACAAGGAGGCATGGATGCAAGGAAGCTGCTGTGCATGCGCAAGGAAGGAAAGGAACCAATGGCCAAGATGATATTTAATGGTTTATGCATGATCATGCATGGATCATGGATGCATGCATGTAACAAGAAAGAAAAGAATAAAGAAATGTAAAGGAAGTCATGAGGACGTGAATACGTGGAGGTGTTGCACATTGTTTTTTTTATGTTGCCGTGGAAGTTGGATTGCATGCTCCCGTACACCATCATGAATGGCTGAATAATTCTCTGGTTGATGCGGCTCATGGGACTCACACACATTGAGTTTACGTGGTACCGAGGGCGCCAAGGACTCAAATCCAAGCCAGAGTCGGACTTTATATTTGTTATACGAAACTACCGAGGGAGAGGACGCTGCATGCATGAGTTCGAGACAAAGCTATTTAGAGTTGATTCGGTTTTGGAAATATCTTGCTTAAACCCTAGGCAGTATGACGTGAGTTTTTGGTTTGCTATAAAACCAAGGGGTGTACCTCATGTAATAGGGACCACGAATATGAATCTATTATTTTGAGAGAGAGCTATACGCTTGTTCTTCCTAGGGTTTGACACACAGTGCAACCTAGAGGGGAATTGGGCGTTCTCAACCCCGTTGTTCTTGTGATTCCTTGTGTTTTGCGAGAGTAACGACACGTCTGCTTTGTGTGGTCGGTGAAGCGGGATCACGGCGTGTGGTTGGGCGAATTCTTTTGTCGCGGATTCTTGTTTTGGCGATGGTTGGCGCCATCGGTTCGTCGAGTTGCACGGATCCAAAGTTATCAACGATCCAACGTCGTGAAGATCGGGCATTCCCCCGCATCATCTTGGTATCAGAGCATCGGTTGCCACGGTAGGATCAATTTACCCGTAGTTAGATCTATTTTTTATCCTATACATAAAAAGCCACAAAAAAAATCATTTTAACCCGTAGTTCAATCTGTTAATTCTTGTGAGTTTCGTTAGGTTTTAATCTAGTAGAAACTATGTTTAGTCGCTGATCACAGTTTTCTTTTGCGTTGCTTGATCTTGTGTTCAATAAAAAAAATCGTCATGTCTTTCACGGTCGTCTGACAGTTCTAATCTCGAGGCAACCTTGCGGCGGTGCCGCCATCGCCACAAAAGCAGCGAAAAAAAAAGGGGTTCGGCTTTGCTAGGCATTCTTTGCAAATCGCTTAAAAAACCTTATTTGCCTGCTCTTTGGTTTACATGACTACAACACCACGGTTTCTCTGATAGCTCTGATGCGAACCTCATGCATGCTACAGATGTTCGCAAGTTAAGCTATAATACCCAGTATGGCGATTTGATAAAAAAACGCCAGACTTCTTTGCTGCGTGTCTCTGATACATTGCAAAAAAAAAAACATGTATATCTTTTGTGAGCCAATTCAATCCTTTGTGAATACTTTGCTCCTATTGAGACTAGCTTGTTGATATTGCTCTAGGGCTGCTCATTTTTATCTCATTACACAATCTAGCTTGAGAGTTTTTGTTGTACCTAAAGGGTTTGTGCTGCTCTTTGTGAACCTTTTTGTTGGCCGAGTACAAAAAAAAAACAGAGCAAAAAAAAAAGACAGTGACAAAAAAAAAGACAGTGACAAAAAAAAGTGCTTGGCCGACATTGTTTTGAGAGCACACCTAGCTGGTACCTATTTTCAGATTGTGCTATTTCATTGTTTTGAGCAATCTTGTGCCCTATTTTATATCATTGAGCAATTAGCTAGCGTCTCTCCATAACTTGTGCAATATGAGCTAGTTGTCCATCACTTATATTTTTTATATATTAGCTCATTCCTTTGATTGCACTAAGTTCCATCATCTTTGCGTGTAAGTTGCTTCGTTCGTCGCTTAAATCTTTTGGATCAGCAACTAGGCATTGAATTCTAGTTTGGATTGTTACCTAGCTTTACAATATCTAGAAATTTCAGATTGCATAGGTAAACACTTTTCCTCAAGCTCCACAAATAAGCCATTGTCTAATAGTGCTTGTGCAATTGAATTAAGCAATCTATCACCTTGTGTTGTCTCACGTCACCAAAGTGCGTGCGACTCTTCAATTCCATCAGGGCGCATAAGAACTTGGTTGGCAAGAGAATGTGAGGTTGAGTGATTTCCACAAATAAAACTTCCACATCCACATATATAGTTTTTCTTTGCTTTGCTACTAACCATGGCGGATCGTGAGTATACATATATTCTCTTCTATGGTAGTAATGATCCGGAGGAGTATCTTGAGTGGGTACAAGACATGGAGTTCGAGCTTACATCCCATAAGTTGAATCGAGAAGGCAAGGAAGTGAGTGGCTACTTTGTTTTTGAGAACTATGCCTCTAGTTGGTGGCGACAACTAAGTGGGAAGCGACTCATTACATCTTGGGTCAAATTAAAAGAGGCTATGAGAAGAGAATTTGTTCCATCCTATTATGAGTGGGAGCTACTACGCCATGTGGAGAGCATTGCACAAGGATGCAAAGGTGTCCAAGATTATTATGATGAGTGAGTCATGCAATGCGTCGTGCCAATATCACTAGTGCATCTCAAGAAAAGAAATACTTCAAAGCAGGCTTGAATTTTCGGATCGTTCTTTGCACTTCAAGATAAATATTTTAAATGATCTGCAAGATCTTGTGAAATATGCTATGAAGGTGGAAAAGAGACTTAAAAGTATGCACGCATATCAATTAAATCTGCTGGACTCTTTAGTTCTCATTCATCCACTGGTTTGTCACTTAAGAAGATGGTCAAGCATGGGGATTCTTCTTGACCAAGGAGGCGGGTAGTCTTTGCCTGTCACAACCCATGATACATGAGGAGATTGTGGTTGATGGCAATTGCGCCATTGCTAGCCCACGATTAATGGAAGATAAGATGTTTCAAAACCCATGTGAGGATGAGAGCCACATAGCCAAACTGAGTGAGAGTGTTGAAAATTATGAGCTGTGTGATTCCACCATATATGAGGTTGAGAGCATCCAATTTGAGAGTGTGAGGGATACACCAAAAGAAATGAGTGAAGTAGATGAAACTAAAAGTGAGGTTATTGCTGAAATTAATGATTTAATGTCTGCTTCTAGTGTTGTTTCTCACATTGTGCAGGTTGATATTAAAGAAGAGGAGTTGAAGTTTCAACAACTGGCACCGTCGGAAGTAAAAAGTGAGGAGATAATCATGGTTGGGGATGGAGTGCTCGCTGCCCCGTGGTTTCATCATGAAGATTTGATACCTACAGCACTTACTACAATTGAGGAGGACGTTAAAGGTAACAATAGTGGTGTTGAATTGAATATTCATCAAGAAGAGGTAAGTAAGAGTGAGAACTCTAGTGTTCTTTTGAATATTCCATATGTTGAATTTAATGCGCTTAATTTACGTAATGTGGAATTGATTACTCATGATGAAGTTCTTACTATAATACACCCTGATGATTCTTTATGCTATATCATGTTCGATGAGCCCATAGAGCTATCTAGTGTGATTGAAAGAGTTTCTGAAATTGCATATTCAAAGTCACTAGTTAGTACCTACACCTCTACTTATAAATTCAATTTGATTGGAGACTATGGTGTAGACAACAAGTTTTATGTTTATCGAATATGCATTACATGTGATAAGCTTGCTAAATTGAAATTGCATATTGTGGACACACCATCTTTTGTACAATGGCGTGATCTTTACGAGATGGGTTTAAATGATAGTGCTTCTTGTTTAGAACAAAATATCTTTGCATACTTGTTACTTAGCTTACATATATAAGAAATCAAAGTAAGCGGTTTGAAGCATGGAAGATACTAAAATTTTCTCACCCATACTAGAACAATTTGATGTGAATAGTTCAATAAATACATTGTATACATCTTATGGTTATTGTCTTTGAATACATGGTGCAAAAGAAGGGAACACTATAACAGCGATGATGAATACATATACCATGCATACATGTTATTTTCTTTGTTAAGCACATTTTGAGGTTATCAAAAGCGAGGGCGGCTTTTTCTTAAAAAGGGAGGATGATCTGATCTGAGACACACTTAGTACTTTTCGATTAAATATATTATTTGATTTGGAAAGAATTATTGAAACCGCATTAAATACTACCGGTGAACTCTAATTTAATTCGATCTTTAATTATCATACTTAGAGACACAGAGCTACTACTATTTTTTATAATTATATGCGATCGTATATATGATCTGTACAAACCTAAAGTGAAGATGCGCTTCGAAGGCCCTGAAGGAATATATATTTCATTTCTTATATTCGGAGCTCAACCGCGGAAGGAGCAATCAAATTCATCTTGTGCACCCGAACAATCAGAGTCGAGGACGACTCCTTTTCAAGAGGGGGAGGATGATGAGGACATCTCGATTGAACCGATTACACGAGCACGAGCTAAAAAGATTAATCAACAGGTGAACTCGCTCCTAGTTAAATTTGGTGTAACTTTATATGAGAACTGGTTACTACCTAATGCTAGTATTTTAATTGTTCTCAGGTTTGTGTGTGAGGAGACTTTAGGACCACAAGGAGGCATGGATGCAAGGAAGCTGCTGTGCAAGCGCAAGGAAGGAAAGGAACCAATGGCCAAGATGATATTTAATGGTTTATGCATGATCATGCATGGATCATGGATGCATGCATGTAACAAGAAAGAAAAGAATAAAAAAATGCAAAGGAAGTCATGAGGACGTGAATACGTGGAGGTGTTGCGCATTGTTTTTTTATGTTGCCGTGGAAGTTGGATTGCATGCTCCCGTACACCATCATGAATGGCCGAATAATTCTCTGGTTGATGCGGCTCATGGGACTCACACACATTGAGTTTACGTGGTACCGAGGGCGCCAAGGACTCAAATCCAAGCCAGAGTCGGACTTTATATTTGCTATACGAAACTACCGAGGGAGAGGACGCTGCATGCATGAGTTCGAGACAAAGCTATTTAGAGTTCGGTTCGGTTTTGGAAATATGCGCCGGCCCTAGGCCGTATGACGTGAGTTTTTGGTTTGCTATAAAACCAAGGGGTGTACCTCATGTAATAGGGACCACGAATATGAATCTATTATTTTGAGAGAGAGCTATACGCTTGTTCTTCCTAGGGTTTGACACACAGTGCAACCTAGAGGAATTAGGCGTTCTCAACCCGTTGTTCTTGTGATTCCTTGTGTTTTGCGGGAGTAACGACACGTCGCTTTGTGTGGTCGGTGAAGCGGGATCACGGCGTGTGGTTGGGCGAATTCTTTTGTCGCAGATTCTTGTTTTGGCGATGGTTGGCGCCATCGGTTCGTCGGGTTGCATGGATCCAAAGTTATCAACGATCCTCGTCGTGAAGATCGGGCATTCCCCCGCATCAAATAGCATCATTCCATGGTGAGCTAGAGCAAGCGAGATTGAGCTATCAACACATGATGAGACTCAAGCTACTAGACAAGACCTCTCTTAATAGTACGGCAACCTATACTAGCAATCTGGTCTTCCAACTAAACACCAAGACCGGTAAAAGACTAGGAACACATTCTTAACCCTAGCTAGTCATACCTTTGCCTTGAGCATCTTCTTGAAGCTTGATGACACACATCTTCACTTCAAGTCCGGGTCATCGTCTTGACATGCATCAACTCATGATGCATAATTTACTTGACCTCCATTAACACATGATGAGTCTCCTCTTGACTTGATGATCAACTTACGATCATCTCCTCTTTGAGATCTTGATATGCATCAACACATGATGCATCCTCTTGTTGAACCTTGACTTGATGACGATCAACTCATGATGCCATCTGAAGTCTTCATTACCCTGGAACATAACCTATTCATCCAACTCATGGAAAATATTAGTCCCATAATGTTATTTACATTAATTACCAAGATATACCTGCAATAAATGTTTATAAACAAGCCGTTGGAAATGCAGAGCAGTACTACCGTCGTTGATCATGCGGTAGTTCCGCTCTCCGGTCATACCGCTCAATGAGTGTAGGATCAAGGATAACCGACTAAAGGGGGGTGAATAGGAGGTTTTTAAACTTTTTGACTAATTAACAATTTAAGCCAATTTAAGAACTAAGTCTAAACTAGATACAATGCACAGTTAGCTTTTTAAAACAAAATCCAAATGCATGCATGATCCTAAATTGAACATGCTATCAAGCTACCAGTCAAGATCTCTCTATTTTCATTGCATTTCCATTACCATGTCGCCATCCATAATCTGGGACTAAGCCTTTAAACATCTTAGCACACACGGTAGTCCCACAACACAATTGCAAGTAATTGAATATAAAGTAATATGAGTATATATGAACTACACAAGTTTTATATACTCAATGGATATGTTTCAATGTAGAGATCCCAAATATATGTGGATAAAGAAATATGGATTAATACTAATGAAACCACAAAACATAGAGTGAACTCCACCTAAATGTGTGCATACACAAATGTGTAATAAAAAACATATGCACATATTCAAGTTAGACTTTTAGTGGAGTTCAACCTATATTTTTGGATCTAAGGAATACAACAATATATAGGAATATGATGTTGAATGCATACCTCTTTGATTTTCATCTTTTCATCCAAATAAGACTACACAATAGGTATATCAATAGAAGTGTTAGTCTCACATATAGATTTATCATTGATCACCAAAATACTCCATTAACTCATAATGGCGGGTCTAGATTCTTCAATCTCTCCCTTTTTGGTGATTGATGACAAATCCTTTATCAATAACAACATTTAGATATAAATCATCATAAGATAAGAATTTAAGCTATTGAACTATATCCATACATGTTACTAAGCAATTTAATGCTTCAAACATTGTGCATATGAGAATGGCAAGCTTATGCACATGATGCATATAGGAGGCTATATGCATGAATGAGATGCTCCTCCTCAAGACATGCATGAAATAAGGTGAAATCACAGGAGAGAACCCAAATGAAAATATATTGATCATATAAACATTCTCCCCTTTTTGTCATTAAGCACCAAAAACTAAGCCAAAAAGAGTTTTTGTAAAACAATGAGCTTGACAATTGAATTCATTTTATTTTGTTCATTGAAATATTCTTCCTCTTTTGAGGTAAGGTTGTGTTTTCAAGATATTTGAGGAAAACCAAAATAGGTCACAAACCTATTGATCATATACCATTCTCCCCATTAAACCAAAACAGGTCACAAAATCCAAAAGAGCAAAATAACTCGAAATGAGGCCATGTTGGAGTTTAATTAAAAGAGATGATATTTAGAATACATTCAAATAAACTCATCCTTGAAATTTCCCCAATAAACATTTTTATGAAGATACCATACTCATTTTCACAAATTCACAAATTAAAATCATGTTGAGCTCATAACTTTCTTAGAACATTTGAAAAAGGTATGGAAACAAGCTATGAAAAATCTGAAATAAATCATGGAGCTAGTCCTTGTAAATACACTCACTTTTCATTTTGGGAGTATTAACCAAATATCAACCATTTTGAAGATATGAAAATCACAAAGTTTTAGAAAACTAAAAATTTCAAGTTTTTCATATTTTGGCATTTAATTTGAGCTTCGAAAGATAGCTGAAAAATATGCTAAAACAGTTCCAATAAATCTTAGAAAACTTGACATAGAAGATCAACTATAGAGGATAAAAAGTCATCATTATATCTTCCTCAAATTATAAATCCATTTGGAGATACAAAAATCACAAATCAGCTCAAAACATGTAAAAGTATGAATTTTTCAGCATTTGATCAAAGTGAGAAAAAGTCAAAACTTTTTCAAATCAAGTAGAAATTCTTTAAAAATTTTAGAAAACAAACTTTGGACTCCTAAAAAACTTTTCCAATAAGAATTTTCGAAACAGGAGTCTCCGTTCAAAGATATGCCAAAATGAGCTTTGTAGGCAGCATTTTTGCTTAAAGTGAAGAAAAAGGCAAAATATTTTCAGATAAAGTCCAAATACTTTGAAAATTTCTAGAATTTACCTTTGAACTATTTAAAATGTTTACCAAAAATTATTTTTTAAAAGGAATTTTCTTTCAAAAGATATGGCAAAAATGCGCTTTGTAGGCATATAAAAACAATGATTTTGCATTGAAGGTCAAAATGCAAACCAATTTGAATTTTATAGAGTTTTTCACTTTCATGGCTTTGTATGAGTTAGAAATACTATTTCAAGCGAAGATACACAAAGAAATCCTGCTCAAATAGAGAAACTCACTATATGCAAGAATAGATCATTTTTTGGTAAAAGCTTGTTTTTCGGTATTTCAAATGGATATGACTTTTCAACGGTTGGTCTTTTGTAAAAACTTTGATATAGAGAAAAGTTTGAAATGATCAACCCTTTGAGTTTGGTATTGACAACTTTTTCAAAAACCCAATAGATTTTGATATATGGAAATATGTCATTTAATTCAAAAACAAGATCATACAAGATCATTTTGAGGCCAAATTTGATATTTTATTTCTAAAATAGGAATTTTTACTTCAAAAGCATTGGAAAACATTTGAAATATATATTTAAGTACTTTGTCTAGTTTTTCACAAATTTGACCATTTTAAGCAAGATCTTTTACTTTTGACCAAAGAGGCTTTTAAAAAAGGCTAATCTTACATATCATTGACAATTTCACTCCAAACATACCAAATGAAGCTAATGAGAATGAAATCATGCATTCACAAGACCCATAAATCATTTTGGGCAAATAGGTAAAATAGTTTTCCCAATGTTAATATTTTACGCCTTTTTAAGTAAGTCCAAAATATTTAATACGTTTTTCAAAAAAACTATTTAATAAGTTTTTCAAAAAGAACTAACTCCCCATTACACAAAGGTTCATCTTGAAAATTCTTTCTTCTCCTTTGACACACAAATGATTCTCTTCCATCTTGTCATATTCTCCTTTATCATCTCTTTGCGATATATCCATCCAAAACTCATGATGACTTCAATCTCTTTCCTTTGACCATTATTTGTAACAAAATTCTCCCTCTTTGATATTAAGCACCAAAAATATGGATCACACTTGAAGGATAGTCTTTAAACATCTCTTGTAGAAATCATGCGTCGACAATACTTGAAATTACAAAGTGCTTGAGAGAAGTCACTCGTACATGAAGAGTACTTGAGCTTGGTCAAAAAAGTATGATCGGCAAGGAATGAAATTAAATACCACTTTGAAGGAACAAGATGATGTCATGTGAAAAGATGAATCTCATACCGATGTCAAGATGATCGAGAGAAGCTACCACTTTTAGAAAGAATACCATTTTTATGATAAAAACATCACAATGCGATCAAAATGGCAAGATGGAAGAGAATCCCGTGTTTGCCCCTCCGCCTTCCCGCAAACCCTAGCCGCACACCTCCCTCCACCGGCTCACTCGCCTGGTCTCGTCGGCCTCGGCACCGTCTCCCTCCCTTCTCTCGCCCTCCAAGCCACCGCCGCTCTCCCCTCCTCCTCCTCCCAAGCCACCGCCCCTCTCTCCCTCCTCCTTCCCCCTGAGCCGTCGCCTCCCTCCCTCCTCTTTCTCCCCCGATCCGCCGTCGCTCCTCTCCCTCAAGCTGCTGGCAGCCTCTTCCCTCTCCCTCGAGCCGGCCCCCACACCCCCGCCGCTCCTCGGCCTCGAGCTGCCGGCGGCCTCCTCCCTCTCCCTTCGCCCAGATCTAGTTGTCTCGCCGCCTCCTCCACTCCTGCGTCTCGTCGTCGTCGTCCTCCTCCTCCCCCTACCGAGTCGGCCTTCTTGATCTTGGCGCCATTCGAGGAGGTGATCGTGGTCACTACCGACCCTTTCTCCCCCATCGCCGCGTTGCAGCACCTCATCGACGCCGTCAATGGCCTCCTTTCCTTCTTGCTAGTAAGGTACACTCTTTCAATCTTCCACTAAATGAACTACTCAATTTTCTCCCGAGGGCAGTACTGTGGTGCTCAAGGCTATGATGTTTTAGATTCTAATTGCGCTTGACATGGCAAAGAGTGTGAAGAAAAAAGATGAAGAATTGGGAAAGAGGATAAACTAGGATCCATATACCTATCATGCCGTAATAGAATGCTATGGGACATTGTTAAATATTCTCTATGGCCTTATAGTAGAACCAAGTGACAAGAAGTAAGATGTCTTTTCTTTTGTCCCCTCAACTGTTGTTTGAGCTTGTGTTTATACTGGGACAACTAATTTAGCATATGGTTATGTGGCTAACTAATTTAGTTCATATTGCATCACTTCGTGGATACAGAGTTGTTGATCGAATACGTGATAGCATTGAAGATAGCATACATCGTTAGTCACTTGTGAAAGAATTTCGATTGGATATTTAGATTTCTGTAATGTAATGCATACAAACATGGATCATGTGGCATGAAGCAAACTATAGATATCTAGATTTACGAACTTTTTTTATTAAATAATCTTTTTAACTTTTATTTTAAAATTAACCTCGATTTTTAAAAATAACCCTTTGGTCACGCTTACACTATGGCGTGACCAAACAACACCACGCTAATCTTGTCACGTCATAGGATAAGTCATACAAACATGGATCATGTGGCATGAAGCAACCACGAAGAAAAATGTTACTGAGTAATGGCGTGACGTTAAAATATCTACGGGATCAAGGTTAATAAAAAACAATGCATATGGGCATGGATTTATTGCCTCTTATAGCCAAAGAACTAAGCATAACCACGAAGCAAAATAATTAATCTACGGGATCAAGGTTACACAAAACAAAATGATTTGTTCCAAAGCTAAGCATAGATGCATCCTAATTAATTGCACTACCAACTTTTACTATACAATCAGGCTCTACATCCCCAACAGTTCAATGCTTACTAGCACGCTGTTTTCACATCATCTAGAACTCATATACCAAATGGTTCTAACTCATCTAGAACTGACTAATTATTTTCACATATGTTTGCAAGAGTTAAAATGTTGTGGAACTGACCAATTATTTTCTCATCATTTCATTCAAAGGGTCGACAATATGCAGCTAGCACGCTGTTTTTGAAACTGCAAGCTAGCACATCTCTTCTGGTAACATCTACTTAATTGGTTTTTCTTTGAATTGATGAATTGCATTCTGATAATCATTTGTTAAATTTTGAGTAGATTATAGGTATCATCTTGTTGTTCTTACAAATAGATATCTGAATTGCGTAATGATTTTGTTTCTCATTTTCCCTCAAGAATATATATGTCATGATTTGGATTCTTTGTTCTTTATTTTGGAGGATACGTGTGAGGGTGGGGGTGCCTAACAGTGCCGATGCTGGTCCCAAACCCGGAAAAAAGTGGAGGGGGAATGAATTATTCAAAGTTTGTGACAAACAAACAATTGTGGTAGTTAATTATTTATGTAATAATTGTTTACCTTAATAATTATTTATTGTAATAATTATCGTTAAATACGTTAATTGCGGTTTATTGCGTTGATTGTCATTAATTGCGGTATATTGTCGTTAATCGTCATTGAATGCAATCAATTGCGGTAGTCATCGTTCATTGCAATCAATTGTGTTAATCGTCGTTAATTGAAGATAATTGTCGTCGGTTGCGTTAGTTGTCGTTAATAATTGTCAATTGTCATTAGTGTCGTTAAATGTTGTTAATTGCGTTGAACGACATCAAATCCATTACTGTCGGTAATCGTCGTTAATTGCGTTAATTGTTGTTAACCACGGTAGCCATCGTTAATTGCTGTCAATTGCGGTAGATGCCATTAATTGCAGTAATTGGAGCATTAATTATCGTCAACTGCATTAGTTTGTCCTTAATTATCGGCAGTTGCCGTTAGTTCTCGTTAAATACCGTCAATTGTGTTAACTGGAGTGTTAGTTGCCGTAAATTGTCGTTAAATGGCAGCAAACAAGTTATTACTTGCCTCAGGGGCATTTCAGACATTTTTCATCTCAAAAGCTGCAGCCAGCTTATCTAAAAATAAGACAACCAAACATAAGACCCCTTCACCCAACTGAAAAACCATTTTTCAAAAAAGTCACGGCCGTACCAAACAAACCTTAGTGACCACCCCCAATCCCACCCACAGTGGGCTGCTGCACGAGGAGATGTTTTCCATCTAACGTGGTCTTATCAGGGCCCTCGGATATCCTATCTGCCGACAAAGCAAGCTCGAAAAGTTCAGCAAAAATATTATGCGGGCCCCAGCGCAAACGTGTGATCGAACCTTGCACTAGCAGCATTATTTATACCTCGTTTTGATGGGTGGAAAACCTATTATTTTGTTTGAAATTAACTTTTACGGAACAAAGTTAATGCATGGAAAAGATGGATTACTGTACAACACAACACGCGTCTAGTATCAACGTGCACACATCTTACACAAACAACAATCAAGACGACAAAGCCGTACGAGAGGATTTCGCTGAACCCTAAACCCCATCCATCTTGGTCTTGAGTTCACTGGCCCCAACCTTATATTTTGCAAAGTGATGAGGTCGTTGCTAATCATGAGAAGAAGCATGGGGTAAACCAACTGTTGTAGCGAGCTGAGCAACGACAAAAACAAAAAAGAAGAAGAAGAAAGAAACACAAAAGCGATAGCAACGATACGTAATACGCACTCAAGATATACATCTCGAGAAATTGACACTTGAAAGCTTTGGACACGAGTGGAGTGACTCTACTTGGACGGTAAACTTTAAACCCAGAAAAGGGCAAAAAAGTGGCAGAATCTTGTTCCTGTTCCTGAGTGGATAAGGATCCCATATTCCCATGTGGCAACCGAAAGAAAACAACACAAAAGTCTCCCAAGGCCACACAAACTCCGCCTGCCCGTCTCCCCAACCCAACCGCAGCAGATATTTCTCCCCGAATTTCTTACGCGTCGGTTCCAATCCAAATCCCGCTTTTGCCAAGCTGCCGAGCTTCTGCGGTCGGCCTTGGCCCCGCTTTTGGTGCAAAGATCGGATTTTTCCCGCAAAGCTCGGCCCTTTCATTCTTTCTCTCTCGTTTTGGGATTTGGAGGTCGGGATTGGTGGATCTTTGCTTTCCCTCTGCGACGCGCGCTCTAAAGATGGGCGTGGTGGTGGTGGTGGAGTGGTAGGGGGAGAGAGTGGTGCGGCGGGGAAGGAGGATGAGGAGGGGAGGCGCGGCGGGGAAGGACGAGGAGAAGGTGATGGGGCCTCTCTTCCCCAGGCTCCATGTGAACGACACCATCAGGGGCGGTCCCCGCGCGCCGCCCAGGAACAAGATGGCGCTCTACGAGCAGTTCAGCGTGCCCTCACACCGCTTCAGCTCCGCCTCCGCTGCCACCACGGCAGCCGCACCCTGGCACCCGCACCCCGCCGGCGGGGCCAGCACCGCCGTGCCCTCCACGTCGGCCAGCCAGGTGAGGAACCCGAGCTCCAGGCTGTTGAATTCATGCCAGTTTTCATGAGGGCGTGTGCATGGTTGTTCGGCTCTAGCTCGTCAGGTGGATTAGATGGTAGCAACCACCATGGTGGATTAGTGAGTACGGTATGATATGTTTACGACAATAGTTAGGCCAGGGAGAGGTTGATCTGGTCGATATACATAACTTGCAAGCCCCATTGGAGATGCCAGAACAAAGCGCGAATTCTGTAAAGGCTGTTCTGGCTTGTGGGAAATTGGCACAGCTACCATAGAAACTGTTATGGCATGTACGATTGATACTGCCTCTCTATTGGCAGGCTCGGCGTTTAGCTGCTGCCTGCTGGTTGAGGTGGGGAACGTTTGGCCAATGAAATATGTAGATCGAGCGATATGCTTTGTAGCTGACGATAAGACGCTCCTTTTGTCTGTTTTCCGAGTGCCGCCAGATGCTTACATATCGTTTACTCCACGAGACGAGCGAGTATATGAATTGCCAAAAGAGAAGTGATTTTACAGTTGTGTGATAATTTTTGTTTACATACTAAAAACCAAGGATTGTTATCCAGTGCAAAGTGCAGTTATTGTGTAGAGCTGTGCGAAGTAATGGCAAAGTACCGTCTAATTTGGTCGGTAGCGGAGTTTAACATTTGGCACAGGCAACAGTTGGGTCACGCTTTAAGTCATTATAGAAATTGATGAGTAGAGGACGTAAATTTGTCATAAAAATGGACCAATAAATATAAATTAATGATTTAGCTAGGCTCCTATTTATCCTTTTTCCATCCCGACTTCAAAGATTATAACTTCTACCCACAAAAAAGATAGTGAAAGAGGTGACCAGCTCTCTCCATCTGATTGCTCAGATGGCGGTAGCAATAGGATGCCCCTTGCCTATTACAGTATTGTTGCGAAAATAGAGACGAATCTAGAGACAGGAGGCACGATTTTTACGTGGAAAAAACCACGGACGCACGAAGACGTAATTCACTATATGAGGAGAAATTACAAGCACAGGACGATAGACCGTCTAAAACATGCGACTACAAGGGTACATATATAGGGAGAACAAGAAGAGTCTGGAACGGACAAGAAACGCCGAGTTGTAGTCGTTTGCGCGGGCCCACGCAACGTCTTGCACGACCCGACACTACGTCCAGCGAGGGTCCACGCTCATGTCCGGCACGAACACAACACGAATTCGGATCACATTGCAACAATCTCCACCTGAGCTGAATTCCCTCTGGTAGTCGAAGAACACAATAAACTCCTCCAATCAAATTAGCACGAACACCTTGTGGCTTGTGCACCAAAAATCCATTGGATTAGTGAGTGTTTGAGTGATACCAACTAAGTCTGAACAAAGATCAAACTTAGCTGTAGGAACTGACTTTGTCAACATATTTGTCGGATTATCCTGACTGCTTATCTTGTTGACTTTAATGTCACCTTGAGCGATGACACCTTGAATGTAGTGACATTTGACATCAACGTGCTTCGTTATCTCATGGAACATCTGATTATCCGTAAGGCAAATAGCACTCTGACTATCACATAATATTGTAGTGCAAGACGTACCTCCACAAAGCTCAGTAAAAAATCCTCTCAACCAAACGACTTCTTTGCAAGCCTAAGAAATAGCAGTATACTTAGCTTTTGTATTGGACAAGGCAACGATAGCTTGCATACTTGCCTTCCAACTAACGACACATCCTTCAACAGTGAACACATAACCAGTAAGAGATATTCCCTTATCCAAATCTCTAGCAAAATCTAAATCCACATAACCAACGAGTCCATCTCTAGTATTCCCAAATTGTAAACAAGCATCAGAAGTGCCTCGCAAGCATGGTTCACGAAGGCGCTAGGCTAGTCGGGCGATAGACCCGCGCCTAGTGCCTAGGCCTCCAAGGTGCCGCCTAGGTGGCCGCCTTAGCATACAACGCTTCATGAACTTCACTGAGAGTAAGAGTATCTCGGCTATATAGAATAGTATATCTAAAAGTAGAGTATGAACTTGGTAATGAGTATAAAAGAATCATACCCAAATCTTCATCATCATATTTTACCTCCATAGACTCGAGGCCGGCAACTTCTTTGAACGTTGTGAGGTGGTTCAACATTGAGTTGCTCTCCGCTATCTTGTGCGAGTAAAGCTTCTGCTTCAGGTGCATCTTGCTCATCAGATCCTTGGTCATGCAAATCTGCTCTAGCTTCAACCATAATGCGGTAGACTTCTCCTTCAAAACCTCCTGCAGAATATTATTTGATAGATGAAGATGAATCTAAGATAATGCTTTACATTCTTTTCTTTGCTTCTCATCAGCTGACAATACCGCAGGCATCTTGTTGATCCCCAAAAGAGTGTCGTCCAAATCCATCTAGGCTAAAACGACACGTATCTTGACTTGCCATGGAGAAAACCTCATGTGTCGATCCAACAATGAAAGATCATACTTGAAAGTTGCCACTGATAGATGGAACCCTAACTTGAACAACGATCAGCAACGTTGTCGAAGGAACCGGCACCAGAGTAGTCGCCGAGGTGGCGGCATGGTAGAGGCAACGCAAAGCGTGCTGTTTCGGTCTTTGGTAGTAGCGTGGTCGACGCGAGGGGATCGACATGGTCCTGCGTCGAGTCGAGGTAGGGCTTTTGAAAGTCGGTGAATCGGATCTGAGTCGTGATAACGCTCAGAATCGGCGTCGAGCTGAAGACGAGACGAAGAAGTTGGCGAGTCGCCGAGGTGGCGGCATGGGCCAACGTAGAGGCAACGCAAAGCGTGCACGGGTCGGTGCTGGTAGTAGCGTGGGTCGGCACAGGGATCGACATGGTCCTGCGTCGAGTCGAGGTAGGGCTTTTGAAAGTCGGCGAATCGGATCCAAGTCGTGATAACGCTCAGAATCGGCGTCGAGTTGAAGACGAGACGAAGAAGTCGGCGAGTCGACGATGTAGCGCTATATTCAACTCGAAACGTGGCTCTGATACCACTTGTTATGAAAATAGAGACAGTCTAGAGACAGGAGATGATTTTTACGTGGAAAACACTTACGGGAAAAAAACCACAGAAGTACAAACGCGGAATTCACTATACGAGGAGAAATTACAAGCACGAGACGACAAACCGTCTAAAACGTACGACTAAAGGGGTACATATATAGGGATCGCAAGAAGAGTCTGGAATGGACAAGAAACGCCGAGTTGTAGTCGGTTGCGCGGGTCCACACTCGTGTCCGGCACGGACACCGTGAATTCGGATCACATTGCAACAAGTATTGCAAACATTTTTCTTCTTGACCTGAATTTTTTTTTGAATAATTGTGAGGTGCTTGCATGGAGGAGGTTCTTGTGGGATATGACTTGGCAAAGTTAACATTTCATTCATGATCTTCTATCATATCTTTTGAAATACTGACTTGAACCTTTGCTTGTAGGTTGGTGGAAATGACAGACCTCTCTTCCCTTCATTTTGTGTGCCTTCAAATGAACCAGTGCGGTCGTCTGAAAATATCAATACCAACTTGAATGGGTGGACTGGCAATGCTACAATGGTAGAATCTGGGAGGCAATCAACCCAGCTTAAGAGCAAGGATACCTATGCTGCAGGATCGACTGCTGAGTGTAGTTCACAACATAGAGAGAACAACATCAAGAATTCTTCTGGGAAGAAGTTGACTAACGATGATGATTTTATGGTTCCTTCCGTCTTCTGTTCTGGAATGCCTCCTCATTCCACTCAAGAGAAAGTGAGAATCCAAGAGAAGTTCACACCTTTCCCGACTACAAGTCCATATAAGAGTGGCCCTACATTGTCCAAATCATCTGCGAAATGTTCCAATACTGACAAGAGACACTTGGAAGGAATGGATGTTTCTGCCACGAGATCAAGGGATTCTCCAAGTATTAAGGACAAAGAACCAGCAAAAACAATGGCAAACTTGGAAGTTGAAGAAAGAAGCTTGTCATTTCAAATATCTAAAGAGAAGCTGGGGAAAACAGACGCCAAAGTATCTTCATATAGGGATAGGTTGAGCGGTCTAAATGTCTCCGATAAGCAACGATCTCGAACCGAGGGGTTTCAGGAGAGAAGCAGGAAGGAAAACGCTGTCGAGTCCCAGAACCCTCCAAAAGCTGGAAATGGACCATCCTCTACTGATATCGAATGCAATGGTGCTTCTATTCTATTGGAACAAGGCCCAAGAGAGACAACTGGTGAGAAGAGGAAAAGGTCAACAGGACATCACCATGTGGAGCAAAAGGATGATTTGTCTGATTCCTCCATGGAATCTCTGCCTGTATTGGAGATTTCTCCGGATGATGTTGTCGGTGCTATTGGTCCAAAGCATTTCTGGAAAGCAAGAAGAGCTATTGTCAAGTAAGTATCCACCACTTGAGTTCTTGTTCTTTGTGTCTTAGTGTTCTTGAAAGATCTGTGAGTACATACTATTGTTCAACATAGATATGTCGGTGATCCCTATACCAGTTTGTGTTTTTGTTGACTAGGCCAAATAGTTTGTACTGTATTTATGTGTCTGCCTTCCTGTCGGGTTCTTCAACTGCTGCTATGTCACAAAATGTTAATGTTTTCAAGCTTGGTGCTCTGGTAACAATTCACAAAGCCTTATAGATTATATTTTCCCATTTCTACATGCTGTTTCATTTCAAAACACACACATATGAATCAAAAAACAAAAGGCTAGCGAAGAAAGCATGATACCAACCGATCTACTTTATGTAATGCCACATCGTCACATAATGAATGTCTCTTTGCGTTTTTGTGGGACTGATGACTGGAGTATTAATTTCTTAATCACTGCATAGTTTCCTTTTTTTTTGTGGTTTTACACTTACTTGCTTTTCTTTGAACTCTATACAGTCAGCAGAGGGTTTTTGCTGTCCAAGTTTTCGAGCTGCATAGGTTGATCAAAGTGAGTCTACGGAAAATAAAATATTTTCTTCTGATTCTTACTCACAAGCAGGTTAGCTTATGGTTAGAATTTTGTGTTGGAATGTTGATATAACCATAACGTGTATTGACTTGCAAGCAGGTGCAGAAGTTGGTTGCAGCATCTCCACACCTACTTATCGAAGGAGATCCCTGCCTTGGCAATGCCTTGGTGACAAGCAAGAAGAAGCTGGCTGAAGGAAATGTGGAAAAGCAGCTTCCATCGGCTATAAACAAGGATGATGTACAGCCAGCCCTGCAGCAGTCAGAGTACTCAAAAGATAACACCGAAGGAAACCAGGCTTCACCATCTCAAGATGATGTAGTTGGAGTCCGACATAACAATCAAACTGCAACAGATGGTGCCATTAGCAGTAATCCTCCTACTATGCCTGCTTCTCCTGACAACAAGCAGAACAATTGGTGCATTCCTTCACCTCAAAATCAGTGGCTTGTTCCGGTTATGTCTCCATCTGAAGGACTTGTCTACAAACCTTATACAGGGCCTTGCCCTCCAGCAGGAAGCTTCTTGGCCCCATTTTACGCAAGCTGCACTCCTCTAAGTCTCCCATCTACAGCTGGTGACATCATGAACTCGGCATATGGCATTCCTATGCCTCATCAGCCACAACATATGGGTGTTCCTGGCCCTCCACCAATGCCTCCGATGTATTTCCCACCTTTTAGCATGCCAGTGATGAACCCTGTGGCATCAGCCTCTGCAGTTGAACAAGTGAGCCATGTTGCTGCATCAAAGCCGAATGGACACATCGAACAGCATTCACGAAGCTCGTGTAACATGTCTAACTTGAGGAGCGAAGCGCTGTCAGCCGGAACTAGGAGATTCCAAGCATCAAGAGACAGCGAGCTGCAAGGCAGCAGCGCTAGCAGTCCCTTTGACAGGCAGCAAGGCGAAGGGAGGGGTCCTGCGCCGCTCTTTCCTGCATCATCAGCTGGAAACGGCCAACCCCAACCCTCCTCTGTCAGCAAGGAGAACCCGGGCCGCATCATTAGGGTTGTTCCGCACACTGCCCGCACGGCATCGGAATCAGCAGCGCGGATTTTCCGGTCGATACAGATGGAGAGGCAGCATAATGACTCGTAGCTCGCTCGCGATTGTATGCTGTATGTTACTTGATTGCTAGAATTTACATATGTTTAGCTGAGAGCTTAGCCGATCAGTGCTAGCCTCTTAGTATGTTAGTTTTGAGCAGTAATAGCGGTTACATATCGTCGACATAAAAAATGAATTGGCTGCGTGTTGGTTCTTGTTCAGTGTAAATGTGCAAAGCAGGAGTCTGTCAGAATGAGTCTCAGATACGTTTCGGCACCAACGGAGAAGAGTTGGAGTACTTGTTTTCTTCTTTTGACATCCAAGAGTTGGATAATGATATAAAAAACCGGCCGGGGGGCAGTTCAGTTCCGTCCTAGCTAGCTAGCTGGATGGATTAGGACAAATTTGATAAGCCGCCACGTCATAGACAATTATTAACTAGTAACTGATCATCATCATCTTGTTTTTCTCTCTTCTTAATCTAGCTACCAGCTCCGCCTCTCGTTCTCCTGGCCGTCGGCGGCTGCTGGTAGAACTCGTAGCCCAAGCTACTCTCCTTGTTCTTCTTGCTTGTATATTGTGTTGTTGCTGTTGTTGTAATGGTGCATCAGCGCCGCTCCCCCGAGGACGGCGACCGTGAGGGCCTGTGCGTGTATCCTGGCGTGGATCAGCCGCAGGCCCGTCGTCCTCTGCGGCGTCTTCCTCCGGCTGTACGCCACCGACGCACCCACTGCCGTCGCCCACAGGGCTCCTGTAGTCGCATAATTAGGAGAGGCGAAGATCAGTTTAGAGTCTCGCAAGCGACATGAATATGCTGACAACCTGTGCAGATCAAAAGGAAAGAGAGGAGAACAAACCAAGAGAAGAGGGGATGGATAGATTGCTTTTGATTGCAAGTAAGCAAGCACCAGTAGA
The DNA here is from genome assembly GCA_036346405.1 of Phyllostachys edulis. NCBI lineage: Eukaryota > Viridiplantae > Streptophyta > Magnoliopsida > Poales > Poaceae > Phyllostachys > Phyllostachys edulis. The sequence goes on along the minus strand of CM070554.1, from coordinate 571,920 downwards.
ATATAATAGGCAGTATCGCTGACTCACCGATGCTGGTGAGCTTGTGCTCCTCCACCCAAGACTGCACCGACGAGCTCATCTTCTCCATCTTTCTGCTACGACAACAGCGAGAAACAATGGGGATTCGCGATGCAAGGAATTAGGCTAGCTAGGTCGCCCCTCTCTTGGATTAATTCGTCGATGATTTTCTTTAGGGATTGAATGATGATGGGATCAGCAGGTCAGTTTGGTAGCGTATTTATAGCTGTCCAGTGCCCACTGGTTTCTTTCTTGTTGCATCAGCAAAAATGGAGTGATCCAATCCAGTGGCTAAAGAAAGACCTGGTTTCCTTGCTTCTTGTGGGCTTTCTTCCCGCAGCTCCGCAGTTCGGATTAGGACCCAAGGTTTCCTCCGTCCTAATCCGCTGGCTTCCAAAATGGTTTATGTTGCCTGATCAGGTACTGAAATGTGGGTCATAAACAAAGTGCCATGACCCATGTCAGTGTCACATATGCTACTTGCCGCCGTGAGTGATTAACATAATATTAACAACACACAACTGGTTCAACCTTGCCTGCTTTGTGCGAACCTTGGGGCGTGAAACTAACAGCCTTGCACCTTGATTCTTAATCTCTTACTGCCACCTCTCAAGCATTGCGTGTGGATTCTATTTCATGACATCAAGCACTGTCCTTTGTTAAAACTTGAGACACCCCAGGAAACACAAAATGTCTCCTCCAAAATTTCAAAGCAAACAATGACACATGACAGTAATGAGGAAGACAAATATAATCAGTGGTGATCACGGTTTAGCTTTTCTTTCCCATCATTGATCCCATGTATACAATTCAAAAACCACACAAAAACAAAACATTACTTGCTGACAATATCATGTAAATACCATAATTGGTTGGCAACTTTTGGGCAACCTAGGTTCTCATTGCATTGGTGTCATCACCCGGGCCAACCTGCAATCTACCGGCTCCATTTATCAGCCTCAACATGTACATCGACTACATGGAGAGTAGACACCTCCTGGGGAATCAAACTTCCAGCTCCATGACCATCCTTCTTGACAAACTTTGCATTCTCATAGTGGTGTTCTAGGGCTGCTTGGTCACCATTGGAAGGTGTGCGTGTACTGTCGTGGTAACACGTTGTTCATCTCGTATTTCTCTACTTTAATAACCTTGTGTTATTATAGACCCACACAAAATTGAGAAAAAAAAACACTACCTATGGTGAAAACGCGCGTAAGCAACAAAGACGTCCACGTAATATTCAGGAGCGCAGACACGCACTGCACTGAACCAGCAGAGGGCCATAAGCACAAAACACAAAGTATCAGCCTGCCATTCGGAGCAAGACAAGATCGACGACATAAGTTGGTCCAACTGCCTATTCCCATTCCATCCTTCCACTGCCTGTTAGCCAGGTAAGGTTGTGCATCACAAAAATTCAAGGTGGGCCACCACAAGCCTAGAATCTGCTTCAGTTGTGAATCACAACCACAAGATACACCTATCAACATGCTATCCATTAAACATTCTCTAAGCCTATGGCAAGAAATGTACATACAGGAAGAGCTAGCAACAGTGCCCAGTAGGATCTGACCTTTCAGCAATGCAAAAAACATCCCTGTAAGCAGCCCACCGCAGCCAGGGAGGGCTAGGGACGCCCATGTAGCCTATGGTAGCGCTATGACAGAGTCGGTTGTGGGGGAGGCTGAGGTTATGGCTTGGGATTGGGAACCTCACCCTCCTTGAACCACAAAGACACATAGCTCACTTAACTGGATAGCTTAATGCTTCAGTGATCCTACTGAAAACAACTCGAAGCGGGATGCACGCAATGGTTGGTCCCGAAATTTTCCCCACTACCGACTTTCTGTCTTCACCACCTCTCTGACTCGTTGCGAAAGATGAAAGCCTCCGCATTTTTCTTGAAGAACACACCGGTTTCTTAGTATGCGGTCGCCATGACTTGTCCATTTCGTGCTCCAAGGTCTTCCTGCGGGTTTTGGGTTTTGCTTGGCCCATGTGTGATGATGATCTCAGGCATCGAGGTCCTGCAGCTTTGTCCTTGTTCAGTAGTCCATTAACACTGCTTGTGGCGGGGCGGTGATCATCTATACTTGATGTGGGAAAGGAAAATACACCATCCAAGACCTCCACGGAGACTGGATACCCCACAACGGGTCTCTTATTCCATCTACTCATTAGGGAAACAAGAGGTACGCGACGCCCCTCGTTGCTGCTTCCCTGCACACTTAACTCCACGTCATAAAGAGCAGAGTTTAAGCGCAGAGTCTTGGTTGGCTTTACTTCATGGCACCTTGCAAGGTTAGGTGCTTTCTGTTGGGGCGGCAATACTTGAAGCGGCAAGTCAAAGATCAGAGATGACACTGAAACATTCTCACAATTTGAGTGGTTGCTTATGATTTCAGATGACTCTTCATTTTCGCGCTTGCTTCCAGAACATTGCTGCAGAACTGCACCAACACAATCCAAATAAGTAGGAATTATTGCAAGCTCCTTATTATCATCAGGTTCAGTGGGCTTGTTGAAAGAACTCTTGTCCACCCTTTTTTCCAAAAGGACAACCTCATTGCTTGGTGCTTTGTAGTTTACTGCCCTTGTTTTGCGGTGTTCATGTTCTAATGCATTTCTGGTCCTGTTATTGCCCTCCTGATCAACAGAGCTTATGATTTTCTTCTTAAATTTTCTGTGTTCACATCGGGAAGATATGCCAGCTTTGCTGCAGTCAGTAGCTTGCTTACTGTGTTTCCAGAGAGGATCCTTTGCTGAGACACAGGGTCGATACGTTTGCAAATGATCTGGTGGAAATTCAGTTGATAAGAAATGCAATCTTTGGAACTTAAAAAATGGGAAGGAAACATTGCATTTCTCATAAAGACAGACCATAAGATGTCAAGATACCACAGTAAATCTAGTTAGGAACACACAAAAGTAGCACCACAGTTGGGAAGTCGTGTAATAAAATAATTCACCTTTTTTCCATTAAAAAAAATTGTTGAACATTCATGACCATATCTCAGGACAAATTGAGATTTCTGTACTTCTCAACATAAATGAAACATTATTATGACCAGTAGAGGGCAGTACCAGGTCAGGAATACTTGAAGAGGTCGAATGTGGGTGAGATTCATGGTCTCCCCGTACTGAGTTCAATCGGTTTTTGGATACAAGGAAAGTGCCAAATGGTCACCGTGACACCTTGGTCACAAATTAGTGAATTACAAAGCACAGAGGTAACAGCAGCAGGAATAACAAACCGACAGTGTTAACTATCTACTTATCTAGTGCTGTGCGTATTCTAGAAACTGTTCAAGTTGGACAGAAACAACTAGTAAACGGTGTTTCTGTATATAGTCAATGGGCCTAAATGATGACTGTCATTGTAGAAACACATAACGATAATGGTATGAAAAGAATTAACAACCGGAAAACAGGAAAGAGTATTGCAGATTTAAGGAAGGACAGTGGCAGATTTACCTGCTTCGAAGATACTTCCTGCAGCGAGGGGAGTAGCAACAAAATCATCCCCATGGGGGAAGTCGTCATAGAGTAACCCGGTCATGCAGGATATTTCAGTGCCCTTTGCTTGATCTGTCTTGAATGCACCGCTGTGACGAGAGCTGGACTTGTCCAGTAAGGCAGTATCCAAGCTTGAAGCGCTGGAGGAACTGCCAGAACAACTACCCATGTCCATCAAATGTTCATCAGCCTTTCGACCATCCGGTTTGAACCCATTCCACATGTCTCCATTGCATAGCTCTGATAGTGCGCGGGACCTATCCTTCTTCCTTGAACTTCCACAGGGTTGGTCCTGGTCCTCCTCACTGGTATGCTTCCTCATTGCAGTAGCATGAGACTGCTTACTCCTTTTCACCTGGGTAGTACTAGGCAGATCATAACTGAAATCAGAGAACGCGCCTGCACTGGGGACGGTCTTCAATCCGATGTCGCTGAGGTCCCTCATTCGTCGGAACCCCCGAGGCACGTCGTCCTCGGAATCATTGGGTGTCTTGCGCTGCCTCTTGGGCAACGGCGGGTTGACAGCGGGCGCATCGCAACGCCCTCTGGCGGCGTCATGACAAGGCTTTGTGCCGATCCCGTTCCCCATTTTTGACTTGGCGCCCCCACTGCGGTTCTTGCTGGCCGCATCCCGGAAGCGAACCCTCTCGATCTCGAGGGCTTGGAGAATGGCGTCCTCCTTGCGGGCGTACCTGCCCTTGTTGTAGGTCCTCTTGTTGCTGCCGCGGCGGCGGGTGGCCTGCTCCTCGGCCTTGCTGATACACTCGTCGAAGTCCAACTCCCCGCAGCGGAAGGGCTTGACGCGCTTGGTCCGCCCCAGGTTACACCAGTCGCTGTTGCATTTCACAATCCATCCTTCCGTGTGAGGGGACGAGAGACCAAAGCGAAATGGAATGGAAGCAGCAGGTGGAATGGAACGAGAGCGAGAGCGAGAGCGAGCGTACACGAAGGTCGGACCGTCGCGGCGACCGAGGAGCAAGATGGGGGTGGCGGGTGCCCTGGGAGGCGCAGGGCAGCCGCCGGGGACGTCGAGCGGCGAGATCACGCGGCCAGGCCACCAGGACCCGTTGGGGCGGCGGACCCACACCAGCGTACCCTCCGACGAGACATCCACCTCCGCCTCGGCGGCCTCCTTGGCCCAGCCCCCCATCAGCACTGCAGCCCCTCCTCTCCGCCAATTCGATCTCCTTGTCTCGGAGCCGGAGCCGGGAGGTGGGCAGGGGCAAGTGAGCGGAGGAGCGGTGCGAGTGGGGAAGCCAAAGAGAGGAGGGAGGGGGAGGCGTCGGCGTCGGACTAATGCGCTGCGCTACTACTCCCCTGGGCTACGATGGGCCCACTCGTTAGGCCCGTCTGGTTTTGAATTTGGCCCGGTCCATTTCAACCCCTCCGCGTCCGCGGCCTATATATGGGACAGGCGCCCCCTCCCCTCCTCCCTCTTCGTCTTGTGTTGGACTCACTACCTACCTTACTTGGACTCACTCTCACTTGGAAACCCTAGCCGCCCCCCACCCATATCGCTCTCGCCCTCGCCCTCGCCCTCGCCCTCGGTATCCTTTCCTCCTCGAACCCTATCCGATTCCTCTCAAGAGTCAGAGGCTCTCTCGCCGCCTCACCCACCCAAGAGAACCCCCTCCCTCTCTCTAATCGATTACTGCTCCTACTGATTCTTTCTTTGCAGCCGTCTCCGCTCTAATCCCTCCCCCGCGCGTTTCCGCTCCGCAGATCTATCCATCCATGTGAGTTTCTGCTCTTGAATTTCGAGAGGATCTCCGCGAATTGCGAGATCTGCGCGCTCGGGTTTTAGTTTTTGCGGCGGAAAATTGATGGGTTTCCTGTGGAGTGCTGGGCAGGATGGGAGAGGCCAAGGAGAACGACGTCTATGAGGAGGAGGAGCTCCTCGACTACGACGAGGAAGAAGACAAGACGGTCGATGGCTCCGCCGCCAAGGCCACCGGAGAAGTCGCCAAGAAGTACGTGCTGTGCTGTGCTATACTATGCTACTTTGTGTTGGATTCGATTCGAGTACTGCAGTTTAGGGATCGATCTGATCTGATCTCTCTCTCTCTTATTTGCGTTGGACGAGCAGGGGCTACGTGGGGATCCACAGTTCCGGGTTCAGAGACTTCCTGCTCAAGCCAGAACTGCTTCGTGCAATCCAGGACTGCGGTTTTGAGCATCCTTCCGAAGGCAAGTTTCCATCATTCTTCTCTTGTACGTCTGCGTTGACCTCTACTAGTTAGTAGTTTACATCTTAGTGCCTGCTTGTAATATAGAGCTATCATATATCGCAAAAAATAGATTGGGTTAATAATTGGATGTAGATTGGGTTAATATACACAATGGGTGATAGACCTCAGCAAGTAGATTCATGAAGCAGGCGGCGGAGAGATAGAAAAGGTTAACAATAATTGGAATCCCTAAGGCTAGGATGCTAAACTTTGCGTGGTGCTGATATCTTTTGTGTACTCGATTCAGTTGTGGTTATAGCTAGTCTTCAAACTGGTGCGATATCGCCACATCATAGGCAAATTAAATGAATGTAATTGTTAGATATGCTTTCCGGCGTGTCATATCTTTTGTCAACTCCCAAATTGATAGTGAAATTATCGTCTTGCTGATACGCAGGTACAATTTCTTCTGATATTTCCTGTTGGAGGAGAATATGGTAAAACTTTCCATTAACACGGACCCAGAAGGTCAAATTTTTACTCACTGGGGTGCTGCTCCAATTTTGTTTGGTTCCACATCAGTGCAACATGAGTGCATCCCCCAAGCAATTCTTGGAATGGATGTCCTCTGTCAAGCAAAATCTGGGATGGGGAAGACTGCTGTTTTTGTCCTTTCATCTCTTCAGCAAATTGACCCCGTCACCGGTCAAGTAGCAGCACTTGTATTATGCCACACAAGGGAGCTGGCTTACCAGGTTTGTAAATATTCGCTGTGTGCATTTCAGTTTTGCTCCGAGATCTTTCCAGATTTTAATTATTCATTGCTGTTATGTTTTGTAGATATGCCATGAGTTTGAGAGGTTCAGCAAATATCTGACTGAAATAAAAGTCGCTGTCTTCTACGGAGGTGTGAACATCCGAAAACATAAGGATTTATTGAAGAATGAATGCCCTCATATTGTGGTTGGCACACCTGGAAGGATTCTAGCTCTAGGCAGAGATAAGGATCTTTCCTTGAAGAATGTGAGGCATTTCATCCTTGATGAATGCGACAAGATGCTTGAGTCACTTGGTAATTTTTTTATCCCTGTTAGCTCTAGCCAGAGATAAGGATCTTGTTGTTTACCCTTACCATTATGTCCTTAATTGACAAGTATGTATTCTGCAGATATGCGGAGGGATGTCCAGGAGATATTCAAAATGACACCTCATGATAAGCAGGTCATGATGTTTTCAGCTACACTCAGCAAGGAGATCCGTCCAGTTTGCAAGAAATTTATGCAAGATGTAATGTCCTGCAGCCTATCTCATTTACACAGTGCATCATATTTAAGTCTCTCCTATGCTCCAGTGGTAATCATCTGGTATTCGTTGCACATCTGTAGATATGAGAGTGGTAGTCCTGTTGTCACTAGGTGAAGGATCCCCTGGTGTATTCTTGGTTTTTATAGTCTTACATCTACAGTGTAATAGTGAGTTTTCTGGGTTTTTCCTCTTTTTTTTTTGTTTGAGTGTTTTCCATTGGTAGCTTGCCCATAGCAAGTAGATTTGGGAGGGAATGAGGATTCTTCTGTCCAAACTCTGAACGGTCTGGTGATGTGTCAGCAGCTGGGGTTGGATTCAGGAGGACACCAGTTCCGAAGATACACTCTCTCGGACATTGTTTTCTCTAGTTTGCTGCACATTCCATTACGCCCCCTTGGTGTTGCTTCATTGGAGTTCTTAGATTGGGGAGGGAACGAGGATTCTTCTGTCCACACTCTGAACGGTCTGGTGATGTGTCAGCAACTGGGGTTGGATTCAGGAGGGCACTGGTTCCGAAGATACACTCTCTCGGGCATTGTTTTCTCTTGTTTGCTGCACATTCCATTACGTCCCCTTGGTTTTGCTTCATTGGAGTTCAGTGCTACTGGCCCTGGTTCCCATTCATGTATGTTGGCAGACGAAGCAGCTTTCTTTATCCTGGAATTGTCTTGGAAGCACTGTTGCAAAACTCGATGAACATGTTCGATGAAATTCTGGGGTGCAACAGTGCATAACTCAAGTTCCATATGGAGGCTGCATATTCTGACAATCAAAGAGGAGTTCATATACCATTCTTTTGGTATATACTGGTAGATTGACGCTGGAATGCTAATTTCTTTCATCTATCATTTCTTCCCTTACAGCCGATGGAAATTTATGTTGATGATGAGGCAAAGTTGACCCTTCATGGTCTAGTTCAGGTATATCTTTCGGAACGATTGCTGGCCATGCATTTCACCAATTTATTTTTTGTGCAGCAGTTTGTATCAATATTTTCTTTTGCAGCACTACATAAAATTGAGTGAGGCAGAGAAGAACCGCAAATTGAATGATCTCTTAGATGCACTTGATTTCAACCAAGTTGTGATATTTGTGAAGAGCGTTAGCAGGGCGGCAGAGTTGAACAAGTTGCTTTGCGAGTGCAACTTCCCTTCTATCTGCATCCATTCTGGTATGACCCAGGAAGAAAGGTATTATGTGCTCTCTTTCCTTCTGTTCATGTGCCAATGCTTTTAGTAGAATGGCCTTGTTTGCTCAAATCATGTGCACCATGTGGACATGAGGTGTTTTCTGAGTTCCATTATATTCTTTTTTGATAGTTCCTTGTTTCTATTGGTTTTTGTTTTTTGTAACTTTCATAAGCTTTTATTTGTACATGCTGGTACAATGATGACAGGCACATTATAGTTTTGCCCGCCTTTTGTCCCCACTAGACTGTTTAGTACTTGGGTGGATTGATGTTTATAATTTTTTTGTGCTTCAGTTCACAATTGTGCTCTTTATATGAATGAAGTTTGGTTTCATGGTTCCGATTTTAGTTGTATGTAATGTATGGTGCTTTGGCAGGTTAACCCGATACAAGAACTTCAAGGAAGGGCACAAGAGAATTCTTGCGGCTACAGATTTAGTTGGCAGAGGAATTGATATCGAGCGTGTCAACATTGTCATCAACTATGACATGCCTGATTCAGCTGACACATACTTGCACAGGGTAACCACCTAGTTCCACTTGCTAGTGTTTTGAGAGGTTTATGTTTTTGTGATGCTAATGCACTGTAGTAATGCCCTTTGCAGGTTGGAAGGGCAGGGCGTTTTGGCACCAAGGGGCTTGCAATAACTTTTGTTTCCTCTGCCTCGGACTCTGATGTTCTTAATCAAGTATGTATCCTCGTCTGAATCTAATTTCGTGTGTTGATGTGACGAATAGTGCCTAACCAGTCCATGTAATCTGTGAAGGTGCAAGAAAGGTTCGAGGTGGACATAAAAGAACTGCCTGAGCAGATTGACACCTCCACATACAGTAAGTGTTGCTTGATCTACTTAGTTGAATTTGCGTGCAGTTAAATGACCCCGTGATCTGTTTGCTGTGTTGTGATTACCAGTGCCATCATAAATGTTGGGAGTTGACACGCTGCTGAAACGCATTCTCGCGGCGCTTCAACTAGGAACAGGAGTGCAGGAGAGTAGAGTGCGATGCTCCAAATCCTGTGATGCCCCGTCCATGATACCTTTTTTTTGAACTAATGTTGTGGAGGATTTGTAAACACTTTAGTAGCAGTCGGGATGATGATGTGTACTCTATTTTAGTCGTTGGGTGCTTGTACGCCAGATGATTTAATCGTATGCTAGGATCTTGTTATTGTATTATCGTGCTGTGCAGTTTCCCCGGTTTGCTGCCGCTGCCGCTGCCGCTGCGTATGGCCTGGCCTGGTCGCCTCTTGCTGCAATGAGCTGTTTAGTATTCTTGTTTGCCGTAGCAAAACGACGAGACAGTAGAAGTGAGGGGAGGGGATCGGGATATCTTTGGAGAGGCAGTTGGTGTTTTGGGGTAATGTATTAATTTTTTTGGGATCAGGGTATCTTTGGAGAGGGGGGATTGGTTGGTAGGAGTAATGTATTATTTTTTTTCGAAAATCTGGGTTTCTTTCTACGCGAGGAGGTTTATAGCTTTTTTTTAATAGGGCACATGAGATTATAGCTCTACCTCTAATAAAGTCCTATACTGGTAGGGACTGTAGGGGGTTTTTCTTGCCTCTACGTGTAACCCTTGGCTCATGGAGGGGGTATTGGTTGTTAGGAGTAATGTATTTTTTTTTTTGTGAAAAATCTGGGTTCCTTTTTACACGAGGTCTATTTATAGCCTTTTTTTTTTATAAAGTACATAAGATTATAGCTCTACCTTTAATAGGGTCCTATACTGGTAGGGACTGTAGGGGTTTTTCTTGCTCCTACGTGTAACCCTTGGCTCATGGAGTAACTCCCTGGTTTTGGTCTGGTTGTGAGTAACTCCCTGGTTTTGGTTTGGTGCGTTCGGTCCAGTGGTACTGTAGCCATTAGAAGGGTGCGGGATGCCCTCTGTCCGAAGGGCATTGGCCACCCCAAGAGTTGTGGTGCTTCGGCTATCCTTCGGGCCCCTTCGGTGACCTTTGGAGGAGAGGGGTGGGGGTGTTTGCGGTGTTCGCCCTGGTCATGAGGGTCGGTGAGTCGCTCCTACGACAAGCCCTTTGCGGTTGAGGTCTTGCTTCATTATGATTGAAACCGCACTTTTTTTTCGGAGGGTACAAGCACAGCGTCCCCTTTGACCTGACGAAGTATATGCTCCCCATTACTCCGTCGACATTGGGGTCGACGTAGCAGGTTGTGGTGGCGCCTACCGTTCCAAATAGCGTTGTCGTTGGGCCTCGTGCCTCGTCAAGCCGCAGATATGCTTGATGGCGCCTTCGAGGGTGTGCGCCGTGATTGGGTACCGTGCGCCATAAATGCGGTTGCGGGTGCCACGTGTCATGTGCTGACTATGTCATGGCTCCTCGATTCCCTCGCTTTGTTTTTGTTGTGGTTTTGGCGAGTATAAATAGCCCCCCTCATTGTGATTCACGCCTTAGTTGTTTGCGGCGAAAAGACCCTTACGCTGCTTTTGGTGGTTGTGAGTCGCTCGCTTTTCTTGGAAGGTTACACTTCGTGCTCTGGCTATGACGAAGCGGGGCAAAGAGGGCGTGGGAGAAATGCAGTACACCAGTGATCTCGTCCGATCAACTGTGACTAACCTGGTTCTTCGGTCCCTTGTTGACGAGGGGAAGCTGAAGAGCCTCGCCAAGGTGAGGGCTCCGGGGCAGGAGACGGTGCCGTCGCCTCGGTTGGACGAGGCCGTAGTCTTCGTTGTCTTTCTTGACACCGGGCTCCGACTCCCATGTGTTGGGCTAGTCTCTAAGTGCTCCAACTATACGGGGTGGAGTTGGCACAGCTGACGCCAAACTCCATCGTGAAGTTGGGTGTTTTCAAGTGGATTCTTCGATCCGCGGGGACCAGCGGCGAAGGTCGTTTCTTTGCCTACCTTCACGATGGGCGCTGTCAGCCAAAGAAGAAGAAGAGCACAAGCGAGATGTTGAATTTTGGGAGAGTTAACTTCCAGTCGAAGGTACGGATACAAATGTACGTGTCCACCCCGGCTGCACGCAACCGCTAGGAGATGGATTGGACACGGAGGTAGTTCTACCATAGCTCTGCAACAGACGAGGGCCTTCAATCGAAGGGCGGTTTGATACAGCTCACGACCGCCCTGGAGATTGCTCTGACCTCGAGGGAGGAGGCCCTTCTCCGCCTGTTGCTGGATGCGATGAAGCACCTCTCCACTCGCACTCGCAACATTTTGGAGGAGTTTTGTGCCTTCCGTGTGACTCCTGGCGAGGGGGTGGCAGTTGGAGCTTGGCCTCCCATGAATCATGGTGCCAGGCCCTGAGGGCGTCGTTCTGCAAGTAACCGATCTTGACACTTCCGGATTTTATATTCTGTGCTTTTTTTACTTGCTGACCAGGTCCACCGGATTCCTGCTAGTGGCGCCTTTGACCGAAGCCACGCGTGTCGTTGAGCAGCTTCTGGACGATCGCGGTGACGCCGTTGCGTGCTGTTGGCGAGGGTAGCGCAGGTGACCATTCCCTTGGTTGGGAGGAAGTGGCTGAAAGGCCGGTCAAGCGAGTGGCGCGAGGGCCCTCGGAGCGGGTAGAGAGCGCCCTGCCCAATAGCCCTCGTAAGCGGGGTTGCGCTGGAGCGCTGGTGCTCTTGTATTCGACCGCCCACTAGCACCCTCGGCAACACAACGAGGTCTTAGGCGTCCCGAGCATTGCCTATAGTAAAACCTTGGCGAAAGGTCCTCCCCACGAGGCCCTGGGACGCTTGATGCGCGTCGCAGAGGCCCTCGTGGATGTCCTTTAGGAGGGATTGACCCTCCTTTTGGGATACACAGCATAGAAAGGGGGCGTAGACGCCCCCCTTTAGAGCTCCTCACTGATCATGTGGTAATTTCTGGCCCGATGGTGGAGGAGTTTTGCTTCGGCCTTATCTTCGGGTTCTTCACCTGCGAGGTACTTGATGGTGATGTCTCGCCAATCCGCCCCAGCAATAGAGAGCACTAGGCGCACGACCCCTTGTGTTCCGGGCGCAGCCCCTTGTGCCTTGGGCGGGGTCGAGGGTTCCCTGAGCGTCTCGTAGAAGACTTCAGGTGAGTGGCCTTCGTTGGAACTGGTCATTTTTGCCAATTTGTTTGCTGCCTTATTGTTACCCCTGGGGATTTCTTGGACGGTGATGCCAAGGAAGTGCCTAGCAGCTACTTGCACCGCAGCCAGGTACCTAGCCATTTCGGGCCCCCTCGTCCGAAACAACTTGTCGAAGTGGACCACCATGAGACGGGAGTCGCTCTTGATGATGACGCGCTTCGCTCTGAGCGCTTTTGCTTTCTGGAGGCCTAATAATAGCGCTTGATACTCCGAGGCGTTGTTTGTCTTCGGGAAGTCTAGGCGGGCGGCGTGAGACACGCTCCGTCCGTCTAGGGCGACCAAAATGGCCGCTGCACCGGCTCCGACGACGCACCAAGATCCGTCGGTGTACATTATCCACGGGACCTCGATTTTGCCTAGTGGCTGTTCTTCGATACGCGGGGTCCACTCGGCCACGAAGTCTGCCAGGGCCTGCGATTTGATGGCGTTTTGTGCCGCGAAGGTGATGTCGGCGGCGCCACCACTTCATTTTCGTTTGCCTTCGGTCCGAGACGTTTTGTTCTCGCAAAGATCAATGCTAGCGGGTAAGACGTCGGGACCGTGATGGCGTGCGCCAAGAAGTAGTGCCGGAGCTTGCGCGATGCCATGAGTAGGGCATACGCCAGCTTTTCGAGTTTCATGTATTGGATCTTGCCCCCTGGAGGGCCTCCGAGACATAGTATACTAGGCGTTGGCCGTTGCTTTCTTGGACGAGGACTGCGCTCACTGCCGATGAAGAGGCGGTGAGGTACAGCAGGAGGTTTGCCTCGTGTTTCGGGCTGGTCAGGTATGGTAGCTGGGCGATATATTGTTTGAGCTCTTGGAATGCCTTTTGATAGTAGTCCGTCCATTGGAACGACTCCGTTCCTCAGAGGGTTCTAAAGAAGGGCAAGGCAGCTTCATGGAGCGACGAAGCGACTAATGGTCATGAGTCACCCTGCCGACCTTTGTACCTCTGGCCATGCGACCGGGGGCTCCATTTCCTGGATGGCCCTGATCTTTTCGGGGTTGGCTTCGATGTCTCTTTCGGATACAAGGAATCCCAGTAGCTTGCCCGTCTTTACCCCAAAAGCGCACTTTTCGGGGTTGAGCTTGATGATCCCCTCCGCCCAGAGGCTGACAAAGGTTTCTTGCAGGTTCTCTGCGTGGGAGCCCGCCAACATGCTCTTTACCACTATGTCATCGACGTATGCTTCGATGTTGCGGCCAAGCTGGCCTGCCAACACCTTCGTGATGAGCTGGGTGAAAGTAGCACCCGTATTTTTGAGTCCGAAGGGCATGCGGGTGAGGCAGTAGGTGCCGATAGGGGTGATGAAGGCAATTTTCGACTCATCCTCCTTGATACCCTAAGTAGGCATCCAGGAAGCTCATGAGCTCACAACCCGAGGTGGCATCCACCAGCTGGTCGATGTGGGACAAGAGGAAATCGTCCTTTGGGGACGCTTTGTTGAGGTCGGTGAAGTCGACGCACATGCGTCATTTGCCGGTGCTTTTTTGTACCAAGATGGGGTTGGCCAACCATTCGAGTGTTTGATCTCACGGATGACGCCCACCTTGAGTAGCTTGGCAATCTCTTTCTTTGCTGCTTCTAGTCGCTCTACCGACATGCGCCACAATTTTTGTTTCTTCGGGGGTGCGTCGCTTCGGATCACCAAGCGGTGTTCGATGGTCCCCCGAGCTACCCCGGGGATGTCCTCCGGTCCCCACACGAAGACATCCACATTGATGCGGAGCACTTTGAAGATTGCTTCGCAAGCTTCCGCTGAGAGCACTGCACCGAGGGCCACCGTTTTCTCCGGCGAAGCCTCCTGTACAAGGACTCTTTGGAGCTATCCCTCTGGTTTGGGCTTGGCGCCCATTTCATTGAGGATGGGCTTGTTTGGTCCCTCTTGTCCGCCCTGACGGTGTGGATGTATTGGGCTGGTGGGAGTGCCTCTAACTCTATGTGCCTTGTGAGGTTCTGGTCTCCCTGCACCATGACTGTAACATCCTGATTTTCCAAGTCCTTTTAAAATTGTAAAACAAAATAAAACTATTTTGTTTTGACGAGAATTCATAGTTGGTTCTTGGAGAGGTTTAAGTTTCATGTTGTCACCCTTCCGTATGTTGGCCGTTCTCCCCTCAGTCCCTCTCTTTGTGTTATGTTGGTTTAGACCTTCTCAGGGCTCGGACCTCCCAGTGGTCCTTGAAGTTAGACCTCTCCTGGGGGGCTCAGACCTTTTCTCAATTGGACGTGTCTTTATGTCCAGACCTTTCTCCTTGAGCTAGATCTCTTTGGATCTCTTTGTTGGTTCAATCTCTTTGGTTGAGACCTCCTCCTTAGGTCTAGACCTCCTCTTGGTTAAGGCGTGCCTATATGTTTAGGCCTCCCTTCGACTTCGGGTCCTTTGGACCTCCCCATCCATTGGACCTCCTTACTCGCTTAACATGGGAACCCCTGACCTCCGTGGGTTTCCTCCCGAACCTCTAAGACCTCCTATATTGAGATCCTCACCGCCAGGACCTCCCATTGTGGAGATCCTAGCGATTAGGACCTCCCCTGGTCGACTCAGTTCCTTTAGACCTCCCTTCAAGACCTCCTTGAGCCGTGGAACCTCCCTTCATGAGAGCCTAACTGATAGGACCTCCCCCTTGGTGAGATCCTACCAGTCAGGACCTCCTTTTTACAAGGATCCCCTCAGCCAGGACCTCCCTTGATGGGATCTTGGTTGTTAGAACCTCTTGTCGCGTAGACCTCCTCCATGTATGTCTGGACCTCCCCATGTCCGCACCTCCTTTGTAATCTGGACCGTTAAGACCTCCCTTGAGATCTTAACAAATTGCACCTCCTCTTTGAACATTCGACCGTTAAGACCTCCCTCGAGATCTTAACCGTCTGCATTCTCCTTCGTTGGCGCTTCGATCGTTAGGACCTCCCTTGAAATCCTAACCGCTCGCATTCTCCTGTCTCGAGTTGATCCTGCGGTTCTAGACCTCCCTTTGCGTGAGGTTCTTTCTTACCACGCGACCTCTCCGTTAGCATTCATCTTGGCCGTTGGACCTCCTCTTTGGAGATCCAACCGCTCATGACCTCCCCTTTGACCCAACTGTTTCTAGATTTGACTGGTCCCACCTGCCAGGCTTACCGATTCTATGTTTCCCCGCCACACTAGTACCATGAGCATTTAATGCATGTATTGTCGCATTAAATGCAGCCAAGCAAGTGGCTGTTTCTATTGTATGGGGTCATTCTGGGGCACTATTGGTGTCTTTTCTAGTCTCCTCCGTAACAAGGACACCACGTCCTTTATATTTTTCTTTGACACCCCCGTACATCTTGCCCATCTCATATGCTCACCAAATCATGTACGCATTGAGTGGTCTTTTCACCTTCTTTGACTATAACTAGCCCCGGGAGCCCTTCAGTGCCACCTTTTTCACACACTCAACACTTTGGCTCACACTCAGTGGCTCCCTGAAGAGTTCTTGCTGACAAGAACATCGCCAGGAGCATCTCTCCATCATGTTTTCACCATTGGAGGCTCGGTAGGAGCTTGGGCTTGACCTCAACCGCCTGAGATTGCCTTCGACCTCCCTTCGCCCATCACCTCCTTCTTATTGTCGGGTAAGTTTCCTTGTATATTATACCGTTTTTGTTCTTGTCACCACCATAAGAGGTTGTGTCCTTTCAGACCTTTTCTTTTGGATTCTCGGTGGAACTCTATGGTCCTGTCTAAAGATCACCTCTCCGGATCCTGCAAGACTCATTATCCTCTTGGTCTGGTTGCTAGAGTCGCCTTTCCGTCCTCTCTCGTGAGAACCTTCCTCACTCGACCTCTCCCCAGTAAGTTGGGACCTCTCCCAAAGAACCTATTTTGATTATAAGTTGCTTCAGTTGGTTGAGTTTTGGAGTTTCTTTTAAAAGTTCTTTTGGCTCTTCAGTTGGAATGTGGTTTGAGTTGTCTTCTTTTCTCAGATAGAGCGTGAAGGCACCGAGGAGTGTGAGACCACCAAGAGAAGACTTCAAGACAAATGAGCAAGGCAAGTCATGCTCTTGATTATATTGCACCCAAGATTTAAATCTATTTATGTTCAATTTCGAAGTATAATGCATGCTTATTTCTACCAAGTTATTTCAATACCCATCTTAAACACATAGTTATGCCTAATTCCTTCATATGGCCAACTTGACATTGAACCAATCTGTTGTCACCTTAGACAAAACCCGTTAATACTTTAGTGTGAACCAGAGCCATTGTGAACTTTATGCTTAGTCTTGCTTAGACCAAAAACATTTGATTTGGGAAATCTTTACCTTCATGACCAAATAACGCTTAAAATGTTTTGATCATGACATTGGGTTGTCATGGGAATATGGAATATTGTCAAAGCAAAAGAGAATGAAAACCGATTTGGACTTGGGCGAATTGGTTTGCTTGGTTGGTGCAAGGTTTATGCACCTGACTCTATCTGGATAAGGTGGAGGTCCATGGGTTTGTGATTGTCGCCAAGTCGGGCTGAGGACCGGTCTTTGAGCCGCCAATGCTAGGCCTATGATGGGCTATGCCAAAACCGTGCAACCACATGTCTCCAAGATGGGGTGTGGGACCTAGCTAAGTGATTTGCGTAACTTCCACCGCAGCTTGATCCATTGGAGGAGGGGAGGTCTTCTATGGTCGGTGGTCTTTATGACCTATGTTCCCACTGGTGCAAGAGGGCCCAGATCTCATGGAGTTGAATCCAAAGGAGGCGAAACCTTAGCAAGGAGAGGTCAGGTGGGACAATGCATTTTAAAGGCTTTGTCATGAACTCTAGACCTCTTACCTTTGATATCGAGAGGTGGCATCGACGGATGCCGGATAAACTAGAGGAATTCATGTCGTGTGGGTAAAGTGCACATCCTCGATCGAGTGTAAATCTATTCGAATAGCCGTGTCCACGGTCATGGACATGCTGGCAGCGGCCACTCAGAGTTAGATATTGAATTGGGTTTCTAAAAGTGTTTAACATCTGTTTTGGGATTGCTATCCCATGGGTTTTGGGCAGGAGCCTTAGACAGAGGGTATCCTTCACCAACTTGTTGATGAATGCTATCCAACTGAAAAAAATCAAGTTTTGTAAATAAATTTTATCTACTAAAAACCCCGCTTTGGAACTTAGTAATTGTAATTGAAAGAAACTTGGCTTTATGCAAAGCAACCATAGTATGCCTTCTGTTGTATATCCATGTATGCATGTCATTTTGTTACCCCACGGGTGTGACTTGCGAGCACAAGGGTAGTGCTCACTCTTGCTCAATGCAAAATCTTATCGAGAGAAGACAACAATGAGAAGAGGAGGACCAGACGAGTAGGTTGTGCCCTCCACCATTTTGCCTCGGGTATAGTGGATGGACGTCTGCTTCGCTCTTTTTGTAAGCTTGCTTTTGGCCCAAGGCCACCTTTTGTAAACAACTCCTTGGTTATGTTGTAAATAAAGTTATGTCGTGGATGTTACCATTCTTGTATGTCAGTGAAGAGCTAGCTTGAGATCCTTGGGACTAGCTCGGTTCACGCTTAGGAATCATAGGGTGATCCTCAAGCCTCACGACCTCCTCGTGTCAGTCCTATGACCTCTCCCGAGTTGGCCGTGGCGATGAGGGTCTCCCGTGACTCTGCTCCCCACGGCGGTACCCTCGAGTGGCTCAAGGAGACTCGATTGGTACCCTCGGGGCAGATCCTACCCAAGCCTCGGGAGGTGCTACCGACCTCTGGGAGGTCCTAAGGACGCCCTAGGAGATCCCGGAGACCTCTCGGTGCCCTAGGGTTGGGTCGCCACAATGACTATGCCCTCTGGTGCAGGAATCTTTATGCACGGGTAATTGTGGTGTGCTATCGCGCCGAAGGTGTTGAGCGTGGCCCGGCCGAGGATGGTGTTGTATTGGTCGGATATTTGAACGACGTCAAATGTGACGACCTCGGTTTGGGATGCAAAGTCAGCGCCGAATGTGACGGCCAGGTCAATCTGGCCTAGGGCTGTCACGGGCCTTCCCCCGAAGCCTATCAAGGGTATGCCTTGGGTGATAGGCGAGGGATCATTATCTTATCGAAGGCGTCCGCGAATTGGAGGTCTGGTGAGCTTCCTCCGTCGAAATCCGTGATGCTGGCAGAGATGACGAGGGGGTCTTGGTGTGGGAAATGCACACCCCAGGCATCCTCAGGGCTGAAGGAGATTGGTATATGGGCGTAGCAAGGTGGGATGTATACAGGGTACGTTGCGAGGTGGTGAATCTGACGCCATGCCGAGCGAGCTTCCTTCTATGCGGGGTCTCGGTGGCGGGGCAGGCAGTTGGTTGCCCGCCCCCTCCACTGTCATCGCGCTCAGCCCGCTATCGGCCGCGATTCATGTAGTCCCACATGGTCGCAATGGTGCGGCACTCACTGGTCGTGTGAGATCTTTCGCCGTGGAGATCACAAAATGGCGAGGGGCATCCGGCGTCGGCGTGGCTATCGGGCTGTCGGCTGCCGTTGCGCCCACGCCCTCGGCCATGGCCATGGCCTCCTCGGTTTCCACGCCTCCCTCCCTCAAGGGTGGGCCACCGTCTACGTGATAGACGTTACGACCCTTTTGTCGGTAGTCGTTGGCCCGCGGCTTGGTAGGTGCCCTGGCCGTGGCAGCCGCGGGTCCTTCTTTCGCAGGTGGCACGCCCGGGGTCAATGTTGAGGCAGCGGGGGCCGCGTCTTTCCGAGTGCTATCTTCCTCCGCCCAAGCGTACTCTTCCATCTTATTGAAGAGCTTTGTCACCGTGTGGATAGGCTTGCGGGCTAGTCTTTCCGACAGGGAGCCCTTCTGGAGCCCACATGTGGCTATGTTTATAACGGTTGTTTCGTTGACACCCTTCACTTGACACTTTACCCCCGCAATTTTTTTGAAGAAGCTACGGAGGGATTCACCGGGGCCTGCTTTACTATGAACAAGTGCCCCGCGTCCTTCGACTCTGTGTAGTTTCTCTGAAAATTGTTGCGAATGAAGTCCCGCAACTGTTCCCACGCATATATGGAGCGGGGTGGGATGGTGAAGAACCATGTTAGCGCCACGCCCTTGAGGGCGAGGGTGATGCTTTTTGCCTTGGTAATGTCGTCTCCTTCGGTCGCCTCGATAGCGGTCTCGTACACCTGGAGGAACTCTTGTCCGTGTACCCCTCGAAGGGCGTGACCTCCAGCATCTTGAAGCCTTGTGGCCAGCGGGCAGTCTCCAACCCGACGCTCAACGGGGAGTTAGGGTCCCTCGGAGTAGCGGGGCGGGAGGTACGGTCGCTGGGACCGAAGGGGTGGCCTCCGCTCCATTGTTTGGCAAGGGCCGGAGCGGGGCTATGAGGGCTGTCTCCGCCGGATGTCAGAGAACCGACATCTCCCGACGAAGGTCCGCCGATTCTCGCTGGAGGGCTTCGTACAACTCTTGGCTCACGCTTGCTGCCCAGGTGGTGGGCCCGTTGGGTGGCTCCCGGGGAGGGATGCCTCGACGGGCCAGGTGTTGCTCCCGACGATATCTCCGTGTGTGGAGTTATTCGCCTCGTCCTCTGTGGCCTAGGCGGGAGGCGCCGCTGCCGCGGAGGTTCTGCTTCACTTGGCCCTCGGAGTGCTAGGGGCCGTGGCTGCCTCGGCCGTTGAGACCTTGGGCTTGGCCCTCCTCTGAGGGGCCATGCTAGAATTCGGAGTTGAGCTTCGTAGCTTCCCTGCCGATCCTCACAGATGGCGCCAACTGTCGTAGCAAAACAACTAGACAGTAGAAGAGAGGGGACCCCCAGTATTTGTGCGAGGGACCAGGGTATCCTCGGAGAGGGGATTGGTTGTCAAGAGTAATGTATTAATTTCCCCAAAAATCCGGGTCCCTTTCTACACGGGGGAGGTGGCTATTTATACCCTTTTTACAGGATACATGAGATTACAGATCTACTCCTAACAGAGCCCTATACTGGTAGGGGCTGCAGGGGCTTTTTCTACACCTACGCGTAGCCCTCGGCTCATGATGAACCTCCCTGGTTCTAGTCCACCTGACTGGTGCGCTCGGTCTAGCGGTACTGTGGCCCTTCGAAGGACGCGGGATACCCCCGTCCGAAGGGCCTTGGACACCTCAAGAGTTGTGGTGTTTCGGCTATCCTTCGGACCCCTTCGGTGACCTTCAGGCTCCTTTGAGCTCCCTCGGCGACCTTCGGAGAAGAGGGGTGGGGGTGTTTACGGTGTTCGCCTGGTCGTGGGCCGTTGGCCCACCCTACGACAGTGTTACTCTGGCCAGGAATCGTAGATGCTATACTTAACAGTACCTATTACTCTGAGAACGCTGAATAGCTACCTACTAGGAAGCCAGATTAGCCGAGTCGTCACAGTATTATCATTCTTTACATAAGTCATTCACGATTGTAGTGCTTTTGAGGATGTGGTATCATCGTGTGTGTGTTTATGTGCCAAACAGCGAGCTGGAACGTCATTTTTGAAGCAAGCACGTGTCTTATCAACCAGCATCGTCTCTTAACAGCAGGCAAATTTGTATTCTGTATATATATACGATCGAGGATATACTCCACCTCATGCAATCATCGCATCTGATACGTCTCAAGCCCAGACGGCAAGATTCTTGGATAACTTGCACTATACTGGTCATCATTTGCTAATTAGCATACATACATTCCATTGTACGTATAACGGCCTCCTTGCATGTGCGATCCTCCTCATGCAAAAACCTTGTCGGCGAAGATGTCGAGAAGCGAGAGCGCCTCGGCGACGCTGAGCTCGAGCCTGAACTTGGGGCCGTCGTAGTGGTGGAGGATTGGGCGGAAGGCGTCCTCCTCCAGTGGGTCGCAGATCTTCCTCGTCGCAGCCGTCACCTGTACGTTGTTCCCATCACATTCGATCCGATCATACCATAGTTTGTCCGATAAGATAGATAGATAGATGTCTTTCTAGCTAGGTATATCAATCAATCACTAGACCAAATCAACGCGTTGATGTCCTGCCCTCGCCTTTCCAAAAAGAGACGGAGAAGAAAAGATGAGAGAGAAGGCAAAAATCTAAGCGACACGTCGATGAGGCAGGGTGGGACAGGGAGACGACGGGCAACTCAAGGCACCGCTTTCCCTTTTCTTTTCTTCCCTGGCTTTGGTTTTCTCTGCCCAATTGCCCATGACTAGGCCAGGCTAGCTTGACAAGATGAGATTCAGATGAGACCAAGCACCCAGCCCAACTGTGGAAGCTGTGGTATTCTTTTTGGTTTTGGAGGAAGAGGGAGGGAGGGAGGATTGTGTTGTGTTGTTTCCTCCAGGAACACGAAGAAACGATGAACAACTAGCAGGCTAATTAAGCTAGAGTCATATGAACTAGTCCAGTCTGAGTATGTATTGTATGATCTATACCTGAGCTGGGAAACGGGACTCGCCGGGGCACTTGTTGTCCTCCCAGGCCCAGGCTGTGGGATCGATGTTTGATCCGCCGAAGCTGGCAGCCTCGAAGATGCCGTGGAGCTGGTGCGTGGAGTAGTTGTACAGGAAGAGGGGCAGCCCCGGCCGGATCGCCCTCACCGAGTCCCTGTACCGAGACGGCAACCCTGCAACCAACGTAGCAGTGTAGTTCCTTCCATCAGCAGTTGGATCTGGATCAACCTGCTGTTTCTTGCTCCCCCGGTCTAACAAAAACTCCAGCTTTCTTGTTGAATTCGATGCAAAATACCAAGGAACCGATTAGTATGCGTACCGAAGAGCTGCCTCTTGAGGTTCTCCTCCATGGTGTCGTTGTTGCAGACGAAGATGTATCCCCCGATGGCCTCGTTCCTCGGCAGCACCTCCGACGCCGGCAGGCTCTTGAACCTCTTGTCCACGCCTCCGTTGTTGTTGTTGCCGCCGCCGCCGCCGCTCGTGTTCTTCTTCTTGCCGTGGCCGTAGCCGTTGCTCATGTTGTTGTTGGCCGGCCTCCCGACCGACTTGTTGAAGTAGCTCTTGACCACCTCGCCGCCGCCGGCGCTTGTGCTGACGTTGTTGGTGTTCTTGCCGTAGTACCTGCTACCTAAGACGGCGCTGTCGATGCTGTCGTTGTTCTTGGCGGGGGTCTCGTTGTCGGAGGCGGGGAAGTGGTTGTAGCGGTCGGCGTTGTTGGTGGTGGCGTTGCCGAAGGCCAGCTTGCCGGAGCCGATCAGGCCAGGGCCGCCGCCGGTGCTGTTCTTCCATGGCGCTCCTCCTATGCTGCTGCTGTTGTTGCTGGTGGTGTGGTCGGCGGCGAAGGAGTTGGAGGGCGGTGGAGACCAGATGGAGTCGCCGAGGGAGAGGCTGGAGAAGTTGGCTGTGGGCGGCGTCTGCAGGCGCAGCTGGTCGCTGAACTGCCAGAACTCGCGGTCGTGGCTCTCCATCGCAGCAGCTGATCCAGGGAGAGAAAGGAGCCGATCGGAATGGAGGAGGAGGAGAGAAATGAGATGGTTGCTGCTCTGCTCCCTCTTGTTTCATTCCACGCGGATGGCTGCCAGTGGCAGTGCCTTGGAGCCAAGTAATCAAGCACTCACAGCAATGCACGTATGGAGCAGACGTCTCACTTATCATGAGACGGCGCCGTACGTCGCTAGCTGCCGTGATTTCTGACTCGTGAGAGATGGATCTTACTCCACCTCTACTCTTCTCCGATAATAAGCTAGTGTGACGTCTTGTCTTGTAGATACTCTTTTTTTTCTTCTTGTTGCAGTATGTCTCTTGTCTTGCCGACAGATGTATCCATCGCATTTTTTCGATGGAAAACGCGCACATATTTTTTTCTTTAAAAAAATAATAATAATAAAGAGGGGGGTTAGGATGACGTAGGACGTACGCACCACTCACGTTTGTGAGGCTGTATAACTCGAGTCTTCCTTCCTGCGGGTGGGTCGACGCTAGTTCAAGGGGCTGTATGGCACGTTTGCAGCTGCTATGAATATCGGTTCGGCTGTAGAGTTCGGCGGTTATAAGGCTGAAGATGGAGTCGAAGATGTTTGATATTTATCTGTCTAATTGTTAGACTGATTGACTGTAGTTTATGAGACATAAAACATTTGAAATACCCTGGAGAACAGTCACTACTACAAAATAAATTATAGTAGACGTCTTATCACAGACAGCTCAAAAGGAATCGTCTGTGTTGGATCTGTCTGGGCCTGGTACCAACCTAGCACAGACGGCTAACCGTCTGTGATAGGCATCTATCACAGATAGTTCATTAATAGAACCGTATGGAAACTATCACAGACGGTTCTTTAAAAGAACGGCCTGTGATAATCTCCTGTACCACAGACGGTTGATTAATAGAACCGTATGTGATAGATCACAGACGGTTGTATTGATCAACCATCTGTGATCATCTCCAGTATCACATATAGGGCTAGAAAAATAGCTCGAGGCTCGTAGCTTGACTCGGGCTCGGCTCGTGAATTTTCGAGCCGAGCCGAGCCTACCTTTTGGCTCGGTGAAAATTCGAGCCGAGCTCGAGAGCCAAAACGAGCCAGGCCTTATCCTCCCTTATCCTTCAGTAATCCATTTATTTCCCCGGCCCCTTTCTTATCCTTCCCCCCCCGGGCCTCCTCCTCCTTCCCACAAACTCCCGCAGTCCTGCCGCCTCCCGCCTCTTCCAGTCTTCCTCGCTGGTCGCCTCCTTTGCCCTCCCATGCCTCGCCTTCCCTGCCTCCCTCGCCCTCCTTTGTGCAACTCCTCGCCGCCACCTCTAGCTTGGCCCCGCCACCGCCTATCCTCCTCCTCCGCCTGCGTCCTCCTCCTCCGGTCCTCCAAGCGGCCAAGTCGCCGCCGCCCCGACCTCCACCGCTGCCCCTCCTCCCAGATCCACGCCTCCGCCCTAGTCCTCCGGCTCCACGCCTCCGCAACTCCGCCCGGGACCCCAGTTCCTCCATGGCCACGCTGTCATCCCGCCGCCGGATTCAAGGTTGCGGCCTTGCGAGGACGACGGCGATGCGGTGGCGTCTGTTGATTGAATAGATGTACTGATTTTGTTGATTGAATTTGAATGGATGTATTGATTGTCATTTTTGTAGATTGAATGGATGTATTAATTGTCATTTTTGTTGATTGAATTTGTATGTATGCATGCACTGCTGCTCCTGGGTGTATTCTGTTCGCTGGCTCGCGAGCTGTTTCGAGCCACCTTCCGAGCCGAGCCATCCTTTTGGCTCATGCTCAAAACGAGCCGAGCCGAGCCGAGCCGAGCCAAGCCCACTTTGCAAGTGAGCCTGAGCGAGCCGAGCCAAGCCTGGCTCGGCTCGGCTTGTTTCCAGCCCTAATCACAGACGGTTGTAAACACAGACCGTCTGTGAACTATCACCGACGGTTCTATTTAAAAATCGTTGGTGATAGTTGTATATCACAGACGGTTCATAAGAAGAACCGTCTATGATATCCTCGCACTACAAATAGATGGACCAGACCCCTGCCCATTCCCATTTGAGTCGCTACCAGGTAAACGCCCACTGCGCCGCCGACAGAGAGGGAAGGGAGGAGGAGGAGAAAGGGAAGAGAGCTCCGAGGGTAACAATCTACAATCCTTTAGAGCATCTGCAATGTACGTGCTTATAAGCCGGTTCAAATGGCTAGATTTAATGCTAGGAACCTGATGAGGATCTAATAATCCTCATTTTATCTTTTATCTATAATTCTCAGTATGGATAAATATGATGTCATGTGGTCCCTAAGTATACCCCTTATATTTACAAGGGAGAAGCCTACCAGGTGGTCGTAAGTTTTTCTACGACCACCCCCATAGTCGTAAGTCTTGCTACGACTACCTTATGGTCGTAAGTTCTTCTACGATCACTATCCAAATTGAAGTTATTCTATGACTACCCCATGGTCGTAAGCTCTTCTCGACCGTGTTAGCCACGACTACCTTATGATCAATAAAACCTACTGCATTTGAGTGGATCCAATTGATTAAGGGATCTAAGCGCTTAACATACTGTTATTTCTCTCGAAGTAATAGCACGTAATACTCCATTATCTCGACAAGTAATCGCCAGCGGCGTGAAGAGGTTAACACTCGATGATTACCGCAAACATGCGCTGCATCGATTTGATGAGGCGCCTCTTCACCGTAAGAAACGGCTACTCCTTCACTACTATATAAAGGCAAATGATCGAGAGGAGAAAGGGACAATCGGAGAAGACAGCAAGCAATCAGGAAGACAGTTAGACACTATCTTCTGTAATAGTTTTAGTCTTTTCTCCCGATTATACGAGATACACTCAATACCATACACACACAGGAGTAGGGTTGTTATTCTCCCTAGAGAAGGCCTGAACCTGTATAAAAATACTCGTGTCAATATCTCTGTGTGATTCTATTCTAGGAGACCCCCCGAATCAAACAATCTTTATGTAAGATCGGTTTTAAAACACCGACAGTTGGCGCCATCCGTGGGGAGCTTCTGGTAATCTCTTGTCAACATACTCTCTTTTTCCCAAATCTCATGCACTCATGGCAGGAGAATGAAACGAGGAGAACTTGTTTGACTTGGCAGATTACGCAGACGTCGACATGGATGTCGGTTTCGATTACGAACCGAGTATCGACTCATCCGTTGGTGTTGCTGCCTCCAGAGATCTTTCTGCAGATCCAGGAGACCATGCTACTGATAGAGTTGAGGAGGGATCCTTATCCCCAACAACAGTACGTCCAACAGAGGAATCAATTCCCTCAAAGGACAAGGGTCAATCCGACCACAATCAGGACTACACCCAGGCGGGCTCACAACACGACGAGAGTTTTTCCTCCAAATGTTCAAGTCCCCCTAAGGCGGTCCGACTTGGTGAGACAAGTTCTGGAAGCCACAATTCCAGGACTTCACCAGCATCTGGTGGTCCTCTATCTCCGGATAACTCCAGAGAGAGCGGGATCAAGCATGCTTTTCCTGCAAATTCGACCATCTCTCTGCAGATCACACCTGCGGATGGAGACGGTTATAACCCAGAGTTCCCCTTCCTGGAGGGGATTACTCCAAGTCGCCGATGGTGTCTCTCGACTACTCCTCAAGTGGGGAGGCCTCGAGCGCAAGTGAGAATCATCAACGGGAGGTCTTCGTCCTTCCCTCAGATCAAGGTCACTCTTCTAGAGACCGAGCTAGGGACACTCCCCGAAGATCACGCACTGCGCCCCCTCGTGGCAATGGCAAGGGCACCACCGGTGACGGATAGAACTAACACTTTGATGAGCGCGAGGGAAATCCTCGACATACTCGCACTCCATTGAGACAGTCTCAATGATCTGATATGGAAGATCTTGAGGCTATTCGACGGAAGAATATTGCGTTCCGTAAAAATCATCGGGCGATCCAATATCAATCGAGGAAGCTCAAAAGCTCCAGCACATCAACGACTTGCTCGAGAACCCTACTCGAGAGCTCGCCCGAGCGCCAGACTACGACCTCTTCGTCGAAGAGATCGCACAAAGGCTTCGGACCATGATGGCAAGACTGGAAGCACCTCGCCAACATCAATCAGGGAGTCGTAACAATACGACTTCCTCATTACTGATCGTTCGAACATATCACCGCAGAGAAATCGGCAAGAACGGCGAAGTCGCATCGATCTCCTACTCGAAGAAATGTCTTTCGAACGTCTGATGATCAACAAGCCCCTCGGAGAGGTGATCGCTCACCATTCCGACATGGAAATCTGCAACAACAGATGGAATACGAGGAGTATCTCCCTCGTAGGATCGAGACCTACCATAGATCGGGTCAGCCTGTTACTGGGTATCGTCGAATACGATCACCTGGTGATATCAACCCTTCTTTCCTACAAAGGAGGCGTCAAGAAGTCATTATCGGATGTCGGACATTCTCACCTGACCTCCGAGCTGTTCGCTAGCCATCTCGTTTTCGACCAGTGAACATGGAGAAGTGTGTCCAATGTCAGTTTCATAGCAGGCAAATACACCAACCAGCTTAAGCATTACAAACGATACCTCTGTCTTGGCCTTTTGCGACCTGGGGTCTCGATATCCTAGGACCGTTCCCTAAAGCTCCAGGAGGTTTTGAGTTCCTTTGTGGCTATTGATACGCTCACAAAATGGATCGGCCGAACTCAGAATCGATAACAACGGAGCGGCAAAATGGTTCATGATGAGATGCGATTTACTCAATTTGGAGTTCCAAGTCGAATAATCACGGATAATGGTAAACAATTTTCAAGCGCAAAAGTTCGTGAATTTTGCGACGAGTTGGGTACCAAGTTATGTTATGCTTCTATTGCCCATCCCCAAAGCAATGGGCAATGAACGCAAACGGCCAAATAATGTAGGGAATTAAAACCCAGTCTTGACCAACTAAATCAAGCGCCGGGGCTTGGGTACAAGAATCAAGGTAGTTAGGATCGCGATCCAAGTCTTAAAGTCTTACGACTCTCATTTAACCCACGACATTACTGTCGATCCAAGTCTTATCGCCGATCCGATCCTACTAAGGTCGGTAGGATCGCGATCCTACTTAGAGTCTTACGGTTCTCTTTAACCCACGACACTGTCGATCCAAATCTCACCGTCGATCCTACTCAGAGACTTAGGGCAATTTTTTTAGAGGCCGTGCTTTGGCGATATTTTGTTTTAGAGCAAAATTTGTTGATATTAATTTCGAGAATGAAACTATAAATAAACAAGGAGCATGCAAAATATTGTATCGGTGTGGTAATGCTAGTACAAATATCTATATTATAGCATGAGCAATCTTGAGCTTGATAATGATAAGCTATTTTTATTCCCGAGTATGTCTAGCTACTTTTAAGAACATGCAAGTGGTAAACCATATAACAATCATACAAACTTATAGTATAGATGTTAAATATGTGTATTTTACAACCAGAGAATCGCCGATTCTACGATTCGACATTACGATTCGATCCTACCGGAGGCAAATCGATCCGACTCGGGATCTCGACTCTGACTACCTTGACAAGAATTACCCTCTATATTATGGGCAGTTCGTACGACTACTAGTCGGGCTACAGGTGAAACACCCTTTTTCTAGTCTTCTGAGTCAAGCCATGCTTCCTCCGAACTAAAGATACGGTCCACACAAGTCGAAATTTTTAATGACTCCAACCAGGAACAACTTCGAAAGCGGATGGCATTAACCTACTCAAGAAAGAAGAAACCGTGCCTTAATCCGCTCAAATAGCCTACCAACAAGCCTCACAAGCAGATACTACGATCGTAAGGTCCAACCTCGCAGCCTTCTCAGAGTTGACTTGGTATTGAGGCTCGCCAATCCAAGTCTAATCGGAATAAACTTTCTCCCAAGTGGGAAGGTCCTTACACAAGGTCGGGTTACACGCCAGGTCGATATGATTGGCAATGGAGACGGCGGGTTCTCTCGAATTCTTGGAATATCGACGGTAATGTGTGGCAACCGTAACCAAAATGAAGTTCAAATACTCAGAAGATTCTAGATGAGCGGACCAAGACACACGTATGGAGACAATGCGAAGGGTCACCCTACAACCGACCAGGCCCCAAGCATTGCCAGAGATACCCATAGATGCTCTTGGATTGACGAGGAGGACGGGGGCGCAGGTGAGATGCTTCTCGAACTGGATTGACCACGAGCCTAAGCAGAAGTGGTCGCTGCTCCATGACAGGTGGCGCTCGATATGGTGTCATGACAACTAATCTAGCCGAGGTGTACAACTGGGTCATGTACGGCGCAAGGTGCCTCCCTTTGGTAGGTATTGTGGAGGCAATTCTTCGCGGTACGATGAAGTACTTTGTTGATAGAAGCAACAACGCGTCGCTCACTATGGCAAATGACAGAATACTCTACTCCGTCATGATCACCAAGTACATGGAGGAGAAGAGCAAGAAGGGTGAAATGCACCGGGCATTCAAGATGGGCACAAGGGAACTTCGCTTCGAGGTAATGTGTAGGAATGAAGGGCGCCATGATCTAACCGCGAGAGGTTACCCACGAGTGCACGCTTCGCCGCAGAAGTTGCACATGCACTTGCAACAAGCCCTTCTTCGCATAGGCCCCGCTCCCATGTCATAGCCAAGATATTCGACGGTGGCGTAGCACCCCGATCAGTACCTCTATGTCTATTTCACCAAGGAGGTAGTGATGCAAACCTGGACCACGGAGATGTATGGTTATGCTGTGGTTGGCCATTTCATCGCCATCCGACACAGGAGCAACTAATGCGGGCATGGACATTAATAGGCTCAAGGGAAAGGTTGGCCGGCGACAGGTACAGCGCAATAGGAACGACATGGACGAAGCAAAAACCGGACGTCGTACAAAGAAGTGCTCCATTTGCAGGAAGTCTGGGCACACCTTCAAGAAATGTCCCACGAGAAATTCTCAGGACGAAGGAGACATCGGCACTCCGGACGTCACCACGGGGACCTCATCCGGTCACCCAACTCGAGACAGTCCACATGGGGGACGTTGAGGATGCGACCAATGTTATTGCCAATGTTTTGAATTATGTTATTGCACGGATATTAGTAATATGTTATTGCCAATATTCTGAATTATCATTTTAATTAAGTGTTATGATGTTTTGCCGAATGTTATGTAATATCAGTCTGATTTATCGTAGTTTTGATAGTAATGGCAAGTTCACATTTGTTTCCTTACATAATATGCAGTGCATGTACATGAGCAAGTGTATGAATTCCCGGGTGCATCGCAATATCAATTACCTTCCTACTTACGAATCATTCATACCTCAATCTTTCTCGTAAAATTCTTCAGAAATTCACCGCACTAGAACAACATACGATGATCACAAAATATTATTGCGAGTCTAACAGATTTTGTACCATTTAAATCGGCGACAGTGGTGGACCGTGACGGAGGAGAGAGATCCTGTCGCCATTCAATGGCGCATGAGACATATTTTTGTAAATTTTTTGGGGAGACCATATATTTTTTAAAAATATTATTTTTAAAAAAATCGTAAACTAATAGGATAATTTGCGGCACACATAATCAACATATTGTTTGAGATTAAATAGAGGTATATGTGTATGCATACAATTTGAAGAAAAAAAGCAACTAATAGAGTAAGAATAGGGGCATGCAGCTACATGATCTATGCATGATAGAGAGTGATTACTTTCTAAGAATCACAACAACTTATTATGTTCAATGAATTTCTTCCATCAAAGCTCTTACTTCAATTACATTCCTTAGGTTGTATTTCCCTTCGAGCTTCTATTATCATTTTCAATGTTTAAGATATCTTAAAAATCTAAATAGCCTACAAGATACGTAAATATATTCTTAAGCATTTATACAAACTTCGAAACAAATATAGCTGCAGAAATAGGCGAGCCACCATGCTAGTTAACTAAACTTGTTCCACTGTCGAGGAGCATGCGTGCAGAGCAGATACCCCATCTCTTATTACCTATCCATATTGTTGTGGATGACCATAACAGGTGACTAGTACTACTACTAGTCTTAATTAGACGCAGACATTTCTTGGCTTCGCTTGGCTGTGTCGCCTGCCTGCTCTTTTGCCCAGGCACCCACGCAGCCACCTTAACTCTTCGCTTCACAATCTGCAACATCCAAATTCTCTGACTTAGACATGGATGCATGCTCGTGTTTAATTTACATGAAGAAATTTACGATTCATTGAATTTTGGTTGCTGGCTCCTCTGCTTAGCCGTAACGTACAACTACACATACTGACGACACCTTGGTTCGCAGCGAAAAATAAAGTTTACTTTCATTCTGGACTGCTTCTCTTCTAAGAGGACATACATCTCTCATAAAACACGTATCTGTCCTATTCCAGCAATGCGTCATACTTGCTTTTTGTAATGTTACATGACAGCACAATGGAAGAAAAAGTGTGATCTTTATGCATTTAGTCTATTTTAGTTGGGCTTAACAACGATTCTCTATGTAAATAATGAACATATCACTCGGTTACATCCAACAGTGAACTGACTAGAGAATGCAAGCCAACCTGTTACGCAGATTAAGCCCTCCCTGCGCTGCTTGCTACATTCAGATGGATACCATCATTGCTGTCATCTGTCGTAAAAACATATAGTGAAAATGACATATCAAAGGTCAAACAACTAGTTTTTAAGAGAAAACTGTTTTGAGTCTAGAAATACATACTTGCACGCCGTCTTATAACAAAAAAACATACACCAATGACAGCGTAGCAAAGGAGAAGCAGCACTCCCTTCAGGTAATGTGACGTTCCATCCTGCAAACACACAGAAAGTTTTCTTCAGTTCCAGTGCCACAACGTTGAGAACAGCACTGTAAACATTGATAGACAGCTATAGTCAGACCACACCGTGGTAGTGATTTTTCAGAGAGACGAGAGTTAATAAGATCAGAAGCACATATAACTAATTCCTCGTGCATGTTCTGCTAATGAACCTGATGAAAACGAATTTTCTGTGACTGATGTTCCATGGTATCCAGGTTCAGTTTGTGTGGGGATGTGAAAGAAAACTTTTACCTGTAGGGTGAAGGTTGTCACTAATATTGCTAGAAACAGAGAACCGGTCTCTAGCAAGTTGAAATCAAGATCCATTGGAACCCCCATAATCCAAGCTACAATGACACTCAATGGCACCTAGCACGGTTCAATTCCATGAGTAAAGAGACCAAGGCAAATAGCAGATGGAACAATACCTAGAGGTTAATTAATACAGACCACAAACATGGAAATCTGCGTAGCAGAACCTAAAGATACTCCAAGGGTGATGTCCTGTCACAACCAACAATTTGGTGTCAGTGATTGCTCCCTCAACATTTCAACAAGTATGCACGAGCTCTGATGCTGCCTACCAGCTTGTTCTTAAAAGCAAATATGACTGCACCGGCATGCTCTGCTGCATTCCCCACGATTGGAATCAGGATGATGCTAATGAAGCTCACTGATAGTTCCCAAGTTTCTGAGGCCGCCTGTTTGATACGATTTTATTGACAGTAAATGCCCAGAAGAAATTTTCCTAGGAACGCCGATTAAAACTAGCCAATATGAACATAGCGTGATGCTACATACCTCAATTGTGTTTACAACATACTCTGATAATACCGCGGTCATCAAGGTCATGACTGCTAGCCAAATCATCGCACTTGAAAACCCCAGTGCTGCCTCATCTTGAGAGACCAAATCATCACCATCATCTTCAACCTAATCATTTGGTTGGATCCCATAATTTTATTATTAACCAACTAGTCCTATGCTAGCAGCTCTTGCTGGTTTCTGATTAGCACTATACACACCTCTTGGGGCTCAAAGAGCTGGCGATGGGTCTTCAGCTGGAAGTAAAGGTAGGCTCCATAGGCCAGGAGCATGACAATGCTGCATGCTCGGGACAACTCCAATACTGCATCCCCAGAGGTTACCGCATGCTCCCCGGCGCTCACAGCATACCTCAGCATCAGTGGCAGCGAGTGGCATAGCACACCAAGAATCAGAAGTCCTGTGCTGACATCTGCTTGCTTCTGCGAAGCAAAACCAGATCGTTATTTATAAGCCAGCATAAACTCATGCTCTAGTAAACAGCGTGACAATAGTGAAGAGTAAATAGCTGAGTTGGTTACCCTATCGTATGGCTGCTCGGTCCCAAGGTTGGCCAGGCCACCACAGAAAAGGGAGGTTCCAAGGACAAGCAACAAGTTGGACAGGATGGAGCCGAGCAGGGAGCATTTCACCACCATTATCTTGCCTTCATGAAGGGCAAAGAGTGCGATGATGACCTCCGTCACATTGCCAAATGTTGCATTCAACAGTCCACCCACTGCAATACATGCAGGTACGTGTAACTATGATGTTAAGTTGTATATATGGTGGATCAAGAGATTTGAGACCAACAACACTTACCAGTAGGACCGGTGTAAAAGGCAATCTGCCTGCCACCAATTAACAGAGCAGAGATTCAAGTTTTTGCAATGCAACATAAGAGGTAATGAGAGCGAAACATGCTATGATGATGAACAAAAGAAACTTACTCGGTCAGGAAACTGAGTCGCTCAGCAAGAGGAACGAGACCGATTAAGCTAAGCACAAAGACCCACACCTGTTTGTGTTCCAAATCAAGAAAGCATGTGTGTGTTAAAAGAGGTGAAGATTATATTAATGTAACGCATCATAAGTTGGCTACAAAGAATTTCTTTTGACTACTTTTCCTTATCCTGCGCTGTTGGTCTTGCTGGGAAACATCATTGTTTGTATTTAACCAGATTGCTGGCTTTACGATTTTTTTTTTAAAAAAAAATCCAGGATTTTATCCCATCCGGCTTACATTAAAGAAGAAGAAACACTCTATCTTTGAAGGCATCTACGGGAGCAGCGCTCGAACCGTGCCACTGTGCCCCTGCACAGTCCTTCAACAACAACTGTGCCCCCTGCACAGTCCGGTGAGACACCCAACGCCGAGTCCAAGACTCGAGCCCGGGCGGGCTGTGCGGTCGACGCCGCCACAAGCCAAGCGAGCAAGCTCGCTTCCTCGACTTTACGCATTATGAAATGGTATTCTAGAGTTTCCTCTTCTCATGTAAAAATTACTACGAACATACTGAGATAGAATTAGAACAACTTTAAAAATGAACGGTGCAGGTGAGATGCCAATGAGTGAAACCAAGCCAAGGCTAATGTGGGGCAATCGTTCAGCGTTCAGTAAAATTTGTCTTGCGTTTGTGCGTCATGTGTTTCGGATGGCACGACAGTGTGAGGGCGGTAATAGTGCAGGCGAGCTCACATGCCGAATAGACGGCGGTAAGAGACAAGAAAAAACACATCTCTGCCTGGGCTGGACGAATATCACTGCGTCGGCCGGTGTACGAATGTACGATGTAAACATGTGTTGAACAGAATCTACAACGTGAAGCCTAGTACGTGACTGGTGACCACAATACCACATTGCTAATTACTGCTAATCTTCCCATTTCTTGTGTAGTGAACTCTGAATGAATTTAGCAATCAGGAGGAGCCGGGTGTGAGCGGTCCTGACCTCTCATGGCCTCGAACTTTTTTTATTATTTAATCTTTTTTTAGTTTTTATTTTAAGGTTAACTCCCGGTGCACTTTATTTTCAAATCTGATTTTTCTGGTCACGCCACCACCCATAGCGTGACAAAACAATGTTGTCACGCCACAGAATAAGTCCCAAAAATAGCACTTTTGGTCATGCCACTGGTCTTGGTGTGACCAAACAACACTATCACGCCACAAGTAGTGGCGTGACAAGAGCTTGCCTCAAATACGGGCTGACGTGACAGCGTTGTTTTGTCACGCCACCACCTGTGTCGTAATCAAAGGAGTCAGAATTAGAAATAAAGTGTGCCGGAGGTTAACTTTAAAATAAAATTAAGAAAAAGATTAATTAATTAAAAAAATTCCATGGCCTCCTGTCCTACTCCTGTCTCCTGGGTAGACAAGGAGAGGAGGACCGACAAGTGGGTGGCGGAGAGAGACAGGTGACTTGTTAGCTCTCATGCATGGGATTGGGTTTTACAGGCTAGCCCACATGGTCACATGTAGCTCATGTAGATCTAATCACCGTCTCTCCCCAACTGTAGTACAAGATGCGCGCATTACTAATTGATATCCCCAGCTCTCTTCATGTACGTGTTTCTTTTTGACTGACTAATTAATGGGGCCACTTTGTGTATTTCAAGGTATTAATAATTTATTAGGGCACCTCTAATAATATATTTTATAGTCTTCTTTTGGCTATGTCATCTCAACAAAATCAAAATCCTACGTGAAGGAGAGAAGAGAGCATATGTCGTCTCTTCCTGAAGAGACTATTGTGTACGCAAAACAAGATATGATATATTAATCTACTCTAGTTGACATATAGGTCTGTTTCAAAGGGGAATTATAAAATATAAATATTAGAGAATGTACTAGAGACTATCTATTGAAGATGTTGCCTCTAAAGATGTTGTAGCATATGTTAAACTATTAGATATGTCTTTAGTGAGCATTAACTAGTCAAGTCCTAGAGAATAAGAAGGAAGGAGCACAGATTTATAGTAAAAAGAGACGCAATCCAACCGAAATGGCACTCTCAAGGTGATGCAATCTTGGCCCCTGGAGTGATCAAAATGCAACCTTTTAGGTTGGGAACAAAGCAGCCTTGGTCCCTATATGTGTAAATGGGTATAAATGGACGAAATGGTACTCAAAACTGATGTAATGTTGGCCTGGAATGATCAAACTGCAATCTTGTTTTATGTTGGGAACATGCAACAGACATAGAACACATGCAATAGAGGCACAAGGCAATCGTCCCTGTGAGACTGCCGAGGTTGCAAATTTGGATGGTGGAAGGAATCGAGCAAACACAAAAAGAAGAAGCTATGTATGCACTGTACATATATACACAGAGGAAATAAATGAATGAATACTCGCTAGCTCGTAAACGGACCAGGTAAGTAGTGAGAGGGAAAGTGAGGGGGGGAGGCTAGTAGGGACCTGTCCGAAGCGCAGGTAGCGGGCGGCGACGGCGAGGAGGACGGCGGGGAAGAGGAGGAAGAGCTTGGTGCCGAGGAGGACCTCCTGGAGGCTGGCGAGGAAGGCGCGGAGGCCGGGGTAGGGCACCTTGCGGAGGAGGGAGGTGTCGGACTTCTTGCGGAGGGAGGAGGAGGACATGTTGTGGGCGGTGCGGCCGAGGTGGCGCACCGGCGCCATCTCCTTGGCACCCGCCTCCACCAGCACCACGGAATCCATCATGGATGGATGGTTCTATCTGTGCCTAGCCTAGCTGCAATTAGAAGAGAAGAGAAGAGGATGCAACCGAACTGCTGCGATGGGGGTGTGTTGGCTGCTGTGCTTGGGTTTTTCACTTGGACTTAGGCACCGTCACCATCACCATCACCACCATCACCATCACCATCACCATCACCATGGGCGGGGTGGGGGCCGGGCATATGTATGTCACATAATGTACAGTAGAGGGGCAGGCAATTGCGGCCTCGAGGGATTGATTGTGTGGTTGCAGGCGGCGGATGGGAGAGAGAAACAAGGAGCCAAAATGGAATAGATAGATGCCGGCCGTCCGGCTGCTGGAGCGAAGGATACATGGATGGATGGGGTTCGTCGGAAGGATGATCCACCCGTCGGTCCTGGGCAAAGCGGCGTGGATGGCTGGCGCAACCGCCGCTCTACTCATCCTACTCCACGGCTGCTCTGCGATGGGGACAGGAGAGCAACCGACCGGCCCACGAGCCATGACAAGAAAGCAGAGCGGCGAAAGGAGAGGAAACGAGAGCTGAAGCTTGAACGTTGGACACTATTGGCCATGAGACCACCTAGGAATTAGAGTAGCCCTCTAGCCACAGAATTCCCGCCACCTGCTGTCGTCAGGCGACGCACGCAAATCTAAAAAGAGAGAGAAAATCTATTTAAGAATTATTTTTTAGAAGAATTTCTAAATATAGAAAATGAGTTCAAAAAATTATGAAATTTTTTGTGGAGACTCCCAAAATAGTGTACTTGCTTGTGTAATTTTTTTCAGAATTTTATCAGTTATTATGTTTTCTCTAAAATTCATTTAACTATACCGTTTGTAGGAATTTTCTAATATAGAAAATGAGGTCCAAAAATTATAATTTTTTTTCTACCTTATACATTGTACTTGATTGTGTAATTTTTTCATAATTTAATATGTTCTGAAATTGTATCGATAAATTAAGGGTTTAGGTCTCGAAAATTAGGACGAAAGGTTTCGGAAATTAGGGTTTCATGATTTCATGTTACTTGGAATGTGGGAAGTTTTCATTGTTCACTCCCATGTTAACCAAATTGTGCTCATTAGCTTCCTTCTTAACCAAATTTCATATAGAAATGTTTGATGGCATACAACACTTGTGGGAGACATTCATCCCCTTGCAGTACAATGCATTTAAGAAGGAATAATATCTTGGTCACTATGGTTCTTGATGACATCACTTCACTATGGTGGAGTTAAAGCAAAATACTTTATGAAGCTTGTACAGAATGCAATTGAAGGGGCTGAGAACGTGTCGGGACCCAAAATATGCAATTCTGGACCCTCTGTGTATAATGCACTAGTCTAGGATCACGCTAGTGCACAGTGTCAACACAGTGAATATCGATCCACACAGCGATTAATAACATAAGCGAGTAATTTGATAGCAAATAGTTGTTTTGACCTTATGATCGAGTTTACAATTATTAAGCCACGCAGGGCTAGCAAAGAAATAAAATAGCGGTGAACGAAGAAACTTGGTGAATCCCATCAATTCACCACAGTGGCCGACCGAGATCAAGACCTACGATCAAGCACCTTCAATGAACTCCTCCTCGAAAGCGGTGAAGACTCCTCCTCTTACATTGCATGTTTTACAACAAGCATGAGTACACATCGTACTACATAAGTTATACCACGTAAATGCAATTATAGATGCAGTTTATTCCAAAGGAATGGCTTCGTAGTTCTTTTGCAAATCTGACATTTGCAATTTAAATACAAGTAATAGATTGAAAGCATAATTCAAAACAAATAGACAATAATAATTGAACAGTTTTATTTCACAAAGACACATAGCCTAAACAAGTTATTCACATAGCCATATGACTTAGGTCACACAGCTCCCTTCCCAAGGTTTTCATGAAAATCTATCCCTCGTGTGAAATCACCGAGTATGTCCATGACCGCGGACACGGCTATTCGAATAGATTGTTTAACACTCTGTAGAGTTTGTACACTTTACCCACAAGATACAACTAGTGTAGCTAGCACCAGCTGTAACAAAACAGTTCAGAAACTTCATCTTAACATTGACACTCCCAGTGTGCTTACAAACTGTCAGACAACCCTACATAGGAAGTCAGTCCAACACACACCGTTGGACAGGGACACGGCGAACCGCCCCGTGATGTGACTACCTAGTAGCACACCTCCACCCACGCCCACAGCCTAACCTACAAACTGAGTAATCAATGTCAAGACTCCATAACCTACTATGTTAGGACCGTCCCATACCAGGCATGTGGTTGTACGAGAGGCTCAGTTCAATGGCGCACAAAGTTAAGTCCTTAATTGACCAAGGCAAGACTTCCAATTAAACTACAAATCCCTATGCACACAGGTTATTAAGCCCACGCACATAGCTCCACCAAAAGTAGCACACAGTCTACTTGCCTTCGTCTAAATCCTTTCCCCACCCTGTTGGTTAAGTGCAACATATGCCATCAACGGGTAATAGCACATAGAGCACACACAGTTTCTATCACATAGTTCCATAGTCACTTAGTCATGTTTATAATTGCAATCTACATGAGATGATGACTCGTAGCATGGCTAAGCAATCTAATCGTGTAACGTCCCGTTCGTCCTGAGTTTTGAAAACCTTTTAAAATAAAAATAACCATTTGGTTTTGATGAGAATTCAAAGCTTAACTTGAGATTTTTTTAAAAAGAGCTTTAACTTGACCTAACTAAACTTCAACTAAACCCAGTTGTTTGGTGTCCTTCGTTTGTTGGAGTTCCTTGCTGCCCTTTGGCTTTTAGCCTATTTTCTTTGTTTGCTTTGTTGGTTCTCCAGGCTAGCCCCTCCCCCTCTAGGTCTCTCTCTTTCTCTGGACCTTCCTTTTGTTTGGTCATCTCCTGAGGTCCAGATCCTCCTTTTGTGGGACATCTCCTGATGTCCGAACCTCTCTCATCTTTCTGATCTCTCCTTCTTTTCCTTCTTCTCTTTGGACCTCTCTTGAGTTCCTCTCTTTGGATCCCTTACCTTGGACCTCCCCCTTTTGGAGATACCCTTCCTTGGGTTTTTCCTTTCACTCAGACCTCCCTCAACTGGACCTCTTTGTAGGTTCAACCCCTTCTGTTCTTTGGACCTCTCTTTGTAATCACTATTTGGACTTCCTTTAGTCCAGACCTTCCCTTTGTTGGCTTGAATCTCTTTGTGTTTAAACCTCCCTTTCGGCCTAAACCTTTCTCTGTCTAGATCTCCTTTTATCTAGATCTCTTTCCCTGTTTTGACCCTCCTGGGGACCTCTCACCTTTCTTTTGAACCCCCCCTGAGTTCATTTGGGGCGTCCCAGAGTTCCTCTGGACCTCCCCGTGCCCATAGGGACCACCCAGTGCCCTTTTGGAACCCTCCTTGAACTCCCCTCATGCCCAGTTGGACCTCCCCTTGCCTATTTGGACCTCTCCCGCGTTCAAATAGATCTCCCCTTGCCTATTTGGACCTCTCCCGCGTTCAAATAGATCTCCACTTGCCTATTTGGACCTCTCCTGCGTTCAAATAGATCTCCCCTTGTCTGTTTGGACCTCCCCTGTGTTCGAATAGACCTCCCTGTATCCTTTAGGACCTCCCCAAGTCCTTTAGGACCTTCCCTAGCCCGCTTGGACCTCCCTTGCGTTCGTTTGGGTCTCCTTTGCTTGATCCAAGGGTCCAGACCTCCTTTCCGTTTGATCGGAAGGTCCAGACCTCCTTTGTGGGACTGAGTCTCTTTTGAGGATTCAACCTCCTTCTCTGGTTGGATCAAAGGATTCAGATCCACCCCTTGTAGATCTGGCCGTTGGGACCTCCTCTCTAGAGATCTTAACAGCTCAGACCTTCCCCTTGTAGATCTGACCGTTAAGATCTCTCTCTCTCTCTAGATATCTTAGCCGTTCAGACCTCCCCCTTGTTGAGATCTGACTGTTAGGATCTCTCTCTGGAGATCTTAGCCGTTCAGACCTCCCCCTTGTTGAGATCTGGCCGTTAGGATCTCTCTCTGGAGATCTTAGCCGTTCAGACCACCCCCTTGTTGAGATCTGACCGTTAGGATCTCTCTCTGGAGATCTTAGCCGTTCAGACCTCCCCTTGTTCAGACCTGACTGTTAGGACCTCCTCTCTGGAGATCTTAGCCGACTAGATCCTTCCTCTGTTTGATCTAAAGGTCCCGACCTCCTTAGGTCCAAGACCTCCTTAGCGGTTGGATCTACCGCTAGCTCTCGCGGTCGTACCCCCCCTTTTTTTTTTGAGGTTTTGCCTTCCTCGCCTCAGGACCGTCCGATCTTTGTTTGGATGGGCGATCCCGAGCATGTTCATTTGGTTGACGTCCCCTTCCCTCCCAGCTGTCCGATCTAAATCAGACGGCCTGGTCTCATTGACTCGTTCGCTCGGTCCGAACGGCCCCTTTGTTTTGCGCCATCCGATCTTGATCTAACAGCCTCAGCTTTCCCCGTGTATCCTTGCCTCCGCGGACTTCCCCTTACTGTTGATCTTGACCATCGGATCTCCCTTTTGGAGATCTAACCGTCAGGACCTCCCTTTGTCTGAGAAGGGAGTGTCAGGACCTCCTCGTTGCCTTTGATCTTGACCGTTTAGGTCCTCCCCTTTGAGTTCTTGGCCATCGGATTTTCCCTTTTGGAGATTTTGGCCGTCAGCACCTCTTTGCTCTTAGGGCCTCCTCGAGTGCCTTATCCCTCGTTCTTTGGACCTCTTTTGAGGTCTAGCTTTCTTGTGATTTAGACCTCCTTGGGGTCTAGATCTGTTTGTGGTTTGGATCATCTCCCTTTGAGGTCCATATATCTTTTGTCTTTTGGACCTCCTGTCCATTGGACCTCCCCGTTGTGTGTCTTTTGGACCTCCAGTCCATAGGACCTCTTTTTGTGTGTGTTTAGA
This sequence comes from Phyllostachys edulis, assembly GCA_036346405.1. Lineage (NCBI taxonomy): Eukaryota > Viridiplantae > Streptophyta > Magnoliopsida > Poales > Poaceae > Phyllostachys > Phyllostachys edulis. Next base: position 531,071 of record CM070554.1, on the reverse strand, counting down.
CCCTTGTAGTCTAGACCTCCCTTCTCTGTGTTTAGACTTCTGTTGGTCTAGACTCTCTCTTTGCGCCAAGACCTCCCTATAGGTCTAGATTTCCTCTTTGGGTTTTGACCCTGGTTGCTTTGGACCTCTCTGATAGCTCTCTGTTGGCTCAGACCTCCCTGTCTATCTTAGGACCCCCTGTCCTCAGACCTCCTTGTTTGTCCTTTGGGCCTCCTTATCCTCTTTGGACCTCGCAGGACCTTCTCCTTGGACCTCCTCACAGGACCTCCTCATTGGACCTCCTTGCAGGGCCTCCTCCTTGGACCTCCTCGCAGGACCTCCTTGTTGGACCTCCTCGCAGGACCCCCTCCTTGGATCTCCTCGTTGGACCTCCTCTTTGGACCGTGGACCATGCCCTTTGACTGGTTTGTACACCTTTTGACTGGCTTCCTTGGCAGTTAAGTGCGAAGTCACATTAAATGTTGCCACCTACCTTTGTACTCTTTTCTACTTTTTGTCACATTTCTTGCTTTCTTTATCTCTTTTCGTACCCTTTGGCAGTGTGACCTTGTCCTTATACATTGTTTTCGGTCACTCTCTTTTTGTGGTGCTTCTATTTCCCTTTTTCCTTTAAATAGAGCACCAGAGAGCATCGCTGCCCCTCTGTTCTCCATTTCGACCTCTGCTCCTAACTCTTTCGGTTTTGGGGAGCTCTCTAAGCCCCTCTGGCTCGGACCTCTTTGAGTCCGAGCCCTTCACTTGTTGGACCTCCCTCCCGTGGGATTTGCTCCCTCTCGGACCTCCTCCTCTCTGTGGATCTCCTCTCTCTTTTTTTTTCAAGTAAGTCCGTTTGGTTCTCTTGGTGTTTCTTTTGCTTATTTGGTTTCTTTTGCGAACGTGTAGATCTCGGTTGATTGTTGAGGGGCTCGTGATTCAAGCTGCATCAGCCGAAGCTTTTCTTTCTCCAACAGAGGCAAGTTGTGGACCTTGATCATCTGGATCCTAGTTTTTGCAAAGCTATTTTGATTTACTAAACTTGCATGGCTATCTTTATAGAACTGGTTTGGGCAGTAGCTATATCCCTTGTTGACATTATGCCTCCTTTGTATATTTGAACTCAACATGTTGACATGAACTCTTTGGACACCTTAGGTTGGGTACTTTAGTTGGCATCTTTTGCTCTAGCCAACATGGGACCGTATTCTTATTGCTTAGCCTTCCTTTTAGAATCGTGGGTCTGGTGATTCATGCCTCATCAATAATAATCTTGACTAATGAAATATGGAATCTATGGTTGGTGCTACTGTTAAGCAACTATGGTATGATGCCATAAGTTGTGTTGACTGTAGTGTGAGACCACCTTGTTAAAACATGTTGTGCTAGAATTTGGGTGGTCCGAAGGGTAGGGTTGAACCCAAATATGGTTTTGCTTGGGCAAGAAGGGGAGTGAGTAGTGGAGTCTTTGTGCACTTTGGGTTTGTGGAAGTTTTGCCTAAGCACAATTAAGGACTTAACTTTGTGTTCTGTTGATCTGGTAGACCTCACTCGGGATGTACTGAGCGGTACTACTGCTCCTCTGTGCGGGAGTACCGCAACTCAAAAAAAAAATTGGGCCGGTTCCTTGTATCCTAAGAAGGTTCTCACAAATCGCTTCTAACCAACCCATGTTGGTAATACACTAGCACCAACTAAATAAACCAAACTAGGGTGACAAAAGATTATGGCATACAATTAGACAAGGAGGTCATAACAAATTGGGTATTAACTAATCCCAAAAGCATTGAAATAACTAATTAAAGTAAATGCAATACTTTTATTCAATATAACTTTTGAAAACTGGGCCCAATATGATCAAATGTATAACTTACCTTGGAAAAGGTCTAAGTACTGATCTTGCTCTTGAGGTACTCCTTCTTCTTCAAATCTTCCCGAGGTATCAACGTATACTCGCAAACGAAACAAACAAATAAAATAAATAAAAACAGAGGCAAAACAAAATCCAAAAATTAAATAAAAATCTCAGATAGATAGATCTTGAATTTAGATGAATTTAGAAATTTGAACGGGCTCAATCGGAGTTCGGATGCAAAAGATATGGGCTTGGGAAGTCTGAAATCACATAAAATGATGAAAATCAACATTTATGGATTTACGGAATTATTTCTCCGAAGGAAAATTGAGTTATGACATCAGCTTGCATCAGCGATGGAATTTCAGCTGAAAAACAAATGAAAAGAAATTTAATTGGTGCGAGTCCCACATCGCAATGAGTAGGTTCACCATGGACTGGGTTTACAAGGTTGGCTCGGCTGTGGGATTCTGGGTTCTGCCACATGGCAAGACACTTAGATGGAAAAGCCGACGTGGCCGCTGATTGGGCACCTGAGGTGGCATCCATGTCAGCCAGGGAAGGACAACGAAGAAGAAGCAGTGACAGCCATGGCCGGCGAAATGAAGTGTGGGTGGCGCGGGTGACCAGAGATAAGAGAGGCTCAGGGAGATACCAAAACAGAAACCCGGCAGCACGGGGATGCTCCTGATGGTGGTGGCTCGGCTCCAACAGCAACCAGACGGCGACGGTGAAGGCTTTGGCGGCGGCGAGCTTGCGGGCGATGGTGAAAACGGCAAAGGAGGGTGCCCAACAACAATGGATGGGAGCACCTAGTTGGCGAGGACACGGGGATCACCAAAAGCTGCTCCGAGTGGTCGAAGATCAACGAACGGCGAAGGATTCCGGCGAGGAAGCTTGCGGCAGCGCGGAGCTTCTTGGGCGAAATTCGGCGAAGGGAAGAACGAATCGGTGGCGACGCTTTAGGGTTTTGAGGGAGGAGCTTCGGGCAAAGACAACGACGTGGTCGGCTCCTTAAATAGGCACCACGACGAGGGAATCCGAGAAGAACCCGGTGGCTCAAAGCATGCGGCTCCGGGACTCTAGAGTCCCGGTCGAGGACGAGTTGGGAACAAAGCACACGCGGCAAAGGCGGGCCCACGCGGCAGTGAACCAACAGAGAAGGAAAGGCATGGGCTGGCTTGGGTCCTGCGCAAGAAAAGGAAAGGCCAAGCTGGGCTAACTGCGCTCGCGTGGAAATGGGCCGGGACGGATGAGATGGGCCGCACAGGAGCGGGTTTCGGCCCAAGGGATTATCCGAGATTTCTATTGCTTTTTTTCTTTTTAGAAAATACCAGAAATTCAAATAAGCAATAGAAAATAGCAAATGAACTTAGAAAAATTCCAGAAAAATCTGGAAAATATATCCAAGCCCAAAGGATCCAAATAAAATAGTTTTGACCATTGTTGATATTGACTTTAATCATATTAAATTATTTTGATGTACAAAGTCCATATTAAGCTTTTGAATTAAATTCAAATAAAATCCAAATGGTGAATTTTGTCCTACTAACTATTCAAAGGATTTTTAAAGCTCAGAAAATTGGGATGTTACAGAACGCTCGTTGTGATTATGAAGATAGCCTAAAACATGGAGGATTCGATGTCGGTGCGAATGGTTCTTTCTGAGATTCGACTATAAGAGGCATACTTTCAATATAGGCTTGCTTTGATGGCTTAGTGGAGGCACGAAACCAGAACTACATTAGAGTCCGCAGGCAGAAGCACGTTACACGTGATCACATGACATGATGATTCGGCTAATTGCTTTAGTCATCCTCGCTACTACTACGGTACACTGCAACACAAGCTTATTTGGTGTGTGGTATAATACAATATTAAAGAATATCATCCACAATAAACTGATAAATTAATAAAGAGTGTCTCGATTGCAATAAACCCGCTCCCGTGTGTGTATCATGTAATGTTTGTAACGCTTCAAATGTCGCCAATTTTATGTATAAACATGTACACTACAACTCCATTGGAAACCCTAATTTCTGAAACCCTAATTCTGTTATGAGTACTTTGTATGGGGATTCATGAAACCCTAATTTCTGAAACCTAAAATCCAAATTTTCGAGACCTAAATCCTTCATTTTGGAGACAATTTCAGAACACATATAAAATTGTCATAAAAGGTGCCAATACGACAAAAATTTCCAAAAATGTCACATGAAGAATTAGGTGGTGGAGCCATGGCAAGTTGGCAACAAATCTGTAACACCCTGAATTAATTTTAGACTCTTTTTGGAGTTTTCAAAAATAAAGAGAACCACTTTGTTTTGATGAGAATTCAGAGCTTAACCTGCAATTTCATAATGGGTTTAAACTACCTAACTCAAACTACAACTAAAGGTTTCTTGCTGGTTTAATTGAGTTATTGGAGCTTTGCTGGTCTTTCCTTCTCTGTCCATCTTTCACCCACTTTCGACCCAGACCTCACCTTTGTTAGGATCCAGAGGTTCAGACCTCCTCTGTGTAGTCCTCCTATGGTCCAGACCTCCTTAGGTCTAGATCCTCCAGGCACTTGGACCTCCCTGGGTCCAATACCCCTCTCGGATCCTCTCTGACTCGCAATCTTCCCAAGTCTGTGCCACCCTTGTGTGTATTTGAACTCCTTTGGAACCCTGAGGACCTCTCCATGTCCTCTAGGACCTCCCTTTACATTTATTTGACCTCTCCGTGTCCTTCAGGACCTCTTCATGTCCTCTAGGACCTCCCCTTACATTTATTTGACCTCCCCGTGTCCTTCAGGACCTCTCTATGTCCTCTAGGACCTCCCCTTACATTTATTTGACCTCCCTAGGTCCTCCAGGACCTCCTCCTTGCCCAATTACATCTCAATTGATTGTGAGTCGTCCGATTTGCATTGGGCGGCTTGATCCTGGTGAGGTGTTCGGGTGGTCCGAACATCCCAACGTCCCAATCATTTTGGACCACCCAATTTAGTTCTAAGGCTGTGATCCAGCGCTAGCTCTGTTGGTCCGCACCTCCCACCTTCTCTGAGCCTTTGGATCTCCAGTGGACGTTCCGATTTGTTGTGGCGTTAAGGCGGTCGAAACGTCCCAACCATTTTGGACGGTCCGATCAACATCCAACGGTTCCAGACCTCCTCCTGGCACATCTGGACCGTTAAGACCTCCCCCTTGGAGATCTTAACCGTCCAGACCTCCTCATTGTAAATCTGGACCGCCAAGACCTCTCCTTTTGATATCTTGGCCGTCCAGACCTCCCCTTCTTGGCAGATCTTAATCGTTAGGACCTCCCCTTGGGAATCCTAACCGTCCAGATCTCCCCTGGATTGGATCCTACGGTTCTAGACCTCCTTTGCGGGTGAGGTTCTCCTTTTACTCTTGCGGACCTCCTCTGGTGCGCTTGATCTTGACCGTTGGACCTCCCCCTTTAGAGATCCAACCGTCAGGACCTCCCTTGCGGGTAAGGACCTCCCCCTTGCCCTTGCGGACCTTCTTTGGTGCGCTTGATCTTGACCGTTTGGACCTCCCCCTTGGAGATCCAACCGTTAGGACCTCCCGGTGGGTGAGGACCTCCCTTGTTCCTTTGCAAGACCTCCTCGAGGTCCTTGGAGACCTCCTGGCGGGTCTTGGCTGCCCCACTTGGCGATCAAGCACCCAATTCTTTACCTTTGACTATGTCCTTTGGGGCAAGAAAGTCTACGTAGCATTTAATGTATGTTGTATCACATTAAATGTCCCCACCTTTGCAGTACGCATGTCACACTGATTGTCACACTCCTTGCCTACTCTCTTGTCCTATTACCAACTCTTGTTGACTCATCACGGTCATGTGCATAGCTTTCCTATATATATTTTGGGAGAGCCCTCCTTTATCACTTTCTTCCTCATTTCTGCTCTCTGTCTCAACCGAGCCACCATAGCTCTCCTCTCTCAAGTCTCTGGACCTCCTCCAACTCGAGCTTGGGCATTCTCTCTAGAGCTCCAGGACCTCTCCACCAAGATTTTTGGAACTCCTCTTGACCTCCCAGCTTCTCTGTTGGTTTTGTCTTTAAGTTCATTTGGAGTTCTTTGGATTCTTGTTTGAGCTTTGTTTGAATATTTGGTTCTTCACGTGTAGATTGTCAAGATCGTGGGGAGCCTGAGTTCAGTGAGGGAGAGGAAGCAGCTCGGGATCTTGAGCAAGGCAAGTTACATTCTTGAATATGTTGCACCCAATACTTCAAATTATTTATGTTGTTTTCAAAAGATGTATGCATGCTTACTTTACTAAGTATTTCAATGCCTATCTTCCAATCCATAGTTAAAACCTACTGCTTGGTATGACCTCTATCCATGATTGAATCAACCTCATTGCCACCTTAGATAAAAACTGGTTCTTGCAATAGTGAGGACCCAAGGCTCTTTAAAAATGACATGCTTAGTAATGCTTAGGCCAAAATCTTGATTTGGGGAGCTTTATCCAAAAACATCAAATGATCAAATGTTTTGAGCCGTGGCATTGGTGTGCCATGGAGCTTTCGGCCATGACATGGGTGTGTCATGGATGTTTTACTTGTGACCTTGGCATTGGTGTGCCATGGAGAATTGTAAAGCAAAGTAAATGAAAATGGTTTTGACTTGGGCGAAGTTGGTTGTATGGTTGGTGCATGTCTATGCACGGGGGTCGTGTGATCCGATGCCCCAGGGTTGAGGTTTGTCGCCCAAGTCGGTTAAGGTCCGGTCTTTGAGACACCACTTTCTAAGCCTATAATGGGCTATGCCAAAATTGTGCAACCACATGTCTCGAGTATGGGGCGTGGGACCTGGCTAACTAATTTGGAAAGCTCTATCGTGGTTCATCCAGTGGGCCTGTGGGTTTGTCATGTTATGACTAGTTGTAGTCCCTTTGGCATAAGAGGGCACCCCATTAACCCGTGGTGTTTCTACCCAAAGGGGGATTGCGAAACCTTAATGGGGGTGGGCTACGGTGGAGCAATGCATTATAACGACCTTGTCATGTGCTCTAGACCTCTCACCAAAGGAAGTGTGAGGTGGCATCGGCGGATGCCAAGCAAACTAGAGAACTCATGTCATGTGGGTAAAGTGTGCAACCTCTGCGAGTGTAAATCTATTGAATAGCCGTGTCACGGTCATGGACATCTTGGCAATGTCACTCAAAGTTAGCTTTGGTTTTGGTTTTCAAAAGGGTTATGAAAAGCGGTTTTGGTGGTTTAACCAAAATGGGTGTGAAATTTGGAAGCCTTGTGCGAGAGGTATCCTTCACCATTGCTATGTTGAATGCTATCCAACCGAAAATGGTTTTCACAAGAATGAATTTTAATTATAGTAGCTTTGCCTTGAAACTTAATACTTGTATTTGAAATAAAATTGGCTTTATGCAAACCAACCCTAGTATCTTTGTCCTTTGACATATCCTATGCATGTCATTACATTAATTGTGGGTGTAACTTGCGAAACACGGTTGTTGTGCTCGCTCTTGCTTGATTCATATATTGAGCGGATGAAGATTCCTATGATGATGAAGATGACCCGGCTCAACTAGGCAGCGCCCTCGGCCCGATCACTGTGGTGTAATGGGTGGACCTTGTCTTTGGGTTTTGTTCTCCATTGCGTTTGTGTGCTCCTGTTCTTTGGAGTTGTAAGCAACCCTTGTAAACGAACCTCCTTTTCTTTGTTAATAAAGTCTTGTGGATGTTTATGTTATCACTTGTTCTTTGTGAGAACCAGTCGATGATCTCTGGGGGCTGGTTTGGATCACAGAGGACTTCAGGCTTGCCCTAAGCCCCACGACCTCCTCGGGGTGGTTCCCTCGGACCTCCCTCAGGTGGGGACGTGGAGTTTTGGGAGGTCTGAGGTCCAGCGACCTCTGCGGATCAGCACCTTCCAGACCTCCGAGTGGTCCTCTCGGACCTCTCGGGAGATCTGTGTGGTCCACCGGGATGTCCTCTCGGGACGTCCTGGGAAGTCCTTCGCGGACTTCCCAGGAGGTCCTGAGGGACCTCTCGGGACGTGTGGTGACCCAACCCTAGGGCACCCGAGAGGTCCTCCCGGATCTCCCAAGACGTCCCTTAGGACCTCCCAGGAGGTCCGATAGCACCCCTCGAGGCTCGGGTAGGACCTGCCCCCGGTAGTACCAATTGAGGCCTTGGTAGGACCTCTCAAGATTACCACCGAGGGAAGTGGGAGTCACGGGGAGATCCCTCACTGCCACGGCCAACTCAGGGGAGGTCGAAGGACCTGACCTGAGGAGGTCGTGAGACTTGAGGGATCACTCTGTGATTCCCAGCGTGAACTGAGCTAGTCCCAAGGATCTCAAGCTAGCTCTTCACAGCATACAAGAATGGTAACATCCACGACATAAACTTTATTTACAACATAACAAAGGAGTTGTTTACAAAAGGTGGCCTTGGGCCAAAAGCAAGCTTACAAAAGAACAAAGACAGACGTCCATCCACTATACCACAGGCAAAATGGCTGGAGGGCACAACCTACTCGTCCTGGTCCTCTTCTTCACTGCTGTTGTCTTCTCCTGATAAAATTTGCATTGAGCAAGAGTGAGCACTACCACTGTGCTCGCAAGTCACACCCGTGGAGTAACAAAATGACATGCATACATGGATGCACAACAGAAGGCATAATATGGTTGATTTGCATAAAGCCAGGTTTCTTTTAATTACAGCTACTAAGTTCCAAGGCAGGTTTTTAATAGATAAAATTCATTTTCAAAACTTGATTTTCAGTTGGATAGCATTCATCAACAAGTTGATGAAGGATACCCTCCTGTCACAAGGCTCCCTGCCCTAACCCATGGGATAGAAGTCCCAAAACAGTTATTAAACACTTTTACAAACCCAAAATCAACATCTAACTCTGAGTGGCCGCTGCCAGCATATCCATGACCGTGGACACGGCTATTCGAATAGATTTACACTCGGCCGAGGATGTGCACTTTACCCACACGACATGAATCCTCTAGTTTATCCAGCATCCGTCGATGCCACCTCTCACTACCAAAGGTAAGAGGTCTAGAGTTCATGACAAAACCTTTACAATGCATTGTTCCACCACGACCTCTCCTTGCTAAGGTTTAGCCTCCTTTGGATACAAATCCATGGGATCTGGGCCCCTCTTGCACCGATGGGAAACATAGGTCATAAAGACCATAGGCCATAGAAGACCTCCCACACCTCCAAATGGATCAAGCTATGTGGAAGTTCTACAAATTAATCGGCGGGTCCCACACCTCATCTTGGAGACATGTGGTTGCCGCGGTTTTGGCATAGCCCATTATAGGCCTAGCATTGGCGGTTCAAAGACCGGTCCTCAAGCCGACTTGGCGACAATCACAAACCCTGGACCTCCACCTTATCCAGGATAGAGTCCGTGCATAAACCTTGCACTAACCAAGCAAACCAATTCGCCCAAGTCTAAATCAATTTTCATTTTCTTTGCTTCCCCAGCAATATTTTCATACTCCCATGACAACCCAATGTCATGGTCAAAACATTTTAACAGTAGTTGGTCATGAAGGTAAAGATTTTCCCAAATCAAGTACTTTTGGTCTAAGCAAGACTAAGCATTTAGTTTTTCAATTGCTCCTGGTTCACACTAATGTATCAACCAGGTTTTGTCTAAGGTGGCAACATATTTGGTTCATTGTCAAAGTTGGCCATATGAAGGAAATAGGCATAACTATGTGTTCAAAGACAGGTATTGAAATAACTTGGTAGAAATAAGCATGCATTATACTTTGAAATTGAACATACATAAATTGAAATATCGGGTGCAATATGGTCAAGAGCATGACTTGCCTTGCTCACTGACTTGAGAGTCTTTTTCTTCAGTACACTCACGCTCCTCGGTGTCTTCACGATCTATACGGGAGAAAAGGATACAACTCAACCCAAATCCCAAATAAAGAGCCAAAAGAACTTCAAAAGAAACTCCAAAACTCAACCAACAGAAGCATCTCATACTCAAAATAGGTTCTTTGGGAGAGGTCCCAACTTACTGGGGAGAGGTCCAATGAAGAAGGTCCTCACGGAAGACCAGAGGGATGACTTTAGCAACAGACCAAGATGAGGGCGCTTGCGCGGAGTCCAGAGAGGTGATCTTTATACAAAAACCATAGAGTTCCACAGATAGTCCAAAAGAAGAGGTCCTGAAAGGGACATAACCCCTTATTGTGGCGATAAGAGCAAGAACAGATCAGACGCAAGGAGGCTTACCAGCTATAAGAAAGAGGCGACGAGTGAAGGGGGAGGTCGAAGGCGATATAGGCGGTTGAGGTCAAGCCAAGCTCTATCGAGCCTCAATGGTGAAAAGCGATGAGGAGGTGCTCTGGCGATGCTCTTGGCGACAAGGCTCTCCAGGAAGCCACTGAGTGTGAGCCAGAGTGATGAATGTGGGAAAAAAGTGGCAAGGAAGGGCTCCCGGGGCTAGTTATAGTCAAAGAAAGTGAAAAGACCACTCAATGCGTACATGATTTGGTGAGCATGAAAAATAGGCAAAATGTACGGGGATGTCAAAAGAAAATAATAAAGGACATTGTGTACTGCTACGGGAGGAGACTAGAAAAGACACCAACAGTGCCCCCAAATGACTCCATTCAATGGAAGCAGCCACTTGCATGGCTGCATTTAATGCGACAATACATGCATTAAATGCTCATGGTACTAGTGTGGTGGGGAAAAATAAGAATGGGTAAGCCTGGCAGGTGGGACCAGTCAAATTTAGAATCAGTTGGGTCAAAGAGGGAGGTCCTGACAGTTGGATCTCCAAAGAGGAGGTCAACGGCCAAGATTCGATGCAAGCGGGAGGTGCAAAGTAAGAGGAGAACCTCGCCCGCCATGGAGGTCTAGGGTCAAGGATCAACTTCAGACGGGAGGTGCGAGCGGTTAGGATTTCAAGGGAGGTCCTAACAATCGGATCCGCCAAAGGAGGAGGTGCAGAACATTTAAGATCTCAAGGGAGGTCTTAGCGGTCAGATTACAAAGAGGAGGTCTGGAGGCTAAGAGGTCCTGATACACAGAGGAGGTCCGCACATGGGGAGGTCCAAATACACATGAAGGAGGTCCACGTGACTAAGAGGTTCTGACAACCAAGATCCCATCAAGGGAGGTCCTGGCTGAGGGGATCCTTGCAAAAAGGAGGTCCTGACTAGAAGGATCTCACCAACGGGGAGGTCCTATCAATTAGGCTCTCATGAAGGGAGGTCCTACGGGCTCAAGGAGGTCTTGAGAGGAGGTCTAAGGAACTGGGTTGACAATGGGAGGTCCTGATCGCTAGGATCTCCACAATGAGAGGTCCTGGCGGTGAGGATCTCATTATAGGAGGTCCTAAAGGTTCGGGAGGAGACCTTCGGAGGTCAGGGGTTCCTAAGTTAAGCGAGTAAGGAGGTCCAATGGATGGGGAGGTCCAAAGGACTTGAATTCGAAGGGAGGCCTAAACATATAGGCACGCCTTAACCAAGAGGAGGTCTGGGCCATACAAGAGGTCCAAACCGATTTCATCCCAGAGGAGATCTAGACCCCAGAGGTCTAAACCGAACATAACACAAAAGAGAGACTGAGGGGAGAACTAGCCAACATATAGAAGAGGTGACAACACGAAACTTAAACCTCTCCAAACGATCCAACTTTGAATTCTCAACAAAACAAAATAGTTTTATTCTGTTTTACGAAATTAAAAAGGGTTTGAAAAATCAGGATGTTACAGGACGTCCTGGGGGCTCCTCTCTGGACCTCCCAGGAGGTCCTGAGGGACCTCCCGGGGGTGTCCTAGGCCGGGTCGTTACAAAATCTTTCATGCTCTATTATTGATTAAGGATGGTAGTTTTAAATTTTAATTTTTGAACTGGTTTGAACCGGCACAATCTTTTGTATATGCAGTAAGTATGTATTTATATGCACTTGAAGTATGTATTTATATGAATTTAAATGGACAAGACATGTTTGTAGGAAGGGTTTCTAATATGTTCGATTTAACACGGTGCGGCACCATGAGCGTCACACAACACCCTTCTTTGGTGGAGGTCTTGTGCGAATCAATCGAGTCGAGTCTCAAGATTTGTACGCTTATAAGCGAGCCTTCATGAACAGGGGGACAAGAACAACAGGCTGACAGATGTACAGAGGAGGAGTGTCTCTTACCTAGAGTAGTCATGTGGTACTAAACTTTCCACATTCCAAGTCACATAAAATCATGAAACCACTAATTTAAAACCTTTAGTCCTAATTTTCGAGACCTAAACCCTTAATTTGTCGAGATAATTTTAGAAAATATAAAATTATGAAAAAATTACACAATCAATTAGAATGTATAAGGAGCCTAGAAAAAAACAATTATAATTTTTGGACCTCATTTTCTATATTAGAAAATTCCTACAAATAGTATACTTAAATGAATTTTAGAGAAAACATAATAACTAATAAAATTCTAAAAAATTACAAAAGCAAGTATACTATTCTCGGAGGCTCCACAAAAAATTTCATAATTTTTTGAGCTCATTTTCTATATTTAGAAATTCCTCCAAAAAATATTCTTAAATGGATTTTCTCTCTCCTCTTGGATTTGCGTGCGCCGGTGGGGGAGGGGAGTTGCTACCATGGGGGGGGGCAGCAAGTGCTTGCTGCCATGCCCGAGGGCACCAGGTTCCCTCCTGCTGTCCCCGACGGCAGCAGGTGGCGAGAGGGGGCCAAAATGGGAATTCTGCGGCTAGGGGGGCTACTCTAGGAATTAAGGTGGTCTCATAGGGCCAATAGTGTCCAAAATTCCTGAAGCTTCCTTCTACAAATTACTAACCTTAAAAGGCTGAAAGAAAGGGAGCCCTCCCATGCGTGCTACGCCGCCCGAAAAATGGCTGCGGTCGGATTGCACCACGACCGTCTCGGCCCGTTCTATTGTCTGCGTGCCTCACGCTGCGCTTGCCCAAGCGGCTAGGCCTTGCCTCTCGCTCGTGTGCGTCGTTCGTTCTCCCAGATCGCTTTTTGCGCCGCCGTCGATTCTTCTCCGCCCTTTGCTCCCCCGTGGGTGCCCGCGCGCTTGCCCTCGCGCCATTTGCCTCTGTCCTCTTGGCTGCTTCCTTCTTCCCGCGCGTCTTGCCGGTGCTAGCTCGCCGCCATCGATTCTTCTTCGCCCTTTGCTCTCCCGTGCGCGCCCGCGCGCTTGCCCTCGCGTCGTTTGCCTCCGTCCTCTTGGCCGCTTCCTTCTTCCCGCGCGTCTTGCCGGCGCTAGCTCGCCGCCATCGATTCTTCTCCACCCTTTGCTCCCCAGTGTGTGCCCACGCGCTTGCCCTCGCGCTGTTTTGCCTCCATCCTCTTGGCCACTTCCTTCTTCCCGCGTGTCTCATCAGCGCTAGCTACCCGTGTTTTTCGCCGTGTCTCCTTTGCCGTCTATCGCCATCTTTCTCGAGTCTGGCCGTCGCTCGCTGTCCAGAACGCCGTCCTTTCCCCGGTAAGTATTGCTTCGATTCCTCTACGCTTGAGCACCCCCACGGCCTCCCCTTTCTTTCCCCACCATTCTTTTGGCCTCTCCGTTGGCCGGCCATCGTCGGCGCGTGAATCCGACCATGCAGCCGTTGGCCCACGTTGCTGGCCCGCTCCAGCTCCTCCCCGCCGCCGTACACCGCTCGACCGCGCTCCCCTCGCCTCTCTCTCACTTGTGTTCACCCTACTTTCCTCCCTCTCCCACCGAGCGTCGCCGCTCCTCACCTCCCCTAGCGTCGGCCGCCGCTCTGCCTGTTGCTCGGCGCCTCGGGTCGTTGCAGGCCACGACACCTCCTCCCCTAGGTCCCTCCAACCTTGAGCAACCCATTTTAGGGTTAAAGCCACCTCACTGTCGTTCCTCCGCCATCGGCGAGCTAGCCCTGCCGCCGCCATGTTCCTACCTTGTTCTGGTCTCTGCTTCCCTCCTTTCTCTGTGTGTGTCTGTCTCTCTCTGTCTCTTTGTGTATGTACGTGTGTATGACAGTGGGCCACCTCTGTAATCCTCTCTATCTGTCTTTCCCTCTGCGTGTGAGGATGAATGATAGGTGGGACAAGTTAGGTTAGATGATCAATTGAAATCCGATATGAAGATTAGTTGATTGTTAGTGTCTTAACTAGGCGCTGTGCTGGTGCCTCCGTCAGTATGGCATGCGTCCATGGTGCTTCTTGAGCAACACTGCAACCGTGCTTGTGTGGCCGTGTCTTATTCGCTTCAAGGTACGAGCTACTGCTCTCTGTTGTTAAGATGTCTTGCCTTATCCCTGTTTTTCCTCGAGGTCAATTCTCCGTTTCTGTCTCTGCTGGTGGTCCACGCGGATGTCCCGTGTTTAGTGACCTTTTTTTATGCGTGCGTTTGTTCATCCTATTTCACTTTGTTGCTTTGTTTTGCATCTGTACGTCTACAGCAAGCAGCCACGTTGGTGCCTCCGTCGACAGTTCAGGCTTTACCAGCAAGTGCTATCTGGTGTTCTCCCATATGGTCGAGCTGTACTCACCTCGGCGGGTCATGAGACAGTTCGGGCTTTACCAGCAGGTGCCACCGCCACTGGGACGACCTCTTGTAGCGAAGGCCCACAAGTATGTTGTTATTTGGTTTCATCGGTTAACCTATTAGCTGCATCTCTTTTTTCAATTGTCTAACGTGCAAATTGGCCTCCAGGCAAACGAGGCAAGGGCGGAGGAGCGACGACTGGAGGGAGACAAAGCTACTGTGGATGGTGATGTGGACCAACAGGGTGGCGGTCGACGTCGTGCACAAGGCACGACCGTACGACATCGAGATACACGCTGCGTATTTGAGGTGGTATGCTCCGCGCACTAGGAGCAGCCTTACTGGTTTGGCACCACAGCGTCCCACGAAGGTTGCGCACGACGTTGCTGTACAAGTAGGTCCAGACCTTCATCGGGCGGCACGCCAAGATGATACGGTAAAATTCGCCGAAAGTGGGAGATCACCCAGAAGACACGGTGGAGGAGGATGTCAAGGCGGCGGAAGGTGGCGTCCACTGCTCGGCAAATTCTCCGCCGGCGGAGGTGAAGACAACTGTTGATCAAGCGGTGTTCTTCCGCAAAGACGGTTCAACGTGCAAGAGAGGTGCTTATGCAGTCGGCGGCGGAAGGCCATCAATGCGGCGACAAGGAAGATGCGATCATTTTTTATATAAATATGTGGGGATGATCATCTTGGATGGCGGATGATCTTTTTATAAAACAAGGAATAAATTCGGGCGTGAGGCGAAGAGCGCATCGGGGCGAAGCGGATCGATCGACGAAGAGACGCATCGGAGAGCGAAGCGGATGGCGGCGAAACGAGCGCGCCGGCGATGAAGAAACTCACCGTGGAGTCATGGCGATATTATCACGAGCGGTTATAACAAAAACCGTCGTGATATGTGCTAATATCACATACGGTTATTGTTAAGAACCGTGCGTGATGTTTCCTGACAGTTCTTTGTTGAAACCGTCGTGATATGTACTATTATCACATACGGTTATTAACAAGAATAAATGCGTGATGTTTCTGACGGTTTTAGCTATGAACCGTGCGTGATATTACTCTTCACAAGCGGTTTTAAGCGCGACCCGACAACCTGAGCGGTCTCTAAACCAAAACCATTTGTGATTGCATGTAATACAAACGGTTTTGGTCAACCGTCTGTGATGAGGCGTCCAGTATTAGCCTTTTTGTAGTAGTGACACCATGTTTGATTCATCAATCAACTCCTCCTAAAGCTTAAACTATTGACTTTCAACTCATCCAAAAGATGAGTTATTCTACTTATAATAAAGAATAAAACAAGGTGCTTCAAAGACTTGAAGGACTGGGCGCTACATAATTTTGGATCTGTTTTTTATCATTCATAATTTTGGATATGTTTTTTTTTTATCATTGATGGCCGGATAATAATAGTTCCAGGAGGAAGCTGTAACAGAAAAAATGATTGTTTGATTTTTTCTAGTTTTATCTTGGATTTTCTTTTTCTAAGACCTTGTTGTTATTTCCTTTGAGTTTTTTAATTTATTTTTAGTTTTCTGTTTTTTCAGAACCTTTTGAAAGCTTTTAAAAATAAAATAAATCATTTGTATTTTATTGGATTAATTAGAGCTTAATTGGAAATTTGAGAAAATAAAAAACATTTTAAATGAATAAAATAAACTTCAATTAAATTCAAAACTATTTTATTAAATCTATTCATGTTCCAAGGATTTTTACGGCATTTTCTTAAAATTTATTTTATTTTGGATTTTTTTTCACTTTTCTTTTCTGTCTCCTCTTTGAAGCTGCTGCGGCCGACGTGGACCCAGGCGAATCATGTGCTCAGGTGGCGCAAGAAGTCGGCAACTTCATGCGGTCGAAGCGCTGAGAACAAGCCGGCCAAGACTCGATGTACGGAAGGCCGGGACCGCCACTCCCTGCCCGTCTGCCGCTTCCTCCGCCTTCGACGTCTTGTGGTGGCCACTTGCTTCCCGTGCTCCACGTGTTGCCGTCTGGTGTTTCCGCTCAGCGGGGGTAGATTCGCAAATACAACGGAAGGAGGGCTGTTTTTGTATTTACGGTGGCAGCCGGGGCAAATTTTAAAAAAAAATCATGATGTGTGGGGAGTGCATGTGTCGGCTCATTTAGCCTGTGGTGTGTGGTGGCATGGCAGGCCCACGTATCGACCGTACGTGCTTGCGAATTGGACATGGCAGGCCCAAGAAATACTTGCAACACAGGCAGGCAGGCAGCGGATAGGATACAACTGAATTATTATTCAGGGAAAGGCCGTCCATCTCGGACCGAATTGTCCGAGCTCGGAGAAGACAGAAAAGAGGGAGAGAGATCTGTGGAGGAATGGTAGTTAACGAGTTTAATCTGAACGATTATCTCGTAGGTATATGTGGAATCGTATTAAAACAATATAAGAATAAATAGTAGATTGAACACACACAGAGAGATTAAATGTGTAGAGGTATTCTTCTCTTTTATTCCTTCGTCAAGCCTTTTACAATAACTAGCACCTCCTATTTATAGTCTAGAGACTCTGCTAGAATTTAGATGGAGTGCACATCTATATACCAGCTGCTAGATCAAATCCATAGTTTTCCAACAAGATCAAATTAACCTACCGCTTCCTCCTCATCTCAAGAAGCCACAAAAGGCTAATCGAGGCTGCTTTGATGTCGAATGAATCACAACAAAAGTAATGTGACCGTTTTGCTGCTCAAACAGAGCGACATGTCAAAGTGAGATGAAACACGTACGTACAAGATCTGTTTGTATAACGCCCTCTCTTATAGTTTGCTCACTTCACTTGATCGTCTCGTCAGTGCTTGCTGCTAGCTGAACACTAGTTGTTGCTTCCGTCCGTTCACCTGTTGGAGAAGATGGCCTCCAGATCCTTGTACAGGCCCTTGGACTTTGACCTCCACTCCCCCTTCGCCTTCGAGTCCGACGACGACACCACCGACGAGCTCCGCTTCCCCCGGTACGCGCTGCTGCTCGACGCCTCCCCGCCTCCCCCTCCCCCCTCCTTGCTGAAGCTCGCCTTCGCCGTCTCCCGCAGCTGCAGCAGCCACGACCGCTCGTTCGAGCTCCTCTGCGCCTCACCCCCGGGGGACGACGACGACGCCGCCACCCTCTCATCCCCCACTCCGCCTGCGCCACCATCCGCCGCCGGCTGCTGCTGCTTGCTCAGGCGGTCACCCAGCACTGACCAAGGCAGCAGCAGCAGCAGCAGCCCCACGGACGCCGCCTTGGCGCCCTCCACGAAGGAGCTCCTGTCCGGGCTCAGGAATCGCACCTGCCGGTACAGCGCGTTCCATTCGTTGCACACCTGCGCCGCGAACGCGAACGCGAACACGCCGAGCATCGCGAGCCCCACGCTGCCGCTCTCCTCCTCACCGCCGTTCCTGTCGATGAGCGCGAGGCAGGCGGCGAAGACGAACACCTCGCTGGCCACCGCGACGATCTCCACCAGCTGCACCCGCTTCTTGATGAAGGGCTTCTTGAGCACCATGAAGAAGAGCTGGAACGACGCGATGGCCAGCACCACCACCGTGTGCGCACGCGACGACCGTTCCGACGACGCGTGCGCGCCCGCCACGATGCCCAGTGCCACGCGCTTCACCGACTCGAGGAACGTGTAGTATATCCTCAGGATGCCGAACACCTTCTGGACAAACGGCGCCTCCGCGTCCTCGTTCTCGTCCTCCGACGCCATGATCCGCTCCGCTGCCGCGCGCTTCCCTCCTCCGCCTCCGGCGATCTGCGTGAGCATGTACTTGGGCGGGCCGCGCAGGTCCTCGAACAGCGGGCCGAGCTTGACGAGGCACGCGGCGCGGTCGGCGTCCTTCCACGTCCACTGCCCTCGCTTGCCGGGGCCGAGCGTCCGCCTGATGATCTCCTGGCACCAGTGGTACTCCTGACCCTCCTGGTGCACCTCCTTGTACTGGAGCACCCTGCCCGTCGTGATGCCCAGCGACAGGAACAGAAGCAGAGCCACCAGGAACGACGTCAGGATGCCGGTCAGCACGATCCCGACGGCGAGCCCTCCGGTAGTCCCACCTGATCGTTTCAGCAAATTTGAGGTGATCCAAGAGCTTCATCGTGTCTAGTGTGATATTGCTGCATGCATGTATGTTATAGATGGATGAGCAGAGCTTGCGTACGTACCTCTGATCAGTGCTGCAGACGCTTGGGAGATACAAGGCATTGCAAGGATTACAAGCATGATCTCCAACCTGGGGAACGCGAGTGCGCCGTAGTTTTGCCGCTTCTCCGTGCTTCTGTATCTTAGTTTGAAGTAGAGGAGGACAAGCACATGCAGCAGGATCAGACCTCCCCCGATCACGCCCAGCCAGAACATGTTTCTTCCAAAGTATTTCCACCTGCATCCAGCCAGAAAATAATTCAGTCTCTCAATGGTACGTCGAACAATACGCACCAAGGCTAATTAAGCATTACCCGTCCAGATCTTGTAGTTTCATGATTATCTGTGCTTCAGGCTTCATGTCCTGATTCTGCAAGTGATCCATGTTTTACTAATTCAGGGCTCGTGAAAATGGTAGGATCAAAGAACAACAACGTTTCTCGCCAGAAAAAGAGGCGCAACAATGAAATGTGACCTCAAAGAAAGATCGGTACTCCATTGCAGTGAGCGGCTTCCCATCTAACGGGATTTGCATTGGAATCACCGGCTTCCCGCCTATCGGTGTTTGCATTGGCATTTGCTGACCTTGTGCTCGAGGATATGATATGTCAGCCCCTACAGCACTCCTCTCCAGTAGCTCCGAGTATGCAATGGCAGGCATTGTGGAGTACCCTACAAATGGATCTGCAGAGGGGCCTTCCCATGGAAGGTGAATGTATGGGATGGTCCATTCTATCCCCTTTGTGAACTCGTAGTACTCGATCGGCAAATTTATCGACAGCCATCTGGACAGAGCAAAGATTTGGATATGGCATGCCATTCTCTGGAAATGACAAAATCAGATGGTTGATAAGCCCGCTGTTTGATTTATGACCATGAAATGTTTACGACAACGTACCAAGAGATTCCGTGATGGCTCGGAGATCATGTAAGAAGAGGGCCTAGAGATGGCTCCAGACGCAACAAGTGATGATGTTGAGACAGTGAGGAGCGTGGCAACAACAGCAGTTGCCGCAAATATGACTGTGGTGATGACCGCGATTGATGACGACGACGCAGGAACAGAATCTGCAGATATATAGTAGAGCGTTGCGTTGTATAATGAGTCTATAAAAATCAAACTTTATGGTGAGATATCTTATGTAGTAACTAACAAGCAAAGAATGCTCGTACAATGTCTCACTTCAAGACGGTCTGATGCTAAGTTCAGATTTCCAGCGACGTCCTGAGTAGTATTTTCAGCGACCTGAACCGAAACCAGCTTATCAACTGCCTGTATCTGCACTGTGTATATGCTCTTACTAGCTTCATGGAAGCTGAAAGCAAAATGAAAAGTCCGTGAAGCATTAGAGAACCACTAAGGTACAATAAGTCATTTATTCAGATACTGGGACATCTTACCTCAAAAGATTGCCCCCGGAAACCTGCACTGCTGAGGAGCTGAAGTTGAACACGGGCTTTTCAAACTTTATCAAAACAGGGATGTTGCGAGAACTCGTCCTCACAGTCGATGTTGCCAGTTTAACAGAAGGTCTTTGAGTATCTACCAACGTCATCGAGCATAAAAAAGTTTAGGTTAAATTAAGCATGGGATAAAAAAAAACTGAAGTATATCGGGTGGAACAGAGAGCGACTAACCATAAAGAAATGTGAATGGCTCCGATGAGTAAACCGGAGTCCCCTGTCTGCTTATTATAGAACTTGTATCACAGGCAACAGTGACAATAGCGGTGCTCGATATCTTCTTCACCTGCAAAGTGCGGTCAAGAAAATAAATCGGCATACGAATCAAACTAAGCAGCTAGGAGCCTAGGACTAACAAAGTGGAGTAGAGCTTACGACATATCCGAACCGGCGATTTCCGAGCGTGCTTCTGTTGGTAGGTGTTAGTACGGCATCAGTTGCCTTAAGACTGCTGAGAATTTCTTCAGACGAGTTCAGCACTGGTTCAGCGAAGGACAGGTATAGTCTTAGGCCCTTTTCACCATTGGTAGCTTCAACTACCCTTGTGGCGCCCTCAATTTGAAGCAGCTTTTCAGGAATTTGGGTGGTGATGTTCATAGAGTCATTTCTTCTATCTGACAAGCAGATAGCCAGACAGCATCACATCAGGTCAGGATATATTAGCGCTCTCGGTCAACAATTACTTAATGAATTCGATCGACGTACCAAAACGTAAAGTGAAACTCGAATCGGACGTTCTTGCGAACCGGTGCCCGGCAGCATCTTTGCAGAACCCCCTACCCATCACCAGGATCAAGCGTCCGTACTGCACGTCCGGCGATATGCTCACCGCGACGGAGTACTGCAGGCCAGGCCGGGCAACCACGAGAGTGGACGGCTCGACGCGACCGGGCCCGTACACGATGAGCTGCAGCCATGAATCCATTCAGATTTCAGAGCTCATACATCGAGATGTTGTTCAGAAATGCATGTGCGGTTCAGGAGGAATCATTCAAGCTTTTGGCCGTGTGTGACTAGTACTAGCACGTACATTGCAGTAAGTGTGGTTGCACGTAAATCCACCTCCGCCGGGGCATGGCTCGCTGAAGGAGATGAGCACCGACACATTGGATGCGCTCGTGAATGCCGACTCCGCCGCGACGGATGCCGTGGGAGGAACAGTGTCTGCACAGTACAAATACACAGAAAATCACGTACGTGCAAGGCGTTGCTTGGACGCTCCTAGCTCCTCCAGGACTCAAAACTTTTACTACTAGCATTTCTCTTTCCAGGCTAGTACCAAATATACTAGTAAAGGAGCAGATCGAAACAAGAAAGCTTGTTTCCCCAAAGCTTATGACCTTTTACCTGACCGCCCATTCTTTTTATCTAATGGTTCAAATTATATTGGTTATAATTTAGTTATATTACACCTGGTAGTAGTACGAGTAGTAGAATCTTGGGGTAGAATTGTAATTGCCCATGTGGAGATCACATGACACGAGATTAATATTTTCAATCCTAGTTAGAAAAGTCCATAATACCCTCACGAAAAATTATAAATAAAAAGAAATTTTCTCTTAGCAAATTATTGGTCAGAATGTACCGTAAAATTTCTCTTAGCTTATGGTTCCGATGTACCAAATTGCATGCTACGTTGTACTGTAAACAATCAATCGTTCGAGTAAGCAAGAAATGGAGACTTTTTTTATAGTTGGGTTTGTTACTTAACCAACATCCCAAGCGTAGGTGGCGCAGGTGGGAGGCGGGCTGCCTCTTCGGCTTGCGCACGCTGCAAATGTGTGGTTTCCATCCTTCAGTCCTGCATAGCTCACCACCTCCGTTCCATTTCCATTTCCATTTCCAGATCTCCCGCAATCCGATGCCCTTTCACCGTCCAACTGCGTGCAACCACAGAATTACCAAGTCCCGAGCTAAGAAACTGTAATGCGCAGCAACTAGTAGTGATACACATAATTGAGATCAATGACTCACTGTTAAAAGGTAAAAAAACCTACGAGGATGAGGTGAGGGGATCAGTACTGCATTGGATCTCAGTCGGTGAATTATTGTACTAGTAGTACTGCATTTTAGTGAATTGCTTGGCCACCGGTGGTAGTTTGCTCCGCATATTCACCTACCAATTAGACTGACTGGAGCTGACCAGCATCCCTATTATTGACTAATTGCGCTTTTAAGGGGACCAGACACCAAGCTAAGCCAGAAAGACAAAACTGAAATTAAATCACATTCTTGGAAAGGGAACGCAGTTTACAGACCGCTCTGCAAAAAGCTCAAAAGCCGCATGTGTAGTTAACTTAGTGCTTGCATTACCAGCAGTAGCAGCTAACATGCACGAGCACAAACACTCAGCACAACCGCGCATTGCGCCATTTGGAAGTTGGAAGTTGGAAATGCGTGTGGAAGCATAATGCTAGGCATACCTTGCAGGTGATGGCGCAATCCCCGCACGTCCCGCCGCTGCTCTGCAGAGCATGGAAGGCGAACACGGCCGACGCCGACCTGGAGAAGCGCGGCGGGGCGCTCGACAAGCTGACGGAGACATCGCCAGCGCCGGAGCAGAGGAGCGCCGGCGACGTCGCAAGGAGCAGCACAATGCTCGGCAGGCCGCCCCAGCTCTTCCACACCATCCTGTGGCTAGCAGCTGCCTTTCGTGTTATGTAGTAGTCCTACTAGCTAGTAGACGCGGTATGAGGTAGGTAGCCAATTAGATGCTCCCACTGTTGCAGCAGGAAGAAGAGTACAGTAGCACAGTGCCGGCAGCACGCATCTCTGCTCTCCTCTCCATCTCTCTTCTGCTCGGCTCTCCTACTGAATGCGTATGTGCCTTGGTGGGAAGGGAGGAGGACACTGGGCACTGGACAGGGAAGTGAATGCACGCTGCGGCGTGCATGTGTGGCTTGGGGAATGGCGCGCTATTAAGGAGGCTGGCTGACTTCTTTGGGCAGCGCAGTGGCACTGAGCATGCAGCAGCACACAAGGTGTGCTAGTGAGGTATAGTAACCATGGATGGAGTTGGTAGCTCAAGTGAAAGAATATTAAAAAAACAACGGAATGGGGGACAGGAGGAGGAGGGGGCCAAGGGAAAACAAACTGGCAAATGGCAATGGCATGTGAGGTGGGGGTGTGGTTGGCTTGGCTGTACTGCGAGGAGAGAGGGGGTGCTCTTTCGGGATGGAGTGGAGATGATGCACATGAGGACTAGAAGAGCCAAACTGTCCTGTTTCTAGGTCTCTGGCTTTCTCTTCGCTCCCTCCCCTTTCGCTTTTCCCTAATCCCCTTGTTGTAATCTCGTGGTTGCGAGCCTACTCACTCAGTCACTTGGATGTGATTCTCCCTCTCTTTCTCTATCAGTTTATCTTGAGGGCTTGAACAGACAAGAAAAAAAAAGAACAATCTGAAAGAAGCAGTGATTGGTACGTGCATGCCAATCGCTGTGTGCAATTATTAGTATGAGCTTGCTAGGACAAATCTGCAGCAATCATGGAGTGGAGGTGCGATCCCTCCCGCCGTTACTCAAAATTTCTGGGCTCTGCTATGAGCCAGTGATTGAGGATATGTTGATGGGGATTATATTAGCTGCTGCATGCGCCAGAGAGGAATGTGGCTCCTGCTATTTCGAGCATACATGAGGATTATGTTGTTGAAATAAGTTGGATTCCGCAAACACTTCTTGTGAATATTCTAGAGTATCTTGCCATTGCCATTGACCATAGCAATTCCGGCAATGTACGATTCAATGTCTTCCTTGCGTAATCGGATTGTAATGTTTACTCACTTGTAACTCTTGATGAATATATATTCAGATGTGTTGGTGATCTAAAACCGATCTTATATATGATTGTTTGATTCGGGAGGACTCCTAGATAAGAATCACGCGGAGAATGACACGGGGAATTTATACAGGTTCAGGTCTTCTCCGGAGAGAATAACAACCTTACTCCTGTGTGATTATATTGAGTATGCTGATTATAATCAAGAGAAAGACTAGAGCTTGTGCTCCAGATTACGCTTGTTTCCTTCTGCCTTCTGACTTCAACCTTATATAACGTATGAAGATGTGGCAGTTCCTTCAGACGAAGATGTAACATCCTGATTTTCCAAACTCTTTTTAATTTTGTAAAGCAGAATAAAAACTATTTTGTTTTGATGAGAATTCATAGTTGGTTCGTTGGAGAGGTTTAAGTTTCATGTTGTCACCTCTTCTGTATGTTGGCCAGCTCTCCCCTCAGTCTCTCTTTTGTGTTATGTTCGGTTTAGACCTTCTCTGTGGCCTGGACCTCCCCCAGCGGTTCTTGAAGTTAGACCTCTCCTGGGGGCTCAAACCTTTCTCCCTTGGACGTATCAATATGTCCAGACCCCTTCTCTTTGAATTTGATCTCTTTGGATCTCTTTGTTGGCTTGAATCTCTTTGGTTCAGACCTCCTCCCTAGGTCTAGACCTCCTCTTGGTTAAGGCGTGCCTATATGTTTAGACCTCCCTTCGACTTCGGGTCCTTTGGACCTCCCCATCCATTGGACCTCCTCACTCGCTCGACCTAGAAACTCCTGACCTCCAAAGATCTCCTCCCGAACCTCTAAGACCTCCTATATTGAGATCCTCACCGCCAGGACCTCCCATTGTGGAGATCCTAGCGATTAGGACCTCCCCTGGTCGACTCAGTTCCTTAGACCTCCTCTCAAGACCTCCTTGAGCCCGTGGAACCTCCTTTCGTGAGAGCCTAACTGATAGGACCTCCCCATCGGTGAGATCCTACCAGTCAGGACCTCCTTTTTGTAAGGATGCCCTTAGCCAGGACCTCCCTTGATGGGATCTTGGTTGCCAGAACCTCTAAGTCACGTGGACCTCCTCCATGTGTCTTTGGACCTGCCCATGTGCGGATCTCCTCTGTGTATCGGGACCTCTTAACCTCCAGACCTCCTCTTTGTGAATCTGGACCGTTAAGACCTCCCCCTGGAGATCCTAACCGTCCAGACCTCCCTTCTTTGGCAGGTCAGAGCGTTAAGACCTCCCATTGGAGATCCTAACCGTTCAGACCTCCTGTCTGAAATTGATCTTTCGGCCCTAGACCTCCATTGCGGGCGAGGTTCTCCTCTTACCTTACGGACCTCCCCGTTTGCACTGAATCTTGGCCGTTGGACCTCCTCTTTGGAGATCCAACTGTCAGGACCTCCCCCTTTGACCCAACTGTTTCTAGATCTGATTGGTCCCACCTGCCAGGCTGACCCATTCTTATGTTTCCCCGCCACACCAGTACCATGGGCATTTAATGCATGTCTTGTTGCATTAAATGCGGCTTTGAAAATGGATGCTTCCATTGTATGGGGTCAGTCTGGGGCACTATTGGTGTCCTTCCTAGTCTCCTCCCGTAACAGTACACAATGTCCTCTAATATTTTCTTTTGCCATCCCCGTACCTTTTGCCTATTTTTTATACCCACCAAATCATGTACGCATTGAGTGGTCTTTTCCCTTTCTTTGACTATAACTAGTCCCGGGAGCCCTCCATTGCCACCTTTTTCACACACTCAACACTTTGGCTCACACCCAGCAGCTTCCTGGTGAGTCCTTGCTGCCAAGAACATCGCCAGGAGCATCTCTCCATCGTGTTTTCACTATTGGAGGCTCGGTAGGAGCTTGGGCTTGATCTCAACCTTGATTGCCTTGACCTCCCCTCACCACACCTCCTTCTTATTGCTGGTAAGCTTCCTTGTATATTGCGTTGTTCTTGTTCTTGTCGCCTCCATAAGAGGTTGTGTCCCTTTCAGGACCTCTTCCTTTGGATTCTCTTTGGAACTCCATGGCTTCAGCTTGAGATCACCTCTCTGGATCCTGCGCACTCATTATCCTCTTGGTCTGTTGCTAGAGCCGCCCCTCTGGTCTTCCGTGAGGACCTTCCTCATTCGACCTCTCCCCAGTAAGTTGGGACCTCTCCCAAAGAACCTATTTTGAATATAAGATGCTTATGTTGGTTGAGTTTGGAGTTCCTTTTAAAGTTCTTTGGCTCTTTATTTGGAATGTGGTTTGAGTTATCTTCTTTTCTCTCGTATAGAGCGTGAAGGCACTGAGGAGCGTGAGAGCACTGAAGAAGAAGACTCTCAAGACAGTGAGCAAGGCAAGTCATGCTCTTGATCATATTGCACCCAATATTTCAATTTACTTATGTTTTGTTTCAAAGTATAATGCATGCTTATTTCTACCAAGATATTTTAATGCTTATCTTTAAACACTTAGTTATGCCTAATTCCTTCATATGGCCAACTTGATATTGAACCAAATCTGTTGTCACCTTAGACAAAACCTGGTTAATACACTAGTGTGAACTAGGAGCAATTGTGAAACCATATGCTTAGTCTTGCTTAGTCCAAAAGTACTTGATTTGGGGAAATCTTTACCTTCATGACCAAATACTGTTTAAAATGTTTTGACCATGACATTGGGGTGTCATGGGAGTGTGAAAATATTGCTGGGGAAGCAAAGAAAATGAAAATTGATTTAGGCTTGGGCGAATTGGTTGCTTGGTTGGTGCAAGGTTTATGCACGGACTCTATCCTGGATAAGGTGGAGGTCCAAGGGTTTGTGATTGTCGCCCAAGTCAGTTGAGGACCGGTCTTTGAGCCGCCAATGCTAGGCTTATGATGGGCTATGCCAAAACCGTGCAACCACATGTCTCCAGTATGGGGTGTGGGACCTAGCTAAGTAATTTGCAGAACTTCCACCGCAGTTGATCCAGTTGGAGGAGTGGGAGGTCTTCTATGGCCGATGGTCTTTTATGACCTATGTTCCCACTGGTGCAAGAGGGCCCAGATCTGTGAGTTTGAATCCAAAGGAGGCGAAACCTTAGCAAGGAGAGGCTGTGGTGGGACAATGCATTTCAAAGGCTTTGTCATGAACTCTAGACCTCTTACCTTTGATAGTGAGAGGTGGCATCGACGGATGCTGGATAAACTAGAGGGATCATGTCATGTGGGTAAAGTGCACATTCTCGATCGAGTGTAAATCTATTTGAATAGCCGTGTCCACGGTCATGGACATACTGGCAGCGGCCACTCAGAGTTAGATGTTGAATTTGGGTTTCTAAAAATGTTTAACAACTGTTTTGGGATTTCTATCCCATGGGTTTGGGCAGGGAGCCTTGTGACATGAGGGTATCCTTCACCAACTTGTTGATGAATGCTATCCAACTGAAAATCAACTTTTGTAAATGAATTTTATCTATTAAAAACCTGCCTAGGAACTTAGTAATCTCTCCACTCCTTCATTGGGCTCGAAATTGTCGGCACGCCTCCTCAGGTCTGCATCGCCCACTTCCTCGCCCACGTCTCCTCCAACAACGGAGACCAACGCAGGCTCCTCCTTACCAGCACCTTCACCGGAATCACCCACGCTGGATGTCCCCGTCCTCTGCATGAACTGAACATAGACCATTGGCTGCGCATATATCGCAGCAGCGGGGTTGCAAAAAACCTCCATGTAATTGGCCCATGAAGCGTCACTTGTCACCTTCATAAGTTGTCAAACGGTCTCCCCTGCACCACCCACCACAGACGCATACAACGCCTCGATGCACAGCTTCTTCCTTGCAGTGGCGCGATTGAACACAGAACGCATGCACCGCCTAAGCTCCAAGAGGCTCATGTCCTTCAGACCTGGCGCCCGAATCATTGTCTGGTCGCAATTCGACAGATCCACCCCATACGGTCCGTCGCGTACAAGAGCGTTCCCGTGGAACACGAACAAATCTTGAATCTCCGCCATGAAGTACCTAACACAGGTGTATATGAATAATGAAACAACTTATATGCAATGCTCGTACCATCTAGCTACTGGTATCGTACGTTAGGCGGTTTTCTTTAGATGAAACCACTGCTATCGTTTTGACAACATGTTCCAAATTGTTCAACATTTTATTTCCATTTATATAAATATATTTGTCGAATTACGTGCTAATTACATAATAGCATTTATGGCGAACATCGTGGTACATACTATCTACAAAAATATGGCAACATACAAGAAATGCACAAATACAGTAGACAAGTTTCCATGAGCTAATGTCTTTGGACAGGTAAGTTATTTTGTATAGTGAGTAAATGGTGCAAAATTTATAGAGACATACAGTACGGGCAAATTGGATGGAAAAAACTGTAAAGACAACATTATTATGGAAAGTTGCTAATTAATCAACCTTACCTAATGTAGAACTATAATATTACAAATGTTACTCAGTGCAAACAAAACTATTTGTACTAAGTACTAACAATCCAACATTTACTCTGACATGTTATTAATGGGATTCTTATTAATGCGCCATACCTTCCAAACAAGAACAACTACTTTTTTATATCCGTAAGGTCATGAGATTTCACATCTGAGTAAATTTTTAATGAGAAAAAGATAACTAACAAAGTAGTACTCTAAATCTTACTGCCATTCAACTTCCAGGCTTCATTCTCGCTACTTTTTTTCTATTCATTTAACTTAGGATATATTACTGTACCTACATACGTGGTAATCACATTGCTAAACCTATAGCCATATGTCGATAACAATTACCTTTTCTTCGCGTTCGCAGGACGATGCACAACTTCCGCAACTCCGCGAACTTCAACTGCTCTCTGGCTCGCGCCTCCTTTCACTTCTTCTCTGGTTCTCTTCTTCTCTGTTTATCTCATTCTCTACTTCTATCGTTCTTGCCTCAACGAGCAAAATAAACATGGAATGCTCACATTGCGCTCGTTTCCTTGTTTTAACGTTGCCATCTCCACATCGCGGGGCGGTAGAAGCGCGTGGCGTCTGCATTCTGAAGCGAAGTGGGGCGGTCGCGGACCAACGCATGTGGGAGCGAGCACGGGATCAAGCGGATCGATGAGGCGCGCGCATGAGCGAGTGGCGTGTGGACGGGCGTGGGCGAGCGGCCGCAAGTAGATCCAGGGGGCTAGATTAGGAATTCTAGAGGTTTAGGGGGCAATACCGCAATAGTGCCCAGATTTCCTCTGATTGTCTCTTTTCTTCTTGTGCTGTTGCTGTGGAGAGAGCTGGTGGAGGGAAGGGTATTTTCGTTTCCGGCCGACACGACAGGCGACCCAACTGATCGGTGTCACGCGCGCAGTGCAGTACTACTCCAGTAGTTAGCGGTGATTAATTTGATGATCTCCACGAGACGAGAAAGAAATGACGGAACCCTAGTGATTTAGGAGGCCCTCTGGTGGTAATTAATTTGATGATGATCTCGACGACCAGAGAGTTCTAGATGCGTCTCTCTAGTTCCAGGTGTCAGGTCCGTTCCTCAAAGCTACGAGCACACGTGCCGGTAGCTAATCTTTTGAACCCCACAGCGGCACACGAAAAACTTTGCTCATCGATTCGGAACTCTCTGTAGCGCTTTTCTATGTTACTTGTAGATAATATTATAGACAGTTTATATACTATGTTATTTTTTCACTTATCTTTATAGATGACAAAATCTATTAATATTTTTATGGATCTAAGATATTTTCTTATTGGTTCTGATGATAAAATCGATTACATGGGAGTATAGGAGTACCAGATGAGAGGAGTATAGGAGTACATGATATGTTGTCATCCATCCATGTGGATCGTGAATGGATGGTTGCGATGGAGTTGAAGCCGAATGGCTGCAGGTGATGCATCATTATTTTTGGCTGCAAGCAAATACCGGATGGAGGAGGCCGTCTATCTGTCTCTGTCTCTCACAGCTATGATACGATTCAAATCTACACGTATTAAACAAGTACCCGTCCACGTGTGACTCAAAGCCATGGGTACCGTACTAGTACTGCCGTTGCATTGAGTATTATACATTACATTTTTTGACTCAAAGCCATAGATAGATTAGCTAGCTAGGTGACCGTTGCGCTCCCCCATCCACCCGTCCCCGTCGAATTCCCGAAAACAAGAGTCATCAATCAAGCAAGGCGCAGCAGCAGGGAGGGAAGGAAGGATTCATAGACCCCTGCGACAAGGAAGAAGACTGCTTCTTCCCCAAATCCTCCTCCCAATCAGCAGTCCTCCCGTCCCAGCAACAAGGTGATTTCCTGCATCCTCCCTTCTTCTCCCTAGCTCCCTCCCCCGTGCATGCAAATGCTATGCTGCTGCTTCATTACCAATTTCCGGCCCTATCTGACCGCTATGCTGCCTCCTCTTCTTCGATCTCCACTTGGTTGGCTTTTTCACAGATCCTCTCTTCTCCATCCTTGAGGTATCTTATCCATCTTGAATATTCATTCGTCTGCCTAGACAACGTACGTACGTACGGGTTGGCACATGACTTGAATCAAATTCTAGTGTCTTGGATCGCAAATTCCCAAGGACGGCCCCTACTTTCAAAGTTAGTTTGTTTGCTATTCTTAGCTGCTAAGTAACGCTTTTTAGCTCGAAAGATGTTCTTTAATTTCCTGACTGCGTACCATCATCTTTTCAAAATTCATTCTAGAGAAAACAAAAACAAAAACATGTTCTTTTGCGGACTAGTCCACCATCATTTGTTGATTGGTTGATGCAAGAAGAGATGGTACGCCCGTGCCGTATTTTAATAGATGCCATGCCATTCATTCTTAGCGCTTCTGTCATGTCGGCAGCAACACAAGGAAACGAAACCCCTTTTGTTCAGACCTGCATTCCAAAGCGAGCTGACCTTTCGTTTCCGTTACCAGTTCCTTTCCGTGCACTTGCCCGTTCATACCCTTGGAAGCTAATCCTCTGGTTGCAGGCTATTCACACCATTGAATGCTGCTGTCACGCTCCTACTTTGCTCTACTCCACTCTACTTACTGCTTCAGAATGTGGCATTCAGCACCGCCGTTCATCAGTACTAACGCATCATGTCTCCAAGATTTAGATTTGGGCGGCAAGTCCTCGCACATCCTTCACTAAACTCAGATCCATGCGGTTGTGATGCAGCTTCCTTCCCCTTACAAATACGCTTTTAGGACATTGTGTTGCTTTTCCACTACTATGTGGTTCCAAGTATTCTTGGTGAGTTAGTATTAGGATCTAGTAAGGAGCCGTGTTAGAGTCGGATTTAATGTCGTGTTAGAGTCGGATTCAATGTTTAAACTATAAATAAAGGGTGCAGGGATCCTACGGGAAACACACACAATTATTCTCCCGAAAAATCCATATGGCATCGGAGCCAAACCCTAAATCCTAAACATACCTCAAGATCTAGATCCGCCGCCCATCGCCCGCCCATCCAAATCCGCCGCCACCGCCCATCCAAATCCGTCATAGCCTACCGCTCGGGCCGCGTCATAGCCGCCTCGCCCGCGTCTTGAGCCTCGCGCCACCAAGACGCGCCACGCCAGACGGCATGCCGCTTCGAGAACACGAGGGCTCTGCATGGCGCCGAGCCTTGCTTGGCGTGGCGGGACCCATCGCCTCCTCTAGGGTTGCTCGGTTCTTTGCCAGGGCGAGGAAGAAGGGAAGGAGAACGACGTATTGGAATCTGGGTCGGAGGAGAAGGAGAAGCCAAGTCGGAGGAGAAGGAAGAAGATTATGGCCGAAGGAAGAAGAAGGTCCAGGAGAGGAGTTGGTCTCGTGGCCGAGTAAGCAGTCGACCGAAGGAAGAAGGCCCAGGAGAGGAAGTAAAGTAGTTCAGCCGAGCTCTGTTCGGTTGGAAGGAAAAAAAACTTTACGGTTATCTATGATTGGGTAACCGTGAAGGTAGACATCGAGATTCGGCGGAACGTTGATGCTTGAAGGGTTGCTGTGATCGTGGGAGATACGTGTGACATATCTTGATAGTGATTTGCATTGCTCCAGTTGTTTGAGAAGATGACCCCTGAGGAGATTGAGGCTGCGGGGAAGGAGGAGGAAGAAGCCGCAATAAGGGTTGTAGAAGAGAAGAGCTAGGCAGTTGTTGAAACTACTTCCCCGCTGGTAGCACAAGGTGACATGAGAAGCATGTTACAGGACCTCTTAGCGGCGAGTATGATAGGTCCGAGGGCTGCTGCAGGGTTATCTAAATTAAAGCTGGAGCTGATGCCAAATGATGTAAAGTTGGAAGGGAGCAAGAATTATCTGAGTTTGTCTAGAAGGACTTAGCTGATTCTGAGGACGAAGGGGGTGGAGCACTACTTGTAGGAGACTTATGTTGAGCCAGCAGACAAGGCGTGCATGAATTGGAGGGTGTCGAACACCACCAACTCTTTGGTGGTGGCTTGGTTGCTAACTTCGATATCTCCATCTATCGCTCGGATGGTGGAGATGATCCAAAGTGGACCAGCGATGTGGAAGATGCTAAGCAACATGTACTTCGGGGCAGAAAATGATATGATGATGGTAGAGGTTCAGGGCAAGGTGGGGGCTCTAAAACAGGAGAAGACGGTCCAGAAGTATGCTAGTGAACTGCAGCAGCTGTGGCAGATTTAGATCACTATGATCCACTGCAGTTAACATGTGCTAGTGATATTGAGGCCGGTAGGGTGTGGCTGCAACACAGATGAGTTACACACTTTCTGAAGGGACTGAACCCAAAATTTGAGAGTAGAAGGGCTGCAATGTTTCACTTAGCATGCCTACTATGGAGGAGGCTATTTCGGCTATGGTGCAGGAGGAGATTCGATTACGAGTAATGGGGGACAACAACCCTGTCAGATCCGCATACGTCATACCAGATGATAGAGAGTGCTACAACTGTGGGATGAGAGGATATCTGAGCCGTGCTTGTCCTTTTCCACAGTATGGAGTCCGAGGTGGAGCTCGTGGTGGTCGTGGAGGCTGAATTGGAGATTATCGAGGCTAAGGTGGAGATCGTGGTGGTCATGCAGGTGGAGATCGAGGAAGGGGCCGAGTTGGCCCTAAGGCTAGGGATGGCAACGGGGCATTTTCCGGCGGGGAGAGGTGGAACATCCCTGTCCCTGAGAGAAGGAAAAATCCCCATTCCCCATCCCCGTCCCTGTCCTCGGGTGCTATTCTCCCCCGTTCCTCGCCCCCATCAATTATCGGGGCCTCACGGTGACCCAGACCAGAAAATTGGATCTCCAACCAAGCCTACACACACACAGAGACGACAAAATCAATGTTCCGAATGAGTGGTTGACTAACCGGAGGAGGATGAGACCGTCGTCGCGTCGGCTGTTGGGGAGGAGGTGGCCGGCGCCGGCTATTGGGGAGGAGGACTGGAGGAGGTCGGCGTCGACCTCCTCCAAATACGCTTTTAGGACATTGTGTTGCTTTTCCACTACTATGTGGTTCCAAGTATTCTTGGTGAGTTAGTATTAGGATGAGCCGTGTTAGTGTTGGATTTAATGTTGTGTTAGAGTCGGATTCAATGTTTAAACTATAAATAAAGGGTGCAGGGATACTACGGGAAACACACACAATTATTCTCCCGAAAAATCCATATGGTATCGGAGCCAAACCCTAAATCCTAAACATACCTCAAGATCTAGATCCGCCCCATCGCCTCCCCCATACAAATCATTGCCACCGCCCATCCAAATCCTTCACCTCTGCTCGGGCAGCGTCATAGCCGCGCCTCATGGCCACAGAAGAGCCTCACGCCATTGCACGGCAGCCGCCAGCACCAGAGCACGAGATGCATGGCATGCCGAGCCTTGCAGCGTGAGCCGAGGACCCATCGCCTCCTCTAGGGTTGCTTCGGTTGCTGTCACCGAGGAGGAAGAAGGGAAGGAGAACGACGTATTGGAATCTGGGTCGGAGGAGAAGAAGAAGCCAAGTCGGAGGAGAAGGAAGAAGATTATGGCCGAAGGAAGAAGAAGGTCCAGGAGAGGAGTTGGTCTCGTGGCCGAGTAAGCAGTCAACCGAAGGAAGAAGGCCCAGGAGAGGAAGTAAAGTAGTTCAGCCAAGCTCTGTTCGGTTGGAAGGAAAAAAAACTTTACGGTTATCTATGATTGGGTAACCGTGAAGGTAGACATCGAGATTCGGCGGAACGTTGATGCTTGAAGGGTTGCCGTGATCGTGGGAGATACGTGTGACATATCTTGATAGTGATTTGCATATCTCCCCCGTTCCTCGCCCCCATCAGTTATCGGGGCCCCACGGGGACCCAGACCAGAAAATTGGATCTCCAACCAAGCCTACACACACAGAGACGACAGAATCAATGTTCTGAATGAGAGGTTGACTAACCGGAGGAGGATGAGACCGTCGTCGTGTCGGCTATTGGGGAGGAGGTGGCCGGCGCCGGCTATTGGGGAGGAGGACTGGAGGAGGTCGGCGTCGACTCTCATCTGTTGGGGAGGAGGCCGGCGTCAGATGTTGGGGAGGACTGGAGCCCCATGGACCGACAAGCCGGCGTGGCAGCGGATCGAGGAGGAATCGAGGAAGAAGCGGAGCTCTTGGATCGCGGAGCAATGGGATCTGAGCAACCGGATCGCGAGGCAATGGGACTAAGGAGGGGCTGGAGGAGCAGTGGGAGTGACGAAGGGGAGTAGCCTTGGGAAAGGCTTTTGGTTCAGGAAGAATCAACTCATGAATATGGAAGGGCCTACCTCTGGATATTGCATCTTTGTGGGAGGTAACCTTGTATCATAGAGGAGCATGAAGCAGGAGGTTGTAACTCGGTCTACTGTAGAGACAGAGTACAGAGCAATAACGTTCAGTGTGAGTGAAATGATATGGATGAAGAGTTTATTGTCTGAGCTTAGGGTATGGAGGAATAATCTCTTGGTGTTGCATTGCGACAATAAATTTGCAATCAACATTGCTAACAATCCAGTACAACATGATCGTACCAAACACGTTGAGATTGATAGGTTCTTCTTTAAGGAAAAGCTCGATGGTAGGATGTTGAAGTTGGAGTATGTTAAGTCTGGTGAACAGTTGGCTGACTAAAGGGTTAAGTGCTAGCGAGGGACGAGGGTGCTATAATATCTAACAAAATGGGCATGATTGATATCTTCAGTCTATCTTGAGGGGGAGTGTTGGTGAGTAGTATTAGGATCTAGCAAGGAGCCATGTTAGAGCTAGATTTAATGTTTTGTTAGAGTCGGATTTGTTAGAATATGACTTCTTTTATATTTCCTTATCTGTATATGGCAAACCCCTTGTACTCTCTATATATATTGCCCATTGAGCCTCTTGAATATATGCACACAATATTCATAACATGGCATCAGAGCTATGTTTCTAACCTAGCCTTTTTTTTCCGCTGCCACATCCATCGCATGCCGCCATCATCGCTTCATGTGACCGTGAGGAACCCTAGCTTCCATGTACCGCCGAGGTCCGCCGAAACGATCGCCACCGCCGCCGACGCCGAACGACGCTATCGCCCGACGCGTCGCCGCCGCTTGGATACGCTTGCCTACACCGCCGCTTGGAGGCCCCGACACCACGCTTGCCTACGCCGTCGCTTGGAGCTCCTCGACGTCACCGTCGCCCATGTGCTCGAGCCCACGTGCTCGAGCTCGCCGCTCGTCGCTCGTCTCCCGTCACTGGAGGGCCGCCACCACTGCTGAGGAAGACGTCGCCGCCGCCACTGAGGCCAGGCTATTTTAGCCGATCTGTTTGCTACGTGAGCAAGCCGGGCTTTTAAGCTAGCCCAAACTTACACACATATAAAAAAATTGAAAAAAAATCGAAAAAAATAGAAGAAGAACGTCCATCTAACCACTGCGCCATCCAGCGCCGCCTGTTAGACTTCGTTGCCTTGGTCGCCGCCAGTCGGGCCGCCATCGATGGCTTGCTCCATCATTGCGATCCCATTCTCGGGAACAAAGCTTCATGGGACAAACTACAAGTTGTGCTCTTCACTCATGGAGATCACGCTTGATGGTCTCCGTCTCTGGGGACATGTCACGGGTGCTCGACCTTGTCCACCTTCATCAGTTCAGCCTTCTCTCAGGCGACCTACCTCAGACTTCTGCGAAGATGAGGCCGCCAAGAAGCGAGGCGATGGCCGCCATCTTTGTCGCGATGAGGCCTTCAAGATACCATAGATGCTTTTGAGCGCTGGTATGCTGATGAGGCCCGTGTTCACGCTATCCTGTTGGTCAGCGTCGACGACTCCATCCAGTCAGACATTGTTGGTCTGTATTCTACTCGCCAGGTCTGGAAGTACTTGCACGAGCGATACCGGCGAGCGGCGATGCTCGATTCTTTTAACGCTTCGTGAGTTGAGACGCTTTTGCGGGAGGACTCCTCCGTCGACAACTTCTTCCGAAACTCTAGCCGCCTCTCTGGCCGCTAGACGAGTAGCTCTCGCTTCTGCCAGAGTGTCATAAGGTGCGAAAAGCGGTCGTGATCGCCGCGCCTTTATGACTTTGTTCGCCGCCTACACACACGAGTTTGAGCCTATCGAGGCTCAATCTACGAGCCGCCACCACGACAAGCGATCGCCGAGGCTCTTCGGCGCTTTGTCTTTGAGAAGCTTTATCACGGGTTAGCAGCACAGTTTGTTCCGACCATGCTAGCTACCCCTTAATCTTCGACTACACCGACTGTTTCTGCTTCGACTGCAGTCCCTCCTCAGTTGTCTATTTCTGCTCCTATTTTTGCACCAACTGGGGTTCAGTGCAATTATCGCAAGAACTTCTGCACGACTACGGCGTTGTGCGGTCTGGCGAGCGTAACAAAGCGAGTGGTCTTTGGGCGATCCAAGGAGAGGCGAGGGCCCTTCCTCAATGGGAGGACAAGAGCACGTCAGGACCTTCTCAGCGAGGTGACTCTGTTGATGGTTCGCCAGCTCTACTTCAAGCGACTCTCTTCTGACTCAACGAGTTCTCGCCATCTAGCTCAAGACGTCTCCTCCAGGTACTTCTTGGGTTCTAGATTCTGGTGCCTCTTTCCACATGACACCGGACTCCACATCTCTCACTTCAGTAGGACCTATTTTTCCTATCTCTGTTCGAGACGGTGGCGGTACTCCTCATGTCTGTCGGTGTCGAGGCACTCTTTGTCCATCGACTTTTCTATTCCAAATTGCTTTTCCATGTTCTCCACTTACCATGCGGCTTCTCTCGGTGGTCACACCACCGATCTCTACAGAGGGTTGGTTTTGACTCTCACATGTTTCTTCCAGATCGGCTGCAGCGGATCGGTACTTGGGACTGGCTGGCGCCGTAGGGATCGTCAGGGTCTCTACATCCTTGATCGCCTCCACCTTCCATCCACTTCAGTTGCTCCTGTCACCTCTACATCTCCTTCCACCGCCACTACTGCCACCACCTCTGGTGTTTTTGCGTAGTGGCATCACTATTTAGGTCACTTGTGTGGGTCCCGTCTTTCTTCATTAGTTCGTTAGGGTGCTCTTAGACGCGTTACTGTTGACACGGCCATGTTTTGTCAGGGTTGTAAGCTGGACAAGCAGCTACAGCTTCCTTATCATTTGAGTGAGTCCTTGTCTTCTCGTTCTTTTGACTTAGTTCATTCAAATGTATAGGGACCTACGCCTATTATCTCTAAAGGCGGGCATAAACTTTATGTGATCTTCATTGATGATTATTCCCGTTTTACATAGATTTTCTCTATGTCTAATCGTGGTCAATTTCTTGTGATCTATCGTAGCTTTGCAACGGTGGTTCATACTCAGTTTGATTCTCCCATCCGTACTTTTCGCTGTGATTCTGCTGGTGAGTATTGTTCTGGTGTTTTTAGACAGTTTCTTTTTGAGCAGGGCACTCTTTACCAGTCTTCTTGTCCTGGTGCCCATGCTCAAAATGGGGTTGTTGAGCGCAAATATCGTCATCTGATTAAGACCGTATGCACTCTTCTCCTTGCCTGTCACGTTCCACCACAGTTCTGGGCTGAGGCTGTTTCTATGGGTGCATATCTTATCAATATGCAGCCTTCCACTGCTCTTAAGGGTGTCAGTCCTATGGAGCGTCTCTATTCTCGAGCCCCCCAGTACACTCACTTTCATGTTTTTGGCTGTACTTGTTTTGTTCTGCTGCAGCCTCGTGAACGCACTAAACTATCGGCCCAGTCAGTTGAGTGCATGTTTCTTGGATATAGTTCTGAGCATAAGGGTTATCGTTGCTGGGATCCTTCTACTCAACGGATCAGGATTTCACGAGACGTTGTCTTTGACGAATCTCAACCTTTCTTCTATCGAGATTCGGCTCCTCCTGTTTCCACTGTTGAGTCGATTTCATGGTTGTCTCTTTCTGACTCTTCACCCATCTCTCCACTATCACAGTCTTCCCCTGGTCTGTCTCCAGTGGTGCCTCCTGCAGCACCGCCTCTTGTTCCTGCAGCACCACCGTCTCGTTTCTCTGGTATTCACTACTCTAGGCGTCCTTGTTCTTCCCCAGCCTCCTCTCCTGGTATCTTGCCGATACCCACATCTGATCCTCTTGCTGATGCTCCTCGTTACGCCCTTCGTGACCCGGACATCCTTCGACCTCGATCGCTTGATTTGCTCGATAGCTCATGCTCATCACATCGAGCCTAGTTCTTATCGTGAGGTCGCTCCTCATTTTGAGTGGCAGCTCGCTATGGCAGAGGAGCTTGATGCTCTTCGACGTACGGAGACTTGGGGTATTGTACCGACACCTGTGCATACTCGTCCAATCACGTGCAAGTGGGTGTACAAGATTAAGACCCGGTCTGATGGTACTATCGAGCGCTACAAGGCTCACCTTGTGGCACGCGGCTTTCAGCAGGAGTATGGTCGTGACTACGATGAGACTTTTGCCCCTGTTGCCCATACGACCACTGTTCGCACTCTTGTTGCGATTGTTTCTGTTCGCCGGTGGTCTATCTCTCAGCTAGATGTTAAGAATACTTTTCTTAATGGTGTTTTGCATGAGAAGGTCTACATGCAGCCACAACTTGGGTATTCTGTTCCTGATGGGCATGTCTGTCGTCTTCGTCGTGCTCTTTATGGCCTTAAATAGGCTCCTCGTGTCTAGTTTGCGCGTTTTACCTCAGTGATTACTGTTGTTGGTTTCACTGTTAGTTCCCACGATCCTGCTCTTTTTGTCCATGTCTCATCTCGAGGTAGGATACTGCTTCTTCTGTATGTTGATGACATGCTCATCACCGGTGATGATTCTTGCTTCATCACATATGTGAAGAAGCATCTCAGTGAGCAGTTTTTGATTACTGATCTTGGTTCTCTTGCATACTTCCTTGGGATTGAGGTCTCTTCCATGCCTGAGGGTTACTACCTCTCCCAACAGAAGTATGTCCAGGATCTTCTTGTCCGGTCTAGTCTGACTGACACTTGCACTGCTGAGACTCTCATGGAGCTATCCCTTCAGCTTCGTGCCACTGATGGTGATCTTCTTGAGGATCCTACTCGATATCGTCATCTTGTTGGGAGTTTGGTGTACCTTGTGAGCACTCGTCCTGATATTGCTTATGATGTTTATATCTTGAGTCAGTTCATGGCTCGTCCTACCCATCTTCATTACAGTTACCTTCTTCGTGTTCTTCGCTACTTGTGTGGGACTATCTCTCGCCGTTTGTTTTTCCCCAGCTCCACCTCACTACAGCTTCAGGCGTACTCCGATGCGACCTGGGCTAGTGATCCTTCTGATCGTCGTTCTCTGTCTGCTTACTGCGTTTTTCTTGGCTCCTCCCTGATTGTCTGGAAGACTAAGAAGCAGACTGCAGTTTCTCATTCGAGTGCAGAGGCTGAGTTGAGAGCTATAGCAGCAGTGACAGCAGAGGTGGCTACTTGCAGATTTTGGAGTGCCTGTGATGAGATCTACGACTCTTTTGTCTGACAGTACAGGTAATATCAGTATTGCCCGAGACCCAGTGAAGCATAAGTTCACCAAGCACATTGGTTCAGATGCTTCATACACTCGCTCACAGGTGCAGGAGGAAATACTTGCTTTGCAGTTTGTGCCATCAGAGTTATAGGTTGCTGAATTCTTCACGAAGTCACAGACTAGGGCACAACATTTGTATTTTCTCCCCAAACTCAGCTTGTGTGATCCACCATGAGTTTGAGGGGGGTGTTAGAATAGGACTCCTTTTGTATTTCCTTATCTGTATATGGCAACCCCCTTGTACTCTCTATATATATTGCCTTTTGGTCCTCTTGAATATATACACACAATATATTCCCTCCGACAGTGGTGTCAGCTCTTTTTGTAAATAGTTTTTCTAGTTTTTTCTTTTCTCTCTTTTTACTTGCTTTCTAATTTCTTTTTTACTGTATTTGTAATACTTTGGCAACCATTTTAATACAATGGTCATAAGGTAGAGATTTCTCTACCTTTTACATCAAAAAAAAATATTCATAACAGGATTCAATGTTTTGAGACACAATTATTCCCCCGAAAAATCCACACATTCTTACATCATATGATTAACATGTGCAGGCATTCTCTGGCAGTTATTTGAAGGGCGACCATGGCTACAATTTCTGACATAGGCGTCGCCGCGGCTATCAACATATTGACTGCCATTGCGTTCTTGCTGGCATTTGCTTTTCTACGGTTACAGCCAATCAATGATAGGGTCTACTTCCCAAAATGGTACCTCAGAGGCATGAGAGACAGCCCAGTTTCCTCTGGTGCGGTTGTGCAGAAGTTTGTCAATTTAAACATGAGATCATACTTGAAAGTTCTAAGTTGGAT
This sequence comes from Phyllostachys edulis, assembly GCA_036346405.1. Taxonomy (NCBI): domain Eukaryota; kingdom Viridiplantae; phylum Streptophyta; class Magnoliopsida; order Poales; family Poaceae; genus Phyllostachys; species Phyllostachys edulis. The sequence continues at coordinate 490,626 of CM070554.1, read as the reverse complement.
GCCGGCTGCTCTCAAAATGCCCCAGGATGAGCTGATTAACCATGCAGGCCTTGATTCCGTTGTCTATCTACGGATATACCTAACTGGGTATGTTTTTTCTCTTGTGTTTTTCCTATCCTCAATTGTTTGTCTATGCCTTTTTTTTATAGGGATATTGTCTGTCATTTCCCTAAAACAAAATGACATAGACAAACAATTGTCATTTCATTTTCAATTCCCAATCATACTTTTGGAACAATGCCAATTAGTCAATGACATTTAGTCCAATAGGTAGTACAGGCCAGCAGTTGACTTTCTGCTTGTTTGTAAATGAGGAGACAAGACAAACTTCTGCAACGGTGGTTTTATATCTCGTGATCGTGTTATTGTGCTTGCAACGGTGGTTTTATATTTGCCAGTGCAAGCTACCTATAGCATTACATTACTATAGTTTATGGTGCAGTGTTTTATATGCAGTGATGGAAGGAAATCATAACTTTCGAAGAAAATGGAAAGGGGTCTTTTTTTCTACTTACATGTTTTAATGCGAATATGTTTTGTACATGCATGCTAAATATGTTTTACTGATAGATTTTGCATCACTGTGCTTTTAAAAAGATGTCTGATATGCGAGAGGCAAACCATAATGCTTGTAAATAACACAAGATGGCTTCATGAGGCATTTTCATTGGTTCTGATTGGAACTGCACATTATCATTTGGGTTGCCATTTATTTCTTTCAGTTGCATGAAGCAATCACATTTCTATTATAGACATTTCACATCGGCTGTCCTCCTTTTGTTTGTCTTTTACAATGGTTTAGCACTGTATGTGGAACATAAAATTGGGTAGTTTTATTATTCAATCTACTTGCGCTTAATATCCTTCATGTCAAGTGTTCCAATCTTTCAATGCCTGGTCATTAATAGACTTTTAACTAATTGTTACAGGCTCAAGATATTTGTTCCAATTACAATTCTTGCTTTTCTTGTTCTTGTCCCTGTGAACTGGACTAATGGCACCCTAGAAAGCATGAAGGTAGTCCACAGCGATATTGACAAACTTTCCATATCGAACATACCCTATGGGTCGAAGAGGTGAGTAATAGCGCATATACCTGAATGATTTGATCTCTTTCCTAAGTGTATCTTTACATTACTCTATTGAAATATTTTACAGACTGTTTCATAGAAGTTGTAGATCTTTAATACCGGCACTGGCTTACAACAAATAAGATCTGAATATGCATTCGTTATACCGTTATACATGCTCTTGATAGTCAGTTATGGTTGTGAGAGGGGGAAAAAAACCCAGCGGTAACCGCCGGTTACCGGCCGGTTACTGGTTACCGCCGGGGGTCCGGGATCCAAAATCTCGGCTGGTTTTTCCAGGTTTTGCAAGTTCAAAATTTGAATTTTGAATTTCGGCTGCTTTTTAAGCAAATTCAAGCGAAATTTAACCAGATTTTTCTCGGGAAAACCGGTAACCGGCCGGTTACCGGCCGGTTTTTTTGCACCGGTCTTGTGTGTCCAACTTAGTAAGCAGCACACTATTTAGGCTTGGCACTTAGCGGCTGCCTGGTCAAGTTGAAACTAACGCAGCGGCTCTGCTCAAAAAGCATCTTCTTGCGTATTAACCATGCATAGGCCTTCCAGGCCATATTTGTTGGTTTCTTTTGATGTAGGCACACTTTTATATGTTCATGATGTTCATACTTTCCATTTTTTGTACAGGTTTATTGCTCACTTGACTATGGCTTATGCATTTACCTTTTGGACCTGCTATGTACTATTGAAGGAGTATGAAATAATTGCTACCATGAGGTTGCGCTTTCTTGCTGCAGAGAAACGCCGACCAGACCAGTTCACTGTATGATTTGCCTATCCTCTTCCTATTTAGTAGATCTGGATTGAGATGTTTAGTCTGTGTTTGTATGTCAGCTTGGTTAAGTAGAAACTCAATAGGCTCTGGCACATACTTTTCACCTTTATGCATCTAACCAACATCGTGGGAATAAAATTACTACACAAATCCTTCTATAACCGTAATTCAGATCCTTCTATTACTTGGCCTAAGATCCCAATCTTATAGGTTTTACAAATCGAGTCCTGCAACAACTTTTTTACGCATTCTAGGTAGAAAGCACCTAGCCTTTGTGACTGCAACCTCTACATGGGCTTGGTTTAGACCACTTCATTTTTAAAAATTAATGCTCAGGTGACAATGGCCTCAATAGAATGAACTTTCTAAGTTAATGCTCCTTTCATGATTTTTTTTAATTGATGTTACCAAATGGATTTTTAGGTTCTTGTGCGGAATATACCACCAGATCCCGATGAATCAATTAGTGAGCTTGTGGAACATTTCTTCCTTGTCAATCATCCTGATCATTATCTAAGACACCAGGTAACATTTACTAAATTTTGTGGACACCTAGGTTCAGAAGTTTATTTCTCTCTGGAGTTTTGTGGCTTTGCTTTTTGTTTTTGTTTCAACAGGTTATCAATGTGCTTAGTTAGGATCTTTAGTTTCTGATTTTGTAGATTGGCTTAGTGTAAATATAGTTCTTCTATTTATTAGAACTGCATATTTCCATAGTCTTCTGCAAATTATGAATGGTTTCAAATGGAACTAGTGTAAACATTTTTTGGTTTCATGTTGAGAAGAGTGCAAATGTTAACCCAACAAGAAATTATTATCAATCGAGTCCATAAGGATTTGCAGAAATCATTTTTGGGGGTGAGCTGCTTGGGCTTGTCATGTAGCAGGCAGAGATATTTTTATTCTCTTGGCTATTCTAAATTGCATTTGAAGAATCATATGCAAATGTGAAGGGAAAGTATCTAGTGCAAAACCATCTTTGGGTGCTAATATGCTATCTCATAATGTGTCATTGGATGAGATTTGGATGGATCAGTTTAGAGTATCATATGCATCAGGATGACTTTTTGTTGCTACTTCATTAGAAAAAACATAATTTTGTTCTTCCTTATACTAACTGCTGTATTCATGCCTTACCTTTGCACATCTTCCTTTTTTTTGTTGCCGAACATGGTAGGGGATGCCCTATTTAAATGCTTTACATTAGGGTATACTCTTTATATGTCTTGTTGCCTCTGTAGGTAGTTTACAATGCAAATAAACTTGCTGATCTGGTAGAAAAGAAGAAGAAAATGCGGAATTGGCTTGATTACTACCAACTCAAGTATGAGCGAAATCAATTGAAAAGGCCCACCACCAAGGTTAGGCTGCAAGAATAATTAGCCGTCCATCTCTCCTTCATACGGATCTTGATTTATTTATGTCCATTTAAATTGGAATGTTGCATTAGGATCTGTTGGCTTGGCTTTAATTCCTTCCCCCCCTTTTTTTTGACTGTCCTTCCCCTTTTTTCTGGATTAAATGTTACAGACTGGCTTTCTTGGATGTTTTGGTTCTGAGGTGGATGCTATTGAACACTACAAATCAGAAATTGAGAAGATAGGAAAGGAAGTAAGTATACCATTTGTATTTATATAATCATTGGACCATTCGGTTTTGTCAGTTTAAGTGTTGGATTCTTTTTTGTGCATTAACTTTTCAGTCAACTGTCAGAGTAACTATAGATTAATATGTGACGATACACAGGAAGATGAAGAGCGTAAAAAGGTCAAGAAGGATCCGAAGTCAGTTGTGCCAGCAGCCTTTGTTTCATTTCGTTCACGGTGGGGTGCAGCTGTATGTGCTCAGACACAACAAACCAGAAATCCAACTGTCTGGTTGACTGAATGGGCTCCAGAACCTCGTGATGTGTACTGGAATAATCTATCTATTCCATTTGTTTCCCTCACAGTTAGGAGGTTGATAATTGCTGTGGCGTTCTTCTTCCTTAACTTCTTTTATGTCATTCCAATAGCATTCGTACAGTCTCTTGCAAACCTTGAAGGAATAGAGAAGGCGCTTCCATTTCTAAAACCCTTAATTGAAGTGTAAGTCTACTTTCACATGTTGATTATCCAGCAGTTTTATGGCATTTCTGTAGTCTTTTCAGAATTCAGCATAGCTTTTATGATTGTCTTTTGCATGTTCTTTTTGATGGCATCTCCTGATTTCTGTTTGTCAACTATTATGCAGACCTTTCGTTAAATCATTCATCCAAGGTTTTCTTCCTGGAATTGCTTTGAAGATCTTCCTTATATTGCTTCCAACTATACTGATGTTTATGTCGAAGTTTGAAGGATTGATATCGCAGTCATCACTGGAGCGAAGATCTGCATCTAAGTATTATATATTCTTGTTCTTCAATGTATTTGTGGGGAGCATCATTACAGGATCTGCTTTGGAGCAACTTAATACCTACCTCCATCAGTCAGCAAATGAGTATGTCCTGTGCCGCCACATCTACTGTTCACTTTAGAAAGACATATAATAGCACAACACATCTGAAAGTTGGGACTTCATACAGCTCCTTGGTTTAACCGGTCAATTGAGTTGTCTCCCTTTTTAGAGGAATCAATTGATTTCTATGTCAGGCAGATGTTGCATTTTTGTGCTGATAATTTATTACCAATTAATACTGGGAAAAAACAGAAATCCTAGTCCTGTTCACAGACCACTGTGTCGATGATAATTTTGTAAGCCGTGCGTCATGGTATATTCTTATTTAAAGAAAATATGTGCCTTGTCGGCTTTAACGGTCTCATAATTCATTGATGCTCAAGAGATTAGGGGGGAAAAATCGAGGTTTTCTTTTAGTGCCTAGTTTGTCTGATTAATGGGAGACTTGTGTTTTAGACACAATCATCAACCGTTGATGCTTAAGAGGTCATAAATAATACATATTTGATGAAACGGATCAAGCTAGGACAATTATTTGTGGAACTAAGAAATTTTGGCAGTAAAACCTATCTTCTGAACAAAACAGAACAAATTTTTTTATTTAATCCTTTTTAATAATATTTTAAAGTTAACCCCTCGCTAACTTTTTTTTCAATTCTGACCCCTTTGGTCACGCCATGACACATGGCATGGCCAAAACATGCTGTCACGCTATTGTCCTCGGCGTAGCCAAACCTGCCACGTAAGCCCTCGTTCGCGCGCTGTGCCAGCGTGGAGGGCTTGAGTGGCTGTTGTCACGCCTGCACTCGATTTGATTTTGCACGGACATCTGTTCCAAAAATTTTAAACCTGGTTTGAGATAGCAAGAATTGAACGGTGCTAACTGAATGCACAATCCTAGACAGTAGATCTTATTTCGAATCTGCGATGTTGTTAGTTGGAATGAACAGATGGATGAATAGGCAGACACATCCCATCCTATTGCATGATAGGTGGTGCTCGTCGTCACTCAGGTGTCGAAGACCGTTTTGTGCCCACTTGCAGAACACGCCTTTTGGACCTTTATTTTTATGTTTTTCCCTGCCTTATTACGCCAATAATTGAATGCAAAAAGAGAATGAGATTTGAAGTCGGCTTTACAACGCAATTACGAATTGAAATAGACTTTATAATAAAGTTGCAAATTACACAGCGCGTAGAGTTTGGTTACATACATGAGGAACGGCATCATGCACGATGCACCAAACCGAAATACACCTACAATACATATGTGCTTTTTTGGAATGGAAATAAAGTCGATTGGAACAAAGATCATTAGTTCCGACGGCCCATCGCTCCTTCCTCGTCTCTGGTTTGCTGCATGGCAATGGCAGCCGATCTCGAAGTCAGCTATGTCCTGCGAGACGGGCTGGACGCTTGAATGATGTTAGGATAACACAACGTCAAGCCAAATTAATAATTACCTCTTCGATCCGGAGTGCGCCCGGGCGACGGGGAGCGCTAGTACGGCCGACGATCTCACTTGCAGGAACCTCCCCTTGTTCGCTGCCCTCTTGGCCCTGTCATACTCATCTGCTTTCTTGGGCTTGTCTGATGCCTTTTGAGTTGGGACGGGGTCGGGTATGTAAGGTGTCCGGCGCTCGAAGGTCTCGGCTCGCATCGTATAGTTCTAACATGTACTTCTACTAGATGAACACTCTATCGTACATACCCGGGCCGTCGATCTATTGGAAGAAGTTGCATTGCATTTCTGGCTACCATTATGCAAGGGTGTGCTCAAGGATTTGTGGAATGGAATGTATTATGTGAAAAATCTTTGTGTGCGCAAGATACACTTACAAGGTGGTGGCCGCACATGTAGTACGCCTGAGCGGCCGTCGCTGCATGTGTGGACTGAATGACCTTTGCTGGTTCTTCACATACATTGCCAGTGTGGGAACTCCGATAGTACCGGCGCATCCTTCATAGAATTATCCGGGTAGGGTTTAGCCTTCTCGGCAAGCCACTTGCGCTTCCGCAGTATCCTTGCGTAGAAGCTTGCCTAGTCCTCCATCTCCTTCCTCTCAGTTGTGTGAACGAAGCTTCGGTGTAGTGTTGGGTGTGGTTGTGTAGTGTTCTCCCCCAGATCTCGTCCACCTCTTTTTATAAGCGGATAGGGTGTAATGTTCATGATGGAGGGAGAACACACAAGAAACCGATGCGTGGAGTGTGTTCAATTCTGAAAAGGTAGCGTCGCGAGGTGTTGTTACTCCGGCTCGAAAAGAAGCGTGGGGACGCTTTGGTCATTTATGTCGACCGCTTTGAGTCAAGTGTGTTGTCTTTTGGTGCGAAAAGTCGGCAAGACAGTGTTGTCATGTCCTCTCAAAAGTTTATACCGCAGAGTCCGGTTTTTCGATCTGAAAAGCTAGCGAGGCAGAGTGTTGTCATGTCCCTTTGAAAAGTTTGCATGACAAAGTGTGGTATTTTTGTTCTGAAAAGTGAGGCTACTCCACATTCGTTATTTTCCATTGCTTGTTCCTAGTTTTTCGCCCCCAGACCTTCCATCCGCACCCCCTTTCGCACCTCACGGTATACCTCTTGTTCACATCGGAGTGTTGTACTACAAACGGACGATAGTGCCTCACTGAGTATTCTTCCAGCAAAATCTTCATATCCTCCATACTTGCAAACAACATGTCCTTGCGTATGAGGTCATTTTTCGGGTCCGCAATGCCATCCTTACTCTCCAACCCATTTGCACAGACCGCATTACTAACCATTTTGACATCCTCGAATGCATGCACCAACGGGATCTTACCCGTTACACTTTGAAGAACTCGGCCTTCCCTAGAGGAGAAAAGTGAAGCGGGCGCTTCGTTTTCGGTTGAGCTCCAACCTTCGTCGAACTCAACGTCACGGACTATTCCATCTCGGAACACCTTGTCAAACTCGTTGTTCATTACAGCACCGTTGAAATCAGTCAGAGGGTCACTAAGACGGGGGGAAATGAAGAACTGGGTACCCCGGCGGCACCTAAGTCACCATTGTCATGCCAACTCTCGTGGCGTGACAAGGCAGGCCTGTCACGCCATGAGTGCGGGCGTGACAACGGCTACACAAGCTCTTTACGCTGGCAAGGTGTGTGCACGAGCGCTTGCTTGGCAGGTTTTGCCACGCCGGGGACAATGGTGTGACAACATGTTTTGCCAACGCCGCGCATCATGACGTGATCAAAGGGGTCAGAATTGAAAATAAAGTTAGTGAGGGGTTAACTTTAAAATATTATTAAAAAAAGATTAAATAATAATAAAAATTCTAACAGAACATTGTTGGCATTACATTAAGACATGTGCTTTGTACTGTTGGACTTTTTAAAAAACTGAAATGGGTTACTGTTGGAGCTCGGCTTACATTAAGACATGTGCTTTTTATTACTGCTGGACTTTTTTTTGGAAATGGGTTACTGTTGTTGCTTCGGCTCATGAGTTTGTTATTGCACACTGATCTTCAGGTCCTACTATTTACCTGTGCATCTGACAATTCATTCCTCTTATTCTTAGTGAAACCAAATGGTGATCGTGGTTTCCAGTGGGTCTAAATCGTTTGTTTTGCAGCATACCAAGGATCATCGGTGTAGCCATTCCAATGAAGGCAACATTTTTCATAACATATGTGATGGTTGATGGTTGGACTGGTGTAGCTGGTGAAATATTGAGAGTGAAGGCTCTTATAATCTTCCATTTGAAAAACTTTTTCTTGGTGAAGACTGAAAAGGACAGAGAAGAGGCAATGGATCCTGGTAGTATCTGTTTTGACTCGTGTGAACCTCGAATACAGCTATATTTCTTGCTTGGTCTTGTCTATGCTGTGGTGACACCGCTCTTGCTTCCTTTCATATTGGTGTTCTTTGGGTTGGCATATGTGGTATACCGCCACCAGGTAATTAAGGAGCTCTGTAACCCTACTTCTTGAGGGTTTCTTTTTTTTACATGTTCACTGATTATCGAATCTGATGAACCCCTGAATGAGATTGCCTTATATGCTTAATTTCAAGACAGGACTATTTTAACCAACGACAGTAAATCATATTGGTTCTGGATCTTTCCTACTCATTTAATTCTCTCTCAAAACGGTTGACTACTGAAAAAAACCAATGCAACTATATTAGCGTGACTAAGTTGTTGACAAATTTAAATGAAATATGGTTGCATCAAACTTCAGTATTTGCCGTACACATCCTTTTGATTCAATATGCTTAATTTTACAATGTTTGGTTTGCTAACTTGATTGTACATTGTTTTAGATAATAAATGTCTACAACCAACAATACGAGAGTGGCGCACAATTTTGGCCTAGTGTGCATGGGCGTATAATCACAGCATTGATCGTATCACAGCTGCTTCTCCTTGGACTATTAAGCACAAAAGGTTTTGAGGAGTCGACACCAGTGCTTCTTGTTCTTCCTGTATTAACCTTTTGGTTTTACAAGTACTGCAAGCACCGCTACGAACCTGCTTTTGTGAGAAACCCACTGCAGGTAACGCTCGAGTGGAATCTGAAGCGACATTAGGGATTAAGTTCCATTCCATTCTTGGGTGCAATCCATGTGCTGTTTACTTACTGCTAGTTTCCATGCTGAAGATGGTGTCGTTATAATTTTTTTGGTTTGTGCAGGAGGCGATGAGGAAAGACACCCTGGAACGTGCAAGGGAGCCAAACTTCGATCTGAAAGCGTTCCTGGCGAATGCGTACCTGCACCCAGTGTTCAAGGGCGACGAGGGTGACAAGTTGTCGATAGCCGACGATCCCGGGATGGAAGAGATGATCGTGCCGACCAAGCGGCAATCGCGACGGACGACGCCCGTGCAGAGCAGGCACGACGGCTCAGATACGCTGTCTCTGCTGCCAGAAACCGCGCGTGAACAATAGCGTCTGTGTAATCTGTAGTCAATGGTCGATCCGTACAGAGTGCAATGTGCATGCTGCTGCTCATACTCGTGTGGTTGTTGACAGCACTAGGACGAGGGTACCTGCATACTTTGCTGCCAATAGCTATTTGTTGGTTTGCATCGCTGTATATGTTGTTGGGTTACAACTGCACGCTGTTATTCACTGATGGTGTTGCCAACGATTTGTTCTGCATCCGCTGTTGTTTTGGGCCAGTTAAGATGTGAGAGATGGCTCCGATACCATCTCTTGTCGAGGTCTGGATTCACATCAAAAACCTCTGCGTACACCGAGCTAGTCGTATCCGTATATCTGAAAACATGTTAATGTAAGAAGTGGTAGTAATGATCTAGAGTCAGGTGGATGAACCCTGATATCTAAAGTCAAGTGGATGAAACCTCATAAGTATCAATAGGTGGATGGAATCATGCTTTATGATAAAACTTGTTTATATAAATGACATTTTAAGTTGAAATGACTAGGTATATAGATCTGAAAAATAATTATAGTATTTGAGCTAAAACTGGCTTTGTGCTAAAAATAACTATGGAGACCATTTTGGTTTATTTATCTTCCGTTGTTGTTTCCTCTTTTGGACTCGTCAGCGTATTGGTCCGTTTATGTAAGAACTTGACCCTATGGCTTATTTATGATACCTTATGTAATATTAAATACTCTTTTATTTAAGCGCATATATGGATATGATATTCATTGATGTTGTACTGTGTGAGCTAGCTACAGGATTTGCAAGATGATAGAACACATGGGAATAGATGGACTCGCCCTAGGGTCCAAGCGAGGAAGGAGATTGATGGTGGCAGTGGGATGCGCTCGAGGTGGCAGGGCGATGATGGTGTAGTATCACTGTATCAGCACTGAGTCGCGTGGCATGCGTTCATACGGCGCAACGGACGAGCGAGCTGGCGTGAGGGAGAAGAGAAACGATGCTCTCCCTCCATTGACAGGTGGGGCTGGGGGCCCGCTCGCCAACGAGCGCGTGAGAGAGGAGAGGGAGTTGGGCTGGTGGACGCGGCTGCAGCCTATGGGCTCGGCTCGCTTGCAGGCCAACATAGATGTGGAGAGAGGAGGAAGGAGGCGAAGCGACGACGTGGCGATTAAATTTGGTAGTGGGGAAAGGGAGAAGGAAAGAAGCGACGGCTGGGCCGGCTCGGTGGGGTTCGGCCCAAGGGGGAGAGAGGGAAAGGAAGATGTTTGAAATTTTAATTGATTTGCAAACTTTGATTTGAATTTAAATTTTGAAAAGATTTTGCAGCAACCATGTTTTAATTATTTTGGCTTTGCACACAAATAAACTTCAGGTTTTTGCAAATCCGATTTTTGAGACAAGGAAATTGTTTTCAAATTTTAAATTGCAAGGCAAATATTTTGGAAATTTAAAATGCAATCAAAGTTTTTTGAAATTCATGAAAAACATGCATTTTTATATTGGAGCTAAATTTGAGCTGTTACACCTCCCTTCTCTTCCTCCTCACGCCGTTGGTGACTCGTGTTGTAAAATTAGCGGCTTTAACAAATATTCAGAATTAATTCCATCATAAATTAAAGCATATTTCCAACAGCATTTAAATAACAGAAATATCATATAAGCATGTAAAATTTCCATGTCAATTAAACAATACAATATGCTCAGAAGATATATCTTAACAACAAAAGAAATAAGCATAATGCTCAGATTTAGATTGTTTGATTATTGCTCTCAGATTTTGGGCTGCTCAAGATGAAATCTTGGCCTTCTCACCACTTTTGTCAAGAATTTTCACTAATAGGGTATTACAAAATAAATCAGACTTTGAGCTGAAAATGAATGCATTTCTATTATATCAAGAAGAAGTAAGAATAATCTCATAGGTCACAACGGCACTAAGTACTTTCGGCCAAAAGAAGTAGCATGGATATCACAGAGCAAATTGAGATCACAAAACAACAAATTCAACTTTTACTGCTTTTGGCCAATAGTGGAACAAGATATCACAGTGCACAATTAGTGAATAACACTAACCAAATTCGGTCAACAAAAAGACAACCGAATCACATAAAGTAATAGAGCTACGACGATAGAGATGAATCAACAACAATATGCAAACATCAAGCTCTAGTCTGATTTATAATCAACAATGTCAATCCAATTTCACAAGTAATAATAATCCTCATCGAGCATTAATACGAGCCCACAAAATCACTAAGCAATATCTCTCTGTGCTAGTTTCAATCAAATCAAACACAACTTGAGACTTCTACCAGCACAACACATATGCAAAGTAATTTGAAAGAGGAAAACAACAATACTCACGATGCGGATGGCACTCAAAGCCACCAAGTAGTAAACCGGGTAAGGCATGCCGAAGGTGCTGACTCAGAAAACCAATCACCCCGATGTGCCGTGTTTGAACATACGAGGTCATGTCGGAGATACAATGCCAATTCGCAATCCGGGACACACCAAAATTGCGAAGTCGATGTATAGAGAAATGCCGCACAAAGAGTCAATCACAGTGCACCGACCGAATTCACCCACAGAGCACCAAGCACGAAAACCGAAGATAACTTCCACTCCTAGATCAATCCAGAGCCAACCAAGACCAAGCCCCAATTGCGCAATTGCCAAGTTCTTCCACCGCACACCCAACAAAGAAGAGTGCACAAGAAGGAACCAGTAGAATGTGCAAGGAGGAAGGTCCATACCTCACCACCGATGATGCCAGGTCAACACGGCAATGCGGGAGCTCCAAAGCCCCAAAATCGAAGCCCAATCAGAGGAGAAGAAGAATCACACAAAAGAGGGGAACTCACTGATTTCGGGGTGAAGAAAAGGGAGGGAGTTTGTTGCCTTAAGAAGAGGAGAAGGGAGGAGGCCGAGCTACCGCCTCAACGGTCAGAACAGAAGTTTGGCCCTGACAAGGCTACTGGATTAAACACATATGCCGTAATGAAGTCAGGAATAAAAAATATGGATAGCAGCGGAAGTAGTGCTGCAGTCAGAAGCCAAAAAGCACAACAACACATGGTAAGAATTATTCTAGCGGTGGCTGTCTATGGTCTGGCCCCTCCTTACCCTGATGATATGAATTTTACCTGTCTTTGCTCGTTTGTCTGGTAGCATAGCATGCAGTTGTCTCTTCTTGGTTGTATTTTTGTTAAGATACCTACTCTTTTGTACTTACCATTGTTTCTTTAAGCAATGTTTATAAGTTATAACTGCAGGTCCTTATTTATGGTAAGAGCATGTATTGCTGATTTTCTTATTGCTATTCTCCTAAGTAGTTTCATATATGCATTGACCGATTTATTTCCATTGTGTTTCGACAAGCTTAAATATTTCAATTGACTTGTAGAATAACTACCAAGCAAAGACTAAATAGCTCGAACACCCGAAAGATTCGAGCAAAGACGACTGGATGGCAAAGTTCTGTAAACTATTGGTGGGGGCCTACCCCATGGGCGCCTACCTGTAGGTAATGGTGTTGTGAAGAAGGCTGACGTTATAGCAGCTACTAAAGGAAGAAACATTTGGCCATCCAACACCCCATCTTATCGAGCTTTGCTCCAAGAGAATGCACAGCTTCACCAGCGACAAGAAATGCAAGGGCGACAGATCGGTAACAACTTTAATCGAAGATATATCAATGAATTTGTCATGTATAATCAATCTTCAATTTGTTGTCTTCAAATGCATATGCTTTTCGAGAAGCTCGGAGAAGAACCACCCACGAGATGATGTGTCGTCAACCACCAAGTCAAGTTCAGGTTAGAAGACTTACTACATTGCAAGAATATTTTATTGTCTCGGCACCAATATTCCAACAAACAATCTTCCATCTTTTGTCGTTTGGATGAAATGTTCATCTAGAGAACTAATTATTTTTGGTATGGCAGAATGCCACCAAGTAGTGCAGCAGTTCACAAGCTTCGTGTTGATTAATGTAACACCTGGGCATAACCACATTCTTAGTTCTATGTTGATGGTAAGTTACCACGGAATACCACCTGGGCATAACCTCCTAGCTTATAGCAATTGGACAATTACGTAAAGAAATATATTAAGTGTCAACTTGACAATTACATAAAGAAATATATTTTTGTTTACATCACTATTATGATTGATAATTCATCACTGTTTGTTTACATTTAATGCTTAAGAACTATGATTGGAGACATGAGAAAGAAGAGGGGATAGAAATGAAGCAAGGGATGGTGGATTCTTCTACTCGTTTTCGGTTTTTGTCATTACATAGTATAAGAGTCATGCATGGTAGCTTTTTACTAAATGTACATATGGCTTGCTACAGGGAACTGGTTCTTCGCATGTGGGCTCACAGTAGCCCATGAAATCCTCGACGAGGAGATTGGGGGGCACACAAGTAGTTGATGCCAACGTGGGCGGCGAGGGCAATGGCAACATCATCTCTCATGTGCCCAACAACGACGCAGCCGACAATGCGGGCACAGACCAAGCTAACAATGGAACTTCCTAAGAAACATGCCACTGGTGCCATCAGACTTGCAACCACAACTTGACTCTATTTTTGCTTTGTGGCTTTTGGACTTATCTTTTGGTCTTTTAATATGGTAGCAACTTTGTAGATGAAAGACTTGTCTCTTGGCTCAACATGAGGCCTATTGTGCAACCTAGCTTGTACTGTGAACCTACTTATGCATGCAAACTTATCGACGCATGGCTGCTTTGTAATTTGCTAGCAGTTTTGGTGATTGTTAATTTGGTACTATTACTAGTTGATTGTATGATAAAATTTGGTTATGATGGAAGAATGGTTTATATTGAATTGTGAATGTGTTATGTGCCTGGTTGATTTATATTTCATTGTGTAAGATTGGTTATGTTTACTGTAAATGTTAGAGGTTGCTTCTGATATAGAATTTATTGTTTTCAGCTATTTCCAATTTTTCTGACGGTTTAATATTTTTCCAGACGCTGATGCAGTACTGGCTATGCTAACCAGCGGTTACTATTTACCAATTTTCCTGGCGATTTAATATTTTTCCGGACGTTGACGCAACTACTGGCTACACAAATCAGCGATTACTGTTTAAAATTTTTCCTGTCGGTTTAGATCGTCACTAAACATTGACTTTTACTGTCGGTTTACAAGCCCGTCGTGAATTATATCCACGACGGTATTTCCCCATCGGGTCACCGACACGGATTACGGGTCGGGACTAACGGCCAACCCTAACGACGGGGTAAGTTCCCTGTCGGTCACCATTGGTAATTATCGTCGCGAATAATTTTCCTGTTGGGTGACTGTCAGGCATTTCAGACATCCGCATCGGAGGACTCCTGATGGCGAATGCCTAACGGTTACCCGTCGGGAAAATTATTCATGGCAGTTATTCACTTTTTCCTGATGGTTTTACACCGACGCGAAAAGTGCAGCCTGGAGTAATGACACATGATAGCATCCAAAGTCTTCATCTTTAACCGGGACTAAACCTATTTCACCGACTCATGGAGAATGTTAGTTTAATACATCCAACTGTCATTAATCACAAAAACTCACCAACTCACTGTTAACACGTAACAGAGGGACTATATTCTTCAAGCGGGCATCACCACGTCGGGGTGGAGAGCACGTCGAAGGAGGCAGTGTCCGGTGGTGGAGCCATCGCGGAAGGAGAGGGTGTCACCACCGAGTCGGGGTAGAGAGGGCGGTGGCCGACAGTGGAGCAGTCGAGACAGGAGAGGGAGACAGGGTAGAGGGGGAGGAGGACTGGATGAGAGAACATGGAAGGATGAGGCGGGCGACGGTCCTTGACTCGGTGGTGGCGAGACGATGCTGTCTAGGGATGGCAATCGGGCGCGGCGGGTACAGGTAGTGCTCGCCCATACCCATACCCACGACCCCCATTTCCTCCCACGGGCATGCCCGCGAAGGACGACGGGGGAAGAACCTCGTCTATACCCGTTGCCCGCGAGTACCCGTCGCCCGCGGGCATGCCCGTTTACCCGCGAACAATGCACTGTTGCCCGTGGGTACCCATCACCCGCAGGCATACTCATCACACATAAACAATGCACACATCAAGTTCATTTCAATTCACAACCTAGATGAACATGACCTCCAAATTATTGCTCACTGTTCCTATTTACAATAATCAAAAAGAGAGAAGTCCTGCAAGCAAGCGAGGCTCAAATCCTACACAACACATAGCAACCAAAGTCCAAAGGTTCAAAACAAAAGGTTTCCATTCATTGAGCTATGTTGCTACATCAAAATAAAACGATCATACTATGAAATTGTGGCATACCGTGTTGCAAGAAACTACCCTCTTGCAGGATTACTAAGAGCACAAAGTTTACATGTGAACTGCAGTTGCATCTAAGTTACCCCTACAAGATAGGGATACTCTTTCCATTGAACCCTCTTGCAGCCCAAAGCTAAAACATAGCAACTTGGTTAATCCAATTTAAAAGCCACTATTTTCCTTCTACTCAATCGCATCACTACATCTCAAACCCCATCCAATTTTACACACCAAACAAAGAATCTTTGCACAAAAACATCTGGATTGCTGAATGAATCCTCACCTAGCATACGATACTTGGCGGGTGGCCTCATCAATGGCGCCCACGTCTCGATGGCCCTCCCTCGACCGGTCACCCCACCCACTTAGCACGGCCGTGAGAACGCGTTCCCAGCGGTGGCCTCGAATCGTCCGCCATGCGGCGGCCTCGTCGGGCGAAGGGAATCCATGCTTGATCAAGCACAAGGCTGTGCGTCAAGACGTCTGAAGAGAACATGAGCCAAGTCGGTCGGGAGGCGGCGGCAAGCGAAAGGGCTGCACAAGCCAAGGGGCGGCAAGGAGGAGGAGAGAGAGCTGGAGGAGTCGGCGCGGCGGCGAGACGGGTCGGAGGCAAGGCGACGGAGGATCGGGAGGACGGCGGTGGGAGGAGGAGGCGGTGGACCGAGAGGAGGCGATCGCGGGAGAAAGCGCGGTGGACCGGGAGGAGGACAGCTGGCCAGGAGGAGGACGGCGGTGGACCGGGAGGAGGGTGGCGGCCAGGAGCCTCGGGCGCTATGCCCTTCAGCCCATCCACGGTCCACCACCTGCCCACGGCTGAGATCTGAGGCTCAGGCTGGTGCTGGGATTTAGTGCTACAGCTATGTAGCATTTGCGTCGATTTTAGTAAATATAGTATTTACCGATACTGTATCAAAAAAATCGAATTGAACCGAACCGAGCCGTATTTAGGAACACCCTAGCTCTCCCCTTCTAGACAGACGGTTATGTTCATCCCGATTCCCGATCCATCTTGCCTGCAGACATTGTTCTAGTCTAGGGAGCAGAAAGACACGTACCGACCTTGAGATCAGAGATCCAAGTAAGAAACAAACCTAGCGGCATAGCATAGGTATATCATGGCCGCGTCGCCACCGCCGCCGCCGCCGCCGCACCAAGAGGAGGACGAGGAGGAGAAGGAGAAGGAGCAGAAGATGATGGTGGCGATCGACGAGAGCGAGTGCAGCCACTACGCGCTCGAGTGGGCGCTGCGCAACCTCAGGCCACGCCGCCTCCTCCTCCTCACCGTCCAGCCCCTCGCCCCCCTCACCTACCTCCCCGCCGGCTCCCCACGTAAGACCCACGAATTAATTCATGCTTCTTGATTAATCTCTTCCTCTTCTCCATCGAGGGATCTTCCTTATACTAGCTAGTAGCTAAATAAATCGTCTGCTCTGCTGTTGATGATCGAGCAGTTGGTCCTTCGGTTGTGTCTCCGGAGCTCATCAGGTCGGTGCGCGAGCACCAGCGGCAGCTCACCCAGGCGCTCCTCCACAAGGCCAAGGCCATCTGCGCCGACTATGGGGTACGTTACGTTAGTATCCTTAATTTCTTCATCGATCCGCTGGCTTGTCTATGCAGTAATTAATTATTGCTTCCAAGAATTAGTAATTGTGTAGCTTTCTTGCAAGGATTCATCATTGGCTCTGTCACTCTGCTTGTGTATGTACTATCTAGGTAGACGCAGAGACCGTCATCGAGGTAGGTGATCCCAAGGAAACCATATCCAAAGCTGCAGAGAAGCTAAATGTTGATCTCCTCATCCTTGGAAGCCACAGCCGTGGACCTATACAAAGGTACGTTACGTATTCATCATCCTTTTCTGTCCTGCAATTCCATTCATCGGGCCTTTCTTTTTCGGAAAATGTCTTACTCCTTAATGTTGTGTGATCTATTCTCTTCGATTTTGTACTGAAATATCTTTGCTGCCAATGCTAATTGTGAGGTAGATGTATTGCCCCGCGGCCCTTGTGAAAGCTCTCCCTTCTTATTTGCTTGCTTACAACGAGAGTAACCCCGACATTCTAAATTCTAATGGTGTTCCACATGCATCTACATCACATATGGCTCCACATGCGTCCAATGCCCCTTGACCCTAAATTAAAGATGAACAACCATTTTTTATCCACCTGTAGATAGATGGTCAGCTGATGCAAAGTGCTGATTTCATTCTGATGATCAAATGTTAATAAATGTTCAGAAAGTTACCTGTAAATACTAAAAAAAACGGAGAAATAAGAGAAGTTCAATTCTTTTGGGAGAACACTTTGCGGAACTTTCGCAATATATGTTCACACCTCACTGAATCATCTGTGTTATGTTCTGGACTCTGGAGGTTAGACCCAGAAATATAACGATAATCTAGGATATGCATTTCCAGTTGTGACTGATTGCAACTTTTGGCACAGAAATTAAGCAAAATGGAGAGATCATGAGTGAATTGCATGTTCTCAACTGTAGATATTTGTTACACTCTGATTCCTCTCTTTATGCGCAGCAGCCCCCGGATCGGATCAGAGTTTATGAGATACGGCACGAACGTGCACAGTATCAAGAATGAAATAGATGAATCTCGTAGAGAGGACCGAAATAACAGCAACGAAGCAACGTGACGAGGTAGAAAGATTTAGCGAAGCCAGCCACAAATTCCTTAAACACGAGTGCACGATCTCAAAAGAGTACAAGGGATTGCCGCTCTCTCACAATGCTCTTAAACCTTTTAGAACCCTCAGATCCTTGCCTAATACAAGAATCTAGTGCTAAAAAATAACCTAGCCTTTAATCCTCTCGTGTGCCCTTTACTTTGGATGAGTACCTCTTGTTTGACTTGCTTCTTGGGTTCCTATAACCACCCTCTCATTGTTTTATATATTGATCCTAGTCCTCCTCCAAAGTAAAGTAGGAATCCTACCCTAAAAACTAGTAGAAGTCATAATCCTATTAGGATTCATCCAACTTTCCTTGTAGCACACCTCTCCAAGTTCTAGTAGACTAAGATATGAGTCACCATACTCAACAATCTCCACTTTGACTCTTATTCGTTGAATTCACCGTGCTCCTCCAAGAACTCGCTCCAAGTCAGCTCCGCTTTTTTTCCCTTTTTTTTTGTTTTTCTGTCCCACCTTTGGGAGTTCCCCTCCACAGGGGTTCATGCACATCAATACATCACCGCAATATGTGTGTTGGTGTTGGGGTGTAGCCGCCTGGACATTCTACTTGAGAGATCTTTTCTTGTGTAGTTTTTAACTACACCTCCTGTTCCTACCAGAGCTCAAAATTTCAACCGATAATCACCGATTTTTGGTGAAAATCAGTTATATCGGCTACCTCTGGTATTTTTTCGTATCAGCCCAAAAAATTCGGCCCGATCTGGCCCATTTGCCCTCTTTCGTTTGCCCTAAGTCAATGCACGAAATTTGGTCTCCCCAATCCTCGCCAATCTCTGCCGCTTCCACACCGCATATTTGGTCTCCCCAATCCTCCCCAATCTATGCCTCTCCGTCTCTCCCAAGTCCGAACCTGATGGATGTGCGGAGCTAGACGAAGCTTGCGACCCCTCTCGAGCTACTCCTCCCCAAGCATGCCCTGGCACATTGAGCTCGCAGAGGACGACACGGCGGGGGAAGAGGCAAGTGCATGGGTGGCATGCTGACGGCAGAGTCGCAGGGAACGGCGGTGGGGTAATGGAGCGTGCGTTCGGGTGAGTTTTTATGTGTATTGTCTAATGTATTTATGTATATCTGTCGATCTCTTTCCCCTGACGCCACATATTTGCATGGATGATGTTTCAGTCATAGTGTTCTAATGATTTAATGTTCTTCCCTGTTCTAATTTCCGATGCTTATTTGTTGTCTATTCTGGTCAATTATGATGCTTCTCATCAATTTCTGCTATGTACTTCTCTCTATTCTGTCTCTGTTCCAACCAATTTTAGCCGATTTTTTTAATGAATTTCAGTCATTTTCAACCGAAATTTATTTGAATTTCAAATGTTGATTTGAAATTTTCGGTCGAATTTTTTCGAAAAGCGCTAAAATCGGTTCTATCGGTGACCCCGGTAAAATTTCAAAACCGGTTATCAAAACTCTGATTCCTACGGCCCTTCATACCATAGATCTGTACTGCCTACGAGCTCCACCTACTCGTCGATACCGTGTGGTTGGTCCCATCACATCTTCCTCCAATAGCTCGCACATTTGCCTTTGCAATTGCTAGAGTTTGCTACTATCTTTGCAGTTGCGTACATAACTGTAGATGAGATCTGAGTATCTACCATTGACGACACGGTTTCTTTCTCCTGGCCAGGATTTTTATCAGACGTCCCATAGGCTGCCCTTCCTTTAGGTTTACCAATCAATCGGTATCCTCCATTGCTTCAAATACTTTTCATGATTATCTGCTCTTTACAAGTAACTCGTATGACTCCACCTTGAAATGATACAACCTTTGAGTTCAACTGACCTCACAGATATTATATTCTTCTTTAAGCCAGGAATATACCGAACTCCCGTCAGTGTGCGATGTGCTCCATCATACATCTCCGATGTAATTGTTCTCACCTCAGTGACTGTATACTCCTTACAATCCGCTAAGTGAATAGTTCCATCCGTCAGACCTAGAGATCCTTGTCAAACATATCTCTCGCCGAACATATGTGGAAGCAACAACTCCAATCTTATACCCATTCATGAGAAATACCTAATTGATTGACGACTAGTATGTCTGAATCATCTTTCGCTACCGCCACTGAGCCTGCACCCTTCATTTTCTTCAAACTTGGATAGTCTTTTATCATATGACTTTCCTCCTCAAATAGATTGTATACACGTGTGCCCCTGTTCTTACTCTTCTTCTTCCTGTAATTATTGCTTTTGCCTGCAACACCTATTGCAGCCAATACTTGATCACTTAAGGATGAAGAATCCGATGACTTTTTCAAGGACTCCATCTCCAGTAGATATGCAAATGCCTTATTGAAGTTGAGAGTGTTTTTTCTCAGTGAGAATATTCATTACTAATTGCTCCCACGATGGTGATAGAGATGATATCAGTACGACAACCTTGTTAACGAACCGTGTGTCTTCCTCCATGCGCAACCTATACATTTGCCGCTTCAGCATCCATCAGTTTGTTAGGTCTTCGCCGTATACAATACTTGAATAGTAGATTAGGATGTGAGTCACTGTACTCGACAATATTTGAATAGGAACTCCAAGCCTAGCAGTTCAACAAAAATTGTCATGTTCAAGTCATACAGCGAGAATGTTGGACTTACTGGATTTTATCAAACAAGCTTGAGGCTTTGCGCATTGCCTGGAATAGTTATCTTGTCTTCGAGACTTGCATTAATGCTCTAGTTGCCCGAAAGCAATTTGTTCGGCATAGAAAACACTTAACTATTCAAATTACTTGCATAACAATTGTAGAATCGAAGCACCTCTAGAACAATAACGCCTTTTTTTGTTATGTAGGACATGTGTTGTTCAAACTTGTGTATAGAACTCAGCTCCAAGCACCATAAATGATAAATCTCTGTGGCCATAGCATTGTTACAAGCTTAACACTTGGTTACTTTGTCTGAGATTTCCTGGATATCACTTGTGTCATTGCACCTGTACGTTATTCATGCTATTCTGCCGCTTGCTGTTTTTCCACACCTCAACTAAATGGCTGTTACCCAGCTCCAGGGTTGCTTGTTTGGAACACAGAGACCATACCATGGTCTTGTATGTAACGATGGACATGACGATACGTATGATCTTGTAGTGTTGAGTGAAAAAACAATACAGGCTGCATTCGAAACACATTTGACAGGATGCATGCTACAATGCGGAGGGTCAATATTTATTTATTTTCAACTATTGTGATTGTTGCTACTGTTTACCGCAGGTTTTTCCTTGGCAGTGTCAGCAACTACTGTACTCATCATGCCAAGTGTCCAGTTCTTGTTGTGAAGAAGCAAGAATGAGCTCTCCTTTTCCCCGGGGCATGTAATTCTTGCGAAAAATATGTGCTTGTACGTACTTGTTATTTGCCGATCCCAGGGGAATTTTGTCAGACAGAGTTGGTTGGTTCTTGTAATTGAAGTCAAAGAGGCATGATGTTGCTGGTTGTTATCCTCACTGTATGATTACATATGATTGTTGAGAAACATCAAATGTATATTGGAGCCTTTGTCGTTTGGTTCTGTCAGTTATTCTTTGCCTGTCCACATGTCAACGATTAGTGGTGGGCACTGGGCCGGACCGTGCCAGCACGGCAGGGGCCCGTCGTACTTTGGGTCGCATCGTGCCGTGCCGACTCGTCTTGTCTCCGGTCAAACCCAGGCACGACTCAAAGCCCGTCGAGCCGGGGTTGTGCCGTGCCGGCTCAAGTCCAGCCCTAAGTAACTATAGACACCTGGAAAGACGACAACCCGCTCCCCCTCGCTATAGCCTCCTCATGGACGTCGATGAAGAACTCTGTCCACCTCAGCCGCGCCGCGCGCTTGTGAAGGAGGTGAGAAGGACAACGATGAGGAGGTGCCAGGCCGGGTGGCAGAGGGGGTTATTGGTTGAGCCAGACCGTGGGGGAGTGATTGTGACAGGTCGAGAGAGGGATGGATTGAGCTAGAACGGGTAGGTTGAGCCTATTTCATGTTGGGCCGGTCCAAGCACGACTCAACTGATCGTGCCGTGCTGTGTCGTCAACGGGCCGTATTCTTAGACTTAGCCTGGCCCGGCGTTCGTGCTGTGCCGATCCGGCACACCACATGTCGTACCGTGTCGTACTGACCGGACTTCAAATCGGCCCAAGAAAGTACGACCAAGTCCCAGCTCTATCGATGATAGCAAGCAACGGAAGGAAAATCGTCGCCGGCTGATCACATGACGGGGAATAAGGGGGCTCTCAGGCAGCACTAGCTAGTGTATCGTAGTAACTCAGTGTATATATATATATATATATATATATATATATATATATATATATATATATACTCTCTATGGTGAGCTGATTGGTTGAATACATAAATGGCGAGTCCTGATTCGGAATGGAGCCAGGCGCATGAACCGAAGAAAGAAAAATGGTGTTGCCTTAATTGTGAGCACTGCAGCGAGTAGTTGATGACGGATGGACTACTTGAGGGTTTGGATCTAGTAGCTCTGACAGCAGATTATTAGATCCGAATTAGACTTAACGACTTCTCTTAACCTTAGCCACCACGCCAGTATAATTAAAGATTTCTCAACGCAAATACAAGAGAACTCCAGTACAGTACTAGGGGTAACGATGAAAAAAGGAGACCATCACAAGGATCCACCATGTGCAAATGCATGTGAGGTCAGGTACTCCTATTTGACCGGAGAAGATGCCGTCAAATTAATCCTAATGAAATGGAGTGCTCCCCCACTCCACTCCGAGGAAACCGCCTTCCCAAAACTGTGGATTCATCCATCGATCAGTCGCCCGCCTCTTTCCGTGAAGAATGTGCGTGAGAGTGGGATGAATATGCTGATGCGAAGAACGAAACGAAATGGGAGTATTAGGCCCGAATCACACGGCAGGTGTGGACTATGGACCAGCTCATTGAGATTATCTACTTAAGTATACTAGGAATCTAATCGTCCCAGCTCTCACAAGATCCTCCCCACCAAATATTCGATCACTAATGGCGACCTAGCTAATGATCTCTAGCTTGCCTTATTTTCAAAGTAGAAAACACGTCTTACACATGCATTCCGATCTCTAGCTGGGACCATTTCTGCGTGCATGTGAGCTAGACAGACTAGTTGCCCTGGCGACTCCACGAATTTTTAGTCTAAATAGCACTCTTTGGCACGTTATGGTGTAACTAGCGCCTCTCACGCCGCTTATACAAAAATATCACCACGGACGCGCCTCCGCGGGCTACTTACCTCCGCCGCACAGCCACTGCCTAGACGCACTCATTTCCACGCGACCATTGTCCGGACCAGCCTTCACCCGCCACTGGTACTTTCGTCCGTGTGCGCTCCCGTCGCCTCCGCTCGCCGCTTAGCACTCGTCCGTCGCCCTTCGATTCCGCGCCGCGCCACCTGGAGCTCGTCCGCACGTCCACTACCCTGAACCACCTCCGCATACCGCTCCCAGACGAGGAGTCCGTCTTGCCGATTAACTGACGCGCGCCGCCAGACAACCTTCTGCCCGAACGCGCCACAACTACACGTGTGTCGCACGCGCTGTCGCCTCGCCCGTGCCTCCTTGGCCCGTACGCCTCCCAAACATCCACGTGGCCATGTTTAAGGATTCTTCGCCGGTCCGTGTTTCTAGTCGCCGCCGGTAAAGCCTCTCTCCGTCTGCATGCATCGTTAATATCGTTGTCCCGTCTGCGCGAAACGCCCTCGTGCGCCTATAAAAACTGGCGCCGCGCTCTCTATCGCTCTCGTTCTCGTTCTCGCCATTTGAAATTCATTCTCGTTCTCGCGCTCGTTGCTAAGTAATTACGAATAATTAATTATGTGTGGTTAATTAGTGCTAACTCACTAATCATAATAATTTCATTTGGAATTACTTGGATGTAAAGGATTACCCATAAGTAATTTATTGGCAAGTAATCGACTTGTTGTTTATTAATTAATTATTGGTATTGACTTAGTCGCATTTAATTGCTTACATGTATGTAATATGTCATAATTATCTGTGTCATGGGTAATTAGTCGTAATTAATTACCACCTTTTTGTTTAGTCCTATTTAATCAGTGGTAATTTAAGGAATAATCACATGTAAATAGTCGTCTGAAGTTAATTAATTAATGTTAATTACATACCTTGTTTGTTATATTGTGTACTATAAATCGGGTTGTGGTTGCTTTAGATAATTTCAAGCATACAAGACTTGGTAGTGTTTTATAGCGACGGTCTCGTACAGGCCAGACCCGATGGATTGGACCTATCGAGATGCCAGTACAAGGTGGTCCGGGCGGAGGGGCTCGAAGCGATGAATATTCACGAGCTTCGGAGCTGCATCCGGAGTGAGTTTGACATTGAGGCAACGACGAAGAAGCTTGCTATCGAGGCGATCACCTACACAAGTAGGGGAGAGCAGGGTGTGTGGGAGCTCCTGAAGGTAAACAGAAGCGTAGCATGGGGGCAGTACATGCAAATTGCTTCCCAGCCCGAGGCGGCGATATGCAGGAAGCCGATGGTGTACGTGAAATTCGTACACAAGCTATCGAGAGACCATGATGATGCTGGTGCCTCCGGAAGCAGGGAACCGCAGGCAGAGCTTGAAGACAGTAGCACAAAATGTGTTGCTTTGGAGGAAGTCCACAAGTGAAGAGTTGCATATAACTTTGTGCAAAATGAGGGGGTGGGACTCTGACGGTCGGTCCGCATTGGCTGCCACGAGTATCTACCTGACCAGCCTCTGGGGTTGGAGTCCGACGAGGATGTCGACCTAGGCTTGGATGGTAGCGAGGAGGACGCACCGTAGGGTGCTGGTCCTACCGGCGGAATTGTTTCTTCGGAGGTGCCGTATGTGGCATCCAGACTTGATGATATCGCGGTCTGATCGCTCGTACCACCTCAAGAAGAAGGGTCCCAGTGGGGGTTTGATATTGACACCCTCTTAGTTGGGCAACACTTCCCTAGCAAGGTGGCTATAGCACGATACGTTTTGTCCATTAGCCATGTGTACCGGGTGCACCGGTCTAACCCAGGATATTAAACAATGAAGTACGTGGTGGACAGCTACCCTAAGAAGGTTAGCGCTCACCAAGCAAAGCTCTTCAGTCCGGTCTTCATGGTCAAAGCGATGACCGACTATACTTGCGAGCTTAGCGAGCCACTCTGGAGGACTACCGAACCCCAATCAGATCAAGCATCGCCTAGCCTCCGTGATCGACCAAAAACTCTCGACACTTGACGCAGATGAAGTCAGGGTACACCTAATCGCCTACAGATGATGGGAAACAGGACCGAACCGAAGAGATGAACAAAATAAACGATAAGGTGCGTCCTAACATCCAGTCATGCTATGATGTGTCGTGGTGATATCCAGTGGCGGATCTAGGATTTTCAAAATGGGTGTTCGAAGTTATAAACATGTTGTACAATGTAAAACATAAATGTTCGTAATCATAACATAAAAAATAACAAAGTTCAAATTGTTCTTACTAGAGACAGCATGTCAAATAATTTAAAGAAATTACAAAATAATTAAGAAAATTACAATCTAACTCGACGTTCCTTCATGGCTTGGAAGCGAGATATGATGTCATCATCCTTAACTTGCATAAAAAATTCTCGCTCAAGAAATGTAACCAAGTAATCATTCAAGTATTGTTCTCCTATCCTATTCCTTAGCTTATTCTTCACATAATTCATTTAAGAGAATACCCTCTCAACACTAGCAGTTGCTACAGGAAGAATCAACACCAATTTGAGAAGCTTGTAAACAATTTTATAATGGTGGTTCTTCTTTGTTTCAACAAGCATAATGGAAAGCTCGGCAAGATTTCTTACTTCTTTAAACCTTTCATCTCTACGCATATCAGCAATGAAGTGTGCACATTGAAATGGAAGATGTATCAATTCTGTGCTTGAGAAATCCTTAGGATAAAACTGAGCAAGCCTAACCAAGTTGTCCTTGTCATAAGCAGCGAATAAATCAACCGGATTGAATGAAGAAATGCAAAGAAGCAAATCTGTGTTTACCTCATCAAACCTATCATTAAGCTCTTGAAGTTGTCTGTCAATGACACTTAAAAACATGTCAACATGGAAGCGATGGAGATTCTTGACTTTTTTGAAGAACCTTTTGGATCTTGCAACTGGCATATAGAAATCATCTATTTTAGCAACTTTGATGACATGCTTCACACAAAAGGAAGTGACATCTTTAAGAAAAGTTTCCCATCCATCATCCTCCTGCAATAACTTTAACTAAGTCTTTGTCAAATAAATAAGATCAATAGCATTAACAATATCTTGATCCCTCTTTTGCAAAGCATTGCTCAAGTCATTTGTGTACCCAAATATGGTTAGCAACAAGTGTGCCATAAAAACAAACTCAAATGACTCAAATGATGTCAACATAGTTTGAGCTTGTATAGCCTCTCTGCTTGAAGTGTGGTCTTTTCCTATCTTTATAAGAACTCGTCGAATTGAAGGATACAAAGAGATAACATGCATAACAGTTTTATAGTGGGAACCCCAACGAGTATCACTCGGCCTACCTAGGCCCATCTCTTGATGCAAACCTCGGCCAGTTACAATATCACCCAATTCTAATGCTTCTACAATCTGATCAGCTTGAGCTACTCGAAGCATTTGTATCTTTTTACATGACATCCCAAGAACATTCAATAAATATGAAAGTTGTTCAAAGAACCAAACACAATCACCATTCTCCTTAGCAACAATAACAAGAGTTAATTAGAGTTGATGGGCAAAGCAATGAATATAATAAGCAAAAGGAGACTCATCCATAATTAGTTTCTTTAAACCATTAGCTTGACCCTTCATGTTACTAGCTCCATCATATCCCTGTCCACGGACCTTAGACAAGCTCAACGAATGATCCATAAGCAAAGACTCAATTGTTGTTTTAAGTGTCAAAGCAGTGGTGTTTTCAACATGAACAACACCGAGAAACCTCTCAACTACCCTTCCTTTTTATCAACATAACGCAAGCAAAGAGCCAATTGTTCTCGTAGGTACACATCACTAGATTCATCGGTAAGTATTGCAAAATAATCATCACCAAGGCCTTCCATGATAAGCCTAGTGGTTTCTTTGGCACAACAGTTGATGAGCTCTTTCTGTATTGTAGGGGCAGTCATTCGATTGTTCCTTGGGGCACTCTTTAGAACTACCTTGCTAACTTCTTCAAAATTTTCTGCTAGCCAATTTAAAGTTCAAGGAAATTTCCTTTATTGTGTGATTCTTCACTTTCATCATGTCTACGACAAGCCAACCCTTGACGCAAAAGAAACCTCAAGCACTTAAGTGAACATGTCAACCGGGTTTTATACAGAATCTTGTCTTGTTTGGTATTGGAAGCAAAATATTCTTGAATTGATGCTCTAGATGTAATGAACAAATCATATTTCTCTTGTGCTTCATTGTGGGCACTTTTAATACCACCAATATGTTTCTCAAACCTATTTTTATGGTTCCAATTTCTAAATCCTCCATTCACAAAACTATCTCCACCAGCATAATTAGTTTTGTCCTTAAACAAATAACAAACAAAGCAGAAAACAGCATCTCGTTCCACACTATACTCAAGCCAATTATAAGCATCATACCAAGTAGCTACAAATCGACGCATACCTCCAATATTTCTTCTTGGAAAATCATGTTCTCGTGGTTGACATGGCCCCAATGCAATATATCCCCTTCTGACTGCATCTTGTTCATTGACATCATACTGTGTGAATGGAATCCGCTTTCCAGGATCATGAGAAAGCAAATCAATATCATAAATTGCTTCATCATCTCCATCATCATCTTCTTCGTCGTCATCTATAAGTGGGGACAATGGGGGAGGTTCTATGCATGGTTGCATTGATTCTGGACTTAGAACTTCGTCTCGGATATCACTCTCATTTTGTGCTTGCAACTGAATGGAAGGAGAAGTACTTTGAACTTTGCTTTCAATAGATATTGGCCTTTTTCCAACTCTATCCCACAAAGATTTCAAATCTACATGCTTCCTCTTCAGTTTTGAATGCTTTGCGGTCTACATGAAAATAAAAACTTCACATAAATAATTGGACATTTATGACAAAATAATATCATCTTTTATCTAACAACTGAAATTACACAAGCTATTGAACTATATAGAATAATCTTCTCTTTTATCTAACAACTAAAGCTACACAAGCTACAAAATAATTGGACATTTGAACAAAATAATCTTCTCTTTTATTCACTGACATATACATACAACTATTGTCCATCGAACTATATGAAGCTAATAAATATCGAATGTCAATATGAATATCTACTCATCTACAAGTCTTTCAATGCCAACAGTTATAGTCCCTAAATGCCAATAAATATTGGACTTCCCCCAAATCCAATCCAGCCGATGACTGATGAGCTGAACTCCCCAAATCCCACCCAATCCATCCATCTTCAGCTCTTCCTCCTGCCTCCTGGTTCCCCTCCGGCCCAGCCTGCCGTCCGCTCGGCCAGGCCTTGCATGACCAGCCTTCCTCCTCCTTGTGCCGGAGACGCGCTGGCGGTGGCTCCTCCCAGCAGAATTCGCTTGGCTCGGCCTTCGCCTGATTGCTCTAAGCGCCACCTCATGATCCCCATCCGCAAGCAACCGGGAGGCGAGGAGCTCCGAAGCTCACCTTGACCATGGCTGCCGCTGCTCCTTGTCGGTCTTGCGATGGTCGGCCTTGTTTCGGCCTCGGCTGCGCCAAGACGCCGCAGGCTTCCCTCCATCCTCGGCTCCGGCTTGCTGCCGCCGCCGCTCATTCTTGCCGCCGCCATGCGTGCCTTGCCCGCGATTGCGCCACCGCCACAGAGCTTGGGGATTTCAGATTTGACGAAGGTCGAATGGGATGGCCGGATGGGTTAGGACTTAGGTCTGGTGACTTGAGCGCTTCGACCGTTTCCGTGTTTCGGTTGTGGGCCGTGGTGGGTTCTGAGTTTGGCGAGTGGTCTGCGTCTTGACCGTCTTGTGAAGGCGTAAAACACGATCGGACGCTTTCCTGTGCAGTTCAAATACGTATTTCATGTATTTACTAGTATATATATACCTAATATACTTAATAAATACTGAGTTTTTTTTCTAAAAATAATAGATGTACATCCGTACACTTATATTTCTATACTAGATCCACCTCTGGTGATATCTTTGTACAAGGGGCGCGAGGGATTCCAGTCATGCTATAACGTGCCCCTATTTAGGCTATTTAGGGTGCCCCTGTTTAGGCTAAATATTCGCGACTCCATGGTACGCCTGCTTGAATCTACGATGCTAGTGGTGAATTTTTTGCCGATACGGTCGTTTTTGAAGTGGTATTTACACTTCTGACCAAAGCGCGCAGGTATTTGCACCTCGTCGGGTCAAGGCGCAGTCGGGCGTTGTTCCATGTCACGGCTGGCCACGCCACCATGGCAAGCAGTTTGCTGGCGGCGCCACCTCACCTCCAGATCATGACCCCGCCACGCCATCCTCGCCACCTCCGCCTCCATGTCCGCCCTCGCCACGCCACGTCACAATACCGCGCTAAACATCTTGCTATGTTGCATACAAGATGCCTACACAACCACAACCAATTAGGGTTAGTGGTTAGGTTTAGTTAGGGTTAGGATTAGGTTAGTTTAGTTAGGTTTTTTTATTTTTTTTCTGGAATTTTAAATTATAGCAAATGATATCAAAAAATTACGAAATTTTTTGTGTAACCTTTTGACATAGTGTATTTGATTATGTAATTTTTGTATTATTTTATTTGTTAAGAATCTTTGGATATAACTTTGCTTTTGTACAGATCAATTAATGTAGTTGATATGGTCATTTTGCTAGGTCATATGGTCATTATGATACCTGTGACATGTGCTCATTTGCTGGAGATTGTAATGTGGCCCTTGTAGGCACTTGCTGCCAAGTGTTGATTGTAATGCTTCGGTTCATGCATTTGCCGAAACTTTGCACCGAAAGTTTGGATGAAATGTTATCTCGTGACTCTCTTTGATGATTGCAGTGGATATAAATACCGGACTCTGGCGCCAAGGCCGCGACTCCTCCTCCACTCGGCTATAAATACCGGACTCTGGCACTCGCTCTTCGGTCATATCAATTGCGTTTTGATTCTCGTTCTTGCGCTCGTCGCTGAGAACTCGAAGAACATAACATAATTAATTTTATTGGGAGGTAATGCTTTTCTCGCTTCGTCACTCGGCCTTGATTTATGACTTCCTCAGAAGGTGATTTATTACTTCCTCCAGAAGGGTGATTTATTACTTCCTCGGAAGGGTGATTAATTACTTCCTCGTAAGGGTGTAATTTGTGTTATGCTTTTGCCGTTATTACCGTAGTCGTAATTAGTTAGTCTTTGTTAGCTAGTCGTAATTAGATAGTTTAGGGTAATTAATTAGTAGTAATTAGTTAGTCGACTAGTAATGAATTAGTTTAGTGCTAATTAATTAGTCGTAATTAGTTTAGTAGTCATCGTTCTGACATATGAAGTAAGTGGAAATAAAGTAACGGTATTTTTAGTGGTAATTAATGAACCGTAATTAGTTAGTTTAGAGATAGCTAATTAGTCGTAATTAGTTAGTTCACTAGTAATAAATTAGTTTAGTGCTAATTAATTAGTAAGTAATTAGTTTAGTACTCATCGTTCTGACATATCAAGTAAGTGTAAATAAAATCTTGGTATTTTCTAGTGGTAATTAATCAACCGTAATTAGTTAGTTTAGAGATAGTTAATTAGTCGTAATTAGTTAGTTCAAGAGTAATGAATTAGTTTAGTGCTAATTAATTAGTCGTAATTATTTAGTGGTTGTTGTGGGTTTAGGTATTTTCGAACATGCAAGACTTGATTGTGTTTTACTACGATGGGCTTATGCGAGCCGGACACGATGGGTTGGACTGTCGAGATGCCAAGACAAGGTGGTCCAGGCGGAGGGCTCCACGATGAATATTCACGAGTCGAAGTGCATCCGGAGGAGTTCCTCACGGAGCCAAGGACGAAGAAAGTTATGATTGAGGCGATCACCGCACCAATTATGTGTGGGAGCTCGTAAAGGTGGATGGAAGCATAGCATGGAGGCGATACATGGAGATTGTCTCGGCCGAGGCGACCATTCACGGGAAGCCTATGGTGTCGTCAATTTCAGACATAGGCGTCGAAACCCCGATGATGCCGAGGCTCTGCATAAGTGGGCAAGCGCACCGAAGCTGAAGATGGCAAAGACGGAATGTGCTTTGCCTCGGAAGTCTCTCGGCCTAATTTTGTGCCAAATGAGGGCGGAAACATGGTGGTCGGCCCGCATCGATCGCCACGAGTATCTACGAACGAGACTCTCGGGTTGGAGTCCGACGAGGACACCGACCCAAGCTCGGATGGTACCGACGAGGACGCACACGAAGCCGGTGGTCCTTACGTGGCATCGAGACTTGATGATATCGCGGTGCGTTCGCTCGTACTGCCGCAAGAAGAAGGATCCCAGTGGGGGTTTGAAGCCGACACCCTCTTAGTTGGGCAGCGCTTCCCGAACAAGGTGGCCGTGCAACAAGCTATAGCATGGTACGCTTTGTCTAGGGAGGTCACGGGAGGTCTAGGGAGGTCACGGGAGGTCACGGGAGGTCTCGGGAGGCCACGGGAGGTCACGAGAGGTCTCAGGAGGTCTTAGGAGGTCTAGGGAGGTCACGAGAGGTCTCAGGAGGTCTAGAGAGGTCTCGGAAGGTCTAAGGAGGTCTCAGGAGGCCACGAGAGGTCTCGAAGGTTTAATGGAGTGGAACCATTATACAAAAAGTTTGTACGTTTATTGATTAATACGAACAAGACACTCATACGAAATAGCGATAACAAGCATGTAGTACAATGAAAATCGCATAACACATGATACTATATGGCTCACTCGTCTGAGCCACTACTCTCTCCCCTGGCGGCTGCGTCGCGTCGCGCCTTGTTTTGCGCCGAGCATGACCTGTGGAATACGTCCACCGCTCTGGAGAACGCGTGTCGGTTCGGAGGGGGTACGGAGACCGTTGAGGCGGAGGTGGACCAGTAGACTGAGTCTGGAGCAGAGTCTGGTAGGCGTACATGTCGTCGTGATGAGACGTGCCGACCTGGGGGACACTTCCGAGGAATTCATCCACGATGGAGGCTAGAAAACAACTCTGGGGGTACGATTCCTGCAACTCCGGTTGCGCGGATGAACTCTCGCCTGGAGTATACCGTGGGGCACCGAACCCGGAGGACATCTGCTCTTGAACGTACGGGGGGGCAGCGAACCCGGAGGAGCTCTGCCCTGCGTACGCTAAAAACCCTGGCTGCCATTGTCCTTGCCCTGGCGTCGTGTACTGCTCCCTGGTAGGAGCTGGGAGGCCCGTATCGTCGTCATCAGTCGATGTGAACTGGCCATCACCCCCACGGGCTGAAGGCTGCAAGACGAAACGATGTTAGTACAAATAAACACTCTGGATGTAAACTAAGAACATCGTACCTCCCGGATGTGCAGTGCAGATAACCGAGGGGCGGTAGTCAGTACTGGTCCGACGATGAAGTGATTCATCCCGACGGACCTACGGCGAGAGAACGGCATGATGTTAGCGGCACGTAAGGCATAATTACAAAACTTAATGTAAATTTGTACATAGCGACTTACCTGTGCGGCGACCTGGCCCGCAGATGACCGACGGGGAACGCTACGACGCCTACCGGACTCGCTAGGTCGTGGTGACCTAGCGGGTGAGCACGGCCCCCCCACTTCGTGCCCGATGCGCAAGACGTCGTCCCTCGAACGACCACAGCTCAAGTTCTTTATTATCTTCTTCATCTCCGCCGAGATGTGCTTCAAAACTTTTTTATATACCGCCGGGGTTCTATCTGGCTGAGTTGGGCCTCGTCCGCTGCGCTCTCGACGCCTTGCTACCTCTCTAATCAGAGTGACATATGTAACGTGTTCATTAACAAAAAATACAAATATCGCAACAAAACTGCGAACCAGAGGTTGTAAGTGTCGTACGGTGTCGTCATGTCTTGAAGCGCTGTGACGGTCGTACGTGCGGCGGAGGCTCTCTTGGTGCGTCTGAAATGTCACCTCCTCTGGGCGCTCCGGAGGAGGAATGGTGAGTCTTGTCGCGTTAAGTGGTATGTACCACTCCATGTACGCAGCGTCGACTCGTGGTCATCTGGACGCCGCTCATGCCATACATCCACGTGCATCCCGTTAATCCATGTCGCAATCCACCGGTGCCGGTGCATTTGCCATCCAAATATGCCCACCCGACCTCGATTGCTGCATTTTGGAAAGATTAATGTTACAAAAGAAGACGTAGGATCGCAAAAATTACTTGGATGAAATTTGACTCACGGTGTACAAATTCGCTCGAGGCCCGCTGTTCGTGAGGGCACGAGTGGTATCGACAAAATGTCGCATTCACGCTGCGGCACGTAAGGCTCCACCATATGTGAGAACACCGGTGGCGGTCGTCGTCCACGATGTCGATCCACGACGCATTGCAGACGGCCGTCTTGGCGCAACCGCGAAAGCGTAAAATCAGCATGCCATGGACACCAGATGATGTCGCCTCGTGCAATGACTCGAACTTCGTTGTGGTACAACGAGTAGCACCTCGCCGGTGTTCTGTTGCTGGCCTGCAGACGGCGGCGGCGATCCACCGTAAGCCCATGGTGGGCGCGTCTATGTGGTCATGTGGGAGAGGGCAGGTGCGCGCATTGTCTCAATGGTCGGCCGCCAACAGGAAGTGCTCCCAACTCCACAACCGCATGAGCACGTAGCACACGACCGAGTTGCTACCACGCTGCCACACATGGCGTCACACAACCCTCAGATATGTAGCGCAAGGACGGTGATCCCGGTATACTCGATTCATCGATCGGCCACGCGTCAACCAAAGACTTCGGCGACGGATGAAGCTGGGTTCAAAAATCGCCCTTTGTGGTTGGAAACAGACCCAACCAAAGAGCCGGAGAAGGTAAGCAACGAGATGCGTCCTAACGACGTCTGAGGTGCACCTGCGGGCATTCACGAATCGCCTCGGCCAAGCCCGAGGACGCCACGCACCCTCCCAGAGGTTGGCTAAACCGCTGCTCGGCGACCTTCGATCCACTCTCGGAGGGCGGAACAAGCGGCACACCGGATCGGGAGACCGACCAAGAACGAGGCGCCCTCTAGGGTGATCGCCATCTCACCCCACCGAAAATGGAAGGTGTGCGTCTCGGGCCTCCACCGGTCCACAAGTCGCGGACAACAGTGCCGTCTAGGGTGAACCCACGTTGGAAGGACACCATCCTCGCAAAGGGCAACAAGCCCGCCTCCGGAGGATCGGACGTAACGATCGTCTAGCGCCCACCGATCCTCACCTTTGAAGCGCCGGCGGAGGGCCATCCACGCCAACATGAGCCACACTTGCACGGTGGTCCTCATCGTAGAATTGTTCTAGTAGCTCCGGTAGAGACATAACTAGCAAAACATACATAACGAACATTACTGACAATGTGGCTAATTAAACAAAGAAGAATGTAGCTAAATTAAAATTACGATAAACCTACTGCGAACGCATTTACTTACGGTTAATAACGTTGAAATATAATCGAGAGAAAGCGCATGAAAAGAAAAGAATGGGCAGAGGAGCGAGCGAGTGACTGCGATATGAACTTAGCAGAAGAACGAAGCGAGCGACTGCGAAATGAAATCGCGCGGTCGCTCTCTCCAATATATATGCACTGCAATCATCAAAGGGAATCATTTTATATCCACTGCAATCATCAAAGAGAGTCACGAGATAACATTTCATCCAAACTTTTTGCAAAGTTTCGCAAATGCATGAACCAAGCATTACAATCAACACTTGGCAGCAAGTGCCTACAAGGGCCACATTACAATCTCCAGCAAATGAGCACATGTCACAGGTATCATAATGACCATATGACCTAGCAAAATGACCATATCAACTACATTAATTGATCCGCATAAAAGCAAAGTTATATCCAAAGATTCTTAACAAATAAAATAATACAAAATTACATAATCAAATACACTATGTCGAAGGTTACACAAAAATTTCGTAATTTTTGATATCATTTGCTATAATTTAAAATTCGAGAAAAAAATAAAAAACCTAACTAAACTAACCTAATCCTAACCCTAACTAACCCTAACTAAACCTAACCACTAACCCTAATTGGTCATGTGCTGGCATATGCCAACATGGGCAAGATGTTTGCCACCAATACAAGGACGTGGCGTGTGAGGCCAAGGCATGGCGCGAGGTGTGGGGGCGGCGTGGCGGGGCGGCATGGATCTGGGAGGTGAGTGGCCAGCGGCCAGGTTGCGCCTGCGCCGTCAAGGCGTGTGGCCATGGGCTGAACGACGCCCACTGCGCAAGGCCAAATGTCGGTGTAAATACTGCGGCGCTTTGATCGAAGTGTAAATACCACTTCAAAAACAACCGTATCGGCAAAAAATTCGCTAGTGGTCGGTGTTTTTCCTCGTATATTACATTATACGCGCGTGAAATTGTGCCTGCGCAATCACCAAATTTGACTGACAGGGGCTACAGTATTAGAAGCAAAAGAGAAACCTAGCTAGCTACCTCTCTCTGTCTGTCTTAGCAGTAGTACTAACTCGAGGGACAAAACAAGGACAAACTATATTTTTTTTTGGAGAAGAAGAGCAGAGAGAGAGTAGAGAATCCTGAAAGCAAGGACGAGAAACGTGGCGCGGTGTGGGAGAGAGCGGGGGCCAAAAGCGCCCATGGTTTTGGTTGCTTGAGCCCCAGCCCCAGGAGTGGAGTGGAGGGGGATTGGAACTCCGCAAAACCGGGAGCGTCCCTCCGCAGCTGATTTTGATGCCGATCCCTTTCCGCTTTCCCTCGTTTCCACGATGGCAAGTCGCATTTTGGCGAATATGCCATCCTGCTGATTCACACGGAACCACCGCCTCGGCCCGCCCACGTCATCCCCATCCCTGCACTGGTTTTCGGGGATTTTCACCTGCAAACTGTAAAAACCCCTATATGGGTGCTAACGAACTTGTTTTATTATTTAACCTTTTTTTAATTTTTATTTTAAAGTTAAACTACGACTCACTTTATTTCCAATTCTAACATCTTTGGTCACACCACCACCCGTGACGTGACAAAATAATGCTATCACGTCACGAGATAAGTCCCAAAAATAGCACTTTTGGTCACGCCACTGGTCTTGGCGTGACCAAACAACACTGTCACGCCACGAGTGGTAGCGTGATAAGAGCTTGCTCCAGATACGTGCTAGCGTGATAGCGTTATTTTGTCACGCCACCACCCGTGGCGTGACCAAAGAGGTCAGAATTGGAAATAAAGTGCGTCGGGGGGTTAACTTTAAAATAAAATTAATAAAAGGATTAATTAATTAAAAAAATTCGGGTGCTAACTGTTTCTGGTCTCTGCTCTTTTTTCCTTTTTTTTTTTTTCAAAACTAATCCTCTTCCATTACAATAAGTAGATCTAGCCATCCTACAGTGTATCTGTTCTCGGCCATCTGCCCCTGCGCTAGGACAGGCAGGTGACCTGCCCCATATAGGGGACGCGGCAAGAAGAGGAGAGAGGGAATGGGAGAGAGGAAAGAAAAGAATACAAATAAAACGGGAAAAATCCGAATTTTTTTAGAAAAATCCAAAATTTCAATAAATTTACATAAAATCCTTAGACCATGTATAGATTTAATAAAATAATTTTAAATTTAATTTAAGTTTATTTTACTCATTTAAAATGTTTTTTATTTTCCAGAATTTTGCAATTAAGCTTTAATTAATCCAATAAAATAGAAATTGTTTATTTTATTTTTTGTACTTATTCACCTTCGCATGCGTCATTGCATTTGGATTGCTAAATCAAATTATGAATCGAGCACATGGTTGAATGCGAAAAGATGACGAGATTTGCAGTTGCGAATTAAAATAGACTTTATAATAAAGTTGGAATTACACTGTGATATTTCGAATTTATTCTAACAAAGAAAGTATCCAACAGAGAATAATAGAATAAAATAGAATAGCGTCATGTTACCATGTCGATCTTATTTTGAGTAACCTAATTGTTGTAGGAGAAGTGGCTTCGGGGTTAGTGGCACCTTCCTTGCCTCCTAACGCGTCGCAACGCGAAAGGCAAGTACAATTTGAATTATCTTGATTGTTTATTTGTTCAAAGTGATTGATGCTTATGCAATGGCTAAACTCTACGAATTGTAAGTAATTCCAGTATTACTTGTTTCCATTCATGGTTGTTATCCCATACTTCTTTGAGAGTATATTTTTCATTATAATGTCTTCATTCATGATTCACCCACGAGAGTGGGAAATGAAGTCCCATCATTCCAATATGGGCAAATAAGACCCATCATTCCAATATAGGCAAATTGGATCCCCGTTTGAAAGATTCTTCTAGATACCAAGAAATAGATTGGAATGTCACTAGCATTCAATCCTTAGATCCACTCACCAAAGACTCAGAACTGGAAGTTCCGAGAATAATTGATTTACAACAAATAGTTAATAGTCTGCTAGATGCCTTGACTAATCTTACGGGAGTGATAAAATCACAAATACCTGCAGTAAATGCACTAGAGAGAGTGGAAATACCCCAGAAGGATACTGAACCTACTCATACCCCTCATGCAAAGAAGAGGGGGAGATCTTCGGGCACACGAGACTTAATTTCGCAGAGACATCTGCAGAAACAAATGACCGAACAAGACAAATCACTCCATAAGACAGTTGAAGAATCTCAACCAGATGTTGAGAAAATCCATAAAGTGATCCATCCTGATGATGGTAACCCCAATGAAAATCTGCGCGCATAATCTCACACTAGGAGATCGGAACACCCAGACTCCACCGTTGTGGGAAATCACAAGGAGCTCTAAGAAATATGTAACGTCCCCAAATCCCTAAGTTGGATTAGTTAAGCATCTAATATACATTTGTGAAATTTTGGACTTTTTAAAACTTTTTGTTGTAAACCTTATATTGAAAATTCTTGATTTTTAAAGACTAGGATTTAAAACCTAGCGCTCCAATACTCCTTCCCCAATTCAAAAGCTCAAATTGAATTTGGGACAAAAACTAGAAAGGTCTCAAGTGTGGGAATGTATATTTTGGAATTCATCTTAAAATCGGTAAAACCTCAAAAGCTCCTAGAATGCTCGAGGTAATTTCAAAAGCATTGTCAAATTCAAAGCTTGAAAATATACTTTCTCTAGCTCATAATTACAATCTAATTTTTAGTTTTGAAAATATAGTAGGACCCAAGGTTGAGAATATTTTATTTGGATTATATATGTTCTGTTATGATTGTTTGAATTTTTCTAAAATTTTTGGAGCTTATTTGGTTCCCTATTTGAATTGCATGTTCAATTTTGAAATTTAATTTAAAACACAGACCTAATAGATAAATAAAAAAAAGGAAAGGAAAGTTGATAATTAAAAATCCAAACTCAACATAATTAGTCTAAATATAAATTGAGAAATTAATTAAAGCATGTTTTGCAATTCTTCTCACATGAAGTAATCATAAGCAATATTAAATCATATTGTCTGAAAGACTGCATTAAAAATCTAATTTTACCGATTTTATGTTTTCGCGTGCATTTCAAAAATCATGTCATCATGCATACATTAGTATCGCCGTTCTCATTTTCCAGTTCAACCGACCACAGGCGAGACGCCCGCGTGTCCCTTCTTTTCCGGTCATCTTTCCCCCTTTTCCTTCCCTGCTAACTCCTTTCACTTCTCTCCTTCAAATCTCATCCAAAAACTCAAGATCAAGCCATGCATGTCATACCACTGCGATCTTCATTGTACGACCAACCCAATTCTCCTATTTGTTTCTGCATGTATGGCAGTTTGAGCGAATTCACGAAAGGAGAAAAGAAGTAGTAGATGAAACGACTGCGTATCTATTCCTTTCCTTGTTGTTTCTCTAACCCATTTCTCTTTCAAACAATAACTCCTATGAACAGTGCCTGGAAATATTTTTCCTAGGTTCTGGATCAACTAAGTGACCCACCTTCAAAAGTTCACAATTTTTCGAATTAATTTGCTATTTTAAACAGCAAGTCAAATATCAGTCAAAACCATACATCTACAGTGCCATTTTTCCCAATTGAACACACCACTGCCCACCATTTCTTTATTCACCCCAGCCGAACACCACACCACAACCACTCATCCATTCTCCATTGCCATTCTTTATTCTCAACATGTTAGCAGCAGAACCATCATCTCCCCTCTGCCCACTTTTTCTTTCTACCAACCCTCCGTATTTATAAAGAGGTCCCAGAATTGATTTTTATATCATCTCAGTTTATGTCGATGATCTAAATATCATCAGAACCGCAGAGGACATAAATGTAACAAGTTCTTACCTTGTGACGGAGTTTGAGATGAAAGACTTGAGCAAAACCAAGTATTGCTTATGCCTGCAGCTACAACACTTCCCTAAAGGAATCTTAGTACACCAGTCTACCTATACCAAGAAGGTATTGGATAAATTTAATATGGATAAATCTCATCCTTTGAAGACCCTATGGTAGTAAGATTTCTAGATGCGTATAAAGACCCTTTCAAACCGATGATAGAAAACGAGGAAGTTTTAGGACAAGTTGTATACTTAACTGCCATAGCAGCACTGATGTACCTTGCGAATTGCACCGGACCTGATATTGTATTCGCAATCATTTTATTGGCTAGACACAGTGCAGCTCCAACTAGAAGGCATTGGGCTAGCGTTAAGACTCTTCTCAGATACCTCCAAGGTACACAATATCTTGGCTTGTTTTTCCGAAAGAACCAAGACTTGACCATGATGGGATATACGGATGCTAGCTATCTGTCTGATCTCCACAATGCCAAATCTCATACTGGGTTTGTATTTCTATGTGGTTGTATAACCATCTCTTGACAGTCATTTAAGTAGACCTTGCTAACTACTTCTACCAATCACTTGGAAATTATCGCACTATATGAAGCCTCACGTGAATGTGTTTGGCTTAGACGTGTGATTAGCCATATGCAGAAGTCACGTGACATTAACACCGTCGATACCCCCACAATTATCTATGAAGGTAATGTAACTTGTGTTGCACAAATACAAATGAGTTATATTAAAAGTAATATCACGAAGCATATTGCTCCCAAATACTTCCATCCTCATGAACTCCAGAAGAATGATGAGGTGAAGATCCTGCAAACTAGATCTTATGAAAATCTAGCTGATTTATTCACTAAGTCTTTGACTGCATCTAGTTTCAACGATGCATTCGTGGTATTGGAATAGAGCAGTTTGGAGAGTTGCAGGGATCAGGGGAGAATCCCCTGAATCATAATCCACTTAAGGTCTTGAAGTTTTACCTTAATCTTGAAGATTAACCCAGAAGACAAAGAGGTTGCACTCTTTTTCCCTTAGTGAGTTTTTCCTGAAGATTTCTCATGTAAAAGTTTTTAATGAGGCAACGATGTAATACAGCTTGCGGATGCAATGTACTCTCTTCTCCGATCCATTTCTCCCACTGGGTTTTTGGAAGGAGTTTTCAATGAGACATATGCATGACGCGATATTCACCTACGGGGGAGTGTTGAGAAACCTTGATTTAAGGGTTGATGATGGGCATAATAACGAAACTGCCCTGGTGGATTTTAGTCTTTAAATAGGACCTCATTAGATTCAGAAATAGATCAATCTATCGATAAAGAGATTTCTCATATTGTGTCTACATTGTTTGTCTATCTGTGATTGTTCATCTATTGTGTGGTGATTGGTTGTTGATTTTCTGCGATTACTACGTTCTTCGCCAAGCAAAACTCAAATGCAGATACTAGAAATAATCAGCATCCAGCGAATTAGAATAATGGGCCCAAGAATTGTTTCCTGACTTTGTGCGGGGAATTGAATCGTATCATTTACGCAAAATTCATACGTTCCAAACGGCATGCACATCTTGCTGTATGCTATATTTCCCAACCATCTGTTTGGTTCTTTTATCATATAGTATTTGTGAGAACTTGGACGAATATTTTGGTGGTTGTGCTCCGATCAAATGTGAATTATTAAGACACCAGTCATATACTATCATGAGGATTATTGTAGCGATACAATGGCCTAGGGAGGGACGAACGAATATTTTGGGACGAGTCCCTCAAGTAAACGGCAAATTGGATTATCTTTTATGTAAGTAGGAGTAGGACTAACCAACCACAAATTTGAAATGCGAAAATGTAAAGCATGAGCCCAAGAACCCCAGCCTACTAGGCATTTAAGTAGCATTTTCATCTCCTGGTTGTTTGGGGGCATACCTAGTAGTGCATATATTAAACATTAAGCCAGGAGCAAAACCAAAATCAAAACCAAAACCAAAACCAGAGGCCAAGAGCACCCACTGTAATGGAAGAAAGGATGTTTCGAGAAGAAGACCGGAGAGAGGCGAGGCTAGGGGGGACGCACCTCACCTCTCTGTCTCTCTCTAACCGGTTGTGGAATTAAACAAAGACGAGCTAGTTACTCCGTACTTTTTAAAGGCACGTATGATTTTTATATATTTTAAATATTTAAAAAGATATTAATAGACAAATTTTCTAAAATTTGACGATTCGTATTCCAAAACGAATTGTTTTTTTTTTACTAGAGGGAGTATTTTCTCCGGTTCGCACGATCAAACTTTATAAACTTTCGATATTAATATTTTAAAAAATATTTAAAATAAATACATAAAAATGATAAGTACATAGAATACTTTTATAATTTTAGTAAATTTTATAAATATACTACGATATAAATAAGTAGTTAAAGTTGTATTCGGGAAAGAAAACGTGTCGATGTGCCGTACCACCCGAGGGCGGAGGCCGGTTGTTTAATCGACAGAGAAACAGATAAATAAATAAATCCTCCCCCACCCCAAACGCAGTTTTGGAAAACCATTGGCGCCGCGCCGTCCCATCCCACTGTCACCACCCCCCTAGCCCTAGGTTAGCTAGCTTACTGATTACAGTATATAATCCAATCCAATCCAATCCATCCTCCATTGCTCACATCATCACCGAACCATCAAGGCATCAACCCATCTCCTCTCCTCTAGCCTCAGCCTCACCCAAGGACAAGGTTGCGTTGATCACCCAAGGTTTCCCAGCTAAGCCGGCATCACAAAGCACAATCCTCCAGGAGCGAGCTAGATAGTCAGCTCTGATTCTGAATCGATCGAGGATGAGGCTGAGCTGCAACGGGTGCCGCGTGCTAAGGAAGGGGTGCAGCGAGGGGTGCAGCGTCCGGCAGTGCCTGCAGTGGATCAAGAGCCCCGAGGCGCAGGCCAACGCCACCGTCTTCCTCGCCAAGTTCTACGGCCGCGCGGGACTCATGAACCTCATCAACGCAGGCCCACACGACCTCAGGCCTGGTGAGTCGGCCCCTCCCTACTCTCTCATCTCATGCGTCTCTCGCTCCATTAATTCGCTTCTTCACTCCATCCATTACTACCAGCAGCTACCTTAGCTAGCTAGCTTGCTATATGGAGTACATAGTTGCACCGGCCACCGACACATGCGTCGTGCTCGTACGTATCTCACCGTCTGTGACCATATGATGCTGCAGCTATCTTCCGGTCGCTCATGTACGAGGCTTGCGGGCGGATCGTGAACCCCATCTACGGCTCCGTCGGTCTGCTCTGGTCTGGCAACTGGCAGATGTGCCAGGCCGCCGTCGAGGCCGTGCTCAAGGGCGCGCCCATCGTCCAGATCTCCTCCGAGGTCGCCGCAGCCAACCCCACGCCGGCGCTCAAGGCCTACGGCTACGACATCAGACACGTCTCCAAGCTCGACAAGGACACCCCCGGCGCCGCAGCCACCGGCAGCCTCCACAAGGTCGCCAAGCCCGGCCGCACCCGCTTCAAGCGCGCCTCCTCCGCGTCATCCAACCACAGGCCCAGGCCGCGGGCGGCGGCGGAGGAGCCGGATCATGAAGAGGAGGTAAGCGCAGGACACCACGACGAGGACGGCGCGTTCCAGCGAGCCCTGAGCCACGAGTCGTCCGACAGCCACAACGACCACGTGGGCGATGGCATGGCGGCCGAGCTGGAGCCGCACTGCCAGGACGACCAGGAGGCGTCCGAGGCCGAGGCGAGGTCGCACGTCAGCCAGGCGGA
Organism: Phyllostachys edulis; assembly: GCA_036346405.1. NCBI lineage: Eukaryota > Viridiplantae > Streptophyta > Magnoliopsida > Poales > Poaceae > Phyllostachys > Phyllostachys edulis. The sequence goes on along the minus strand of CM070554.1, from coordinate 447,244 downwards.
GCAGAGCACGGCGCCCGCGGGACCAGGCGCAGAGAACGTGGAGGACGAGGAGCAGCAGCTGGGGCTCGACCTCACACTTGGGTTCGCGCCCGTGGCAGCGCGCGTCACGCGGCCGGCCGGCTGCCACCTGAGTGGCCGGAGCGTCGACGAGCCGGCTTTCGTCGGCCTCCGGTTCCTGTAGATGCAGGGCTGTAGATGGCGCGCGTGGGGATCAATACAAAAGGCAAGAGTTGAGACTTAGAGTGGTGCTCTCAGTATGCAGTAAGAGCTTCTACAACAATTTTCTTAGCTGTTACTAAGAGATTGTCACATCAGCTTTTAGATGATGTGAATGAGAGAAGATGAGGAGAGAAGTTGAAACTGTTTTTACACGAAGAAACTATCAGATTGTTAATACCAAGACATAAGAAACAACAAAAAACTCTATTGAATGTTTAGTTGTTACCTAAACACTCATTTTGTAGGTCCCACTGTCTACCAACAAATTTGTAGCAATTAATGTCTTAGATACAAGTTTAAGAAATAATTCATTGGAATGGTTATTTTTTTTATTAGATTGAGTACTCTCTCTTCTTTTAGTAACAAACTAAGAAACAAATTATTTTAGATGCTCTGAGAGAGAGAGGGAGCTAGGTAGCATTGCTTCGGAAGGAGGGAGATCATCTAATTTAATTCCAGCCAATCAAAAGAAAGCTTACTCCTGTCAGTGTCTTGTCGATTATGCTTGTTTACTCTCGACACCTCTTTCTTGTGAAGAAAACAAATGGCATTTAATTAACCCCTCCCCTCCCCTCCTTTCCTTGTTAGTCCTATTTAGTAATACCTATCACTTGGTGGGCTGGCAAACACTTAGCTTTTCGCAGCTATTTTTTTTGAAACCGTTTCACATTACAACGTGCGAAAGCTGACCGTGGGGAGCTTCTGTGGCTTCCGTAGCCTCCATTCCATAGTTACCATCGAAGTTGGGGGTAAATTACTCGTCATTTGCTACTGAATAAAAGCCCCCAAATCCCTTGCCTGCATAGCCCAGCTTGCCTCACGAGCGTCGCCTGCCCGCCTCCCTCCCCACGCACGCGCCGCCTTCCTCCTTTGTCTTTGCCTCCCTCCTCGCCTGACCAAATCTGCACCCACATGCGCCCCCTCGGCCTCGACCCGCCAGCCTCTCCTCGAGCCGATCTCCTCCATCAACCCTACTGTCAAACTCGAACCCTAACCGTCGCCGCCTTTTTTTCATCTCTTTTTCTGTTGTAAATATATTGCCGTTAGCTGTCGTTAAAGCCATTTCATACATTTTTCATCTCGAAAGCTACAGCCAACCTACTTAAAAGCCACACAATCTAACATCAAACATCAAACCTCTTGAGCCCAGCTGAAAGCTGTTTTTCAGAAAAGCCACGGCCGTACCAAGTAGACCCGTTGTCTCTTCGATAGCTAGCTGCGATGAGTGCGCAAAGTAATTACTAATGGTTCGTGCATGGTTGGGTCTACTAGCACTAGTATCAAGAGCAGAGACGCATGACGGCATGAGATCTCACTCCCCGTGCATCCCATCGAGATCCGAATCATCCGGTCCGAGGGAGGAGACCTTTTGCTTGCTTGGAAGCCGGAAATGGGTGCTGCTCTGTTATAGACTTGCTTGTCGCAGTCGTAGGCATACATATAGATAGTATTCCCAGGGTAGGTAACTCCCGGCCCTAGGAATAGTCAGATGTACATTGGATCGGATGATTCGATGGTTGAATTTTGTTCACTAGGCAACCAGTTTTAGGGTGATTCGATGTTTGGTGCACCAGACATCTCTCTCCAGTTTGCAATTGGCATCTTATTGGGAGTGTCACAGCGTTGCACTGTTTACGCCGCACAAAACAGTCCATTTTTAGATCCACCAGCTATCCTCTTCCTCTCTCAACAGTTTACGACCCAGACGGCTATCATCATAAATGAAGACACGCAGTTCCAGCAAAAATTCAACCTTCATCTACTGAGCAACCAATCGAACAGAAGCTCTACCAGTACCAGCTAGCGCAACGGAATAAGACTACGAGACTCCTAAACCTCTACAAATATAACAGGCGAAACCCTGATGATGGACTATGGAACAGCACATCGGTGGATGGTAAAAGTCCCTGTACAACTACATGGCTGATAAGTGATAAAGCAGAATAATGTCGGTTTTCAGAATATTTTATGTCATGCAGTGCCATGGAACTGGAACCCACGGAAGCATTTGGCGAAACATATCTAGAAAATAGTTTTTTTTTTCATTCAGTTTGCATACAAAATAACTCGCACCCGTATTAAGGTTACACCTGGACGTGCTCCAGCATCAACTCTCGTCCATGGGATCATTTCCACCACCTCTCCCTCTCTGGGACTGCGAATCCTTGTCCCCAGCTGTAGAAGCTTTTGCCACATAGTCTTCCAAAGCCTCCAGGAATGAGGCAACTGTGAATTTGTCTGCCACACAGACAACCAACAAGGCAGTTTTCAGAGAACAAAATCAGATGTAACACTAGTGTTTAAAAAAGTACAAGATATTGAAGCACAGCTCAACTCTTGGTAAAACGGGGGATGTACCATCCTCCAATATACTACTCCACCCACCCACACTCCAATCCGTCCCCCAAAACTAGCCAGATTTAGCGCCTTGGATACCGAAGATCCAAAATTTACAACAAACAAACCACTTTCAAAGTTCAGCATCTAGCGTCATGGATGGTTGGCATCACCAAATTCTGGGCAAGGATCACCTCCACATAAGATATAAGCCATAGACAGCAAAAGCTAGATGGCAAGATGCCAGCCATCCCCAATCGAGGTCTGTTGCAACATTTTTTTTTGGGAAATACAAAAGGGATTGAGCCACAGACAAGCCCAAATTATCGTTCTAATTATTTATAGGGATTAATATGCACAAACAATTTTTAGATATCTCTTTATTATTTTTCAAATAAAAAATAAAAATGCCAGAAGAATGCTACATCCGACGTATAACAAAACCGTTTAGATGGAACTTTACTTGTAGTATGTAAAGGAAAATGAAAAGGATTACATTTACTAGGGTCAACTCCAAATTGAGCTAGATCTATTTGCCCAGTCCGTAGCACCTGTCATACAAGCAAACACCAAAATCAGCATTACACACTAACACTTGAAACATTATCACATAGATGTGCAATAGAAAGGTGAGTAACCAACATGGGTAAAAGCATCTACTTGCTGTCGCAAAGGGGGACTTTGCAGTAGTTCAAGAATATCACCAGCAGTCCATGAACCCTGGAATTGAGCAATTACCAGAAAATGAGTGGAAGGGTCAATTGAACTGAAAGCCAGGATAACTAATACAAACCTCTGGAAGATATGTTGCCAACTGTTCAATGGGCAAAGTTTCAACCAGTGGCAAGACCAAATCAGGCTTCAAGATGTCTCCTAATCCTAATCCTGTCACACCAACCAAAACAATGATACAGAAAGAAAGTCATACACAAAAGCACATCAATTCGCTATGGCACTTACCAGCATCAGGGTCCGCCGTGGCATCTGAAATTACCAGGATAATGTAAGTAAAAAATTTGATAAGCAGGTAGGACAGAAGAACATACCCAAAAGGACATGATTTTCAGCTGATACCTGATGGTTGTATAGCACTCAATATTCTCTGCAGGTCTTCCAATCGTACTGGTCCAGCAGCAGATGTCACTTCACCAGCCAAATCAGAAGTCATGCTCTGATCAACTAAATTCCCAGCTCTGACGAATGCATGGAAGAAAGAAGGAAAAGAGAAGGGGGATAAAATTGGCAATTTGGCCATAGTACCCGAACTCAACATTTGTGTGTAGTAGAACAGGTAACTATAAAGCACAAAGGCAGAAATCTGATGTAGTAACATGTAAATGAAACTTATACAATCAACATGGCAGAACTGCATACATGCATACAAGATACAACATGTTAAAAGGCAATGCTTTGATATATATAATTGCATAATCATCATGGTGCAAATGAGGGGAGTGAAAAACAGAGCAATAAAAATTCAGCCAGACAAAGATGATGCTAACTTACGTGGCATTGCAATGAATATACTTGTAGTTTCTAATGGCCATACACCATTTGTTGCTACGATGTTCATCCACAAATCAAGATTAAGACGCAACTGTCTAAGTTGCACTGTGTTGCCCATTGCATCGCATAGGCTGGAGCCATCACACGTGCTCAGACAACATTGGATGTAGCAGTTCATTTCACATACCTGGAAGAGATATCATCATCAGCTGTATCTTCTTGTGACATTTCTGCTTCGATAGAAACAGCCTCACCATCTGCACAGCAGTACAACTTAAGACCACCGATCAAGAGCAAAATGACTACATAGTTGAGAGTTGAGACCCAAACATTCAGAGCATACCTAATGGTCGATTTATGTAGGCATTAACTTGGCGGCATATCTGCGAGTCCCCATCAGCATTTGCCTCCTGCATAATAAAGAGCACAATGGAAGTCAACTGTTAGAGTGTGGATAGACATGGCATGGCGTTCACAACATAATCATTCATATATAACTGACCTGCATCCAGACGAAGAATTTCCTGCTATCATGCCTGAACTTCAAGATGTAAACCCTTCCAGAAGATTCTGTTACCTAATGAGGTGAACTAGGTTTGATCACTGAAGTCCAGGAGTTCACTAAACTGATATCGGAGAGCATATCAAAATTGAATCGATATTGTATACAACTCAATACCTTCTCAAAGACAGCCTCATCAGGGAAGACGATTTGATCTTGTGAAAAATGGAATCAAGGATAGACAAAACCACAGTAATCTTCTGAGACTGAGATAGACTAGAACGAAAAGCAGAAGAAAGTAGAGACACTTCAAGTTTAAACATACAAGTCCATCAAGGACCTTACAAGGTCAAACATTTATAACAGGTAATTTCTGCAAAATAAGGCTTCAATCGAATATGAAGTTCAAACGACCAAGTTCAGCATTTGCAAATAAGATATGAGTGAGAGATGTCTACAACTATACATGCACAAGAGGATACATCTACAACTATGTTCTGTCCACGATCAAGCCACTGAAAATGAACCAAGCCTTCCTCACCCTACAAAAAAGTGGATGTATGATTGCACTGGAAATTCCAATAAATATATGAATGTAAACACCTTAGAAGTTTTGTTGAAAAAATAGAACTTGAACTAGATATTAGTAGAATTGTGAGCATGCATACCCTTCCAATACGAACAAGCCCCTTGCGCGTGTCTGGGATCACTCGTGTTCCCTGAAGAGACATCTTACCAGCACGAAACTCACACATGATATCCTGACAAATACATTGAAGAAGTAAATTAATCAGTAGGTGCTCCACATCTTGTTATACACCACAATAAGGAAAAATGAGATGACAAAAATAAATAGAGAGCATTCAGATTCTGACTACTGGAAACAGATTTCAATTGATTCTAAATTGAAGATAAAACTCTAAGCACCATCTACTGAGACAAAATCTGAGATTGTAGAGATGAGAATATTAGTGTTTAATCTTGTCGCATGTATGTGTTGCACGTATTTGCATGCATTAGTGGTGAAGTTAATCATTGTTTGCATGTAGGAAGTGGTCCCGTGGGGCTAGTGCTGCATGGAGTTAGTGGGAGGTGTGGTTAGTGGGAGGTGTGGCTGCATGTGTGCATGTGTTAGTGGGAGGTGTGGGTTAGTGGAGGTGTGGCTGCATGTGTTGTGTGCGTGAGAGGGGTTAGTGGAGGTGTGGCTGCATGTGTGGTGTGCGTGAGAGGCTTATATAAAGCCCATGTATTCAGTTTGTTAAATTAAGTTGAATAGGAACAAAACAACACAAGTCAAGTTGTGTCTCCGGTGTTCCCTGTATCTCATCTTCATAGAGCTTAGTAATACAAGAGAATAGATGTTCTCTCCGTCGTACTCCAGTGTAGCTCTAGAGTGTTCTCTCGTGTTAGTTGTATCCACGGGATAGCGTTGAGTATTAAGTGAGTGCTCAAACCCAACATTTGGTATCAGAGCCAAAGCAATGACAGGAAGCACCGGTAGCCGCGAGATAGTGGTATCCAAGGCGCCGGCGGCGAGGGTGTCCATACCGTTCCAGTACCCGTTGTTGACGAGTACAAACTACGCGGCATGGAAGACGAAGATGAGGGTGCACATGATCGCGCAACTCCAGTGTAGCTCTAGAGTGTTCTCTCGTGTTAGTTGTATCCACGGGATAGCGTTGAGTATTAAGTGAGTGCTCAAACCCAACATTTGGTATCAGAGCCAAAGCAATGACGAAAGCACCGTGGCCGCGAGATAGTGGTATCCAAGGCGGCCGTGGCGGGTGTCCATCTGGTTCGATGCCGTTGTTGACAAGTACAAACTACGCGGCATGGAAGACGAAGATGAGGGTGCACATGATCGCGCAAAGGTGTATGGGGCCGTGGAGGCGGCGTCGACATCGGCGAGAGCCATGATAAGATGGCATTGTCGGCCATCTACCAAGGCGTCTCAGGAGACACTCCTCATGATCATGGAGATGGATCTGACAAAGGAGGCATGGGAGGCGATCAAGTCCATGCACATGGGCGCGGATCGTGTGCAAAGGGCAAAAGTCCGGACATTGAAGAGGAGCTTGAGAAGTGAGCATGAAGGAGAAGGAAAGCGTTGATGAGTTTCTTTGCGGTGACAACCATTGTTAGCGGATGAGGACTCTTGGTGAGAAGAAAGAGGCTGGAAGTCGTGGAGAAGATCCTTCGTCTTAGTCTCGCGGAAGTTCTTGCCGATTGCCACCACCATCGAGCAATTCGGCAACATGAAGAAGATGACGACACAGGAGGTATTTGGCCATTTGAAATCTTTTGAAGAGCGTGAAGATCTACAAAGATGATGAGGATCGGGAGGAGCATTCTTTGCTCACCCGTGCTCGATGGAGGCTAAGGAGAAGAAGGATGGGCTCAAGCGTGGCAAATTTGACAAAGCTAAGGTGAGGTGTTTTGGGTGCGACAAATACGGTCATTTCTCCCGGAGCCGGCCGAAGGAGGAGAAGAAGAAGCAAGCGCTTCTTGTCAAGGCGAGCTCGACGACGAACTACCCTTGCTTTAGTGCAACAAGATTAGGGGAGAATATTAGTGTTTAATCTTGTCGCATGTATGTGTTGCACGTATTTGCATGCATTAGTGGTGAAGTTAATCATTGTTTGCATGTAGGAAGTGGTCCCGTGGGGCTAGTGCTGCATGGAGTTAGTGGGAGGTGTGGCTGCATGTGTGCATGTGTTAGTGGGAGGTGTGGGTTAGTGGAGGTGTGGCTGCATGTGTTGTGTGCGTGAGAGGGGTTAGTGGAGGTGTGGCTGCATGTGTTGTGTGCGTGAGAGGCTTATATAAAGCCCATGTATTCAGTTTGTTAAATTAAGTTGAATAGGAACAAAACGACACAAGTCAAGTTGTGTCTCCGGTGTTCCCTGTATTTCATCTTCATAGAGCTTAGTAGTACAAGAGAATAGAGGTTCTCTCCGTCGTACTCCAGTGTAGCTCTAGAGTGTTCTCTCGTGTTAGTTGTGTCCACGGGATAGCGTTGAGTATTAAGTGACTGCTCAAACCCAACAGAGAAATTAACTGAGCTCGTTACAGATGCAGAGAAACTAACGCAGCTCGTTGAACTACTAAAAGCTCACTACTGTTTTCATTTTCCACTATGTAAGTTATTGCATAATGTTTACTGACTTATCACCAGACTGAAATGAACGCAACCAACACATAGCCATTTTTAAGCACCATACAAAAACTTAGTAACTGGCACATCTTCTAATTTTGTATTATTAAGTACAATCATTAGGTTGTTCCTCACATCTAAGCAATACCTGAGAAGAGGATAGCATTTACAACACACAAACAGTGTCCAAGATAAGTAATACTTCTAATGATCACAAGCAATTTTAGGAAACTTGGACCAAAAAATGCTCTTAGTTTTTTTTTAAGGAAAACAGTGCACTTGCTACAAAGTACTATTTAAACATTTAAACCAGTTAACAGTGCAAGTAAGGGTCAACAGAATGTTCGACCCAGTTTTCCAAAGAGAACTTGACCAAAATTTACTGTAAAATAAATAGGAAAGAACCCCAACTACCTATTACGCAAAATTCAATCAACGCCATGATCTGCCAAACGCCCAAGCCTAGAGCAAGATGGCTCCATTAGCCAAGGGCCAATAAAATACACACACACACACACACGAGAGCGAGAGACGAAAATTAATAACCTATGTGTTCAGAAGAATTTACGATGCTTAAAACTATTAAATGAAGCAAGGCCTGAGTTAGATATAAGTGATATCTATAAATTATGGGATGGACCATCAAAGCTGCCATTCCAGATGGAGTAAATCTAACCGATAAATCCTACCAGGCTGAATCTCAAATCAGCACCAATCAATCATCACAATTGAACAAAACAACAGTAAAGTTTGTATTTGCAGTACTTGCAGAAACAACAAGAAGGAAAAATGGCGGCTTTACCTGGAGGGGTTCGGTGCTCTCCATTGACGACAATAGTTATCACCACAAAGTGCAGGCCTTAAAACAAGCGAAGGATTAATACAGAACAATAAAGTCTTCGACACCGAACTAAATCAAGCTGGCGGAGCTAGAAAACTTTCGACGGAGGTGCAGACTTCGCACGCATAAATCCAACACGAGATTTGTCAAAAGTGCAATACAAATAGTTGAAGTAAGGTCTTACATGAATAGAAGATTACAAAATACGTAACTAAAATTGGAATACTACTTTGCGCCTTGGAAACGCTTGGATTACAACAAATTTTCAAATTTCCACAAATCCCAAATTCCCAAATAGAAATTGAGCCGTCGAGGACTTGACTTACTGTGGTTGTGCGCCGGTGCGTGCCGTGCCGCGCCGCGCCGCGCCGCGCCGCGAATCAGCAGGGACCAGGTGGGGAGGAGTCGAGGAGAGGATTAGGAATTGGAGTATCGGGGATGGAGGTGGAGGTGGCTGGTGGGCTTCCAACAAGAGGGTGCACACCACACGGCCCATCACCATTGCCGCACATGTCAATACTCTGTACGCGCGCGCCGGCCCAAGCACTAGACAATTCGAAGAGCGGAGCCCAAGAAAGATGAGCAACACAAAGGGAAAGGGGGGAAAGGAAATCAAAACTAGGGTTTTGTTTGTCTTTGTTTTCCCGTACAAAATCACGCGGCGCCGCATCCAACTCCGGCGAAGGCGGCGGAGAGCTACGGTCCCCTCAGGAGAAGAGGTCGGTGGCAGGCGAAGTAGCGGCGGCGGCGAATTCCCGAATCTCTCGACAGGATGGCATCCGGCGGCCCGGCGCTCGAATCGCTAGTCGACCGTTAGTAGCATCTTCTTCTTCGCAACCGAGGTTTCGATTTCTCCCCAATCCTCTTATTACTGATGTTGTTTTCCTTTCGTCAGAGGTGATTTCTGTGATCACAAACGATGGGCGCAACATTGTGGTAAGCCCAATTAACCTAATCCTTTAATTCATTGTTGCCGCTGGATTGGAAATGCTTATGAGCGCTCACTGTTCGCGTTGCTTCTTCGTGTGTTGTTCTTCAGGGGACTTTGAGAGGATTTGATCAGGCTACCAACATTATTCTTGACGAGTCCCATGAGAGGGTGTACTCTACAAAGGTTAGGCTACCCCCAAATTCACTGACTTCTTTGTGCTGACCCGTTCTTTACATGGTATTCGAAACACGAATTTCTTGCAACACAGAATTTACAGAAATTTTCAAGGTATCCTTTAGCTCCATACTTGGTTTGGATTTGGATGTTTAAGTGAGTTGCATGTACAGACATCATGGATTACATCATTTTTCTTCTGATGATTACACATGCCTAAATCGTAATAAGTCCCCGTTGCTTGCATCTATCATGACTGTTCTTGTTAAAGTAAAATTAATTTCCAACCAAATGAGTTTATGACAAACCATGAATTACCCTGTAGTTGACTACTTGGTCGATATGTTCAGATGAATTCCATGTACAATCATCTTAGTTCAAGGATTCGTTCAAGTTTTTTTTATCTCATATCTATATATTGCCTAATGCCAAGTTTGCTTGAGGTGCTTATGGGTATACCCTCTGATGATCTGATTATGTTGTGCTTGTATACCTTCAGTTTTTCAGAAGACATCCTTTTGCCACTATTATACAATTAGCTACTCTGTTATATTTCTGCTACCATCCCAGTTTATTGAAGCAACCTTTGCAGCGTTAGTTGTTCAATCCCTTTTCATATAGTGATCTGTTTAGGTGTTTTCCTTAGTTTGTTCAGCGACCCTCATATAGTGACATGTTTAGATGTTTTCCTTATAGTGCCTTGGCCCTGTTTGGATTAAAGGATATTCATAGTAATAGAGGTTTTTCTCTCTTTCCTACAAAACATCTGCAACATTCTTGCATTTTAAATGGGCCCGGGAGAAAAGGGTTGGTTCAGCACATACTTTCCCTGATACAACTTTTGTCTGTGGAAATCGGCAGTGCAGAATTCTGGCACTAACAATATACAGGCAGTTGATTTATGATGATTTTGAGTTAGTCTGTGATAGGGTCTTCAACATACTATCGAGTAGTGACTAACATTTGCATAACTGGGTGAGTGAATACCTAAAGCAATCAGCCAACTCTTCTCACGCACTTGTCTACTGCATATGCCTATAAACAGCTATGAGCCAGTGCCTTTCTCTCGTTATTCTTTAGTTGCTGCTGTGTGTGAGAACTTAGGGGTACATTTGAATATGTCAGCACTCATGAGAAACATTATTGTACTTGCAGGAGGGAGTACAACAACTTGTTCTTGGTCTGTACATTATCAGGGGCGACAACATGTATGTTGTTTTTCCATTGTCCTTTGAGTTGCTTATTGTTCCCATTTATAGCTTATTTATATTAGCTGAGTACTGCCTGCCTTATTTGTTAGACTTGTTTTGTACTCTGCCTAACTGAACCTAACTGAAGTTGAATATTTATCCTAACTGAACCTAACTGAAGTTGAATCTTTATCCCATGGTTGGTCTCATGCATCCACGCCTTGTATGGTATATGCAGAAGTGTCGTGGGTGAGGTGGATGAAGAGCTGGATGCAAGGCTGGACCTATCAAAGCTGAGGGCGCACCCGCTCAAGCCCGTCATCCATTGACCGTTGCAAGATGTTGTGCTTCGTTTGGAGGAGTTGTGGACCGGATCAGTTAGTTTTGTGCCATCTCATTGCTGGATGTCAGGATGTAGCATCACGGAACATGAACATGTTTTGGCAGCTATCTTGCGTATTGTGAATCACTGATCTGTGATATATATGCTGCAGATTAGATTATATTGCATGCGAGGTATTGATTGCTGCACCGAGTGCTCGATCCCCCTCGTATTAAATTCGTAAAATAGCGTGTGTGCGTATTGTTGGAAGCATCTACAGCAGCAAGGAGACTAGTGTGCATACCAAGTCTTCGTTGCTCCAAAACTGCAAGGAAAAAAGCAAGCTAGCTCCTTGAACGCCCGAGGCAATGCATGCACAGTGACACTGGAGCAACGAGTAGACGCATGCATGCATGATCAGTCACGGTTTAGGAGGTAGTAGTTGCACGAGATGAAGGTGCCGGCGCCATTGAAGCACTCCGCTCGGCCGCATCCGATCCTCTGGTTGTCCTTGTTGACCATGAGCGCGAAGTGGCCGCACTCCCTGAAGTGGCGCCCGCCGGTGCAGTTGCCGGTCTGCTTGTCGTAGATGGACTCCTCGGCGCTCCACATCCAGAGCGCGTCCTCGGCGGTGGCGTTCCAGCCGTCCCTCCCCACGAACACGCTCTCGCCGTACCTGCCGCCCGAGTGCTTGAGCACGCAGTCCTTCCGCATGGCGTTGGCCCACCGCCGCGCGTACCGCGCCAGCTTGTTGTCCCACTGCACCGGCGGCACGCCGTAGCGCGCCCGGACCTTGTTGTGCCCGTTGACGAACTCCCGGGGCATGCCCTTGTACAACCCAGCGCCGTTCGTCGGCGACACCGGCGGCTTATCACCCTTGTCCTTGTCCTTGTCGTCGTCCTTGTCCTCTTTTGATGGGTCGGTGGTGGATGGCGCTGGCGCCGAGGAGGAGTCGTCCTCGGTTTTCTTGAGGAGCTTGCTGAGAGGGGTGACGGTGGCCGGGGTGGAGGAGGGGAGGTGGGAGAGGAGGACGAGCAGCACCAGTGGGAGGAGGAGCACCGCCCGGGTTCTTTGGATGAGGCGCGCCATGACCGGCGTTGCTCTCGCGCGGTGAATCAAATGGGCCGGTGACCCCGGCCTCGCTCTGGCCTGCCTGCCTCCTCTCCTCTCTTGCCAACGTCGAGTTGGAAAAGAGGAGGAGGGTGGGCGGCCGGCCAGTGCCCGATCGATCCGAGCTGAGGGTGGTCGGCCGGGACAGACTCGCTTGGCCTTATATGCATGCACGGTCGGATGCGTGTCCTCCTTTCTGTTTGCTTTTCTTGGCTCTTCCATCTCCATCCATCCATCTCCATCTGAAGCCCAGGCGCGTGCATGTCAACCAATGGCAATGGATGGTAGGCCGGGGAAGCAGAGACAAACCTGGAGCGCCGGCCGCCTTATTTTGGGAGGATCGATGCTATGCTAGCTGCATCTGCATGCTGTCCTGTTGCGCGGTTCATCGCCCTCACTCTCACTGTCACAGGTTGATGCATGTTCCTCTGCAGCGCATGCCCCTCTCTCTGCTTAATTTGAGTAATCGAGTTAGAGGTACAGGTACTCCTATTAATTTGCAAAAAGAAGAGAGAGAGAGAGAGGGTAAAATACAACACTACTCCTAGCCCTAGGCAGAGAGAAAACTATTATCGTTGGAGTAGCCCATAGATGTGATTTTCCTCCTAGGCAGCATGGACTGACTAGCCTGTGTCATATCAAGTGCTCACTCACTCAGTGTGTGTATATATATATATTCATCACAGATGTTTGACTAAAATCATCTGTATTACATACAATCACAGACGGTTTTGATTTAGAGACCGTCTGTGTTACTGATTGCGCTAAAAATCGTCTGTGAAGAGGTAATATGTGAGACCCCGCTTTATTAGGCTTATAATACTTAGTCATCCAATTGACCCTAGTATTATCAACCAAATAAGCCTGGTCTCGAGAGATGTATACTTCACAGAATGCAGTATACATACCTCACAACAAAAGAATGTATCAATTCCATACAACACATAGTACATAAGCAACAAACCGAAGTTAATATTAAAAAGGATAGGTTATTACAAAGAGGGCCTTGGGCCAAATAACAACAAGTCTACAAGAATACAGTGAAGCAAAAGTGCCATAAAGATGGCCCAAAATAAGAGCCAACCAAAGTGCCTTAGCCCACAAGGCAATCGACCGACCGCCAAGCTAGTCGCTTTCCCAACCACCAAGACAACACAAAAGTAAAGCCCTTTGGGCTCTACCTCCTCTGCAACAAAGTTGTTAAGCAAAGCAAATGAGTACAAAAATGTACTCGCAAGACTGACGTGTGAGATAACAGAACTATAATTTAGCTACATGCAAGCTTTATTTAAGTGGATGAGGCTTTGGACTCGTTTTAGCATAAAGCAAGTTTCATTTGCAATAACATAATAGATTGAAGGCAATTTGGCAAAGCATTCTTAATTGTTGAAATAACAACGAGATAATAACATAGTAACAACAACAAGATCAACCTGGAAGTGACTAACCCAAGTCACCACAACAATAGCATGAACATCCATTCATGCCAGCCCATCAAGTTTTAATTAAATGGTTGAGACTAGTTCTTGAACGACCTTACCAAGCATGTCCATAACCTAGGGCGAGGCTATTGAATAGTTTTAACCTGCGGGGGTGTACCAATGTACCCACACGCCGTAATCGCCTTTCCTTAAAGCACACTACCTTTGGTATGCTTACACGCTAAGTCCTCTGAGACATTTCCAATGGGCGGTGCTAATTTTGACCCGACAACCCACGGGATAAGGACCCAATGGACAGCCTAACCGGTGCGCCATCGCTCCATTCCCACACCACACACCTTTGAACGACCCAACTCTAGGGCACCGAGAGATCCTCCATGACCTCTGGAAAGTCCACGGGACCTCCCAGAGGTCCATAAAGAACCTCTCAGGCAGTCAACAAGACCTCCCGGGAGGTCCAACGAGACCTCTGGAGGTCGGAGAGAACGTGACCCGAGAGTGAGCCTAGGAACCGGGAGCACCCACGGCCTACCATAGCCACACTTAGGAACGAACGAGGAGGTCCGAGGGCTCACCAAGACCACCCACGACCCTCCAGAGGAGGTCGTGGAGATCTGGGACCTCCTCAGAACTTCACACGCTCATCCCTTTGTGCGGACATGGAGGTCGTAACCCGCTCCGGGGTCCCCTGTGAAACCCGAGCTAGTCCCAAGGATCATGGCTAGCTCTTCATAGCAACAACAGTGATAACATAGCAGCAACATAAGCTTTATTAATAACCAAAGGAGTTGTTTACAAGAGATCTTACAAGCCAGCAAGCAAAACATAACAAAATGAACACCTGAGCCACCGATACACCACAGGCAACCGGCTGGAGGGCGCAATCCTAGTCGATTTGGACCATTTGGTCCACCGAGCAGATCACCTTAAAGCTCTCAATTCCTGCTAAAAGATAGCATCAAGCAAGAGTGAGCACAACAACTGTGCTCGCAAGTTACACCCGTCAGATAACAAGATGACATGCATAATGGATATCACAATGGAAGGCTTAATATGGTTGATTTGCATAAAGCCATGTTTCTTTCAAATACATGTATTAAGTTCTAAGGCAGTAATACAATAATTAAAATTCATTTCATCAAATCAGTTTTTCAGTTGGATAACATTCATCATAAGATGGTGAAGGATACCCTCCTGACATTAGGCTCCCTGCCCAAACCCATGGGACGGCAGTCCCAAAACAGATTTGAAAATCATTTCCAGAAATTCCCAAAGTCAACAACTAACTTCAAGTGGCCTTTGCCAGCACGTCCATGACCGCGGACACGGCTATTCGAATAGATTTAACTCTGCAGAGGTTGTGCACTTTACCCACACGACATGAGTACTCTAGTTTGTTTGGCATCTTGCGAGTGCCACCTCTCACTACCGAAGGTAAGAGGTCTAGAGCTCATGACAAGGCCTTTACAATGCATTGCTCCACCACACCTTTCCTTGCTAAGGTTTCACCCCTCAGAGATCGCAATCCGTGAAGCCCCTCTTGCACCAGTGGGAACAGAGGGTTATAAAAGACCATTGGCCAAACAAGACCTCCCACACCTCCAATGGAGCAGCATATGGTAGAGTTTTGCAAATTAATCAGCCAGGTCCCACGCCCCTGCTGGAGACATGTGGTTGCACGGTTTTGGCATAGCCCATTATAGGCATGGCATTGGTCGCTCAAAGACCGGTCCTCAAATGACTAGGGCGACTTCCACAAACCCAAGGGCATCGATCTATCATAATGACACGATCCGTGCATAAACTTGCACCAACCAAGCCAACCAATTTAGCCCAGTCTAAATCCATTTCCTTTTCTTTGCTTCCCCAGCAATACTTTCATACCTCCATGACAACCCAATGTCATGGTTAAAACATTCAAAACAGTTCTTGGTCATGTTGGTAAAGATTTCCCCAAATCAATACTTTTGGTCTAAGCTTAACTAAGCATGGGTTTTTCAAATGATTCCTGGTTCACATTATTGTGTCAACCAGATTTTGCCTAAGGTGACAACAAATTTGGTTCAATGTCAAAGTTGGCCATATGAGAGAAAGTGGTATAACTATGTGTTTAAAGGCAGTATTGAAATAACTTGGTAGAAATAGGCATGCATGATACTTTGAAGCAGAACATAAATAAATTGAAATCTTGGGTGCAATATGATCAAAAGTGTAACTTGCCTCTTACTTGATAGCTTAAGATTTTACTCACTCTCACGGCTCGGCTCTCTGGAAGCGTCAAGATCTACAGTAGAAGAAAACATATTCGCACCCGGCTCCAAATAAAGAACCAAAAGAACTCGGAGGAACCTCAAAACTCAATTAACGTAAAAGCATTGTATTTAGAAGGGATTCTTTGGAGGTGGTTCCAACTTCTTGAGAGGAAGTGGTCTTTTGACAAAGGACTTCAAAGGAGTGATCTTGACCAAGGAACAATGGACCACGAAGGTAATCCTTGCACACGGCCAAGAAGGTCGAGAAGATACTCTATGTGCAAAGACCACGAGGAGGTCCTCACATAGAAGCCCGAAGTCCGAGCGAAATCCAAGAAAAGGGTCTGGGAAGGATACACCCGTTTATTATGGCAACAAGAACAAGAACCGGCGAGGAGTTGAAATGGTGGCGTGGTAAACACAGAATGGAGCAGTTACCAAAGGAACTTACGAGGGACAAGAAGTACTGGATGGAAGGGAAGGTTGTGAGAGCCAAGTCTTCCCTGGACAGCCACTGGACGAAAGCCAGGATGGTGAATGTGAAAAAGGTAAAATGGTAGAACTCCCTGGACTAATTATAGACAAAAAGGGGTGAAGAAAACTAGAAATACATATGTCAAGGATAAGTATGGAAGTAGGTCAAAGATGGGTGAGTGGCAGAGCAGGTGTCACTACCACCCTGGTTAAGAAGTACGAGAAAGGACAGCTTATGTTGCTTTGGGAAGGGACTAAGAAAAATGTCAGGGTACGGTTAAGTGACCCAATTCAAAGTAGAACACCACGTATATGGATGCATTTAATGTGACAAGACCCGCATTAAATGCTCAATATAATAACGTGGCGGAGGAATTGAGAATGGTTAAGACTGGCAGGTGGGGCCGGTCAAATTAAAGCAATCGGGTCAAAGGGGAGGTCTTGCCCATGAAGAGAGGTCCTCGAGGAGGTCCAAGAAACTAAGAGGTCTGATATACACAAAGGAGGTCCGAACATGGGAGGTCCAAATACACATGGAGGAGGTCCAAGTGACTAAGGTTAGGACAACGGGACTTCATCAAAGGAGGTCCCGCGACTCAAGGAGGTCTGAAGTGGAGGAGGTCCAGAGATACGGAGGAGGTCTCGGACATGGGAGGTCTGGACGGCCGGGATCAACAGGGAGGTCCCGACGGTGAGGATCTCTTTAAGAGAGGTCTGCGAAGAGGTCCCAAGCCGGCTCTAAAAGCCACGGAGAGGTCTGGGCAGAGGTCCAAAGAACTACCAAGAGGTCCGTGGTTAAGATTAAAAGTAAGATGAGGAATGCAGGCGGTTGGATCTCCAAGAGGAGGTCCAACACCAAGATCAACGCGAAGGGGGGAGGTCCCCAGAGAGAAATAACGCACGGGGAGGTCTGGGCCTTAGGATTCAAAGTAAGGGGAGGTCCAAACCGTTAGATTCAGAACAAAGGGAAGAAGGTCCAGACAGTGGGGTTCCAAGAAAGAAGGATTTCACGGAGGAGATCCACAAATGGTGGTCCAACAGAAGCTCATGAGTCAAAGCAACTCAAAGGAGGCTCCAACTTCAAGGGTGAGATTAAAGCCGTGATAGTTAGAATGAACCCTAAGGAGTTCCTTTCGGCCAAGAAGAAATGGCTAGGGGTTCGAATGAACTCAGGAGGTTTGAAGGCATATAAGAAATCCACGAGGTTACAAGGAGGTCCGAATAAAGAAGTCCGGCATTGAGAAGTGCCCAGTGACAAAAGGTCTAGACTTAAGAGAAGTCTCGAGCAGAAAAGAGGTCGATCCAAAGAGATTCAACCCAACAAAGAGATTCAAAGTAATCAAACTTAAAGAGAAGGTCTCGGCGAATGGGAAAGAGGTCCTAAAGAATGGTATTACCGTGAATTGGGGTGGCACACGGATCGCACTAGAAGGACCTTTCCAAAGAGAAGGCTACAAGGATCGGGCGAAAAGGAGTCAAGTGATCACCAAGAGGTTCACCAGAGCATGGAAGGAACTCAAGTGGTTATAAAGGAGACCTAGACCTGAGGAGGTCTAAGCCAGAGAAGGAGATCTGGACCAGGAAGGGTCCAAGCACTTAGAAGATCTAGACCTAAAGAGGTCCGGATCCTTAGATGATGATCACAAGAGGTCTGAACGGTTCAGGCCTTCACATGGGAGGTCTGACGGCTAAGAGGGAAATTAGAAGGGGTCCAATTGAGCACAAAGGTGGTTCAATCGAATGCAAAGAAGATCTAATTGGCCACAGTAGGTTCAAGTGAATTACTTGAGCATTCCAAGAAGCAAGAGGATACTCAAGCAAAAGATGTGAGGGAGGTCCGGCTAGATCAACCTAGAGGAGGCACAGGCACAAGAATATGCCCAACTGAAGATTGTGGTCTAGGATCGGAAGAGATCCGCATACAACAACAGAGGTCAAACAAGGGGACTGCGGACATATAAAATGTCCAAACAGGATGAAGGAAAAGAAATCCTATCAAGAAAAGGGAGTTAGCTCCAGAGAGCTAGAGCTACATCAAAAGAACCAAACTTTGATTTAGTTGAAGTTTAGCTTAGTCATTTTAAACAATCCAGATCCTGAAATTCTCAAGTTAAGCTTTGAATTATCATCAAAATCAAATGGTTCTTTTTATTTTGAAAATTTTCAAAAAGGCTCTAAAAATCAGGGTGTTACACACACACACATTTTATCTTTAAAACACACCAACCGAGCGACCCCAATTAGCACCGCCCAAAGTACTTAGTCAAGAGAGGTCCCATATCCCCCTCGTGTGGTTAGCATGCAAAAGCGCTTGGCTTAGTGACCCAAGTAACTCGGTCCTTAGGGACCCAGGCATACCACCACATTCCAAAAACCGCACCATCCATCCAATATGCCCAAGTCTAAATCAATCTTTTATTTTCAGTTTTTGATTTTACAATTAATCAAAGCACAAGTCTTTGGACATATAGGAGTAATAATCGGTTTTGAGTGATCAAGACCATCGACTAAGTCGATGATCGCCCATTACTACCGATAACTAAGCATGGCTAAGCAATGTTAACGTAAACTACTAAGTGATAAGAGCTCATCCAACAAGCTCAAACCACAACAAATAACCTAGGCTCATGGGTAGTAGAGGATAAACAATTCCTCAGATTATGCAACTATCGGATTGCTAGCGATCTTTTAACACAAAGTAGCATGCATACATATAAGTGAAACAAAATATTAAGCTTTAAAGTAATGGGACAATGATGGAAATGATCAAACCGCTTGCCTTGTTGTCTGTTGCTCAAGTTGTGGTGAGGGTCACTCTCGGGATTACCACAAATGTTGAAACCTAACGGAAAAGCGATAAAGAACCGATAAGAACAACGAAAAAACCAAGAAGACTCAACAAATAAACTTCTCCGAATGCTATGAAAATTTTACGCAGCAAGACAATGATTTATCATGAATTTATCAACAAGAACCAATTGATTTGGATTCTCAATGCAAAAGATATGATGAAATCAATTCGCTTTCGACCTATTTAATTAGAAATATGTTACTATTCATCGCAAAATTTTCTAGAATAGTAGTGAAGCTGAAAATTTTAAGGTAGCATAAGCACCTCATAAGATGAACAGCCTAGATGGATTCATCCCAATTGGAGCTATAATGCACCTTCTATTAATTTTTGAAACATGAATTTGAACAAAATTATAATGCATGATTATTCTTTCTGAAAACAGTAACATGTTCAAAACTATTTTTCATAGTGAGTTCATTAATAGAGGAAACCAACAAAGTTGGATTCACTCAAAAATAATCTACAGAGCACTAGTTATGTATTTTACAAGTTAAGCATCAATTTGAGTGTACATTTAAAGCTAGTTTTGAAACCTATTTGCAAAACCATGTTCGAGCTGAACTGGGCTCATAACCATTTTTTTATTGGAGCCCAGGTCAAGCCGAACCAACAAAATTTGAATGACCTCATTTGGATTTAAAACGAAAAAGATATGAAATTCTAAAGTTATACCTTATTTGACTTTTATAATTAAGACTTCACAGAATTTCTAAAACCCACAAAGACATGGGAGGACATAAGCGGCTCAGATCAACGCTGGGAGGTCCTCAGCGGTCGAGATCTTCCAAAGGAAGAGCTAAACTATCAAGATCTCCCAGGAAGATCTACATCGTCAAGACCTCACAGGGAAGGTCTGGGACGGTCCAGATGTTCCCAGGAGGACTTTGATGGTCCAGATCGTCCGAGGAGGACCTTGACGGTCAAGATCTACCCGGGAGGTCATGAACGGCTGAGATGACCTAGGGGAGGTCCTAAGGGGAGGTCCTAACGTCACAGACCTCCAGGGAGGTCTGGATGGCCACGATCGCAAGGGGAGGTCTTGGGCGCTCGGATCTCCTTAGAGGAGGTCATGGGCGTCCCAGAGCTCGCGATCACGTGCTTGCGCGCAGACGCACGTGCGTTTCGGACAAGAGATTAATGCGTGGGACAACAAGGAGGTCCGCTGGAGGTCTTAAATGCGCCGCAAGGAGGATTAAATGCGCTTTAAGACGCCCAATGATTGCGAGGTTGAGCAAATGATTAGCGCATTAAACCCGGCGGATCTTGGTCCGAAAACGGCAATAGCGCCGCAGCTTCTTGTCCGACAAGATCCGAGTTTAAAAGATGGTTCTCGCCGCGATGTAGGCCTCGCCATGACATCCAATGGTACCACCGAGTGCACAATAACTGCGCACCTAAGGACCTCCTCTCAACGGCGGCGGCGGTCTTAAACGCCGTGAGCGAGAGAACGCGAAGGAGATCACACGGTAAGAGCAAGAAGCAAAAAAAGCTCCGCACTGCCATTCAGCGGTGCCCAAACAAAGCTCCGCGACATCATACATCACGGGTGCCAGCGCCTAGGACTATCGGGAGTACCGGAGGTCCTAACGATGCCGGGAGGTCGAGGATGGCGATGGCTTTGAGTTGGAGAAGATGGGAAGCTCATTGCTCAAGACCAAGCTCCAAGCTCCACTAGCCCACTCCTGAAAATGTCACCTCACAAAGAGTTAGGTTCACTTCAGGAGATTTTGGGGGAGCTTAAAATGAGCTAGAGGTTGAGAGGGAGCCACTGGAGCAAGCCTTCACCACCGAGGGCTTCAAGCTTCTCAACAATGGCGGCCAAGTGGGGAGGTCAGAGGGAAAAGGAGCTCAAATGACACAGGCGCAAGCTTAGAGCTTGAAAGTGTGCCAAAGAAGCTACGGGAGGAACCCAAATGGGTTTTATACTTGGGAGAAGCAGGCACACGAGCTGGGGTTAAGCTCATGGTGAGCTTGGCCCATGGGTCGGTCTAGGGCTTGGACAAGACACGAGGGTGACATGGTGATAGGCTAGGCGGATCGAGAGGCGGAAGTCGACTGCATTTAATGCGGTCGAGAAAGAGATGTTATAAGGTACAGTGATGCACAGACGCATTAATTCACTGCTCAGAGCACGCATGCGTGACCAAGGAAGGAGAAGAACAGGGGAGGTCATTTTGACCGTTGGATAAGACCACGGGGAGGTCCTAGCCATCGGATCCTATTTTTGAACCGTTACGCTTAAAGGACTGGGAGGAGGTCCCAGCCACACGATTTGGAAAGGGAGGTCGAGCCCTCCGATTTCCTAACGCAGATCTTAAAGGATAAAGGTTAGGAGGTCCTAGCCTTTGGATTTACATCAAGGGCTGGACACGAGGAGGACATAGCTGCGTGTGACTTAGAGAAAACGGGGAGGTCATGGCCTTTGGATTTAAATCCAAGGCGCACAACCAAAGGGAGGTCTTAGCGCTGCTTGCAACAAGACAAGAGGTTATGGCCATCGATCAAGATCTAGTGGTGATGAGAGGGCGAGGAGGTCATGGTAGTGAGATTCATATCTAACGGCTCACGACCTCACGACGGGAGGTTTGGTGCGCTAGATTTTGAGGGAGGTCGTGGGTCAAGGATCGATCCAACGGCTACGACCTCAACAAAGTGGGAGGACCTCGCAGAGAAGGTTTGCAGAGGAGGTCGTGGCCTTAGGATTGAATCCAACGGCTACGACCTCAAGTGAGTACAAAATGGAGGTCAAGGTGGTTTGAGCTCGCGGGAGGTCGAGGCAATGGATTTTGATCCAAATGGCCAAGACCCGATGAGGTGGGAGGTCTGGCGGTATTGATCATGGAGGAGGTCGTGGCGGTTGGATGTTAATCCAACGGCCACGACCTGATCAAGGTGGATAGGAGGTCTGACGCTAAGGGAGGCGGTTGGGTTGGACACCTTTGCAAGCGGTTCAAGCCCAAGTCAAACCAGTTTATTTAGACTAATAAACAAGCCGAGACAAAAGAGGATTTATTTGAGATAGCAAATGAACTCCAAATTTGATGAAATTTTAACTGGAGCTTGCTTGACAATGAGATTAACCTTGCATAAAATTTCCCGAGGTTATTATGCAATGCATTTTTCTCAGGAAATTCATGAAGGTTGTTCAAGGATTTGTTTTACCTCCAAAATTTATCAAACAAGTTTTACAACTTGTGATATTTTTCAGAGGGGTCCCACATCAGTTTTAGGACCAAGGAAAATATTTTCCAAATGTTTGGCACAAGATTTAAGATAATTGGAAAAGGAGTTTGACTTTTGGTCAACAAGAGCTTTGTGTTTTTGGATTACACAACTCTTGGACTAGAATCACAGGAGAGATTAGGGGTTTTCAAGATGTGAGAAAAAGTTTTAATTTCTACACATATAATTATATTTGAACAAACCCTGTTTATACAGTTGGGATGTTACATAATATCACAGACAGTTCATAGCTAAAACCGTTTGTGAATTATCACAGACGGTTATTGTTAATAATCGTCTGTGATAATTCTACATATCACAGATGATTTTCAACAAAGAACCGTCTGTGATGTTTCACAGACGGTTCTTAACAATAACCATCTGCGATAATATCGCTACAACTCCCAGTTGAAGCCCGATGAGTTCCTTCGTCGCCGATACGCGCGTCTCTTCGTCGCATCCGCTTCGGCTCCCCGATGCGTCTCTTCGTCTCACGCTCCGAATTTATTCTTTGTTTTATAAAAAGGATCATCCGCCATCGAAGATGATCATCCCCACATATAGATGATCTAGTACTTATATAAAAACAGAAATTGCTGTCTTTTCTGTTTCCTTGTCGCCGGCATTGATGGCCTACCTGGCCGCACTGTACAAGCACCTCTCTCGCAGTATGTTGAACCGTGCTGCGGAAGAACATTATTTCAACAGTGTCTCCACTCCTCTGTCCGAGAATTTGCTGGAGCAGGTGACGGCCACCTTCCGCCGTCTTGACATCCTCCTCCGCCGCGTCTTCCGGGTGATCTCCCACTTTCGGTGAGTTTACCGCGTCATCGACGTGGTCCTCCAAAACGACGTTGCACGTCTCCAAGAAGTTTGTCGTCACTTGGACTACTTAATCGAGGCGGCAGGCGACCGAGTCGACCAGGCCGAGACCCCTCAAGCAAGGGAAGCGAGCATATGGGCTCAATTCTTCTTGATTCAATAGTCCGAGGGTCTTGGAGACACTTTCGAACAGCGCGTCGTGGTGGGCGATTTCGAGCTTCGTTCGATTCTGAAACGTCCGCCCCCGACGCCGCCGCCTACGAAGTATTGAAGACGGAGATAGCAGCCTACTTCCGCCACTAGAAAAACTGTGTTATATGTTGAAAATTCCAAAATGTAAAAAAAAAAGTTTGGAGGTGAAGTTACAATATTAATTATATGTTGAATTATTACTCTCTCTCTCTCTCTCTCTCTCTCTATATATATATATATATATATATATATATATATATATATAGTTCTCGTAGTCTCCAACCACTTTGGGAAATGCGTCCACTTGATATGAGAAGGATGAGGCAGTAGCCACGAACAACCTCATTGAGCCCATGCAAGTTTAAAAAGTATGGATGTAAGAACATCGGGACATCTAATTACGGATGTTGTCGAAAAGTAATTGGTTGCTTGTCGCTATGTTGAGAAAGTAAAGTGGATTATATGCTACTCGACTGGTTAGTTGTCGATCATCTATCGCAACTTCAATTCTTGAGTATGTAATTGTCTTTAAACTTTCTCAACATAGCGAACCAATTACCCATCGACAACATCTAGGTGGATGTCCTGATGATCTCCTTGCATTCATACTTTTTAAACTTGAGACTCAATGAGGTTGCTCAGGGTCATTGCCTCGCCCTTCTCATGTTATGTGGACGATCCTCAAGTGGCCGAGAGACTATGAACAATATATATATATATATATATATATATATATATATATATATATATATATATATATATATATACCGTTTTAATGGCATAAGCCACCGCTAGGGCTTTATAGAGAAAGTCATCACGACGGTTTGATTAATAACCGCTCAGTGAAAGTATGAATCATGATTTATTTAAAACCGCCATGATGACCTCATGTCATCACTAACTCATAAACTCATACGGCTCACGAAACCGTTTGTGGTTACGTTTGTGGTTACGTTTTTTAACCGTCTGTGAATACTTTTTTTTTTGTAGTAGTGACCTTCTTTCTAAAGCTAGCTAGGCTACAACGTCCAACATACATGATGGCGAATGACACGCGGATCTGTGTCAGTTAATTGAGATTGATGCATGCAATTTATTTAATGAAGCTAGGTCAATCGCTTCGCTTAATTAGGACTTACCACTAGCAAGGAAGGAAGGAGTCTGACACAAACTAGCCCGGTTCGAGCCAACGGAGAATTCCGGTGCCGACTGCCGAGGACGGAGAATTCTTTCGGTCTAGTGCGGCGAGCGAGAGAATTCTTCCCCCAGCTTTGCCTAACAGAGACAGAATTCTTCCCCAGCTTTGCCTAACACAGAGAGAGGAGAGAGAGAGAGAGACGTGAGGCTTTACAAAGAGATATTCAGAGAGAGAGAGAGACGTGAGAATATTCCGTTGGCACCTCACACGTAAGTACGCCTGAATGAGCGTCAGAATGTCATGGATTCATTCTTGGTTTCTGCCGTTTCACTTCACACAAGTGCAGCAACTGTATAATGCTAGCCCGGTTCCGAGCCAACGGTTCACCGAGGTCACGGTCAGGATTTAAACATAGCAAGCAGCGACATATGTTTGACATTACAAAAGGAAAAAAATAAATAAATGTCCGTTAATTTGCTCCAACGTATCACGGATAACGAAACATTACAACGTATTTTCGGCAACACGGAAGTCATTTCAATTTAGCTCTACGACTACCGAGCAAATTTGCAGGAGATATTGTGAGGGGGAGGAGAAGGGGCGCTTACCTCGGTGGCGGTGGCAAGCTCTCGGACTGGGCATCGGCGACGGCGAGCGGGATGGGCCGACTGGGTTGGGCCATTGGGCTAAAAAGCTGGCTATTTGGTCTTCTTATATTTCGGATAACCCGTTTCGTATTTGACGGATATTGGGCCTACTGTATTCGTTTCCGAAAAAAATCGTATTAGTTTTCGATCCAAGAAAAACCCACAATCCGAATTCGTTTTCGTCTGGATCGGCTGGAAACTATCCGATCCGTTTTCACCTCTATCTACGACCAGCAGTAGTCGATGAGGGTTGGTAGTCAACGGGCGAAGACGCGGGGCACGGTTGGTTTGAGCATGAAGGCATCCAGACGCAATCCCGGCCCGGCATATAGATGCGTGCAAGGAATGTATCGATGCTAGTGGTGGCCAAACGGGCTGCCTAGCACGGCACGGCCTGGGCCTGTGCCGGCCCAGCATGATTAGGTCCAGCACAGCCAGACTGTTTGCCTGTGAGGGCCATGCTGTGTTAGCTCGTGGGTCAGAGTGCAAACCCAAGCACGGCACACCGGCACCTCAGGTCGTGCCAGCCCGGCCTGCTACAGTGCCTAGCACGATTAAAGCCAGGAGCCAGCCGTGCGGCATGGCACGGCCTAGGCTTGTGCCGGCCCAGCACGATTAGGCCCGACACGGTCAACCTGTTTACCTGTGCGGGCCATGCCGTGTTGCCCCGTGGGCCGGGAGTGTCCACCCAAGCATGGCACGCCAGCACCTCAGACCGTGTCGGGCCGACCCGCTACAGTGCCCAGCACAATTAAAGCCAGGAGCCAGCGTGCAACATGGCACGGCCTGGGCCTATGCCAGCCTGGCACTGTCGTAGGGGCGGCCCACCGGCCCCACGGCACAGGCAGCGCACCAGGGGGTTCTCGGAGGACACGACGATGCTTCAGGGGTGCCCCACAGGTGACCCCGAAGGAAGACCCCCGGAGGGGCCTCGAGGTCCTCGGAGATGCTTCCGGAGGCTTCGGAGGCGAACCCGAAGATGACCTGCGGAGGGGCCCCGGAGGTTCCGAGGAGGTCCCCGAAGTCTCCGGAGGGGCCCCCGAGGGCCTGTAGGCGTGACCAAGGTACCTCCGAGGCCCCCCGGGCCCCTGAGGGGCCTCAGAACCATCATCGATGGGCGCGACAAAGGTGGACCGGGCTCATCGCCCAGGTGGACCGGGTCTAGAAGAGTCCACCATGCGCCAAGGGCTACACCTAGGGTTGAAGAAACCCCTGCTACCCCTATGATAGTTGTACCTTTGTAGGGGTGTGTGCGTAATTTCATGTGCCTGGTTAGATGGGCTATAAATAGCCTTCTTCCCCCATCATGTAAAGGGAGAGATATGTAACAAAAATTCTGACAATCAATACAAACACATTCCTAGTCAGAACCCCTTCCTCGGGACCCTTCGGCCCTTCATTCCAAGCTCGGGGTCCCCTTTATTCACCTATCTCGTCTTTTACTACGACAGTGCGATTAGGCAAACACCGCCAAATTGGTTTACCTATCTGCAGTCGTCTTTGTCACTCGTGGCTGGGTGCCAACCAAAGGAAGGTACGCTGGCACCTCGAACCATGCAGGTGACCGCTTCTGGCTCAAAGACAATTAAAACCAGAGCTAGCCGTCTACGGACTCCCAACCAAGACGTGTCCCATCGCCACCTCCTCGGCTCGGCCACCACTGCCATTGTATTCTTATACATTCATTGTGTTTACAACAATAAAAAGGTCTTCGTTTTTTATAGCGTTCTCATATCATCTTCCCAGATAAGCTCGATAGGAAACCCCATGTTCCGATCATCGACAGACACCGGTGCTTTTGTGGCGGTAAGGTCACGGTGGTATCCTCACTTGTCAAGTGTTTGGACTGCAGAGGCTTTTGCTGTTCACGATGGGTTGCATCTTGCATTGGATTGAGAGGCTGATAAGGTGGTTATTGAAAGTGATTGCCAAAACCCTTGTGGAATGCTCGTAAGTTCCATAGATCGGAGTTTTCCGCCATTCTTAATGAGGCTCAGGAGCTGAGTAAGAGTTTCGTGTTTTTTGATATTGTTTTATGCTAGCCGAACGGTTAATTTTGCTGCTCATTTATGTGCTAAACAGACTGTAGCGCGTAGTCAATTGTGCACTTGGATTAACCAAGAGCCTGAGTTCTTGTGTAACTGTCTACCTGATGATTGTACTCTTACTTATGAGTAATGAAATATGAGCTCACGAACATCCATCTCGTAGCTAGGCAGCTCAAAGCTGGTGCCCCGGTTGAAATCAATATCATCACTCATAAGTAATTGCAAATCGCCACCGGTTTGCACAAACAAACTTACTAAAAAGACACGGTCCCTAAACGTAACTTTGACTATTTATAAAACCTAATAAAATTATATTATTATAAAAGTATTTTTTGAGACAAATCTATACACATCACTTTTATATGTCTAATCTAAATATTTAAAAAGATATTGATAGTCAAATTTTATAATTTTTGACTGCATGTGACCAAAACGACTTTCTTTTGTAGCGGTTTTGTGGCGGCAGGAGGAGGGAGTAAATAAAAACAATTGACTCAATCCGCTTGAACGAATCGGATTGGATTCCGACTTGCTCCCATCCAATGATCCGTACAAGTATCTGGAGTGGCTGATCTTAACCTGTACGTGGGTGCGTCGTCGAGCGCTGCCTGGAAAGAGCAGGAATAGAACATTCTTCTAGCCCGGCCCCTATGTGAATCTGATCGCTTCATCACCATCCGATCGTGATCAAGTGACCTGGAGATAGCCCCATAAAAGTTCCGGGGCCCTGCCTCAATCGCCCCAAGCTCAAGACAAAGCGTATGGAACATACTAGTAGTATGACAAAGGATCCACCTCCTTCTCTTCTCTCTCGGAGAACGTAGAGAACATATATTCTGTGGTCGGTAATATAAAAATAGAGATATCTAGGAATGTTGGGGGTATGTCTCCGTACGTATCTCACAAGTTGACACGTATTGCACCATGAACGATGACAAGAATGAAGAAAACAAGAGCCGGAGTGTCACCTTTTCTGAAAAGCTGCTTTCGACAGAGCTGAGCAGTTGAGTTGAAGATATTTGATGTTTGGCTATCTGATTTTTAGGTATACTGGCTGCAGCTTCTGATATAGGAAATATCCGAAACACCCATGAGAACAGTAATAGCTTATTTGATGCCGTTTAACGGCAATTAACGCAGCTTCGCCTAAGAAGACATGTTTCTGCAATGAGAGGTGTCTTTCTTGTGTCCATCTACAGAGTACGTTTTTGCACTAGGAAGGCGTATTCTTGTAGCTGCAAGTGTAACCCATCCTTTTGCAATGTCCATAGGAAGTCTCCTGCTTTCCGTTTCGGCAAAGCTTCAAACCTACTCTCAAAAAAACTTCAAACCTTCACTTCCGCGTAGGTAGAAGTAAAGATTCAACCTATGAGGTGCATCAGTTCATCGGATGGACCAAGTTTCTTTAATCATATTGATATGTCCAGGCTTAAAACGAGCACACGCTCATCCCAATCAATCGTCGGGGGGGGGGGGCATTTCAACCAGCATTTGCTCATCTAGAAAAAACCAATATCAAACTAATAATAGTACACGAAGTCATGAATACTAGGACAAGCATTTTCGTTCACAATGACAAGGCAATTCTCTATTCTAAATTCTGAAGAACACTGATCCACAAGTTGACCTCTGAATTTATTTACTCCCTCTCGCACGGCCCCGCCCGCCCGCCTCCCTCCTTCCTCCTCCGCCGCCCTCCCCCTTCCTCCTCCTTGCCTCCCACCTCCCCCTCCTCCTCCCTTGGCCCCTGGATCTAGCTCCTCCGCTCGCATCCGGCTCCCTTCCTCCTCCGCTGGCCTCCTCCCTCTCCTCCGACCATGCCGCTCTCCTCCTCCTCCTCCTTTCTTGCCCCTCAAATTTCACCAGATCTGGATCTGGCGCCTGGTCCAAGGCCCTCCCTCCTCCTCCGCCGGCCTCCTCCCCCAAGCCACCAGCCTCCTCCATTGACCATGCCGCCAAACCCTCCCACCAAATGCATGGCGGCCCCAAATCCTAGTCATTGCCAAGATCTTTTTTCTTTTCATTTTGTTGTAAAGGTATTGTTTTGTAATAATTGTTTATTTATTAATTATTTATTGTAATAATTATACATTGCAATAATTGTTTATAATAATTACTTATTGTAATAATTGTTTTTAATAATTGTTTATTGTAATAGTTATTCATTGTAATAATTGTTTTTAATAATTATGTATTGTCATAATTGTTTTAAATAATTATTTGTTGTAATAATTATTTATATAATAATTGTTTATCATAATAATTGTCTTTAATTACATTAATTGTGTTGATTGTTGTTCATTGTGGTATATTGTCGTTACATGCGATCAATTGTGGTAGTCATCGTTCATTGCAGTCAATTGCATGTATTGCACTTGGATCTTTTATAAGCGATCCAGAAAAACGATTCGATCTACGAGCGTCGTTCTCGACGATTACCTTCTCAATCCGTGCAGGCCGGAGAGCGTAGTTGTGCTGATAACGTGTTGAGGAACCGTCGCTGGCGAGTCCAGTCCGAACGATCACCTCGTAGACGGAAGTCGATTCACACAAAACAATCAAGAACATAATAGTAGATTAAACACAGAGATATAGGGAGGCTTCTTTCTTCTCTTTATTTCTCTTCCACAAAAACACGTACAAGAGTTGGAATCCCCTACTTTATACAGTCTACGAGGTGAATGAGGAGCTCACCATAGACTAGACCTGCGAAGTTTGGGTCCGGATTCTTAACACTGCTGACCTTGTTTATCCGCAGTGTAATTAAAATGCCATCTCCGATCCTCAAATGTAAAGAATAAAAGCAAAAGACGTCTCTGGCAAATAAACGGGAAAAGAAATGTTATCTCCTGTTGTTAACTTAAGCATCAAGCATGCCCGTGACGACATATTGGCGAAAAAGAAGAGACAAGAGAGAGAGAGAGAGAGAAACTGATCGGGAGACCCCTTCTTCAAATGGGGCCAGCTGTTGGTCCAAAGCTACTAGTAGTAGAATGAAATGTTTGTGCTTGCTATACTGTTCATTTTTTTCTTCTGCAAAAAGAAGGGCTTATTATCAACAGCACACTTTGTATATCTACTTGGTTTCTAGTGATGGCCCAAACCGTTCCTGCTTACTACTCCTACTGTGCACATTGATCGATCATCTGTTGTTGCGTTGTTAAACCCCAAAATCTGGCAAGACAAAGGAGGTGTTTAGGACGGTTTCGGTTTCAGCTTTTCGCCCAAAAAAGCCGAAAGCCATCCCAAACGGTGGGCTTTTTTTGACCAGTTTTATCGGAAGCCGAAAGCCGTCCTACACGTGAAAAAGCCGAAAGCCGCTGCGGGGCGGATTCCCACCACCCCTTCCGAATTTGCCCCCGAACTTGCGTGGTATTTACCCGCTTTTGCCATTCAACAAAACCACCAACCCTTCGTCCCCCGCCGCACACACTGTCTGCCCGCCTCCCTCCTCTCGAGAGCTGCCTGCCCGCCTCCCTCCTTCCTTCTCCGCCGCCCTCCTCCTTCCTCCTCCTTTCTGCCAAGGCCTCCCTCCTCTTCCTCGGTCCTCGATCTGGCGCCTCACCGACCTCCTCCTCTCCTCGACGATGTCGCCTCCTCCTCCTCATCCACCACATCGCCTACCTTGGCCCCGCCAACTCTGATCTGGCGCCACTCAGCCCAGCCTCCTCCTCCTCCTCCTTCCCGAGCCACCGGCCTCCTCTATTGACCCCGCCGCCAAACCCCTCTCCCACTAGTGGCGGCGGGGGCCCAAACCCTAGCCGTCGTCACTTTTTTTCTTTTCTTTTTGTTGTAAATGTATTATTTTGTAATAATTGTTAATTAATTAATTAATTAATGTAATAATTATTCATTGTAATAATTGTTTTTAGTAATTATATATTGTCATAATTGTTTTTAATAATTATTTGTTGTAATAATTATTTATCGTAATAATTGTCTTTAGTTACATTAATTGTGTTG
The DNA here is from genome assembly GCA_036346405.1 of Phyllostachys edulis. Lineage (NCBI taxonomy): Eukaryota > Viridiplantae > Streptophyta > Magnoliopsida > Poales > Poaceae > Phyllostachys > Phyllostachys edulis. The sequence continues at coordinate 415,907 of CM070554.1, read as the reverse complement.
ATTGTTGTTAATTGCGCTATATTGTCATTACATGCGATAAATTGCGGTAGTCATCGTTCATTGCAGTCAATTGCGTTAATCGTCGATAATTACAGTATATTGTCGTTAATCGTCGTTACATACGATCAATTGCGTTAGTCATCGTTCATTGTGGTATATTGTCGTTAATTGTCGTTACATGCGATCAATTGCGGTAGTCATCGTTCATTGCAGTCAATTGCATGTATTGCACTTGGATCTTTTATAAGCGATCCAGAAAAACGATTCGATCTACGAGCGTCGTTCTCGACGATTACCTTCTCAATCCGTGCAGGCCGGAGAGCGTAGTTGTGCTGATAACGTGTTGAGGAACCGTCGCTGGCGAGTCCAGTCCGAACGATCACCTCGTAGACGGAAGTCGATTCACACAAAACAATCAAGAACATAATAGTAGATTAAACACAGAGATATAGGGAGGCTTCTTTCTTCTCTTTATTTCTCTTCCACAAAACACATACAATAGTTGGAGTCCCCTACTTTATACAGTCTACGACGTGAATGAGGAGCTCACCATAGACTAGACCTGCGAAGTTTGGGTCCGGATTCTTAACACTGCTGACCTTGTTTATCCGCAGGCAGAATTAAAAATGCCATCTCCGATCCCCTCGAAACAGAAAGAATAAAAGCAAAAGACGTCTCTCGCAAATAAACGGGAAAAGAAATGTTATCTCCTGTTGTTAACTTAAGCATCAAGCATGCCCGTGACGACATATTGGCGAAAAAGAAGAGACAAGAGAGAGAGAAACTGATCGGGAGACCCCTTCTTCAAATGGGGCCAACTGTTGGTCCAAAGCTACTAGTAGTAGAATGAAATGTTTGTGCTTGCTATACTGTTCATTTTTTTTCTTCTGCAAAAAGAAGGGCTTATTATCAACAGCACACTTTGTATATCTACTTGGTTTCTAGTGATGGCCCAAACCGTTCCTGCTTACTACTCCTACTGTGCACATTGATCGATCATCTATTGTTGCGTTGTTAAACCCCAAAATCTGGCAAGACAAAGGAGGTGTTTGGGACGGTTTCGGTTTCAGCTTTTCGCCCAAAAAAACCGAAAGCCATCCCAAACGGTGGGCTTTTCTGACCAGTTTTATCGGAAGCCGAAAGCCGTCCTACACGTGAAAAGCCGAAGTCATGGGCGGATTCCCACCACCCCTTCCGAATTTGCCCCCGAACTTGCGTGGTATTTACTCGCTTTTGCCATTCAACAAAACCACCAACCCTTCGTCCCCCCTCACCAGACACTGTCGCCCGCCTCCTCCTCTCGAGAGCCCCGCCTCCTCCTTCCTTCTCCGCCTCCTCCTTCCTCCTCACTTTCTTGCCGCCTCCCTCCTCTTCCCTCGGTCCCTGGATCTGGCGCCTCCGCCGGCCTCCTCCCTCTCCTCCGACGATGTCACCCTCCTCCTCCCTCATCCACCCGCGCCACTGCCTCCCTTGGCCCCGGCCAAATCTGGATCTGGCGCCTTCACTCGCGTCCAGCTCCCTCCTCCTGCCTCCTTCCCCGAGCCACCGGCCTCCTCTATTGACCCCGCCGCCAAACCCCTCTCCCACTAGTGGCGGCGGCGGCCCAAACCCTAGCCGTCGTCGCCTCTTTTTTCTTTTCTTTTTGTTGTAAATGTATTGTTTTGTAATAATTGTTTATTAATTAATTAATTATTGTAATAATTATTCATTGTCATAATTGTTTTTAGTAATTATGTATTGTCATAATTGTTTTTTGTAATTATTTGTTGTAATAATTATTTATCGTAATAATTGTCTTCAGTTACATTAATTGTGTTGATTGTTGTTAATTGCGCTATATTGTCGTTAATTGTCGTTACATGCGATAAATTGCGGTAGTCATCGTTCATTGCAGTCAATTGTGTTAATTGTCGATAATTGTGGTATATTGTCGTTAATCGTCGTTACATATGATCAATTGCGTTAGTCATCGTCCATTGCAGTCAATTGTGTTAATCGTCGTTAATTGCGATAGTTAACGTCAATTGCATTAATTGTTGTCAATTGCGTCGTTAATTATAGTCAATTGTCGTTAGTTTTCGTTAAATGTTTTTAATTGTGTTAAAAGATATCAACAAGCCATTATTGTCCTCAATGGTATTTAAGATATTTTTTATCTCGAAAATTATGACGATCTACTTAAAAACCGATACTAAACATAAAATCTCTTCACCAATAGTTTAGCCGTGCAAAGATCAAGAAGATCTGTCGAAACCGTTTTTCAAAAAAACTACAGTAGTGCCAAAAAGGCCCAAAGAGGGACAGGTAAGTATAGTTGTATAATCTGCCGTAAAAAAGTGTGCTACTCCGAATATTGCCCCCGGTGCCCTCGAAAGAAAAGGGTAAAACAAATTAATTAATCAGTGTAGTCAGGCAAATCCTTTCAGAAGAAACAGCAGTAAATCCTCAAAAAAAATGAACCACTCTTGGGCATTGAAAAGTGAGCGACTTTGTTAGATAAACATATATCTGAATTAACGCAGTAAGGCAAATCCCATGAACAACACGGAATAACGCGTAGATCTTCTGAGAATCAAAACCTTGAATAGGCTGTTGATATTTTCGTATCGAGAACGGGAAACAGATTAATACTGCATTTGGAGGCAAGGAGTGATTTGTGCAAATATTGGATCATATCCGCAGTGAGAATGGCAATTGAATCGGTAACTGGTATAGTAGTAGTAGGAGGAGGAGGTAGAATCTGCAGGTTGATACGCACAGCAATCCTCTAAAAAAGATACGCACAGCAATAGCGATGAGAGCTTCATCTTCTTCGTCAGTTTGGCAGAAGGAATTGGCCGTGCAGGACGTTGGGATGAATATACGCGGCCGAAGGAAACCAAGTACTCCGAGACGCGTACCCGTGTCCTTGGCGGATCTCCGTACACGTGGACGGAGGAGGGGCTAACGTGGCGCCCACCGGAAAACCTCCTCTCCTCTCCTCTCCTCTCCTCTCCCGTGCTGGCTCTGGCTGGCTGGCTGGCTATATATGGCTGACTGCGACTGCGAGGGCGAGGCACAGCGCACACACAACTCAACACAGGGCATTCACAGTTCGCAAGCCAAACAAACAAACAAGCAAGCTCCCCTCCATACCATCCCCCCTCCTCTTCTCCATACCCGAATCCTTCCCATTCCATCTCGATTCCAATAGAAAACAATACATACTTTGGATTGATTGTCGGGAGGAGGAGGAATTAAGAAGAAGAGCTGAGATGGTTTCGGCGGTGCTTAGGACCATCCTGGTGACGGGCGGCGCCGGCTACATCGGCAGCCACACCGTCCTGCAGCTGCTCGAGCAGGGCTTCCGCGTCGTCGTCGTCGACAGCCTCGACAACGCCTCCGAGGTCGCCCTCGTCCGCGTCGCCGAGCTCGCAGGCCACAACGGCAAGAACCTCGAGTTCCACAAGGTCGGTACCTTCCTTGTTTCATTTTGCTCTCGATTCTTTCCTGTTTCGACCATTTCGATTCTCGAGTTTGGGGGTTCGTAAAGTTCGTTCCTTTCTTCCTTCCTTGGGAGAGCCAAGAAAAAACGAACTCGGCAAGTTATTTTCTATTGGAGAGAGAATTGTCCTGTCCCGGTTTTGGGGGTGGGTTATCATCAGATTGATTTCGCGGCGGTTTTGCAGGGTAGTTGATCATCCTTTAATTACTCGGGGGTGTTTTTTTTTTTGGTTTCTGGGATGGCGGTTACAATATACTATGTTTGTTCGTTTGTTTGTTTTTTTTCAAGGGAAACGAACAAAATGAAATTAATAGCACCGCCGCCACCGAGATGCGGATCGCCCGTGCTATTGTTTGTGGGTGACCGGCGCCGCTCTAGAAGACTCGAATCACCAATCTAATTAATCTATCGGTGGATTATCGGGAGGCTCTGTTTTGCTTCTTCTTGCGGTTGTTAGTTACTGGTACGGTCCGGCCGGTGGGTGGGTCACACCATCGCCATGGCCTGGCGCCTGCGAGATGAGATTCTCAGTTTTGCTTGGGTTTGGTTCCGTGGGAAGCAAGGCCACGGTGTTGGTGGGCATGGGGATGCGTGCGCTAATCTGGGACGGAAGGATTCGAACCTCCGAGTAACGGGCCAAAACCCGCTGCCTTACCACTTGGCCACGCCCCATTTCTGATTTTATGCGACACTAATAAACACTATTATGTTTATTTGTTATTCGTCAATCCCATTTCAATTACATAGAGTAGAGTAGGATTGGCCTGTAATACAGAACCTATCCTGTAGGTGTAACCTTTCGCTCAATACTCAAATCTACAATTGAAGCATCTAAGGCCGCATCAATCGAGAATACACAACGGAAGGAATTGTTAGTTCACCTCACCATCCCCAAGCGTGGGTTTCCTTTACTAATTTTGTTCTCTATGCGAACCCCCTCTCTTTCTTGTAAAACTGAGGTGTAGGTAGGGCTAAAAAAAGAGAGTCAAATCGCACCATCTCTATAATAAGTAAATGCCCTTTTTTCCCTGAGGTTGTTGGAATTATTCGCAATAAAATATTGGCTACAATTGAAGAGGTCTTATCAATGAAATTTCCATTTATACGGGATCTAGGCATAATTCCCAACCCATTCTATATAGAATTGTTTTCATTTCTTCACATAATAACATAAAAACAAACACATTTGATTCTTATAAATCGATCGATCCATATGCTCTAAATGGATAAGAGAGGTATGGATTTTCCGCTCAGCTCAAATTGTCTCCTTTTCCTTCTGTTTGGACAAGAAGAGATATGAAATATTTGACTAAGATTGGATTTCATTCCACTTTTCTATTTCTCAACAATAATTTCTCTCATCAGCTATTTGGCGTTTTCAAAGTCATTAATTGTCTCATACCCTTTTTTAGATTTCGATTGTATGGCGTAGCGTACCTTATGCAAACAGAATTCTAGAGTTCCTCTATTTTATTATGGAATAAGAAGAATTCTTCCATTCTCTTTTTCTTTGGTTTGGAAAAACCCAAACTAAAACTTTTCGAGGGAGCAGAATTCCTAGTAAAAAAATCCTGAATCCTTCCACTTAGATGAAAAGGAATTTTTCCAATAGAACCATGGAACCCCGAGCTCCGGAGCCCAATCCCAACCCCAATCCCAACGAAGCATAGCAGCTGCGGCCGTCGACTGCGCTGCGGAAAGACGTGGATGTGGATGTGGATGCAGCAAGAGGAGTCTCTGCTTCGGCTTGGCCTGCCCTCGGTTGGATGCATGATTTGATGCCGCACGTCGCTCTCGCTCTCTGCTCTGCTTCCCTTCCCTTCTCTCGGCAACTCAAAATCAAGTGCACGTCTTCCGGCGCTTTTTAGCATGTCCATTTCTCTCTTGCTTTGTTTTCTTCTCCAGACTCTTCTTAACTCACACCCGCCTGCCTGCTTTGGGCACCAGCTCATATACGGAATCCGCATATACATATATATATTGAAACGAAGGCAGGAGCTAAAAGGTTTACAAGCAAAATAAGAAAAAAAAATATAGAGGGAGCGAGACACACTCGGCCGCTGAGGGGCTCGGACTACACGCGAAGTAGCGACTCAAAATCGCGGAACGTCCTTTTCCTTTGCTCAAATCGTCTCTTTGGTTTGCGCTGCTACCTCTTCTACCGTGGCCTATTTATTCTGAAAAACTCTTCGGTTTTGCTCTTTCCAAACATTCCACGTGATGTAAATTGCTGTGCTATTGAATTCACGTCTTAGAGCTTTTAGGAGAGCGTTGGAGGCTTGGTGCCACGAGTCGATGATGCAGGAGTAGTCGGAGGGTTGGGAACGATGCAGAACGTCAAAGTTGTACCACCCTAGCATCAGGGTCCACACAGCCAAAGCAAAAGGGCAGCAAAGGCAAAGGTGATGCCCTGTTTCATGGTGATTGTTACAAAGCGGACAAGATTGATGATGAGGCCAACCTCGGATCGCTAGATTATCGGCCATTAGGATATTGTTTTGGACTAAGGTCCAAGCGAAAAATTTGCGTTTGTTTTTTGCCCTTGCTTTCCATATGATTCCAGTGCGGTAGGTTTCGTAGGTCTCTCGGAACTGCGCAAGATACGCCGATTTGCAAGTGTACTGTCTGTGAGAGCACATGTCAGGTGGTTCTGCGCTGTCCTTTTTTCTAAGCGGAAGAACCCAAGTTGGTTGGCAGTTGGCACAACGTACAATCAACTCGAGAACGTTTCCAAATTATGATTTTGAAATGTTTCAGCTTCCCAAGCTTCGATTTTTATACTTTGTTACTCAAATCCATTTGAATAGCAATTTTGCAAATGTTCCTCTACTACCTGCATTTTCTGAGCCCATTCTCACGTACTCATTCTAACTGCTGCAGGTTGACCTTCGTGACAGGAGAGCACTGGAGGAAATCTTCTCTTCGCAAAGGTACGAAGGCTTTCCTAATTGATTTCAAGTCGAATCGCGCTGAGTTGAGTGGAAAGAAGCAAAGCCTCTCGCACTTTTTTTGGGTGTCATCGGAGTTAAAGAGGAGCCTCTCCTCTGTCCCAGGACATAATTATTAAGATAACAAACGTGGTTAACAATAATTAGCGTCATACTCCTATCCTACATGTCAACCATAGTTCTCGGGGAGAGAGCCTGCTCTTGGCCGGCGGTTTCAGGCATTAATGATCTTGTGTACTAGCAGTATACTATACTTGTCAGGAAGAAGAGCTGGCCGAAGCAGTACTTTCGTTTTTCTTAGTGACATGCCTTCATACTCCAAATAATTAGTGTCTTCATTCTCCAAATGGAGCGAGTACCTAGTAGTTTGTGGTGGGAATCAAGTTCTGGACCTGCTTGCCAGGCGAATCTGGTGCTTCACCGGTTTGCAGGCGTTTATTACGGTAGGTGTCATCCGAGCGTTGTTGAATGATTGATTTCTCCAGAGCTGGAAAGTTGTCTCTAGTGGTTATGCTCATGCATATTCTCCATTCACAGTTGTCCAGCATAGACCTGCTCTCTATCAATATCAGTAGCTTAAAATAATTATTATTGGAGCTGGAGGGGCTCTTCCTCTTGTGTTCCGCAGAGGCCGTGAACTCCGGGATGCTAGTTTGTGTCCTCGCCGTCAGAACCTTGCTTGTTTAGCCACAAGTGTTGCTCATTGTGGCGGTCCTCCTAAGATTCTGGTTTTTCGGTGCTTGACTAAAACATTGCATTGCATTGCATTGCAGGTTTGAGGCTGTCATTCACTTTGCTGGGCTGAAAGCTGTTGGCGAAAGCGTGCAGAAGCCCCTGCTTTACTATGACAACAACCTCAATGGCACAATTACTCTTCTGGAGGTGATGGCTGCACATGGTTGCAAGAAGGTACACTAGCCCAAGCCTTTTCTTTTCATCTGGCTTGTGCATTTTTAAAGAGCTCTTTATTGGTTGGGCCTCCTTTGCATTGCTGGGTCACAGGATACCAGTGTTGCTGCTGGACCAGGTGCCCTTCGTCATGCAGCTAAGCTGTAAATTTGTGTCGCGGAGCCAGGCATGGCATGATATCCGTCACAGGACTCATCTTAAATTTGCTGGTCCCAGCTTTTGTTTTGCTGGATGTGTTTTTAGGCCATCTAGCCTTTCTATTTCGTACTGGGATCTGTATCTAGGGCGATTTTTTTCAGGGTAAAATATGAATCAGAAACTGCCAATTGGTTTTTGTTCAGTTGTGTCTGTAGACTGGACTGTTTAAGTCGTTACTCCGCATTCTGCATAATTGCAGCAAGGTTGAGTATGTACGCATTAGATCAATACATCTGAATTTTCTGAATGCTAAGTGAACATCTTCTTCTTCTTCTTTTTTTATTCTTTCCAGTTGGTGTTCTCTTCATCGGCAACCGTATATGGGTGGCCCAAGGAAGTGCCCTGCACAGAAGAATTCCCCCTTTGCGCCATGAACCCCTATGGGCGAACCAAGGTTCTTTTCTATCTCCCACTTGGGCCGTTCATTTATTGTCTCGTCAGACTTTGTGCAAAAATTCTAATGTCTCGCTACGATTCTGTGCAGCTTACCATTGAGGATATCTGCCGTGATCTCTATCGCTCAGACACTGACTGGAAGATTATCCTGCTTAGATACTTCAACCCTGTCGGAGCTCACCCAAGTGGATACATTGGTGAAGACCCCTCTGGGATCCCAAATAACCTGATGCCCTATGTTCAGCAAGTAGCTGTTGGGAGGAGGCCTGCGCTTACAGTTTATGGAACTGACTACAACACCAAGGATGGAACTGGGGTATGTATGCATGTTTGCTCTATTCTTGGATTGTCATCTAATCCGTAATCAATCACTCAAGCGTAGCCAGAATCTTGTGCATTTGTTTTCTGCATGCTCTGATAATTGCTATGTAAAACACTTGGCAGGTACGTGATTATATCCATGTTATCGATCTGGCTGACGGCCACATAGCTGCCTTGAGGAAGCTCTATGAAGATTCTGATAAAATAGGTGCATAAACTTGCTCCCATGGTTTAATGGTAGTTTACCGTGCAGCCAGCACATAAAACAAACGATGCTCTCTTTTAGTCTGCTATTATATATCACAAGTGAAGGAGTGTTCTGATGTGTAGTAATGAAATGTAATCCAGGATGTGAAGTGTACAATCTCGGTACCGGAAAGGGAACATCAGTCCTGGAAATGGTTGCTGCATTTGAGAAATTTTCTGGAAAGGTAACTTGTTGAGAAGTACGATCATTTCCGAAGCGATGGTGGTAGGTCATGAGTTGGCGATGCTTGGTGATGATATCCTGATAATGTCTATTTGTCCCCAACCTGTACAGAAAATCCCGCTCATTTATGCTGGACGAAGGCCTGGAGATGCTGAGATCGTTTATGCTGCAACTGCCAAAGCTGAGAAGGAGCTGAAATGGAAGTAAGTACTCCATTCTTGTTTGGTTGCCAGTATCTCGTCCTCCTAATCCTAAACTTGCCTTGACGTGTATGAATCGGATCAACAGGGCCAAGTACGGGGTGGAGGAGATGTGCAGAGACCAGTGGAATTGGGCAAGCAAGAACCCGTACGGATATGGATCGCGCGAGAACGGCCATTGAAAGACAGGCGTCCATCATCTGATTCCGATAGAAGCAAAAACCAACTAGTAACTTATATACAGTTGCCATGCATCCTCATCGTAAAGAAAGAAGAAAATAAGACTGCTTCGAGTACTAATCCGATGGCCGCGTTGCATAGGGATTAGGGAGTCGGGGCCAGGTCCGTCCATCTTATTAGTCTCCTTAGGTCTAACCTCCATGGCAGAAGGAATAAACCGATGTAATATTTTGCCGACCGTGGAATAACAATTACATATGGTATTTTCTTGATTCATCAGATCAGAGTGTCCATTGATTACTGCGAAATCCTTTCGCCAGAACTGTGCAGTCTGGAACGCGATCAACTGAGCTGTGTATCTGGGAAGATTGACGAATATGTAGATGCCCGGCATCTCGTACCTCGTGGACTAGTGCTCTGGCTTCTTTTGTAAGAAGAGCAGCAAAAAATATGAAAGAACCATCGCGGCATTGTGTATGGTAGCAAGTTTCAGCAAAGCTGAAATCGGCCTAAAGATTAGGCTTTTAGTCCACATGTTACCGTCTTTTGTGTGTACGCATTAATTTCTGTGACAATTTTGGTCCTAGTTACTAGTACAAACATTAATCCATGTGTGTTTGCAGGATGACAATGCCCACCAAAACCAAAGCAGAACCCAGGATAGATTAGATTAGACCATCGGCTTTAGGAACATAAAAGCCCAAGTAGAGCACGAGAAACTGCATCTCCTCCTCCACCGTACCTCAACTCAGACCGAAAGAGATACCACTACTAGTACATGCGATGCAGTCACGGGCATATAATAATTAATTAATCACCTTTTATCTTCGTATACATACGAAGCACAATGAATGAATTATTATTCTGATTTATTCGTTATTCAGTTAAACCTAACAAAACCTGTGTACCTATTAGGCTAATAACAGATTTGTCCTGCTTTATCGAATTCGAGGTATATTCGCATGAACGCGTCCGCGTCTTTTTGTTGCAAATTCGAATACGAAGAATTCGAACAGTATAAGGACTGGTGTAAATACCGCATGCCTCTCGGTCGGAGTTCGGGATTCTTCAAAGAGTCACTGTACGTCGATTCGGATATATATCCTGTCTCGTGTAGGATAGTCCCATAACATCTGACCCAAACCCCGCGACCTGCTATGCTAGCGCGGCACGCTCCTTGCCCACGGCTTCCCCCTTGCGTGCCGAGCCAGCCCCCTCGCCCGGCTCCCTGACCCGCGCGACACGCCCCTCCCCTCCCCGACCCTCCAAGTGTCCAGGCGCGCGCGCGGCCAGCCACGTGCCGGTGCGCTCGCCTTCTCCTATTCGCCGCCGCGCAAGCCACCTCCCCGTCCTCTCACGCATCTCTCCCCGCAGCACTCACCTCTTCCCACTCCCTGTCGCCCAAGCGACTTATTTGCCTGATTCAGCCGCTGCGCTTGCCTGCTCTCCAGCCATCTCCTCATCGCGGCAGACGATGGCGACAGTGGACGCCCACATCACTTACTCTCTCCTCGCGCGCCCAGGTCGACCTCTCCCTTAGTCCCTCTGCTACCAGTCGTCTGCTCCTACCCCAAGACAACGCCGTTGACGGGCTCCTAAACCCTTCCTCCGAGTCTCGTGGCCGGCTACGGTGGCAGCAGCAAACTTATGCCGCCATCGCTCGCGTCCGGATCGGACACGTACGTCGCCTCCAAGCTCTAGACCCATGGGATCTGTTCGATGGTGTGGCTAAATAGCACTAAGTTAAGTGTGCGCTGACAACTCCTCCATTCACCTGTCGCAGGGGTGCAACCACATGCAGTGGCTGCATGTGGTGGGGCCAGGATTTTGCCGATAGAGGTGCAAACTTTTTTTTACGATTATAAGGAAGACATATATACACATACCCCCATCACACACACGTATGAGTACGCCTCATATCACATGTCTAAAAGACGAAGGCCGAAAATAAATCCGCAACCTTATAAAATATCTACTGAAAGCGCACTCGTGTGTACATAAAGGTGTGAACTTAAATGACATATTTCAACATAAAAGTTTAAATGACATAGTAAAGATTGAAGTGGAACAAATTATATGTTTCTAGTACAACCGATATCAAAAAATATTGCTTGTGTTGATGGGTTGTTGACTATTGATTTCCACCCCATCAGATATATCCTCACCTCGTGCTCAAGCCCGACCGATTGGAGAGAAAATGTAGGAAAAATAGATCGCAGGAAATACATTCATTAAGAATTGCATGTCTTCTCTCTCACCATTTGGATCAAAGGAACTGCTGCTAGCTAGATCAGCATTTAATATATCCTATGAAAATTAAGCCTTTCGATCGATTTTACCGACACATACTTAATTCAAAGGGAAATAAAAAAGTGCTCCAAATTAACCAAGGGAAAATCACAAAATTTTGGGGGTGCAGTTGCACCCCCATGCTCCAACGTGGCTCCGCCTCTGACCACATGCAATGGTATCGCACTGTAATAAAGTTAAGAGAAATGTGTAGTAGAACCCGATAATACGTCCGAACCGAAGTAGACAGAGACCAAAACGACAATAGATAGAGACCAAGACTGCAGTGGACAGAGACTAAAAAATGACAGTAGACACAAGATCAACAACCACTACTACAGAAAGCCTCATCACAGACGGTTCGGAACCGTCATCACAGACGGTTTTCGAACCGTCTATATTTGTTGGTCTGTGATAACAGATAGTTATCACAGACGGTTCAAAACCGTCTGTGATACGCACTATCACAGACGGTTTTTTTTGTTGAAACCGTCTGTGAAGGCTATTATCACAGACGGTTTTCATCAAAAACCATCTGTGAAGGCTATTTTCACAGACGGTTCTTGTTTAGAACCGTCTGTGATAGCCTTTTCTGAGGCAAAAAAAACCGAAAACGGCTGCTAAAACTTCGGAGGCCGTTTAGAGGCCCTAAACGACCTTTTTTGGGGTTTTCACTTTTTCGAGACCTCGCGAAGAGAATCTGACCTTGACTTATGGATTTTCGGATTGAGCTTTTCGGATTGAGCTTTTCGTTAGCTTTCCAACGAGCCAAAGAACATCGCAATCGGAGTTCGTATGCAAAAGTTATGATGATTTTACCGAACGATGCGCGATCTACCATCCATATTTTTGCCCAAACCAAATAACTCAACATGAACTACACACATCACAAAGAGCATCACCCACATCACAAGAGCATCAACTCAAGAGTCCACATCACAAAGCAAAGGGGGGAGTAGAGAGAGTGAGGTCGTGGGAGGCCGGGCGGCGGGTGGAGGAGGCCAAGGCGACAAGGTCGTGGGAGGCCAGTGACGACGAGGTCGGGCGAAGTTGGAGGAGGCCGCCGGCGACAAGCTCGGCGGAGGCCGGGCGCAAGGTGTGAGGAGGAGAAACGGCAGAGGAGGAGATGGAGGTATGAGTGTGAGGAGGAGAGACCGCAGAGGAGGAGATGGAGGTTATATAAAGCGAGTTTGGCAATTTCGCCCATTATGTTCAAATTTTCGCTTCCGCCCAACAATCGATACGCCCTATCACAGACGGTTTTTAATAGAACCGCTCAGGATCATCCTGACGGTTCTAATTACAAACCGTCTATGATAATTGCGGCGATGGCGCATCGGCGATAGTGGCGATGGCGGTGCGGCGAAGGATATCACGCAGCGGTTCTTAATTAGAACCGCTCAGGATATACGCACGGTTCTCTACTAGAACCGCTCGTGATTGGGATTATCACGCACGGTTTGTGAATAGAACCGTCAGGAATTATCACTGACGGTTCTATTCACAAACCGCTCAGGATATATGACTATCACTGCAGCGGTTCTAAAAATACCGCTCGTGATAGGTTTCCCGCGCCACCCGCTGGTCCGAACATACCCAACACATACGGTTCCAAAGGAACCGTCTGTGATGGGGCGTCTACTATAGCCTGTTTTGTAGTAGTGAACTACAATAGACATGTACCCAAAAATCACAATGAGACGATCACCAATCGCAGAGACACAAAAACCAACGACCGCAAATGCGGACATGTGACAAAAATTACGAGAGACGGTAACCAAACTGCAGTAGACACAGAACCAACGACTGTAGTAGTGATATACCAAAAAATCCATGTTAGATTTAAAATACATCCCGGATTGAACCTGCTCCCGGATCTCGTCCTCCCCTCGGGAAAACCGGTACCACCCTTCCTCTTCCCGTCCTCTTCTCCAAAAAACCAATACTTTTCACTAAAACCAAAATTAGGATAAGTGAGGATTTGGACCCTTAATGATACGGGGGAAGGCCCGATCTTCTCGGTGAGGAACCCTGAATAATTGATGCGAAGTAGACGATGTCGCTAGCTGAACACTCGCACCAATATACAAACCCTCAACTCTTTGGAATACGCCCAAACACACCGAATAGATGATCGTCGTGAGACCACAAACGACGATCGCCAAGTCCCCAATTTCCAATAGAACGACGGCTTGACCTTGAATTGCAGAATGAATCAATGGATCGCCTAGTCCTCTCTCAAAGTCCTCGCATAAACTCTGGTTTAGAAAGAACAAGCAATAGCTATGTTTCAATTCTTATGCATAAACTGGTCTGAGGTTACAATAGGGGTCTAACCCTCAATATATAGGCTCAGTGAACAGTGTCCGAGTCGGATGAACAGTGCTCCGAAATTAACTCCTATTTAAATTCCAAAATTAAACTACTTTAATTAGAAATTATTTCCTACTTATTTTCGGATTACAAATCTGCTTTGCTTCTTTCTTCTTTCGTTCAGGCAACCATACATCCTCTTTGTCAAACATAATTGTTGGTTAAACTTCTTTGCACAAACTTCACCCACAAGCTTCTTTTGTTCTTCAACTCTTTTAGTAAGCTCATGTTATTCTGAGGTACTTGATGAATTGAAAACACTATATGGAACAACATGGCTAAGGATGTCCGCATTATTCTTGTTCTTCATGGCTAGGCAGCAAATATGGTTACCCTCCTCCTTGTGCTCCTCTATTGCTTTGGCCCCGGCCTCCCTCTCGGTTCCAAAGACTTTAAACTTGTCAAACCTGCGAATGCACAAAGTATTGTTTTTAGGTAGTATCCAATCCTCATTAACAACACAAGGAAACTCATTAAGAAACAAATATACCTGTTGATTTAGAAGTGTAACTCTTACTTTATGAACAACCTCATAAGTAGTAGGGATGTCCTCATCATCCTCCTTTTCTTCAAGAAAAGCCGTCCTCGACTTTTGATAACCTGAAAATGTGCTAGACAAAGAAAACAACGTATATGCATGGTATATGTATTTATCATCCAAACTCCTTCCGTTTAGCACATGATGATTTACTGAAAGTGTACTAAACAAAGAGAACAACGTATATACGTGATATATGTATGAATCAATTATTATGTCATTCTCGTTGTTTTGCATAAAATAATTACCATAACAGTAGCCATAGGATGTACTTGATATATACATTGTGATACTTTCATTCACATCACTTAACCTCTAGACTCAAACTCACATGTGCTAACCATCCCATCCACATGGACGGATGTGATGAGAAGTTATATGCTTTTATTCCATTAAATATGTATGTATTACAGTAAACTTGCACACATAAGTAGTCAAATCTAACTACAACTACAGTAGGCAGATACTAAAAATTGTAGTATACACAAAACAAAACTACAGTACACAGAGACCAAAACTGCAATAGACACAAGACCAATTATTGTAGTAGACATATACCAAAAGTTGCAGTGGACACATCTCAAACTGCAGTAACTGTACGTAGTAGACACATACATAGAGAGCAGTAGACATAAGACAATGACTGATCTGTCTGTGCGAGGAGGGGGAGTAGAAAGAGAAACATAGAATGATTTCAAACTTTCAACTTTCAAGGGTGATATCTCCTATATCAATGATCCGATTTTTCATCCGTTTGCACTATTGTGCATAAAAAATAGCTTAACAAAATGAGATACATGTCGAATATGTTTAAATGATGTCAGCATCGGTCTACTGCACAAAAGGTGCAACATTACTGCATATTTGCTGGAGACCCACTGCATTGTTTGAACGTGGAAAGGGTGCAGGGGGAAATGTGGGAGTGGGAGTAAATCTATGGAGCGGTTTCACCGAAGTGGGTGGTGGTGGGAGATGGTTTTAGCCCATAGGAAGGAGATGGGGTGTATAATAGCTATTCTACACTAGGGGTGTAAGATGGTGTATGTATATATTATTCTGTAGCTGGGTGTAGAATAAGTTATTACACCCTTCGAAGGCTTCGGGTCACCCTCAGGGTACCTCCTGTACCCCTTGGGAGATCCTTCGGAGGCTTCCTTCATTAACCCTTCGCAGGCTTCGGGCTACCTTCAGGGTATTTACTGTAGCCTTGGCACTGTTTCGCCAGGTTGATGGGGCCGGTGGGCTGCCGCTACGACACACGTCATGTTTCACTGGACTCCATTGACATAAGCACATCGATAAAATGGGAATTAAAATCTTTCAAGAAGACCTTGTGTGGTTGCATCCAAAAAAGTGCAAGGCTGCCACTAAGGCCTACACAACTTACTGCAAAACAACTCGAGTAACCCGAAGACCACAAGAAGTTTTGAACTTTATTATCCCTCATCTTAGTTTCAGACAAGAAGAGGAGGGTAGGACGGTAAGTCTTCACTAACCAGCGAAGCTCGCCAACTGTCGAGTCCGTCCCCAAGCCTCGACAATTCCAACACAAGAGACTCATTGCGTGTGACAGGGCTGTACCACAGCCGCCGCCAAATCCGCCGATAGAGATGAAGCATATGTCGAGTCCTTTTTGAGTTTCTTGTTAGAATCACAGCTTTCCTCTACACCATTAGAACCAGGCTGCTCTATGACTCCCAATGTCGAGGTTGTACCTTTCTGCACCACTGTAAGAGCCAAAGATAATCCCCCTCAATAGTAGGAGCGAGAGTAGAAGAGTTCTTATGTCTATACTCCTTGTGTTGTTTATGCTTAAACCCCACGATGTTCTTCTTGGCATGCAGCCACAACAAATTGGTTGTGGGCTCGTGAAATGAAGTCGTCGGAGCTAGACCTCCAATCCATCTCTCTCTGAACCTTGACCTTTGACTCGGCAACTACTAGGATTATTATTTGCTGAGTACTCCACTATATATACATTGCACTTGTTTCTCCTTAATTTCATTTTCACTGCATCATGCTGATGCTGGGGGTATTAATCGCATACGAATTATCCGTTTTATTTGACTATCGTATTCGATGGGATACGAATATGATTTAGATTTTTCACCTGATTAACAATTTATCTCCTATTCATATTCGCATTTGCATATATGGATACGAATATGGTATGGACTTTTGCCATCTGATATGTTATTTTATCTGCACTATTTATATTCGTATTCAGATTCGATAAAACAATATACATATTTTTATTGCGGTATGGCTAATTAGTTGGATGAGTAATTTTAGTTTAATGTAAATTCATGTTTTTAGACGAAATAGATAAATTATAATGATTAAGTGTATTATGTGCGAGGATAAAGTATCGTAAATACCTTGCTATTACGTAAGTTACGAGGATACCCGAATCCGACCGAATTAAATAGGTATTCGATTCGTATTCGTATTCAACAATATTCAAATTCATATTTATTTAGAAATTATGAATATAAATACGAATACGAAAAAATCACTATTCAAGTCGACACCCTACTCATGCATGTGGGCTAGCTAGCCACTGTACAAATTGCATGTCTTTGCTGTTCCAAGTATCAGTATTCAGTATGTAGCCCGTTTATTGTAATTAGCAATTTACAGGCCGGCCGGCCGTGGACTCCAACTGTTTCACCTGGCCGGGGTTCAAAGTTTAGATAATCAAGCATATTCTTTTGGAAAGACATTGCTAATTTAATAATGGTTAAAAAGGTACTAGTTAAATTTTGTCTAGAGTTGGTAAATTAACCATGCATAAATGGATTTAATTGGCTAATTACTAGGCGACTGAAACAAGACAACCTGCATGTCAAGTCAAACTTAATGATTACTCGGCGACTGAAACAAGACAACCTGCAATGTCAGATCAAGCTTAATGATTACTAGTATTACTTGTTTAGATTCTTAAAAATCGATCTATCGTAGTACATTTTGAAAACGAAATGGTAGCACTGGAGCGAGCTAGTGACATCTAGTGTATACATACATACATCCGTTCTTTTTTACCTGGTGTGTACAGTACGGAGGACGGGAGGAGATTATTAATTAGCATGTGTATGAGATGATGAGAAGCTTAAGCTAGAAGCTAGAGATGGAGACGGAGACGGAGACGGATGGAGATGGAGATGGAGATGGAGATGGAGATGGATCTATCAGCTTGTGATGGACTGCATGCGAAAGTGGACAAAAGACCATGCCCCCGCTCACTGTCTATCGCCTATCCATCGTCGTCAGCTCAGGTCAGGTCCTAAATGTTGCCGTCCTTGTCGTTATTCTTCTCTTCTCACGGAGTAATTGCTGTTAGAATTAATATTGTAATAGAGTCCAGATGTGTTCAAGTTGAGTCCAACAAGATCATTGAGTTTGTCTACGTGTGCAACGTAAGACAAAGCTATGTTCACTAGCTGCACAAGTCTGTTTCTGATTTGAGTTGCGTTGGGGAGCTATGCACGTAGGAGATGTGTTACGTTGTGTGATTTGAGTCGCGTTGGGGAGCTATGCACGTAGGAGATGTGTTGTGTTGTGTGCTATTTTGTTTATCTAGTCATGCATATTTATCTAGTTTGCATGCGAGGCTGTCTAGTGTTAGCAAACAACACATGTATCTTGGTTGTTAGCAACCAGCACGTTAAGTTTGTTAGGCTGTTAGTTGTTAGTCGTTTTGCACGTAATCAGTCAATAGTTAGTTTCTCTCGGTTAGTCGGTTTGCATGTAATCTATATATAAAGAAGTCAACAAAACGCTGAAGCGCTGTTGCAGCACCAAAAATCATTTCTTCTGATTCTTGCGTATGTGAGTTCCAAAGCATGTGCTTCTATCGGCTTCTGGTGTGATCTCGTACGTGTGTGTTGATTCGCTGCGTGGGTTTCTCCAGTATGTTCACGTGTTCTTACTTCTAGCGAGTACTTGTCTCTGACGCAAATGCATGTGATAGTTTTTTCTTCGGCTTGGTTTCAACAATTGCAAGAAAGAAGAAGAAGAGTGCTCAGCTAGCAGCACGCTATATACAGTACGACACTAGCATATACAGCCCTCCCTCAGATAGCATAGCAGCACCGCGTTATGGAGAATGGAGAATGTATACAAGATATACAGTTGTTGGAATGATCGATGCGCGTGTATAGATAGAGATATACAATTGTCGAAAGTTAGCTTTCTTTTCTTTTCTTTTCTTTTGAAACAGTTGGGAACGCCCCTCCCATTTCCATTAAGAGAAACCAACAGGGCTACAATGTTCAAAGGTAAACCAGAAGGAAAAAAAGATGCTTACGACTAATGTTCTGTCTCTAAACACATCATCCTACATTCCCACTGCCAGAGCTATTTGAGCTATTACAGGTTTTGTTCCTGCTTCTCATTAGCTACAAGTCCCAGATCAAACTAAGCAACAAATCAGCTTCAACTCAATACGTCATCCGTCAGTCTGCTCCTGGGAGTCTTCGCACCATACAACGTCATCCTTGACTAGCATTCACCGCTTCAGCCGCGACTTGCTCCAGCAGCAGCAGCACCCCCATGACGATCAAGTTATGCAAAAGAGACTCCTCGATAGTCAAAACATCAACAAGTTAAAGTTTTGTAAACACTGTGTCTTTAGCAAGCAAAAGAGGATGAAGTTCAACACAATAATTTACTCTACAAAAGGCATATTAGATTATATCCACTCTAATTTGTAGGGAGAATTCCACATTTCCTCTCTTAGAGGTGTTAGCTACATGTTGACCATCATTATTTTCAAACCTGACATTTGTTCAAACAACAAACAACAGAAAATTATCTTCAAGTCCTTTGCACTTTCCACATCATTCTGGAGTAGGAATATGTGTCATCTGCATATAACCACACCCATCTGTTGTGCTTTATGAATCAATAGAGCAAGAGCATCTGCAGCTATATCAGAAAGCAAGGGTGACAAGGGGTCACCCTGCCTCGAGCCTTTGTGCCCCCTAAAGTAAGGACCTACTCCATCATTCACCTTCACAATTACATGTCCTCCACTAATCAACCTCATTACCCAGTCACACGAAATATCTGGGAACCCTTTCAATTTCATTACTTAAATTAAAAAGAACATTTTATTTTATCATAATCTTTATTTTCGAAGTCTACATTGAAAAGGACCCCAGCAGTTTTTGAGACCCCTTCCATAAGATACCTATTCTTTAAAAAGGCAGTTTGAGAAGAAGTTAACCACCACAGCTACTCTAACATATGCTACATCATCTTTAGAGACAACATCTCTAATAGATAGTTTCTAGTATACTCTCCAATATTTATATTTTATATTTTTCTTTTAAACATACCTATATATCAACTAGAGTAGATTAATGTAGCATGTCTTGTTTCGCGTGCACAACAGTCTCTTTAGAGAAGGACGATATGTGCTCACTCTCTTTTCCCTCTTTCCTCCACGTAAGATTTTGTTGACGTGTTGTAACTAAGAAACAACAATAAATATACTATTAAAGATGCACCGAGAAGCTAACATGCCGCACATAAATCGGTCTAAAATTGTGCGTGTTTTGGTACCAAGAGATTATTTTATATTTCAGTCTCAAATATCTAAAGCTAACCTATAATTGAGAAGTAGTATACGGAATTAATGGATGGAGATGGACAAATTAATATATATGACAAACAAACCGCACGCGCAGGTAGCTAGATGTACAAATGAAGAGACAGATTTTGGAAAAAGAATTAATAAGAAAAGTTTAAAAAAACGAGGGGGGCGGGGATGATGATTGACGAGAGATGAGCCAAGAAAGAAAGCACGAGAATATATAAAGGAAGGCGCGCAAGGAAAACTAACAAAAACCGAGCTAGCTTTTTTGAAGATAACGCTTGGAAAGTCGGGTCAGAATTAACACATATGGACGTCACTCGACCAGCTGCAACCTGACACGACTACCGATTTCTACTCATTCGGCAGCTAGCTAGCTAGCTAGCACCAGATGGGCACACGCGATGCTGTACATGATTTTTTTTTTGTGGAAACTATGCATCTATATATTGATAATGTTTTTTTGGAACTATATGTCTATGTATTGATGCCTATCTCTCTTAGCAGGGGGCAAAGCAAAGGCATTTTTTTGTGCAATGAACAAAGATGCGATGTAGGATTTTAGTGTAGATAGACTAAATTGGCATGCACTTTGTACTTTGAGTCTTTGGCCCTGACCAACTTCGTTGCAATGGCAGCAACTCACTCCATCCTCCCCGGGTGGGTCGTCCTCTAATTCACTCTAACGAGCGAAGAAGAAGAGAGATAGCATTCAAGCCAGCAATGGACTGAGGTTTGAGACGATAAAGGTAAAGAGAAGGGGCCGTTGGTGCATAACAGATCTTTCCTATCTTTGATCTTTCTCGGTGCATAAGCGAGGCTTCGCGGTCGAAGTACCACGCAATAAAGCCAATAGACCTTGAATAGCCTGTATGAAATAACTTATGAAGAGGATTTACTATAGTCTAAAAATCTTGTACGCAAGTTGGCACAGCGCTTTCAATCAATCTTGCTCATCTGGGCTGAGTGTTCGCCCATTTCAGAGTCTTCACCTTTAGAGAAAAATCCGTGTCCGCCCCAAAGAAGAAAACGGTCAGCGTTATTGTACTAACGCTACGACGGAGCAAGAAAACGATGGCGTGTGCGGTAAGCGCAACGGCATTCGCGGCCATCCCTTGCTTCAAAGTTACAGTTATAGACCTCCGCTTATCGGGTCGCCAAAGACGAGAGCTTCGCCTTTGAAGCGCCAGATGGCGTGGGCGACCGGGCCACCGAGCCACTCAATTAGTTGACGGCTTTGATGACTTGATGGTGGATATTAAGGAAAGGAGAGCGAGTTGCAACAAAATATAATTGTATTTCTGTTTTTTTTGTATGTGTACAATATCATTTGTAGTTTAACCGGGGAAATGGAAAACATGCTAGTATCTATTGCAAGGCTAGCAATATGTAGTGGCAAGATAACATGGTACCATTTATCTGGGGATAGGACAACAGCAAGGGCGAAACAACGATAGCAATGATATCATGTACATCACAGGAAATATATAAACATTCACATAGTTTTTGAGGTAGCATATAATGTTAATTTGTAGGTTTCAGTTCGCATATTCTAATAGGTCTAGCTTTGTGCGAACTGGTTTGACTAAAACATGGAAGGTACTACGCATGACTAAAACATGGCAAGTACTGGACATGACTCAGAAGATTAGCAAGCATCTCTGAAGAAATATGTGTTTTCAGTTTGTCTCTAACATGCATGGCAATCAAATCAGTTAACATATACAGTACCTGTTCACCTACAGTAACTGTGTTATTTAGGAATATAGGTTTAAAAAATAGGCGAACAATGCAATTAGGAATGCAGGGAGCTACATAACTCAAACAAATGCTGCTATGGAAATATGGGGAGAATGAAAGAGGAGAACAAGAGGAAAAAACAGAAGATAAAATATATATAACCTTGTGAAAATCTAGGAAGATGTGAAGCAAGGAGTACCTATCATGGGCACCTCAGTTATGGAAGTCTTGAATATTGGTTAAAATAGGTTTGACAAAAAGATACAATAGAGACAATCCCGCGCAATTTGACAGCTAGTCACAAATAAATGTTCAACTTTGAAGCCCTATTGATATTGAGAACCATGTAGCCAAAAAAACATTTCTCACATTTGATATCTAATGAAAGCATATGACATCTTTTACAATGTTTTAATCCAACATACAACTAATGCAATGGTAGTGTGGTATAAAAAAAAGTAGTCTAGTGTATTGCTCTTGTGTAATCCTGAAAGCAATCAGCTAAATTTAACTCCTTTCTATTTATGGCCATCTGGACATCTAAGTTCAAATCTGCCAGCACAATTCTTCTTTCTAAAAAGCGCAATGCAATACCTGCGAAGATAAACAAGACTAAATAATGAATCAAGGATGAATAGGCAAAATTATAATGTGCAGATACCTCACTGGAAGCACATGAGGCCTTTTGTAATTGGTAGGAGCATTCGAGCAACATCCTCATGGGCCAGTGGAGGCAAGCAAATTTCTACTCCATGCAGCTGTCATTTCCATGTAACTCAGAATTACAAAATATTAAAGAAGCTCAAATCCTTTAGCTGTCATTTCCATGTAAATCAGAACTACAAAATATTAAAGAAACTCAAATCCTTCTGAATCATTTGATCTAGGCACGACTAAAAGTAATAGATCCTCAATGCAGCTTTCATCTCCATGTAACCCAGAATTACAAAATATTAAGGAAGATCAAATCCTTTTGAATCATTTTAACCGGAAGTAATAGATCCTTTCTAGGCTGATTTACGCAAGAAAGGGGAAGAACTCACCCTGTTGGTAGGGAGGAGAACCGGGAGGCACATATGGGGAATGGGGGGGCACAACTGTGGAGGATGGCGTGCCGACGCACTCGGGGAGGACGCGGCGCCGACACACTCAGGAAGGAGGGACCGGGATTCTGCCATCATTGCAAGCACATGAGGCCTTTTGTAATCGGTAGGAGCAAAGGGGAAGAACTAAACCTCTTGATAAGGAGGAGAACCAAGAAGAGGCACAAATGGGGAACGGGGGCGGCGCAGTCGGGAAGGACGGTGCGCCGGGGGGGGATGGGGCACCGACGCACTTGGGGAGGAGGGACCGGGACGCGGTGGCCTCGGAGCCGACCAGCTCGGCGTAGTCGAGAAGGAGGATGCGTCTGCTCGCAGCTGAAGGCAAATGCTATGATGTAGCCGAGGCGACACAACCAGTGCAACCAAGCATGTGTAATCCGCGCAGGGTGCAGGGGACAGAAGCAGCGAGATGGTTCGTGACGCTTACAGGTGGTGTTGTGCGTGGCGCAGCGTGAAGAGAAACATGAACAAATGGGAGATGCGTGGGCAGAGGAACTAAAACACGAACGGACGGACAGACGAACCAACGCGAAAACGACACGCACGCGAAATGAAATGGAATGACGGAAACAACCAACACACACTGACAAGTGGGACCTGAACGAAGGAGAAGCTAGGGATTCTCTCGTGTATAAATCAAAGAGAGATACTGTAACACCCTGAGTTTTCTAAACATTTTCTAAACCTTTTTGAATTTGTAAAACAAAATAAAACTATTTTGTTTTGATGAGAATTCAAAGCTTGGTTCAGTTGGAGAGGTTTGAGCTTCGTGTTGTCACCTCTTCTATATGTTGGCCGCCTCCCTCGCCTCTCTTTTGTGTGATGTTCGGTTTAGACCTCTGGGGTCTAGACCTCCTCTATGATGGATACGGTTTGAACCTCTTGTGTGGCCCAGACCTCCTCTTGGTTAGTATGTGCCTATATGTTTAGGCCTTCCTTCGAATTTAATTTCTTTAGACCTTCCCCTGCGGGTCTTAGACCTTTGGATCCCCTTGAAACCGTATAGACCTCCGTCCTTTGGACCTCCCCATCCATCGGACCTCCTTGCTCGCTTAACTTAGGAACTCCTGACCTCCGAAGATCTCCTCCTGAACCTCTAGGACCTCCTATAATGAGATCCTCGCCGCCAGGACCTCCCATTGTGGAGATCCTAGCGAGCAGGACTTCCCCTTGTCGACCTAGTTCTTTGGACCTCCTCTCAAGACCTCCTTGAGCCCGTGGGACCTCCCTTGATGAGATCCCAGTTGTCGGAACCTCTTAGTCACGTGGACCTCCTCCATATGTATTTGGACCTCCCCGTGTCCGAACCTCCTTTGTATATATCAGGACCTCTTAGCCTCCAGGCCTCCTCTTTGTAAATCTGGACCGTTAAGACCTCCCCCTTGAGATCTTAACAGCCCAGACCTCCCTCCTTGAACATCTGGAACGCCAAGACCTCCCCATTGGAGATCTTAACCGTCCAGACCTCCCTTCTTTGGCAGATTCGATCGTTAGGACCTCCCCTTGAAAATCCTAACCGTTCAGACCTCCCGTCTGGATTTGATCCTCTGCCTGCACCTCCTGGATCTTAGAATCTTCTAAGCCTTCGAGACCTCCTCAAAAGACCTCTCTTATGGTCGGGACCTCCCTCTTTGACCCAAGCTTCTAAATTTGATCGGTCCCACTGCCAAAGCTTACCCATTCTTATTTTTCCCGCCACACTAGTACCATGAGCATTTAATGCATGTCTTGTCGCATTAAATGCAGCCATGAAAGTGGCTGCTTCTATTGAATGGGGTCATTTGGGGGCACTATTGGTGTCTTTTCTAGTCTCCTCCGTAATAAAGACACAATGTCCTTTATTATTTTCCTTTGACACCCCCGTACCTTTTTGCCTATTTTTCATGCTCACCAAATCATGTACGCATCGAGTGATCTTTTCACTCCCTTTGGCTATAACTAGCCCCGGGAGCCCTTCCTTGCCACCTTTTTTCCCACACTCAACACTTTGGCTCACACTCAGTAGCTTCCTGGAGAGACTTTGCTGCCAAGAGCATCGCCAGGAGCACTCCCCCCCCCTTCATCGTACTTTCACCATTGGAGGCTCAGCAGGAGCTTGGGCGTTGACCTTAACCGCCCATATTGCCTTCGACCTCCCCTTCACTCGTCACCTCTTTCTTATAGCTGGTAAGCCTCCTTGCGCTCTGATCTGTTCTTGTTCTTATCGCCACAATAAGAGGTTATGCCTCTTCCAGGACCTCTTCCTTTGGATTCTCTGTGGAACTCTATGGTTTTTGTATAAAGATCACCTCTCTGGACTCTGCGCAAGCGTCATCATCTTGGTCTTTTGCTAAAGTCACCCCTCTGGTCTTTTGTGAAGACCTTCCTCATTGGACCTTTCCCCTAGTAAGTTAGGACCTCTCTCAAAGAACCTATTTTGAGTGTGTGAGTGGCTCCTGTTGGTTGAGTTTTGGTTTTTTTCTTTTAAAGTTCCTTTGGCTCTTTATTTGGAACTTGGCTTAAATTTGTCTCCTTTTCTCCCGTATAGAACGCGAAGGTACTGAGGAGCGTGAGTGTACTGAAGAAGAAGACTCTCAAGTCAGTGAGCTAGGCAAGTCATGCTCTTGATCATATTACACCCAATATTTCAATTTATTTATGTTCAATTTCAAAGTACAATGCATGCTTATTTCTACCAAGTTATTTCAATACCTGTCTTTGAACACATAGTTATGCCTATTTCCTTCATATGGCCAACTTTGACATTGAACCAAATCTGTTGTCACCTTAGACAAAAATCTGGTTGATACAATAGTGTGAACCAGGAGCAATTGAAAAACCATATGCTTAGTCTTGCTTAGACCAAAAGTACTTGATTTGGGGAAATCTTTACCTTCATGACCAACTATTGTTTAAAATGTTTTGACCATGACATTGGGTTGTCATGGGAATATGAAAATATTGCTGGGGAAGCAAAGAAAATAAAAATTGATTTGGACTTAGGCGAATTGGTTTGCTTGGCTGGTGCAATGTTGGTGCACGGACTCTATCCTGGATAAGGTGGAGGTCCAGGGGTTTGTGGTTGTCGCCCAAGTCAGTTGAGGACCGGTCTTTGAGCCGCCAATGCTAGGCCTATAATGGGCTATGCCAAAATCGTGCAACCACATGTCTCCAGTATGGGGTGTGGGACCTGGCCAATTAATTTGCAGAAATTCCACCGCAGTTGTTCCATTTGGATGTGTGGGAGGTCTTCTATGGCCTATGGTCTTTTATAACCTATGTTTCCCACTAGCGCAAGAGGGGGCCCCGATCCTGCGGATTTGTATCCAAAGGAGGCGAAACCTTAGCGATGAGGGGCTGTGGTGGAACAATGCATTGTAAAGGCTTTGTCATGAACTCTAGACCTCTTACCTTTGGTAGTGAGAGGTGGCATTGACGGATGTCGGATAAACTAGAGGAATCATGTCATGTGGGTAAAGTGCACATCCTCGGCCGAGTGTAAATCTATTCGAATAGCCGTGTCCGCGGTTATGGACATGCTGACAGAGGCCACTCAGAGTTAGATGTTGGTTTTGGTTTCCAAAAAGTGTTTAATAAACTGTTTTGGGATTTCTATCTCATGGGTTTTGGGCAGGGAGCCTTGTGACAGGAGGGTATCCTTCACCAACTTATTGATGAATGCTATCCAAATGAAAATCAAGTTTTGAAAATGAATTTTATCTATTAAAAACCTGCTTTAGAACTTAGTATTTGTAATTGAAAGAAACTTGGCTTTACGCAAATCAACCATATTATGCCTTCTTTTGTATATCCATGTATGCATGTCATTTTGTTACTCCACGGGTGTAACTTGCGAGCACAGTGGTAGTGCTCACTCTTGCTCAATGCAATCTTTATCAGGAGAAGACAATAGCAGTGAAGAAGAGAGCCAGGACGCGTAGGTTGTGCCCTCCAGCCATTTTGCCTGTGGTATAGTGGATGGACGTCTGTTTCCATTCTTTTGTAAGCTTGCTTTTGGCCCAGGGCCACCTTTTGTAAACAACTCCGTTGGTATGTTGTAAATAAAGTTGTGTCGTGGATGTTACCATTCTTGTATGCCGTGAAGAGCTAGCTTGTGATCCTTGGGACTAGCTCAGCTCACGCTGGGAATCATGGAGCGATCTCTCGGGCTTCACAACCTCCTCAGGTCAGGTCCCTCTACCTCTCCTGAGTTGGCCGTGGCAATAGGGGATCTCCCCGTGACTCCCGCTTCCCTCGGTGGTAACCTCGAGCGATCCTACCGGAGCCTCGATTGGTACTACGGGGGGCAGATCCTACCCGAGTCTCGGGAGGTGCTACCGGACCTCCTAGGAGGTCCTCAGGGACTTCCTGGGAGATCCTGGGAGGACCTCTCGGGTGCCCTAGGGTGGGGTCTCCACAGATACTACTAGGAACATATATCTATCTAGACTTCTTTTTATTTTTTAATCCATTTTTTAGAAATATTTTAAAGATAACATCTCTCTAACTTTATTTTTAATTCTGACCCATTTGGTCACACCATTACCCGTGACGTGACCAAACTATACTGTCACGCCACAGGGCCAAACCTTCCACGATAGCCATCCGAGCCAACACACGTTCGTTTTTAGGCTAAGTCCTATCACGCCAAGAGTAGTGGCATGACAGCACTCATTTGCCACGCCGAGATCCGTGGCGTGACAACGCGCTTTTGCCACACCACGCATTGTGGCATGGCCAAAGGAGTCAGAATTGGAAATAAAGTTAGAAAGAGATTGGCTTTAAAATATTTTTTTTAAAAAATGATTACATAATAAAAAGAGTTCATCTATCTATGAGCTAGCTTTTTGCTTGCTTTGGTTTGGGCATTGGACGATCCATCCATCCATCGATCAGTGCACATGCATGGGACGGAGAATCTGTGCGTACATTCTTGCTTGTACATGAAAGCATATAGGAGTAAATATTTTATGTCAATGTCCCTAGCCGAGTAAAAAAAAGAACAATTAATACTAGTGCTAAGTAAGTAACTAGCTAGCGACGATCGATCCATCGATCGATCGAACAATATATCGCAATTGAAGCCAGCTAGTAAGCTTAGCGACGCTCCAGTAGAGCAGACTATGGTCCTGTTTGGTAGAGTTCCATATTCTTATTTTCCAGATTCTGCTCCTGATTATATGAGAATTCACTTCTCTGATAATCTGGAGCTGCCTGTTGAAAGCGTTTGGCTGGTAGGTTGGCTCCAAAAACCATATGAGGGGGGATTAGAGGCAAATAGACCATGTTACCTCTGGTTGTAATAATTCAATTGTATTTGTGTCTTTCTTTGTAACATCCCAAAGTGCTGTTACCAAAATAAAATAAATAAAGTTATTATTTTATTGGAATTTCTGAAATTTGAAAGAGTTTGTTTGCTTTATTTGAATTTCTCGAAGTTTTACAAGTCAAAAATAAAATTTAATTATTTTCTCGAATTTTAAAAGCTTTTACCTAATTATTTTAAAGCCCAAATAATTTATTTGCAAAACTAAAAGCCAACTTTAAGTTGAAAATTATTTTATTCAAGTCCAAAATAATTCTAGGAATTTCTGTGAATTTTTCTAGAATTTTTGGGATTTATTTGCTATTTTCTAAAGCCTCTTTGAATTATCGAGATTAAAACAATTGGAAAATCAAATAAAATTCCACCAACAGTCTTTGGGCCGAATTTGGCCGGCCCAAACCCTCTCACAAGACACGGCCTAGCTCGCTCAAGCACCTTTCATTTTTTTTTTTCTCACCGTCAGATCGCAATCGGGTGGCTAAGGTACACCTCTCTTTTCCTTTTCGCCACGACATCGACAAAGGGGCCACGTGAATGCAGTCGTCCCTACCTCCCTTTCTTCCCCGCGCAGCCGCGCCCAAATGCCGCCATTGCCGCACGCGGGAGCTCAATTAGCGCCGTGATTCTCACCCCCTCTCCTCCAACGGTGGTGCGCATTAACTTCCCCAAATCTCGCCGCCCCACCTCCTGCCCGTTGCCCCCTCTCTCAAGCCCGAAATCGCCGGGACGCCGCCATCAACGCCACCGACCTTGCACACTCGATCTCCCGCCTCCGGCCTCCTCCGCCCCTATAAAAGGGAGCATAAGGTGCCCCCGTTCCTCCTCATCCCTCTCCCATCACCCATTTCTCTTCTCCCTCGCCACAAGCCCCGGATTTTGGAGCTTTCTTGTGCGCCGTCGCTAAGGTCATCTTCTTCGATTCCGGCGTCGACACCGCCGCCCCATCGTCGCCAACCACACCCACGGCATCGCAACACCAACGCCGCCCCGCGGCGCTGCTTATCTTTATCGGAGTTTCACGGAACGCCACCGCGAAGCCCTCCCGCCGCCTCCTCCTCGTCTCGCGCGGCTATCGCCGCCTCGAGTGACCAAACCTAGCGCCTTAGACTCCCATTACCCTCTCTCCGATGAGCTCGTCGTTGGACCTCGCGCCGCTGCTCGCCCGCCATCAACGCCACCTCGCTGCGTTCGCGTGGCATGGCCACATCGGCGCCACCTCATCACCAGGCCGACGTGGTCGCGGTGATGGCGCCACGCCACCTCAAGACCGCCACGCCTCCCGAGCCAATCACCTTATGGACTTGGTCCATGAGAGCCGTGTCTATGACACGTGGGGCCCGCATGTCGTGATTATTTTAATTCCTTAATCCCGAATATCTCGGTATGACGCCACCTTTATGCATTAAAGGGATTTTTCTTTAGAAAAATAAATCGGGAATTCATTTAAATTGCGATTTAGGTTTAAAATTTGTAAAATTCATAACTTTTGCATCCAATCTCCAAATTGGGTGTTCCAAATTTCTAAATTCATGTAAAATCATTATCTAGCTAACTAAACCAAAATTATTTAATTTGAAGCTATTTTTAATCTGTATTTAAATTTAGAAATTCTTTTAAATATCAAATTTAGGTTAAAACTTGTAAAATTCATATCTTTTGAACCTCAACTTCAAATTGAGTGATTCAAATTGCTAAAATCTTAGAAAATTATTATCTAGCTAAATAAAATAAAATTATTTCATTTGGAGTTAGTTTGATTTGTCTTTTTGGATTTATTTGAATTGAATTCATCGTACTTTCGCGTATAGACTTTGACGATTCCGGAGAGGTAGATCCTTCAGAGGGTTTAGAATCTCAAGACTTCAGCGAAGGCAAGTTACATTCTTGACCATTTTGATCCCAGTATTTCAAAGTTAATTAATTCTGTTTTTAAAGTTACTATTGCATGCATATTTTTATTCAAGTTATTTTAAAATTCCTGTTTTTATTCTTAGTTATGCCAATTCCTTGTATAGCCAATCTTGATGTTTGGAATTCCATGCCCTTGTCACCTTAGTAAAATAATTAAGATAGTTATGCTTAGTTATTGCTTAGACCAAAAGATGTTTTGGGGAAATTTTGCCAAAATACAAAGTGTTCTGAAAATAAATCTATGGTATTGTTTTACCATAGGTGATTGGAAAATGTTTTGACAAAGGAAAAATAAATGAGATTGGTTTAGACTTGGGTGAATTGGATTGTTGGTGGGTGCAAGTTCATGCACTGCTCAATACAAATGGTTGAGACCTGTGGTTTGTTTTGGAAGTCGCCTACCATGTAAGGACCGGTCTGCGTCATGGATGTTAAGCCAAACTCGTACCACCACAAGTCCGAATGGGACAGACTTGGCCAAATAAGCTATATCATTTCACCATGTTTATGTCTTGGAAAGATGTGGGAGTCGTGAAGACTTATTGATAATACCCACATGGCGCAAGAGGGGTAGTCGTTTGGTGCGAAGCCTTCGATTCTGAAACCTTAGCGCATAATTATGTTGAAATAATGTAGGGTAAAGGCCTCGTGATAGTCGCTAGTCGCATGCCTACTAAGCGTGTATTGGCCGACATAATAAGCAAACTATCTCTTGTGGGTAAAGTTGTACCAACTCTGCAGAGTATTAATCTATTCAATAGCCGTGTCCACGGTCATGGACATGCTTAATGTAAGCCACTCGGGTTAGTCTCGGTTTTGTTTGAAAAGACTTTATCACCGGTTTATGTAAATGGGTTTGGGCAGAAGCCTGGTGTAAGGGGGTAGTCCTTCACTATTTGTGTATGGAAGTTCATCCTACACTTGTCATTGATAAATCAAAATATGATTTTGATCTTAATTAATTTAAAAATGGCCTTGGAAAATACTAAGAGTATTTAAACAAAAAATGTCGCTTATGCAAATAAACCCCGCCAATACCCTTGTTTACCTTATGCATGCATTCAATCATTACTTTGACGGTGTAACTTGCGAGCACTAGAGTTGTGCTCATACTTGCTTTATGCAAACAAATTTCAGAGGAGAAGAACTTTGCTACGGTGTGGATCTCGACGACTAGGCCGCTACCCCACCGATTGCTCGTGGCGATCACCGACTCCACTACTTCTTCGTCTTCCGCTGTGTTCCTTATTGTTGGCTTGTAAGCCCCTTTTGTAATAAACTCTGTTGTTAATTATTAATAAAGTTATGCGATTTATGGATGTTACCATATTTGTTTAACTGTGTGAACTAGCTACTGATCATGGGACTAGTTCAGAAATACACAGAGGATTTGGGGTATTAATCCCGGGTCCGACATTCTTCCATGTATTTGTACGCAAATTATATAATTTTTCCCCTAAATTTGTTTAGACCATGTGAATTGCTATGTATCAATGTTTCTTGTAAAGTTTTTGTGTTCCAAACAAGCACTGTTACATAAATTTTTTTTGCGATTGGGTCGTCCGCAATTACACAAGTATTTGTGCCAGCTGAACATAGAGATTTGATCCCATAAGTTTTTTTTATGCATGCAATGCAAATATGTGATTTTTAATCTTTTGTGCATGTACAAATGTACTTAACTAACTAATTATCTCTTCTTAAAGGGAAAAAAGAGGGAAAATGGTGTTAACCAAGAGTAGTGGAGAGCAAATTTTACAGGAAACAGCATTAGTCAAAGAAGGAACACCACCAGGGGAGAACATTCCATTTCATTCATGTCAATATGTCATTGGAACTCTATGTTACATCGAGAAATTTACACTTGGATTCAGACAAGCCTTGAGCATCATGACATAATGTAGATACCGGTCTTGAATCTAAATAAATCCAATACATCATAAAACTATCATCAAGTATACAACAATGCACCAATTGCACCCATCATCCAGATAAGGTTGTCGCCAATCAAGTTCTTCTGATCGATACAAAAACAGCAGAGAATTGCAAGATGATGATTTCCTCGTGGGACAATCCACCAATTCTTCTTTTCGAGAGCATGTAGAAGAGGTCCACCCATTCTTTTTGGATTTGTGCAAACGTTAAGGACTAGACTGCTATTATTCCCTAGTACTGCTCTGGTTAGGCTGATGGGACGAGCGGCTCATGTTCATTAGCACCATTTGATGTTCTATCTATGCCACACAACTCTGGAGATTTTATAGGCACAAATGAGGACTTGTGTAGAGCAGCGAAAGCCTTGTTTCCTTCACCGTGAGTTCTAGCCTCCTGCTCATTGAAATGCTAGCAACTGTGAGGTTAAGAGACCAATAACAAACAAATATATGACAGTATCAAATTATGCCCGAAAACAAATCAATTCTCAGCAAATTATGCCCGTAATGCCAATACAATCAGTCTGCCTTGTTCAGTAATCACTACAACAAAGCCTTGTCATCTACTTCATTGTAGCAAGCTAGCAGCAAAGCAAAGCAAATAAGCAGTAAGCAGTGTCAATTTCTTGCATCATGCATGAATGCAATAGTTTGGCAATGCTTGGTAGCAGTTTTTTGCTTGAAGTCCACCAAGTTTGATGACAATCAATTCACAGGTGTTTGATAGATAGAACTGTAATTCAACTTTATGTTACCCAAAGTACTATGGGATAAAATTGGTACAACTAGACTGTAAACAGTGGGTACAGATGCCAAATACAATGTGTTTTTGGGCCTTACATACTAAAATGGCAAGCATTTTCTATTGTTGAACAACGAGGTTTAACAAAATACATCACTGATTATAGTTAGCAACAACAAGATATGGGCACCAAAACATCTGAACAATCAAATGTTCAAGCGCGGATTGGGGCGTAAAAGCCACCATGGCCCAAATGCCACCGCCGCTACGGGCCACCATAGGCCTCGCCGTCGGTACCCCTAGGATCGCTTGTCAATGGGGAACCCATTTTGGGCATTTCCGACCGCCGCCGTGGACCAGCTCGTCGACGGCAAGCGCAGACCACAAGCGCCCTAGCGCTGCTCTGCTCTACCCGAATTGGACATGCACTGTAGCAACGCCATTAAAAGTGTAATCTCTGTCATTAGGGTTAACTGATAATTAATACTGAGTTAAGTGTAGTTCTATTAGGCTGACGTGTAAATCCTATTCGATACATGTAACTCCTTGAAATATTGATGCCCTTACTGTTGTAACCATTAGGTTATGGGTTAGACAATATATAATATCAATTTGGGAGTTTTGAGTGTGACTATCACACAAATGCGTAATAAAGCGGTAGTTTTCCTGAAAAGTTGTAAAACGACAATATGATAAATATGAATTTAGGATATTTATGAAAAAATGTCCAGATGGGTGCACCTCTGTTATTTTGTATAAAAATAAAAAAAATGCAAAACCCAGTTTTCGACGCGGGCGAGTTATATTATATTCTGAGAAGTGTGAGGGGTGTACCTCACTAGTAGATAGGGGGAGATCCTCGCCCAAGTCAATTAAGGACCGAACGCCGGTGCCATCAATCTAAGCCTAAGCATACAATCACATGTGCTGGTATGGGACAGAATTAGCTAATTAAGCCATTGAAAACTAGCCCTGCACGTTAGTAAGCCGTAGTAGTGCAGGCATGACCGGATGTAGGCATGTCCGAAGGGGCTCCCTTCACTGAGGCGTTGGGCACAAACCTTGCCAACACAACTATGAATGCCTCACTGAGACGGGGGTGTACCTGTGACGACCCGGCCAGGGCCCCCACCTGAGAGGTCTTCCAAGACCTCCCTAGAAGTCCACTAGAACCTCCCAGGAGATCCTAAGGACCTCTCGGGCAGTCCTCTCAGGCCTCCCAAGAGGTCCAGCCGGACCTCCTGGAGGTCCAGGGTACTGACCCGAGGAGGACTTGAGGCTCAGGACCTCCCCAAGAGCCACGACCAAACCTGGGGGAGGTCCAGAGACCAACCCGAGGAGGTCACAGGACTTGGAGAAGTCCTAACCCTCCTGTGATCTGAATCAGTCCCAAGGATCAGTGGCTAGTTCTCATAGCAATTACAAGTGATAACATACATCCACACAAGACTCTATTAACAGCAAAAGAGTTGATTACGAAGTTTGCTTACAGACTGACAATAGCAAAATACACAGCAGAACAAAAGGCAAGTCCATCCAATACACCACAGATAATTGGCTGGAGGGCGCGGCCTAGTTGATCTGGTCTTCGTCATCATCAAGGAAGTCCTCTCCTGCTCAAAAATTAGTTTCAAACAAGAGTGAGCACAACAACCGTGCTCGCAAGTTACAACCGTGGGGTAATAAAATGACATGCATACATGGATATTCAAAGGAAGGCATAATATGGTTGCTTTGCGTAAAGCCAACTTTATTTCAAATACATATACAAAGTTCCAAGGTAGTTATACAATATCTAAAATTCATTTTGTGAATCTCAGTTTTCAGTTGGATAACATTCACCGTCAAGGTGGTGAAGGATACCCTCCTGTCACAAGACTCCCTGCCCAGCCCATGGGATAGAGATCACTTTATCCAAAACCTTTTGAAAACAAAACCAACATCTAACTTTGAGTGGTCTTTGCCAGCACGTCCATGACCGTGGACACGGCTATTCGAATAGTTTTCGCTCTACAGAGGTTGTACACTTTACCCACACGACATGATTCCTCTAGTTTGTTTGGCATTCGTCAATGCCACCTCTTACTGCCGAAGGTAAGAGGTCTAGAGCTCATGACAAGGCCTTTACAATGCATCATTCTACCACAGCCCCTTCTTGCTAAGGTTTCGCTTCCATTGGATAGAAACCCGCCGGAAAACCCCCTCTTGCGCTAGTGGGAAACATAGGTTATAAAAGACCATAGACCATGAAAGACCTCCCACACATCAAAGTGGAACAACCGCGGCGGAACTTTGCAAATTAATTGGCCAGGTCCCACGCCCCATTCTGGAGACATGTGGTTATACGGGGGTGGCATAGCCCATTATAGGCTTAGCAAAGGGACGCTTAAAGGCCGGTCCTCAAATGACTAGTGCGACAACCACAGAACCCCAGAGCCTTAACTCCACCCAAGTTGAGCTCATGCATGGACATGCACCAACCAAGCAACCAACTCGCCCCAGTCCAAAACTATTTTCCTTTCATTCGCTTTTCAAAGACATTTAGAAGCTTCCATGACAACCCAATGCCATGGCTTAAAACTTTTAAACAACAGTTGGTCATGTTGGTAAAATTTCCCCAAATTAAATACTTTTGGTCTAAGCGAGACTAAGCATATGTGTTTCAAATGATCCCGGTTCATACTAATGTACCAACCAGTTTTTCCTATGGTGACAAGATGTTCGGTTCAAGGTCAACAGTGGCCATACAGAGGATTTAGGTATAGCTATGGATTTAAAGACAGGTATTGAAATAACTTAGTAAAGTAAGCATGCATAAACCTTTAAGACATAACATAGTAATTTGAAATAATGGGTACAACATGATCAAGAGTGTAACTTGCCTTACTCAAAGGCCTGGATGTCTTCTTCTTGAGAGAGCTCTTGCTCCTCAGTGTCTTCACAATCTACACGAGGAAACCAAAACAACTCAACACAAAGCTCAAATAAGATCCAAAGAAACTTTAATGAAACTCCAAAATAAAACCAACAGAGAGGCTAGGTCGGTTTGGAGGAGATCCAAGGAGCTTGCTGGAGGAGGTCCAGAGAGTGGAAATGAGCCAAAGGGGTAAAGGGGAAGGGCTGCCCAAGCTTATATAGCCAGAGCTGTCCAGATATCCATGGTCACACATGTTCAAAAGTTGGTGAAAAGGACAATGGGAGCAGGCAAAGATGGGACAAAAGAATAGCATGGGTGCTGCAAAAAGGTAGAAGCATTTAATACGATACAACAGGCATTAAATGTGGGGAGACTCTCATGCGCAAAGGACACGGTCAAAGGATAAAGAAATAGGAGTGTGACTGCCAAATGGGGCCAGTCAAAGCTCAAGGGGAGGTCCTGCAGAGGCCTAGAGGAGATCGCGCAGAGGTAAGGGGAGGTCCTGACGGTCAGATCCTCAAAGGGGAGGTCTGGACGGTTAAGATCTTCCAAAGGGGAGGTCTTAACGGTCAGATTTAACAAGGGGGAGGTCTGGACGGTTAAGATCTCCAAAGGGGAGGTCTTAACGGCCAGATCTAGTAAGAGGGAGGTCTTGAAGGACACAGGGAGGTCCAAATAGACAAGGAGGATGTCCTAAAGGACACAGGTAGGGATGGCAATTGTGCCCGATTACCCGCATACCCGTGGACGAATACCCTAATGGAGGTGGGTATGGGCGTCTTTCTTTGCCCACGGGTATAAAAACGGGCATAATTCTTTGCCCATCGGGTAAATCCAAGCGGCATGGGTAAGCTCCACCTGCACTTCGCTTGCTGACACCATCATTTACACTGACAGGTGGGACCATGGAACACCCTTATAAAACCGGAAAACCCTAGCCAGCCACATAAGCCCCACTTCCTGGCCGCTCTTCCTAGTTCCTCCCCCACTCGCTCTCTTCATTACCACTCTGGCCGACACTTTCCCCATCCATTTCTTCCCCAATCTCTCATCCTCCCCAATCCCCATGGCTCTCTCTCCCCCTTGGAGTTTCTTCACACAGACCCGGCTAGGTCCGGTGTCTCTGGCCGCCAGCCACGCCGCCGTGCCTCCCTCGCCGCTCGGCGTCGCCCTTGCCGTCAGCCCAAATACGGTCCTCCACCATGCGCATGCCTACGCAGCCCAGTCTACCCCTCGCCTCCGGCTGCATGCATCTCCTCGCAACAGGCCCACGTGGCTCGCCTCCGGCCACCATTGCCGCCTTTGCTCGCCCGTGTTCAGTGGCATGGATTCGGTTCATCCCTTTTCCCATCTCTATTTTGGTCTCTCTCCCCCCATGGTCGTCGCCGCTGCTCGCCTCCCTCCCTCCAGTTGTCATCGTCGCCGCTCACCCCCCTCCCTCCTGTGGCCTCTGGGTATTGGAGTTGTTGAGATGTTGTAGTTGCCTTTCCCCCTTTCTGTTCAGTTGTTGCAAAAAATTGTCACAAGGTCTTATGCAGTACTTAACCTTAGTGACCGACGTCTCGTGATTTATGCAATGCAAAGTTGGTATAATAATGTACTTACCAACACCGGATGCTTGGAAATTACAGAGGAGTTCTTTAGTTACGTAAGTCCGACGAAATGAGTCTATGGGATGATTATTCGCATATGAACGCCGGGCCAAAATTGAGGTGCCAACTTTTCTTCTTTGGATGCAAGATCTGTAGCTATTATTTTCTGTTTGTTAGTAGTTCTTTGCTGCAGATATGGTCGAAATTAACATTAGGCTTGTTAATTTGTAGAGAATGACATGTAATGTGTAAAGTGTAAAGATTTAAAATGGCTTCACAGCACTAAAATTAGTTGACAGTTGATGTGTGAATGTGAATATGTGATGCATTGTTCATGGGTACACGGCATGCCATGGGCGACGGCACCCAGGCGACGGGCATGGGCGAGATTCTTCGCCCGTCGTCCTTCGCGGGTATACCTGTGGGGGGAAATCGGGGTCGCGGGCATGGGTATGGGCGAGCACTACCCGTGCCCGCCGTGCCCGATTGCCATCCCTAGACACAGGGAGGTCTAAATAGACAAGGAGGAGGTTCTTAAGGACACAGGGAGGTCCTGAAGGAC
This sequence comes from Phyllostachys edulis, assembly GCA_036346405.1. Classification (NCBI taxonomy): domain Eukaryota; kingdom Viridiplantae; phylum Streptophyta; class Magnoliopsida; order Poales; family Poaceae; genus Phyllostachys; species Phyllostachys edulis. The sequence continues at coordinate 378,239 of CM070554.1, read as the reverse complement.
ACAGGGAGGTCCAAATAGACAAGGAGGGGGTCCTAAAGGACATAGGGAGTGAGTTCGAATGAACATGAGTGAGGTTTAGACCTGGGAAGGGAGGTCTGGGCCGGAGAAAATCCAACCCCTTGGGAGGTCTAGACCTAAGGAGGCCTGGACCCGAGAAGGGTAAAACCAGCACAGAAGGGGAGAGATCACCAAAGCTCCAACAAAACCCAACAACCAAAAAAGAGTCTTTAGTTGAAGTTTGGTTTAGTCAATTGAAGTCCATACTGAAATTCTTAGGTTAAGCTTTGAATTCTCATCAAAACAAAATGGTTCTTTTTATTCTAAAAATTCAAAAAGACTCCAAAAATCAAGGTGTTACAAACCTACCCCCCTTAAGGGAATCTCGACCCCGAGATTCACGCTTGGCCAGCAAAGATGTATGGATAGTTAGTCTTGAGATCCTCTTCTTTCTCCGATGTGGCTTCACTTTCTGGATGATGGCTCCACTGGACCTTGTATGATCAGATGGTCCTGCTCCTAGTGACCCGCTCTGCAACGTCGAGGATCTTGATTGGCTGCTCCACATAAATGAGGTCTTCTTGGAGATCAATGCTCTCTAGGGTGGTTTGATCTTCTGGCACTCGAAGACACTTCCTTAGCTGTGATACATGGAAGACATTGTGCACTGCCGATAAAGACTCTGGAAGCTCTAGTTGATAGGCCACTTCACCTTGCCTTGCCGAGACCTGTATGGCCCGACAAATCTTGGTGCTAACTTCCCTTTAGTCTGAAATCTTCTAACTCCCCGAAGTGGCGTCACTCTGAGGTAGACGAAGTATCGAACTTCAAAAGATAAATCCCTTCGACGATTATCTGCATAGCTCCTTTGTCGGGACTGGGCCACTCTCAATCGTTCCTTTATCAGCTTCACCTTATCTTCAGCATCCTTGATCAATTTAGGGCCATAGAGCTGGTGTTCTCCAACTTCATCCCACAGAAGGGGTGTTCTACATGGTCTACCATATAGAGCTTCAAAAGGGGACATCTGCAAGCTAGCTTGATAACTATTGTTATATGAGAACTCAGCATAGGGCAAATTCTTATCCCAACTCTTTCCAAAATCTAGGGCGCAAGCCCTGGGCATATCTTCAAGGATTTGGTTCGCTCTCTCTGTCTGCCCATCTGTTTGGGGATGATAGGCTATGCTAAAGTTGAGTTTTGTCCCTAGAGCTTCATGTAAGCTTTTCCAAAACCTTGAGGTGAATTGAGATCCTCTGTCGGACACTATTCTTTTAGGCACCCCATGCAAGCAAACAATTTTGGCCATGTATAAATCTGCCAATACATTGCTTGAATAGGTGGTCTTGACTGGTATGAAGTGTGCTACCTTAGTTAAGCGGTTAACCACCACCCATATTGAGTCATATCCCGATTGGGTCCTAGGCAGTCCAGTGATAAAGTCCATGCCCACTTGTTCCCATTTCTACTCGGGTATGGGCAAGGGCTGCAATAAGCCAGCTGGTCTTTGGTGTTCAGCTTTAACTCTCTGGCATACATCACATCGAGCAACATATCTAGCAATTTCTCGCTTCATACTGACCCACCAATACCTTTCCTTGAGGTCTTGATACATTTTGGTGCTGCCCGGATGAATGGAATAGGGTGATCCGTGAGCTTCTACTAAGAGAAGTTGCTTGATGTCTTGATGATTTGGCACACAAATCCGGCTGCCAAACCACGCTACTTCCTGCTCATCTTCAGAGAAACCTGGGGCTTTACCCCTCCTCATGTTCCTCTTAATCTCTTGAATATCTTCATCCTCTCCTTGATGCTCTTTGATCTGGTCCAGAATTATTGGGTGAACCTCCAGAGTGTTCACACAACCTTGGTTCACAATTTTCAAGTTAAGATGTCTTAGCTCTTCATACAATTGGGGCTGCTGCTCTTGCACCATCATAGTATTACAATACTCTTTTCGACTTAGGGCATCTGCCACTACATTGGCTTTGCCTAGGTGATAATGGATTCCAAGGTCATAGTCCTTAATCAATTCTAGCCACCTCCTTTGCCTGAGGTTAAGCTCTGATTGGGTGAAAATATACTTCAAGCTCTTGTGGTCTGTGTATATCTCACAGCGATTACCGATGAGGTAATGCCACCAAATCTTTAAGGCATGCACAATTGCTGCCAATTCTAGATCATGTGTTGGGTAGTTTTCCTCATGAGGTCTCAACTGTCTAGATGCATAAGTCACTACCTTTCCTTCTTGCATTAACACACATCCCAGCCCTTGATGAGAGGCATCACAAAATACCTCAAAATCTTTATGTATGTCTGGCAGGACTAGGACAGGAGCTGTGACAAGCCTCTCCTTCAATTCTTAGAAGCCTTGCTCACAGGTTTCAGTCCATTCAAATTTCTTCTCCTTTTTCAAAAGCTGAGTGAGAGATCTAGCAATCCTAGAGAAACCTTCAATAAATCTTATATAATAGCCAGCCAGTCCAAGGAAACTTCTCACTTCAGTTATTGTCTTGGGTGATCGATCTCCATTCTAATACAGCTTCCACTTTTGAAGGGTCTACTGCCACTCCCTTGGCCGACACAACATGACCAAGGAAAGCCACTTGACTTAACCAGAACTCACACTTACTAAACTTGGTATAGAGCTGTTGCTCTCTAAGCCTTTCCAAAACTGTCCTAAGGTGGTCTTCATGTTCTTCCCTATTCTTGGAGTAGACAAGGATATCATCAATAAATACAACTACAAACTTATCCAAGAAGTCCATGAATACTTTCTTCATCATATTCATGAAATAAGCTGGTGCATTTGTCAACCCAAATGACATTACAGTGAACTCATATAGCCCATACCTTGTGGTAAAAGTAGTTTTGGGAATGTCCTCTGGTCTAATCTTTAATTGGTGGTAACCAGACCTTAAGTCAATTTTGGAGAACACACTTGCTCCTTTTAATTGGTCGAAGATGTCCTCTATCCTGGGCAATTGATACTTGTTCTTAATAGTGACCTCATTAAGTGACCTATAGTCTACACACATCCTTAAGCTGCCATCTTTCTACTTGACAAATAGCACTGGTGCTCCCCATGGTGAAGAGGTTGGTCGAATAAATCCTTTGTCTTTGAGCTCTTTGATTTGTTTCTTCAACTCTATCAACTCATTTGTTGGCATCCTGTATGGTCTCTTTGATATAGGAGCAGTCCCAGGGACTAAATCAATGAGGAACATGATATCCCTATCCGGTGGCATACCAAAAAATTCCTCAGGGAACACACCTAGATACTCCCTGACCACTAGGAGGTCTTTTAACTTCAGTTCCTTCAAACTGGTCAAAAGAGGTCTTGACTTAGGAGAGGTCTTAGATCTGAACTTCACTTGTATCCCTTGATCATTGGTGAGTGTGATGGACCTGCTAGCACAGTCTATTTGTCCATGATTCTTGGCTAGCCAATCCATTCCAAGAATCACATCTAAACCTTGGGAATGCAAGACTATCAAGTCTGCAGAAAAGAGAACTCCAGAGATCTCTAAAGTAAGATTTGGGCATTGGGAACTAGTCCTCATTTCTGAGTCCGGGATATGAATTATCATAGGGTTAACTAAAGGAGATATAGGTAACCCACATTTCTCCCACAAAACTGCTTGAAACAAAAGATTGAGAAGCTCCAGAGTCAAATAAAACCAAGGCTGGTACCGAATTAATGACAAACGTACCAAGGACAACATCAGGTGCTGCTTGTGCCTCCTTAGCCGTGACATGTGTGACACGGCCCTTCGTGAATTGCACTGCTGGCTTCACACTTGATGCACTGCCCCGTGATGGAGATCCTTGATTGGCTCGAGCTGGGGCAGAAGCTTGCTGCTTCTTTGGGCACTTGTTGGCATAGTGCCCCACCTTATTGCAAAAGAAGCAAGTCACCCCAGCTGAGGAGGTTGTGGAAGTCTTCTGTTGGTGCTGGCTTCCAGAGGAGGTCTTATGGAAGCTTAGGCTACTTGGGCGCTGGAATGGCCCAAGTACTTTGGATGAAGAGGTTTTGCGCTGGGAGGTCTGGGGTTGAGAGGTCCTAGGCTTAGGAAAACCTCCAAGATTAAACTTCTGAGCTACCCTCTTCCTCTTTCGGGTCTCCATCTCTTGGAGCTTGCCTTCTTGCCGAATAGCCTTGTTAACAAGTCAAAAATCGTAATGTTCCCGGGCAATAAGGAGGACTACAATCTCATCATTAAGCCCTCCAAGAAGCGCTCTTGCTTGGCTTCATCTCGAGGCAATATCTTCCGGGCATATCTAGCCAATTGATTAAACTTATGCAAGTATTCATTGACGGAGCAGCATTCTCGCTTTAAGGAACGGAATTCTTCCTTTTAAGGACATCATGCCCGTGGGATATGGGCGTGACGAAAGGCTTGCATAAATTCATCCCATGTGATGCTCTGTGCATTAGCATGGGATTGGCTAAAGTTATCCCACCACTCAGAGGCTGGGCCACCAAGTTGATGGGAGGCAAATAAGACCATCTCACGGCCTGAACATTGAATCATGTCCAATTTTCTGCCCACTGCCCTAAGCCAATCATCAGCTTCCATTGGCTCAGAGCTGTTGGAAAAAGTTGGAGGGCGCAATCTCATAAATTCCGCTATGTTGGCCCTTGGGGGAGGTGGAATTAGGGCTTGTGGCTGAGCTGCTGCTGTTGCTTGCAAAGATTGGGTGTTGGCAATGGAGTGTGAGAGCAGGTTGATTAGTTGAGCCTGATTAGCCATCATCCGAGCCCACCTAGGAACTTCGGTTGGAGGGGGTGGTGGTTGTGAGGCTGGTTGCTCCTGCCCATTGTCAACTCCTCTATTCCGGTTGCTCCACCAGGCTGGGTTCTCAGGCTCATCCCCAACTTGCCGGTTGTGATTGCTTGAGCTGCCACTACCATTTCTAGTGGTAACCATCTTGTCTGAGCTCTAGAGGCTGAGGAAAGAGAAAGCAAGAGACTAAGGGGGACAAGCAAAACAACCAACTGAACAAAGCAAACAACAAAAAGTAGCTTTTCAAGACTTTTAATAAAGAGACATCGTTCTACTCGTTTCTTATCACTTGAAGGAGGTCTTGAGCACCATACCTAGCCAAGAGACCCCTAATATAGGTTTCAAAAGATAAGGAGGATCCATTTAATATTGTAAATTGGTGCAAAGACGGAAACAAGGTAAGATTAGATTAAGATAAGAAAGATTACCAGAAGGGAGATAAGGATCGAATGATGACCCAGATAAGAAAAGAACATTTTATTCTTCTTTGTTTTATAAAATAGACTTTGAAATTCTATGGCCATTCTACGGGGCTACGTCCTGTAGTCAGGATGCTCTGATACCACTTGTGACGACCCGACCAGGGGCCCCACCCGAGAGGTCCTCCAAGACCTCCCTGGGAGTCCACCAGGACCTCCCAGGAGATCCTAAGGACCTCTCAGGTAGTCCTCCCAGGCCTCCCAGGAGGTCCAGGGTACTGACTCGAGGAGGTCTTGAGGCTCAGGACCTCCCCAAGAGCCACGATCAAACCTGGGGGAGGTCCAGAGACCAAACCGAGGAGGTCACGGGACTTGGAGAAGTCCTAACCCTCCTGTGATCCGAACCAGTCCCAAGGATCAGTGGCTAGTTCTCACAGCAATTACAAGTGATAACATACATCCACACGAGACTTTATTAACAGCAAAAGAGTTGATTACAAAGTTTGCTTATAGACCGACAATAGCAAAATACACAGCGGAACAAAAGGCAAGTCCATCCAATACACCACAGGTAATTGGCTGGAGGGTGCGACTTAGTTGATCTGGTCTTCGTCATCATCAAGGAAGTCCTCTCCTGCTCAAAAATTAGTTTCAAGCAAAAGTGGGCACAACAACCGTGCTCGCAAGTTACACCCGTGGGTAACAAAATGACATGCATACATGGATATTCAAAGGAAGGCATAATATGGTTGCTTTGCGTAAAGCCAAGTTTATTTCAAATACATATACTAAGTTCCAAGGCAGTTATACAATATCTAAAATTCATTTTGTGAATCTCAGTTTTCAGTTGGATAACATTCATCATCAAGGTGATGAAGGATACCCTCCTGTCACAAGGCTCCCTGCCCAGCTCATAGGATAGAGATCCCCAAAGAACAGTTTATCCAAAACCTTTTGAAAACAAAACCAACATTTAACTTTGAGTGGTCTTTGCCAGCACGTCTATGACCGTGGACACGGCTATTCCAATACTTTTCGCTCTGCAGAGGTTGTATACTTTACCCACACGACATGATTCCTCTAGTTTGTTTGGCATTCGTTAATGCCACCTCTCATTGCCGAAGGTAAAAGGTCTAGAGCTCATGACAAGGCCTTTACAATCCATCATTCCACCACAGCCCCTCATCGCTAAGGTTTCGCTTCCATTGGATAGAAACCCGCCGGAAAAGCCCCCTCTTGCGTCAGTGGGAAACATAGGTTATAAAAGACCATAGGCCATGAAAGACCTCCCACGTATCAAAGTGGAACAACCGCGTTGGAACTTTACAAATTAATTGGCCAGGTCCCACGCCCCATTCTGGAGACATGTGGTTGTACGGGGGTGGCATAGCCCATTATAGGCTTAGCAAAGAGACGCTCAAAGGCCGGTCCTCAAATGACTAGAGCGACAACCACAGAACCCCGGAGCCTCAACTCTACCCAAGTTGAGCTCGTGCATGGACATGCACCAACCAAGCAACCAACTCGCCCCAGTCCAAAACCATTTTCCTTTCATTCGCTTTTCAAAGACATTTAGAAGCTTCCATGACAACCCAATGCCATGGCTTAAAACCTTTAAACAGCAGTTGGTCATGTTGGTAAAATTTCCCCAAATTAAATACAATAGGTCTAAGCGAAACTAAGCATACATGTTTCAAATGATCCTGGTTCATACTAATGTACCAACCAGTTTTTGCTATGGTGACAAGATGTTCGGTTCAAGGTCAACAGTGGCCATACAGAGGATTTAGGTATAGCTATGTATTTAAAGACATGTATTGAAATAACTTAGTAAAGTAAGCATACATAAACCTTTAAGACAGAGCATAGTAATTTGAAATAATGGGTGCAACATGATCAAGAGTGTAACTTGCCTTGCTCAAAGGCCTGGATGTCTTCTTCTTCAGAGAGCTCTTGCTCCTCAGTGTCTTCACAATCTACATGAGGAAACCAAAGCAACTCAACACAAAGCTCAAATAAGATCCAAAGAAACTTTAATGAAACTCCAAAATAAAACTAACAGAGAGGCTAGGTCGATTTGGAGGAGATGCAAGGAGCTTGCTGGAGGAGGTCCGAAGCTTCAGGAGGAGGTCTAGAGAGTGGAAATGAGCCAAAGGGGTAGAGGGGAAGGGCTGCCCAAGCTTATATAGCCAGAGCCGCCCAGATATCCATGGTCACACATGTTCAAAAGTTGGTGAAAAGGACAATGGGAGCAGGCAAAGATGGGACAAAAGAATAGCACGGGTGCTGCAAAAAGGTAGAAGCATTTAATGCGATACAACAGACATTAATTGTGGGGAGACTCCCATGCACAAAGGACACAGTCAAAGGATAAAGAAATAGGAGTGTGACTGCCAAATGGGGCTAGTCAAAGCTCAAGGGGAGGTCCTACGGAGACCTAGAGGAGATCGCGCAGAGGTAAGGGGAGGTCCTGACGGTCAGATCCTCAAAGGGGACGTCTGGACGGTTATGATCTTCCAAAGAGGAGGTCTTAACGGCCAGATCTAACAAGGGGGAGATCTGGACGGTTAAGATCTCCAAAGGGGAGGTCTTAACGGCCAGATCTAACAAGGGGGAGGTCTGGACGGTTAAGATCTCCAAAGGGAAGGTCTTAACGGCCAGATCTAACATGGGGGAGGTCCTGAAGGACACAGGGAGGTCCAAGTAGACAAGAAGGAGGTCCTAAAGTACACAGGGAGGTCCTGAAGGACACAGGGAGGTCTAAATAGACAAGGAGGAGGTCCTAAAGGACACAGGGAGGTCCAAATAGACAAGGAGGGGGTCCTAAAGGACACAGGGAGTGAGTTCGAATGAACATGAGTGAGGTTTAGACCTGGGAAGGGAGGTCTGGGCTAGAGAAAATCCAACTCCTTGGGAGGTCTAGACCTAAGGAGGCCTGGACCCGAGAAGGGTAAAACCAGCACAGAAGGGGAGGGATCACTAAAGCTCCAACAAACACAACAACCAAAAGAGAGTCTTTAGTTAAACTTTTGGTTTAGTCAATTGAAGTCCATACTGAAATTCTCAGGTTAAGCTTTGAATTCTCATCAAAACAAAATGATTCTTTTTATTCTGAAAATTCAAAAAGACTCCAAAAATCAAGGTATTACAGTACCCAAGTGAAGTGAGAGTAGAGGTGTTCATGGGCGGCCCAGCCCGAGCCCGAGGCAGTCCGAAGGCCCAAAAATTTCAATTTAAAAATATGAAAAACTATTTTTTAATTCTGAAAATAAATTAAATGTTATTTTTATTTCAAAAAATGATTACAATAATATTTTTAAATAAAAACTCAACTTTCGGGCAGCCAGAACTCGAGCTTGTCTGCTTCAAACCTTTTCAAGCCCAAATTTACCGATGTTTGAACATGTCTAAGTGAGAGTATTCATTCACTGGGCTAGTGCAAGGGTAGGACTAGATGATGTAAAGACTTCAACACGTGCTCTAGATTGCTTACCTAAGGAAGTGAGCGGTAGTATTGATGGATGCCAAACAAGCTAGAGAATTCGTGTGTTGTGGGTAAAGTTGTACCCCTCTATAGAGTGTAAATCTATTTAAATAGTTGTGCTTGTGATTATGAGCGTGCCTAGTGCTGTTACATCGGGTATAGTCTTGCTTGTTCTCAAAAATGATTTCGTTGGAAAACATGGGAAATGATTTGTTGTTTTATTATTGAGATGAGTGCCATGTCTGTGGCTAAAATTTAAATATTGCTCGTAGCCGAGGAAGGTTGCAAGTTGTTTATTTTATTTATTTGATTATTTACTTACTGTCCTGTATCTACTTAACTGCTCTTTCAAATTCCGTTGCAAAATACTATGTATGGGAGTTGCAAATAAAACTGGCAATAACACGACATGCCTTTCGAAGTAATAATAGGTATCACTTACGGTAAACGATAACATTTACTGGATCAGCAACGTGACATCTTTCCGCAGTAAAACCGGCATACTTAATATTACGGTTCTCTCTTCCTCACCGAAACGGCAGTAAAACCTTTTATATAACGACATGAGATGACACGAGATCATTTTACTAACAAATTTTCACCGTCATTTGTGTGTTGGTAGGTTTGTACCGTCAATTTAGAACGGTACCGAGAAACTTTTACGGCTATATTTGATGCGTGCGCGTGGGTCATACGAATGTAGATCACAGTACCGGCCCCAAGGAAGTAAATAGGTGTAGATCGAAAGAAGCTGGCATGTGTGGACTTTTTTTTGCCTCCACAAAAAAGGGTCGCAGCACAAACCAGAAAGAGGTCCACTCTAGCAATGGCTTCCTTCAATTCTTTCTCTCTCCTTTCCTTCAATGTATATATATTCTTGATTCCCGCCCCGCACCCCCTCTTGTTTATGGCATACTACTGATATGGATGGATGGATGGAGAGTAGCAGCTAGCAGGTAGCAATGGAATGGCTTTGGTGTGCTACTCTTACTTTCTAGTGCGTGAGATGCATGGTGCAAATTCAAGTCATGTCATGTGTAGTAGTGGGGGCATGCATCTTGCTTGCTTGCTTGCTTGCTAGCTAGTTAGGAATTAAAAGGCACGATATCATATACTCTGCATTGCTAAGCTAGCACTTGATTCCAAAAACAGCTAAAAGCCTGATGCAAGCTAGCTAGCTGCTGCTCCATCACTCTTCCCTTCCGTAAGGACCATAGCCTCCATGACATGTGGGCCCCGGTTCCTGGTGTGACCCGCGCGCGCATCAGCAGCTGTCAGGTAGCCAGCTAGCTAGCTAGAGGAATATGAATATGAATATGAATATGAATATGAATATGAATATGATGATCCTTTTGGCAACTCACAAGTTGGGAGTGAGACATCAGCGCACTGTAGCTAGCTAGCTTGCTCGTGTGCACTGCAGAGTGGGGTGGGGTGAGGTGACGGCGAGGAATTCCCACTAGCTCGCTAGAGTTTGGAGCCTGTGAGTGCCCACCAGAGATTCCCACTCACTCGTACAGTCAGTCAGTCAGTCATTCTCATGCACACTTGCACCTCTCCTCCTCATCATTTCTCGTTTCCTGCCAAGAATCCGGCCTCCAACTTAATCGCTCCGCGATCGAGCTGCACAACACAATCATGATTTCTGCTGCACAACACAATCAATGAGCTGCCAAGCAAGCCCTAGTTAAATTTATTTCTTACCAGCAGAAGCAGAGTGCATGCACTTAGGATGCACCAGCTCATCGTGCGGAAACTGATTAATTAAGTGGCTAGCTAAGAAATTAACATTGGGTTCGGTAGTGCTAATGTGAATGCTACCTTAGTCGTCGGGCCTATAACAAGCTGTTGGCTGCCAATCATACTATATTTTAATATATCTATAGTCATTTCAGCCATATTGTGACATGCATGCTATTTCGGCCAACGAGATGATGATTGTCTTAGACGACAATACTGATACAGTAGTACTCTCCGGTGACTGACTAGCAGCTGTACGATTAATTAATCCATCAAATGGCGTGCTAGCTACAGGCTGATTAATTGATGAGTATATATAGCTTTCCTCTTTTCAAGTGTTGGTTGCTGTCTCTAGACTCTAGCTGGATGGATCAGACAGACTTTTTTAAAGAAAAAAAATCAGTTGCGATTCACCTGATCACTCGATGTAGGCATCCACCTTTTATTACTAGTATGTAATTGGTATGGTTCGGCGCTGACAGGATGTTGCTACAAAATGGCGTTATTATTATTTGGGTGATAATGATATGTAAAGCTAGCTAGCTCCCCAGGGTTCTACTTTAATTCTTGGTTATATAATGAAGGGGAGGGGAGCCATCCATGGTCCATGCATCTAGCTATATACATCACCTTGAAAAACAGAGACAATAAAACCATGGGGATGGGGGTAGTACATAGATGATGAGACTGATAGGATAGCGATGTTGATTAAAAAACTAACTAGCGCTCTGAGACTGAGAGTGGCTTCCAGTTAAAAACTATTAGCTAGTTACTGGTGCAAGTTGGAGCTAGCCTTGTCTGTTTTCTTTTCCTTTTTCTTGATATTTAGCGCCCGCCCCGACCGCAGGTAAGAACGACGTCTTCTAGTAGTACCGTATGTATGTATACTCATGCGCGAAGAAAGCAAGCGCGTCGTGGAGTTCGAGCCGACGGTATCCGAGTCTCTGTACGACGATGAATCATCAGCCTTTATAAGGGGACATGTATAGTCTCGTAAGTTGAGACAAGAGAAGCCGTAGCAAAAAATAAAGTCTTCTTGCGTACTGAAATCTCCCAGTCGATCGGTTTGCTGCCATGTAAACTTTTGCCCATTCTTTTCACATCGGTTCAGGCTTTCTCGGTTTGGCCAACAGTTGGTAGCGGAGTCCTGCACTCGATTCGGCGATGCGTCGATTATCTTTTCACTCACCTACCCGGCCAAGGATGTCCAGCGACGTCGGCGCACGTCTGGAGGCGGGATCCGACAGCGGCAGCGGTGGCGGTAAGGAAGTTGTGATCCATCGCGTGGTGAGGGAGTCAGGAGGCTCGGTCGTCTACCTGATGCTGACGCGGAGATTGTGCTCTCGTGATGATGGTGAATCTACAGGCGCAAGGCCTGTGGGAGCCAGGAGACGATCGACCCCAGAAATGGAGACTACCGAGACGACAAGATGGCGTTGTTCGCCATACTCGAGCCGTCCCGCCAGAGATGCTGTCTATGTTTGCCGTCAAGAACACCACTAAGGACGCATGAGACACCATCAAGGCATTGCGCATGGGCGTCCAGCGCGTACACGAGGCGAAGGCACAGACGTTGCGCAAAGAATTTGACGCACTCAAATTCAAGAACAACAAGTCGGTGGATGACTTTGCAATGCGGCTCACCGGCCTAGTCAACAACTTGGAGATGCTCAGGGACAAGATTGAGTAAGACCATGTTGTTAAAATATTCCTCCGCGTCGTCCCGCCGAGGTATTCTCAGGTAGCGATCTCAATTGAGATGCTCGTTGACTTGTAGACGCTCTCGGTGGAAGAACTTATCGGACGACTGAAGGTCGTAGAAGAGCGCTACGAACAAGACAACACCGACGGCGCCAGCAGACACCTACTCCTCACAGAAGATGAGTGGCTTGCGCGCATGAAGCAGCGCATGCATGGCCAGGGCTCGTCTGGCGGACAAAAGCCCAGCGGTGGCTATGGCGGCAATCGGCGCCGTGGCAAGCCGAAAGGCCGCGGCGGTGGCAATGGTGGTGCTGTGTCTAATGGAGGACGCGACGTGTCGAAGGACAAGTGTCGTAACTGCGACAAACTTGGGCACTAAGCCAGAGACTGCCCCAAGCCACGACGCAACGAGCAGGCCAACCTGGCGAAGGTCGACAACGACCAGCCCACGCTGCTTATGGCACAGGTGTGCGCACCGTCTAAGACCGCCGAGAGCATGACCGAGGACGCCGTGCTCAACGAGGTGCATGCTGATATGCACCTAGGACGTGAAGAGGACCGACATGATGATGCGTGATATCTTGACATCGGGGCCAGCAACCACATGACGGGCTGCAAAAACATCTTCGCCGAGCTGGACACCGGTGTCACTGGTTCTGTTAAGTTCGCTAATGGTTCGATCGTCGACATCCGTGGACGTGGTATGGTACTGTTCATGTGCAATAACGGAGAGCACTGTGCGCTTATGGGAGTGTATTACATCCCTTGGCTATGGACCAACATCGTTAGCCTTGGGAAACTCGACGAGAACGATTGCCAAATGCTGATCGAGGAAGGCGTACTACAAATGCACGATCCGCAACGACAACTTCTCGCCAAGGTGAACCGTGCGCGCAACCGGTTATATGTTCTCTCTTTGGACATAGCACAGCCGGTGTGTCTAGCGGCACGACTCGACGACGACGCATGGCGCTAGCATGCCCGCTACGGTCACCTCAATTCTGAGGCGCTTCGAAAGCTGGCATAGCGCAACATGGTGCGGGGACTTCCAAAGATCGAACACGTCAACCAAAATTGTGACGGCTGCCTAGCGAGTAAGCAACGTTGTACTCTATTTCCACAAGAGGCCAAGTACCACGCGGAGAATCTCCTCGGGCTGGTGCATAGGGACCTGTGCAGACCGATCACGCCAGCGACACCGGGTGGAAAGCGCTACTTCCTCCTCCTAGTCGACGACCTCAGCCGCTACATGTGGCTGATACTGCTAGCAACGAAGGACGAGGTAGCAGCAGCAATCAAGCACTTCCAAACCAGCGTTGAAGTGGAATCTGGGAAGAAGCTGCAAGCGCTTCGCACTGACCGTGGCGGCGAATTCACTTCTACAGAGTTTGGTGAATACTGTGCGAATCGCGACGTCAAGCGACTCCTCACAGCGCCATATTCACCACAACAAAACGGCGTTATCGAACGCCGGAATCAGGCGGTCGTCACAATGGCACGCAGTCTGTTGAAGGCGAATGACATACCAGGGGAGTTTTGGGGCGAGGCGGTCACAACGGCCATCTACATCCTTAACCGCGCGCCAACCCGGAGCATCGACGGCAAGACACCCTATGAGGCGTGGTATGGAGCACGCCCAAGTGTGCAATACTTTCGCACGTTTGGCTGTATCGCGCACGTGAAGGAGGTGTGGCTGAAACATCAAGAAGCTCGACGACCGGAGCAAACCCATGGTCTTCATTGGATACGAACCTGGATCCAAAGCATACCGGGTATATGGCCCCGTCGGTAAGCATGTGCACGTTACACGTGACGTCGTCTTTGATGAGGCGACGAAGTGGGACTAGGAAGCCAGAGACCATGCACGGATAGCTCTCGGTGATACGTTTACTGTGGAGTACATCTCTCACCCTATCACAGGTGGTGAACAAGTCGACACACAAGGAGAGGATACGCCGGGTTGTGCTCCAAACATAGGATCGACACCATCCACTACAGCACCGACGCTAGTCACAGCAGCGCCAGTCGGGGTGGAGTTCGTGTCACCTCCTCCTGACGCTACACCCCTGTCCGACGGCGTACCAAGACGGACTCGCACGTTGCAAAATTTGTTCGATACCACATCAGTGGTTGGGCTCAACGTTGACGAGCTGCATCTCATGGTAGCAGAAGAACCCGCTGGTTTTGTCAACGCCGAACAACACCAATATTGGTGCTAGGCAATGCTTGAGGATATGAGTTCCATCAAAGAGAATGGTACGTGGAAACTTGTCGATCTTCCCACTAGTCACCGTCCAATTGGCTTGAAGTGGGTGTACAAGGTCAAGAAGGGCTCGCACGGTGCTGTCGTTAAGCACAAAGCACGGCTCGTGGTGAAAGGGTACGTACAACGGCAAGGCATTGACTTCGACGAGGTGTACGCGCCGGTCACTCGCCTCGAGTCTATGTGTCTTTTGATTGCACTCGCCGTACATAAGGGGTGGCCGGTTCATCACATGGATATACAATCAGCGTTCCTTAAAGGTGAACTCGAGGAAGAAGTCTACGTCGCGCAACCCCCCGGCTTCGTGGTTGATGGCTATGAGGAGAAGGACCTGAAGCTTCGCAAGGCATTGTACGGTTTACGACAAGAGCCAAGAGCATGGAACGCTAAGCTCGATAGCTGCCTACTGTCACTTGGGTTTCACTGGAGTGAGTCATAACATGCTATGTACATGCGTGGCAGCGGTACGTCGTGTCTTCTTGTGGGAGTGTACGTCGACGAATTGATCATCACATGGGTGGATCCACAAAAACTTACAATTTCAAGGAGGAGATGAAGAGCTTGTTCAAGATGAGCGATTTGGGCTTGCTCAGTTTCTACCTCGGCATAGAAGTACACCAGACTGATGGCTATATCACGCTGAACCAAGTGACATACGCCTCGAAGATTCTCAAGAAGAGCGGCTTAACAAACTGCAATCCATGCCATGTTCCAATGGAGGCCAGGTTCAAGCTGAGCAAGGTGAGTTCAGCTCCTCCTACTGACACCACGGCATAAAGGAGCATCGTTGGGAGTCTACGGTGCTTGATGCATACATGTCCTGACATCGCGTACTCGGTCATGTATGTGAGTCGTTTTATGAAAACACCAGCCACCGAGCATTTGACAGCAATCAAACACATCCTCCGGTACATTGCTGGTACTCGAAAATATGGCTGTCACTATGCAAGGAAGACGGTGGAGTCACGACTGGTTGGCTATAGCGATAGCGAACATGGCCGGTGACGTCGACGACCGCAAGAGCACCACGGGTGCGTTGTTTTTTTTTCGCAATAGTCTTGTCACCGACGCCTAAAAATAGAAGGTCGTAATCGTCTCTGCTATGAGGCCGAGTACATTGCTACGACGACGGCGACATGTCATGGCATTTGGCTCTCCCGCCTGCTTGGTGATCTAAACAATGAAGAAGCCGATATCGTCATGCTCAAGGTGGACAATAAGTCCGCTATCTCTCTCTGCAAGAATCCAGTCTTTCATGACCGAAGCAAGCACATCGACACTCGGTATCGTTTTCTTCGGGAGTGCGTCGAGAACGGCAAAACTGAGGTGGAGTAT
Organism: Phyllostachys edulis; assembly: GCA_036346405.1. Lineage (NCBI taxonomy): Eukaryota > Viridiplantae > Streptophyta > Magnoliopsida > Poales > Poaceae > Phyllostachys > Phyllostachys edulis. The sequence continues at coordinate 362,513 of CM070554.1, read as the reverse complement.
ATTAGCACTAGAGAACAGCTCGCGAACATCTTGACTAGGGCACTTGGGCGCATCAAGTTCAAAGAACCACGTGCGAAGATTGGCGTAGTCGAGATCAAGTAAGCACACAATGATTAGGGAGTGATTTGTTAGAGTATTAATCATTGTGTAGCTTTCCATTGTGTATGACGCAGAGTCCGAGTCGGCTGTATCCGAGTCTGTGTACGATGATGAATCCTCAACCTTTATAAGGGGACATAGCCTTGTAAGTTGAGACAATAGAAGCAATAGCAAAAAAAAAAACCGCATGCAGTGCATGCAGCACCAAATTTTATTGCGTTCTGAAATCTCCTAGTCGATCGGTTTGCTGCTGAGTGAACTTCTGCTGATTTTTCTTTAGATCGGTCGAGGCTTTCTTGGTTTGGCCAACAGGGGGGGACAAGTGTGAAGCAATTAACTGAAGAAGTAAGTACAATACTCCACGACTCGACACATGATTAAGTAAGCAAGGGTAAAATAGTAAGTGTTTTACCACTATCTACTTAGTACCACGCGCACAAAGCTAGCTAGGCAGAGGCATGGAGTGGAGTGGAGTGGAGGGTCGAGGAGTGAGGAAGTAGACATGAGCATTCAGTATCAGTTGAGGAAGCAGACTGCTGGATGGAGTGGCTGAGCCGAGGAGTAGTGTAACTTACAAACAAGGATAACGCTACATTACATGCGTCTAATGCACCAGACATCAAGCATAACTTCACTTTGCCTTATCCCGTCACTCTCGCTTTTATCCCGTCGCTCTGCGCTTCTCGTCCACTCAATCCCCATTTTCCCCATATCCCTCCCTCGGCCACTCCCGAGCTTCGCCTCACGGTGCCGACGATCCCACTCACCTCATGAGCTCTCTGCTCTCCACCTCATGCGCCGGCGACCCACCCCCCGGCCACCCCCGACCTGTCTCGGCCACTCCCGAGCTCCACTTCACGGAGCTCCTATCTCTCCACCTCGAGGTGCCGGCGACCCCGCTCCCCTCGGCCACCCTCGTCCCCCGCCTCGGCCACCCCCGAATTCTGTCTCGGCCACTCCCGAGCTCCACTTCACGGAGCTCCTATCTCTCCACCTTGAGGTGCCGGCGACCCCGCTCCCCTCGACCACTCCCGAGCACCCCCGTTCCTCCACCTTGCGGCGTCAGCGACCCCGTTCCCCTCAGGCCCCCTCGACCACCCCGTGGCTCCATCCCTCCACCTCGCGGCGTCGGCGACCATGGCCTCCTTGGCCATCCCCGAGCCCGAGCTCCACCTGGTGACACCGACGAGCCCCTCAGGTGCCTCCCGTGCCCCTCACAACGTTGTCGTTGAGGGTGATGCTGGTGGAATTTACAGGTGTTGCGTGTGCCCTAAAAAATGTTGCATGTTGCAGTTATAGAATTTTTTTTGTTGCATTAGATGATTTGAGATGTTGCAACCGACGTCATGGGATGTTGCAATAACATATGATTGAGAATGAGATTTTTTTTCAGAGAATGTTTTGAATATCGTAGGATGTTGCATAAATGAAATCAAAATATTTCATTAAGTTAGTCTCATAAATTTGTTATCGGTGTTTTTGCATGGGCCCTAAAAAACATTATATATTGTAGTTATAGTATTTTTTTGATACATGAGATGATTTAAAATGCTGCAACCAATATCATGAAATGTTACGGTTAGAAGCTAAGACGCTAACGCTCGGACCACCCTACAAACAAATACAATGGACTACTGCCTGTGTCTGTAGACGCGTGGGCCCCGTGACCGCAACAGCTGGGGCGCACCACGCATTTATCTGGCTTCTTCTTCCTCCTCCCCTGCTAGTGCTCGCTATAAACCCTTACCCCACCGCCCAGGGCCGAGGCCGCCACCCTCCCTTCCCACCCCCATCACCTGTACGAAACAGCCAAGGGTAGCGAACGTCTACGACATGTACGCCGACGCAGGCTTCGGCTACGCCGCCTACTGGCCGGCCCTCTCGCAGCAGCCACCGCCGGCCGCCCACCCTCTCCTCCCGCCACCTCTACCCGCAGACGCCTGCATCTACGCCGCCGACATGCCGCTCATCGCCGCCCACCTCGTGAGTTACAATCTTTCTTGCATAATTGCGATTTCCACCCTCAGTTTCCACTCTCTCACGATTGTTGTTTCTTGGAAGCCTCTTTTTCAGAAGGAAAAAAAAACAAATTTCCACCCTCAGTTTCCACACACTCGCGATTCTTGTTTCTTGGAAGGCTCCTCTGGCCTCTTTTTTCAGAAGGAAAAAAAAACAAATCGTGCGTAAATACCACTAGTCCTCCCCTCCTGGATTTTCATGCGGCTGTCGCCGCTGCTGTTTCTCCACAGTTTCTTTATTTTTTCCTTCCGGTTTCTGTCCCCTCGGGTTGCATGCAACCTGGATTGGGTAAGAAACAAAAAAATCTCTGCCTCGCGCAATTTGGAAACGTCTTCAGGGGAGGGTTTCTCTTCAAATTGCTGTTTATGCGCTGCCGCCGTCTCACTCTCACATAGAAATGTCGCTTTCTTTTTTTCTTTTCTTTTCTTTTCTGATTTTCGCCCCCACTTTGACATAGATAGCTTGTCGGGGGAATAAAAATGGAAGAGTACATGTGAACTAGAACCTCCCGTTTCCTTTCTAATTTCCTCTTATAATAACATGAACTGCACAAATTGCACTCCGTTAGGATTGGATACCTCATTGGTTCTTCTCTTCTTGTTGCGTATATTCATCGCCATAAATCAACTGTTTCAGACAAACAGGGGCAATTTAGGAGGAGTAGCTATTTTGCCAAAGATGACTGCCTTCCTCACACTTGCACTGCCGACAAGATGATCACCAAATAAAAAGTCCAACTTTATTATATTTACCATCAAAGCATACAATCTTGTGAGCTGTAACTCCTGTCCTGATGAGGGAGAGAACATGAGGAGAGACACATTTGGGATGACTGATGCTACAACCTTAATACTACTACCCGGCCAAACTACAGCACTCCTTGCTGCTAGTTTCTTTGTCTTGAGATGCTTTGCTATTGCTTCCTAACCACTCAAAATAAAATGAGCACATAAAAAACACAAATCAGTTGTGATTTATTACATCGAATAAACGACGACTTAAGATATGAGCTGCGTTAGAATTGACCCTCGTTTTTCAGTTTAAAATCCTAAATAGTAATTGGTCATGGTGGTTTCAACTTTTCATCTCCTGTTGTCTTGAATATTCTCATTCACATCTTTCTAGTCGCACAAAGGCCACACGGACACGGGTTGAGATATTTAGTGTCTGTCCTTTGCTGCTAAGGGAGCAAGCCAAGGGATCAAATTAGGTTCAGCCTTCGGCTGTTGGCCAGGATCTCTGATGCCACCCCTTCCCTGCTGAGTTGCTGATCAAATGCCCCTGTCCATCAGCATATGCTCCGGGAGCATGATAGGGACCTGTAAGTTGACATGTGCATGAACAGAACAGCTAGCTAGCTACTTGCAAGCATAGCGTTTACACGTCTCCGCCCTCAAAAGACCTGTCTATTGCTTTAACTGCGCACTGCTGGCCCTTGAGACCGCAGTTTTCTATACTGAATTGTGAATATACTTTTGGGAAAAACTAAGCATTGGCAGTGGTGATTCATTCTACCGACCGGAAACTATATTAATTACGGTTGGCTGGCCTACATATAGCATTTTTAGCAATAACAGTTCGGTACTTTCATTTATCCTACTACCATTTTTGACTGATTCCTGCTTCTTGCAAAATTCTCTGAAATGAGCCATAGATGGACTCAGTGGCCGTAGCTCTTAATATTTACAGTCTGAATCCTGATATCGCAGTTAGGTACTTAGTATATTGGAAATTGTTCTCAACTCTATTTTATTGAACAGGGGAACATGGTACAGCCATACTTAGTGTCGGAATATGACCTTGGAGGAGAAGGGGACCTGTTCAAAGCTCCAGAACCCATCATTGAAGAACCACTGCTTAGCCTTGATCCGGTTGCAGCTGCCATTTCAATGATGTCTGGTAGTGAAAATGCAATGGATGAAACTATCAAGGTTGCAGATATTGGCGCCATCCAAAATGATCCTCTTTTAAGCGAAGTGTTGTATGAGTGTGAGAAGGAACTCATGGAGACGTCTGCGATCGAAGAGACAATTTCTGAATTGTTGGATGTCAAGATTCCCATGCTGCAAGTTGAAGAACTCCCAAGACAAGCTGAAGAAGTTCTTGGACAGATCAAACTCCCGACCATGGAGAAAGACAAGTCATCCGTCCCTGAATGTTCGCTCCAGAAAAGTGTTAGTTCTGGATGCCTAAACTCAGCAGATTGGATCAATGGACCATCCAGGCCAAACTTTCTGGACTTCCAAGGATTGGACTTTGAGGCAGCATTTGGGTTGAGGAGAGCTTATAGCGAAGGAGACATTCAGGTTTGATGAGTACCTCCTTTTCCTCTTGCAGTATACATATATGGAATTATTATGAGGAAGACAGAGCACTGGCTGTGTAAAGTATTTCTGAAACACAGCTGTCGAGAAAAGAAATGCTGAGATAGAAACCAAAACCAAAAGCATAACCTTTGCCCTTGTATTGATCAACCTTACTGTAGCGCTTTACCCAAAGGCCGTTAAAGCTATGACACTGATTTCACATGTTACTATTTCTGCCCAAAGCAACCTTTTTCTTAATGACTTGGTCACTACTTTAGCTGATCCAAAACATACTCATTCTGCACAGTAGTGAGTTTTCTTTCAAGTTACTTTTACATGCAAGCTATTGGTATTCCTTTTTCTTCACATGCCCAGTTGTCGTAATTCTATGTTCAAGGAATGTGCAAATACAAAATCTGATAGATACTTGTATAGCGAACTGCTTGATATACTGGTTGGCACGGAGAAAATTGTGAAATCACATGTCATCCTGATAAGTGTTTAGGTAGCATCGTGTAAAACTCTTTTTTTAGATTGGTCATTATCTTTACAGACTCTAGGTGTTCAACAGATTGCGCTTATGATTTTTAACTTTTCAACAGAATCTTGGTGCCAATACCCCTCGACCAGGGAACTCAGCAATTGTTCAAACATCTTGTGAGAGGCTTGTAACCATCAGTGACCTGAAAACTGAAGAAAGGAAGCAAAAGCTCTCCAGGTACAGAAAGAAGAAGGTCAAGAGAAACTTTGGCAGAAAGATCAAGGTATAAGCCCCTGGTTCTCAATCTCTTTTCCTCAATGTGAAAAAAGAGAGGATAAGAGAGGCTAAAACTGATGAATGTTAGATCATTGATGAATGTTTGCAATCTTTGCAGTATGCTTGCAGGAAGGCTCTAGCAGACAGCCAGCCAAGGGTGCGGGGGAGGTTCGCCAAGATTGAAGAATCGGACATGCTGAAGCCAAGGAAGTAGACGGAGAGGTTGCAAAGCTTGCAAGGAATCCACTCGAGCTGCCAGTGGCCGATGGAGCTTTGGCTTCTAGAAGCTTCTAGGGATCGACGTGAGGTGCATCGCCTTCTACAATGGAGGTGGAGATGCACTGCTGTGTTGCCCGTCGGAATTAATTTAGTTGCTCAACCAATCTCGTCTCTTCGGGTCTCATTCTATCCCCCGCTGTGTAATAATATATATGATCCTTTGCTGCTGCAAAGGAGTGGAGAGCTGAAGGCCCCTCTGTACAAAGGCTTGAAGAAAACAATAAAATTCGGCTCCCCTCTTGCTTGGCATGTAATCTTAATCTTAATATTAGCAGTGCGCTCTTCTGATGATCGCTGATGCCTCTAGTAAAATGTCAGAATTTGCTGCTTAAATATTCCATTCTCTACGTTGTCAAAAAGAGAAGAATGTTCTCTTCCATCTTCAGGCGTTGTCAAAACTTGTCAAGCTACGGAGTTTCAGTACGGGAAATTGGACTATGGGTTTCAACTTCCAACGGTGTAAGACGCAAAACTATTTTGGGTCGGAGTCATGTATCTGTAAACAAATTTCTGTGGATTGACAGTACGTTTGGAGAGAGCTTTGGATTATGACTGCCACAATGCCCAATCCTCTAACCCCAAAAGAGCATCTCGCAGACTCGCATCCCACATACCCAAAAACGAATAGAAAAATGGACAGTCGGCAACGGCTATCATGAGAGCAGGGAATTGCCGGATAGCTTAGCTGAATTGGGGAACAGACACACAGATCAAAAGATGGGTGTTCTAGAGTCGGCTCACCGGCCTCAACGACCCGATGAAGACCGCAAGAAGACCCTCCGAAAGCCACGGGCTGGAGGCATGGCAAGAGCCTCGAGGATACCAAATAGGCATTTGAGAGGGTTCCGAAGGACGCACGAAGGCCACCAAGAGGACTACGAGGGCGATAGCTGAAGGGCACGCGAATGTCACCAGGAGGCGCAGAAGGGCTAAGCCGGAGGCGCAGCCAGAGACTCCCGAGGGTACCAAGTAAGTACTCATTTGGGAAGGCTCTGAAGGGTATGCAAAGGCCACCAGGAGACCCACGAACGCCCACAGCCGGAGGCGTAGCTAAGAGCCTCTGGAGGGCACCAGGCGTACATTCGGGGAGGTCCGAAGGAGGCACGAAGGCCACCCGAAGGTTGTCGAGTACCACGGATCTTGGAACGAGGAGATCCCGGAGCCACCTCATGGGGCACCGAAGGATGCTCGGGGCCTCTCGCCCCGAGGGCACCCCGCACGGTACGAATGGAGAAGAGCATCAGTGGATCGAGCGTACCAGCCGGATGAACCAAGATCAGGATGGTCCACCATAGTCCAAAGGCTACGTATAGAGGAAGAAAAAGCCTCTACGCCCCTATAGACATATAGTCTTTTTAGAGGTAGATCTGTAATCTTATATAGCCCGATTGGAAGGCTATAATTAGCCGTCTCCTCCATGTAATTAGGAGGATTTTTTTCAAAACAACTAATACACACTAACTTCTCTTGACACCGATTCTCTCTCTCGAGGATTTCCTGGTCCCCTCGTGGTGACCGGGATTCCCTTTTCTTTACTTCCCGACTCTGTTGCCACGACAATGGACATCACCATCCACCCGATCACATGGCCAAAGGTGATAGTTTGATTTAAACATCACGATTATTCCGTGCACGCTCCACATTACAAGGTACAATTCTTCAGGCCTTATTGCGTCAGATCATATGGGCATAACCCAGCTCACAGGTCACCATCGCAACTTTATTACACTCTGCCAGTCTATAGGCAAATTATGGAAAGGGAGAGGAGATGAAAAGACACAAAACAAAATGAATCATAGCAAGAAAGGCTAGACTCTCCGTATCTACACGAGGGATCGAAGGATCTATAAAGAGGGGATCGATTATCAGGAGAAGTAAAAGTGTATTAATTATCTAAAAAATTTGGTCTATCTCATTACATGATGGGGCTATTTATAGCCTTCCGACATGGTACAAGAGATTACGAATCTACTCCTAAAAAGGTTCTACGTTTATAGGGGTTGTAAGGACTTTTTCTCTCCTTAGGTGTAGACTTCGGCTCATGATGGACCTCCCTAATCTTGGTCCATTCGGTTGGTACGTTTGGAATACCGACGCTTTCCACCCTTCGCCACGTACAGGGTGTCCCCGGGCCAAGGAAGCCTTGGACACCCTTCGACGTCCTGAGGTAGCCCTGGAGAAACCCTGACTTCCGGGTTCATGACGCTCCGGCCACCCATCGAGAGCCTTCGTGCTACTCTCGAGGCTTTTTCGAAGGTACGTCGCTCCTGCTGGGAGGTCCCTAGTAGCATCTGTGGCCCCTGGTGGCTTTCGAGTAGGCTCCGAGCCACCCTAAAGGCGCTCTTGGTTCCCTAGGGGTGGGGTGGGGCCTCGCGGTCTTCGCCCGCTCGTTCATCGTCGATCTACTTTTCTTCCGTACTGGTGTAAGAGACCTGCTCCCTGGTCTAAAACCAGAGAGCAATCTCAGCCTTCGCTGTCTCCAGGCCATCGCTTCCGTGAATGATGTCCCTGGCGTTCGAAGTGATGGAATGTGAGTACAGAGGAATTCTACAAGGGAATGATGATATCGGAGAAATGAAGGATTGAATTTATAGGTTCCCTGTATAGATAGGGCATGCAAGATAGCACATCAGGTCTTATTTCCAGCTTTCCAAGCTACGACTAAGCAGTGAAAATTGATGATTTGATGCCGGGGCATACGAGATTGATGCAGCGTTCTTTCTTGACATATCACTGCTAGGCCTAGTGAATACAAAGATGAAGCGTACCTTCCAGCAACAACAACAGCAAGATCACCCCTGATGGTTCCTGGTTCAGATTTCTGTGGGTCTGTAGCGCCAATTAGTTTTCTCCCGTACCTGATAACAACTTTTTTTTGGAAAGGGGTAAACCCGGATTTTTTTTAAAAGCATATAACAAGTCTTACAACAAAGAGAAAATATAAGCTACTGAGGAAACCAGCTTACAAAGTCCATCCAGACAGAACTAAGAGGCAAACAAATCAGCTCCCAGACAGCCGACAGCCACAAAGATTAAGCTAGCCTGTTACAAAATGGATCAGCACTTTTCAGAACGCAAAAAGTTTTTAGCCCAATCTTCAAAGATCTTTATGAAACACCCTATCTTCTCATTAGCATCTTTCTTGATGAGTATTCTCCACTGCTGTAAACAAGATAAAAAACTAAAAATCACATCCAACGGTTGCTTAGGGAAATTATTGTCAAACGCCATTTTGTTCCTAATTTTTCATAAGTTCCAAGCTACTGAAGCTGAAAAACTAAACAGAGCAAAATTATATTCATTAGCTCCCCTCTTCTCCAACCAATTCAACTGGAAGTCATCTAAAGAACTAGAAATGTAATCCCATCTTAACACCTCTTTGACACAGCACCAGAAAAATATAGCTAAAATGCAGGAAAAGAGAACATGATCAAGGTTTTCTTCGACACCACATAGAACACATTTGTTCTCACCTTTCCACCCCCTTTTCTTAAGTTGGTCTAAAGTTTGGATACTGCCATGATAACATAGCCACATAAAAACTTTAACTTTCAAAGGAAGTTTGCTCTTCCAAAGTTTTTGCCTTTTTCTACAAATAACACCCCCAAAAATAATATGTCTATAAAGAGATCTGACATAAAAAAAACCCCAGATTTTTCCAAACACCAAATAACTTTGTCTTTTTCAACATTGAGGTCAACTGTTTCAAGTTCTCCCACTGGTAAGTCTCTTCCTCCCCAAAATTTCTAGTAAACTTGATATTCCAAACACCCCCATCATACTCTTGGCAACACAAAGATCAGGATCCTGACAAACGAAAAACAAATTATTAAACTGAATCTTCAAAGGACACTCTCCCAACCAAACATCCCCACAAAAGGAAGTGCTACAACCATTACCAATGTCATGCCTTGCTCCCTTATTAAACAAAACTCTAACTTTCAGCACCTCTTTCCAAAACTGAGAACAATTTAATGTTCTAGATTCCCTAAAATCACCCCTAGGAAAATATTTGGCTTTAAGAATTTTAAACCAAAGTTCATTTTTAGTTGAGCACATTTTCCAAATCCACTTAACCAAAAGACAATCATTCAAAACCCTAGTGTTAACAATCCCTAAGCCCCCAAAATCTTTGGGCCGACAGACTACATTCCACTTTACCATATGGTACTTGAAATTACCACTAGCACCCCTCCAAATTTTTTTGATCTAATAGTGTCCATTTTACTATGAACCTCTATAACATCTCGATTTTCAGGCCTTTTTGAAAATTTTCAAAATAAAAATAACCATTTGGTTTTGTTGAAGTTCTAAAGCTTAACTTGAGATTTTGGAATTAAAAGTGATTTAAATGACTAAATCGAACTTCAACTAATCCGAAAGTTTGGTTTATTTTGAGTTTGTTGGAGTTCTCTGGTGTTGAAATTCCATTTCTCTGTTCATTCTGTTTTCTCTTCGGCCTAGCTCTTTATTCTCTAGACCTCCCTCTCGTTTGGACCTCCCCCTCAGTCCAGACTTCCCTCTCGTTTGGACCTTCCTCTCAGTCTGACCTCCCTCTCGTTTGGACCTCCCCCTCAGTCCAGACCTCCCTCTCGTCTGGACCTCCCTCTCAGTCCAAGACCTCTGGGTGGTCCTAGGAGACCGATCACGATCACCTCTTTGGTCACAACCACCCCGTTGGTTGGACCACCCTCCCAAATTTTGACTAGCCCCACCACACTTCCGCTCACCTTCTTCTTCCTCCCGCCACACATCACTTGACGAAAAGTCTTCAGCGATTAAATGTCGTTGTGTCACATTAAATGTTGTCGCTTCTGCAGTACCCGTTCCCCCTCTTGTCTCCTCCCCTACCTACCCCATTTCCTCCTTCACCTACCCATGAACGCGTGCGCCTCCGAGTCTTTCAGCGACTCTCCCCGTCTCCCCTGGCTATAAAAGCCTGAGCAGTCCTCTTTCATCGCCTTTTTCCGCACCCAACTCTCTTGCTCTCTTTCGCCTCCTCCGTGCTTGAGTTTCGCCACCACCGGTGAAGCTTGTCTTTGTTGCCAAGGAGTTCATTGAGCTGCTCTATCTTCAACCACCTCGCTACCGAAGGATTCACCAGAGCGCCCATGCCGTCTTCGACCGCTGCCCGTCGTCCACCGACTCCCCTTCCCTTCAGTCTCTCTCTCGACCCTGGTGAGTTTCTCCGTGCCCTGTTCTCTTCTCTTGTTCTTACGACCACGTTGCGTAGTCGTATCCCTTCCTACGACCACGTTGCGTAGTCGTATCCCTTCCTACGACCACGTTGCGTAGTCGTATCCTTTTGTATTCTTCGTACGACCACGTTGAGTAGTCGTATCCCTTTTGTATTCTTCGTACGACCATGTTGAGTAGCCGTATCCATTTTGTATTCTTATACGACCGCGTTGAGTAGTCGTACCCCTTCTGTATTCTCCGTACGACCACGTTGAATAGTCGTATCCTTCTTGTATTCTTCGTACGACCGCGTTGAGTAGTCGTACCCCTTCTGTATTCTTCGCACGACCACGTTGAGTAGTCGTATCCATCATTGGACCTCCTCCTCAGGATCTCCTTCGGACATCCCTTGACCTCCTTGGGACCTCCTCCTCAGGACCTCTCTTGATCTCCTCAGGACCTGCTCCCTAGGATCTCCTCAAGACCTCCTCCTCAGGATCTCCTCAGGACCTCCCTTCACCTCCTCAGGATCCTCGACCACTCTCTCAGTTGGACCTCCTCCCGATCAGTCGAACCACTTTCGACCAGGTCGTTGGACCTCCTCCAGACCCGTTGGACCTCCTCCCAACGAGTCGAGCCTCTTCCCGAGAGCCCGTTCCTAATTCATCTAATTCAGTACCTTGCTGTTGGTTCTAGTTCGGTTTGTTTTGAAGTTCATTTGGACTTTATTTGGTCTTTATTTGAATTTGCTTTATTCTCACGTGTATATTTCGATGACTCCGGAGAGCCCGAGTACTCCGAAGAAGTAGACCCTCAAACTTTCGAGCAAGGCAAGTTACACGCTTGATCATATTGAATCCCAGTATCTTAAATTATTTAAGTTCTGTTTCAAATTATTATTGTATGCTTATTTAAATTCATGTTTTAACTTTATAGTTATTCCTAATTCCTTTGTACATCCAAACTTGATTATTGATTCAACCACCCCTTGTCACCTTAGTAAAGAGCTGGTTGATACATTAGTATCAACTAGCACATGTTGCAAAACTCTATGCTTAGTCAAAGCTTAGACCCAAAAATCTTGATTTGGGGAATTTTTTTGCCAAAGACCAATGTTGTCGAAATGTTTTAACCATGACATTGGATTGTCGTGGAAGTTTGCAAATATTTTTGAAAAGCAAAGAAAAATAAAAATTAGTTTGGACTTGGGCGAAATGGATGTTTGGAGGGGTGTATGTTCATACACGGGCTCAATTCGGGTAGGGTTGAGGCCTAGGGTTTTGTGGAAAGTCACCCAAGTCAGTTAAGGACCGGTCTTCAAGTGTATTTTGCTATGCCCTACCGTACTACCACATGTTCTGAATGGGTAGAACCTGGCTAACTAATTTGTAACATTTCACCGTGGTCGTTCTATCCGGTTGTGTGGGTGTCTTGATGACCTACTTTTATGTATTCCACCTGGCGCAAGAGGGGGCCTGAACCTGGCGGATAGTTAGTCAAAAGGGGGCGAAACCTTAGCGAGGAGGGACTGCGGTGGAATGGCGCTCTGTAAAGGTCTTGTCATGTGCTCTAGACCGATTACCTACGGTAGTGAGCGATGGTATCGGCGGATGCCAAACAAATTAGAGAAGTTGTGTCGTGTGGGTAAAGTTGTACACCTCTGCAGAGTGTAAAACTATTCGAATAGCCGTGTCCACGGTCATAGACATGCTAGCAAAGCTGCTCCAAGTTAGATTTTGGTTTTGTTTTCCAAAGACTTTATGAAATGGTTTTGGATGTCTATCTAAATGGGTTTTGGGCGGGTAGCCCTGTGATAGGAGGGTATCCTTCACCACTTGTTGATGAATGTTATCCGACTATAAAACTGAGATTTAGAAAATGAATTTTAGTTATTGTATAACTACTTTGGAACTTAGTATAAGTATTTGGAAAGAACCATGGCTTTATGCAAATCAACTCTATAAGCCTTCCTTTGAGATATCATTGCATGCATAACAATCTGTTACTTGACGGGTATGACTTGCGAGCACGGTTGTTGTGCTCACTCTTGCTTAATTCAATAATTGAGTAGGAGAAGAGGTCTACGAGGCGCCTGAGGACCAGGACGACTAGGCTATGCCCTTCAGACGATTTCCTGTGGCGAATCGTGTGGTCTACTTGCTTTTGTATTCCACTGTGTTTGGTTTTGTCGGCCCATAAGACGTTCTTGTAATCAACTATGTTGTTTATTAATAAAGTTTGTGTTTATAGTTGTTACCACATTTGTTTACTGCGCGAGCTAGCCGCTGATCTTGGGACTAGTTCGGTTTGCACAGAGGATTTGGGGTAATCCCAGGTCCGACCCCGACAACCTCCTTACTAAATCTATAAAAACCCATAGTGTAAATAGGAAGGCTACTCAAACTACTATTGACCAGAATCAATCTACCTCCAAAAGAGAGCAATTTATTTCTCCAATTATTGAACCTCTTATTCAATTTATCAATCACTTTATCAGAAGCTTTCATGCCAACGCGTCCATCCCCAACTAAAATGCCCAAGTAAGTTGTGACGACCTTCTCGGAATCAACTGGGAACCGGGCCTTTTTTTTTTTGAGCTGCGGTACTACCGCACAGAGGAGTGGTAGTACCGCTCAGTTCATACCGAGAGGAGGTCCACCAGGACCTCCCAGGAGGTCTTCGAGACCTCCTGGAGGTCTTGGCCGCCGCACGAGCCAGTCCCAGGACAACAGAGCTAGCTCGCGTAGAATCACTTTGGTATGATCACAACCACAAGGTCAAGACAAGAGATGAAGCAGACAAATTAAACTTAGTATTAAACAAGACCTTATGGTCCAAACTTGTTTACAGAAGGTTTGCTACTTGGGCTTACAAACCAACAACAAAAGGACCTTGACAGCTGAAACCCCAGAACACTTAGAGGCCAAACGGCAAGCCCACAGGCTGTCGAGTAGGGGACGTCCTAGGCAGCGAAGTCATCAAAGAAGTCCTCTTCAAAGAGGCCTGAGCTTCCTTGCATTTGGTCATCTTCATACACTGCTTTGACACAGGGCTTAGAACCATGAGTACTTTGAATGTACTCAGCCAATCACAGGGGAGCAATTACGCAAATAGTAATCATGCAAAGGCTTACCAGAGGAAGGTGGTATGGTTAGTTGCGCAAAGCAATATTTGACAGTAATTAACATAATATATTGCAAAGCAGCGAGTTAAAACAATAATACATAATTACATTGCTTGAAAGGAAGGGAGTGAGTACCCACTCACATCCAAACCACTCGGGGGAGGTCTGGTTGCACCCACAGCCAGGTCCTCTCCCAAGACCTCTCTAGAGCACCAACTCTAGAGCTCAAACCCAAAGACTGGACCACATCTCGAGCCACCATGACCCCTCTAAAGCCGGCCAAGGTCTCTTGAGGCAAGGCCACGACCTCTCATGAAGAGTCCAACAACGCCAGTTCTCAAAAGCTATCCCTTGCACCACTTTCACTGGGTATTGTCCATGACCAAGGACTTGGCTATTCGAATAGATTTTACGCTCTGCAGAGGTGTACAACTTTACCCACAATCCACGATCTCTCTAGCGGGACGGGTTCCGGAAAGACTCTTGCTCATTTCCGAAGGTGAGCAGTCTAGAGAGCGTGGCAAGGCCTTTACAAAGCTTTGAACTGGCTCGGAGCTGCCCGCTAAGGTTTCGCATCCCCCCTTTTGGTCTAGAAGTCCGTAGGGTTATGGGGTGCCCCCTCTTGCGCCAACGAATCAACATGCTCATCCAAAATAGCCCCAAGCCATCTCATTGCTAATTATTCAGCCCCGACCACCCCCATAAAGTGATCTTGTGGTTGCACTGATTGGCCCAGATCGACGGAACACAAAGTTAAGTCCTTAATTGTGCTCAGGTAAGACTTCCACAAACCTGTGTGCAAAGCACCCACTTCTTACTCCCTGCCTTCTTGCCCAAGCAAAACCAATTGGGTTCAACCCGGCCACTGGACCACCCAGTCCTGGCTCAAACAGTTATTAGGGTGATCTCGCACCACAATCAACACAACTTAGGTATCTTGTCATAGCTGCTTAATAGTGGCACCGACCACAGATTCCATAGATCATTAGTCAAGATTATTAATTGATGAAGCATGATTCACCAGACCCACGGTTCTAAAGCAAGGCTAAGTATAAACTAGCGGTCCCATGTTGCCAATAACAAAAGATACCAACTAAAATACCCAACCTAAAGTTTCCAAAGGGAGTATGTCAACATGTCCAGCAGCAAGTCCAAAGGAGACATAATATCAAATAAGGAAGAGTAGATACTGCCCAAACATTTTCATATAAAAGTAGCCATGCATGATAAAGTAAAACAAAATATATTTGAAAGACTAGGTTCAATATGATCAAGAGCTGTGACTTGCCTTGGTCAAAGCCTTGAGCTTCTTCCTCCCCTTCACAGAACTCTGGCTCCTCATGGTCTTGGCAATCTACACGGTGAAAACCAAATGACTCAAATAGAGCTCCAACAAGAACCAAAAAGAAACTCCAAATAAGCTCAAATACAAAACCAACAGAAAGGTTGGGAGGTCAAGAGGAGGTCCCAAGAGCTTCTTTGGAGAGGTCGAGGGACCTGCTGTTGAACGGTGGAGGAGAAATGAGGAAGAAAGTGAGAAAAGATGGGCTGCCCAAGCTATATATAGCTGGAGCCAAAGAGGTTGCCCTAAGGTGCAGTCACTCAGGAGTTGGTAAAGAGGACAAGGAAGTAGGCAAGGAATGTGACAAAAGAATGATATGAGTACTGCAAAAGTGACAGCACTTAATGCGATACAACATGCATTAAATGTGGGGGGAGACTTCCTTGCACAAAGGACACAGTCAAAGGATACAGAAAACTAGGTGCGACTGCCATGTGGGTCCAGCCAAGACCCGCAGAGGAGGTCCTGCGAAGACATTGAGGAGGTCTTGCAGTGAACAAGGGGAGATCCTCACCCACAGGGGAGGTCCTGACGGTTAGATCTTCAGAAGGGAGGTCCAACGGTCAAGATCAAAGACACCAGAGGAGGTCCGCAAGAGCTAAGAGGAGATCCTCACCCGCAAGGAAGGTTTAAACGGTTAGATCTCCAAAAGGGAGGCCCAACGGTCAAGATCAAATATGAATGGGGAGGTCTGCAAAGGCAAAAGGGAGAGCCTCGCCTGCAAGGGAGGTCTGCGATACCGAGATAAGAAGCGGGAGAAGCAGGAGCTGTTGGATTCGGATCGAACGGACCAAAACGATTGGGCCGTTTGGACCATTCGAAGCTACCACTAGATCTCAGCCATTGAACTGGATCAGGTGGCCCAAAATGATTGGGACGTTCGGACCGGCCGAACGCCTCATCAAATCGGACCATCCGACATGGATCCGACGGCTTAGGAAGGATGGGATGTTCGGACCATCCGAACGCTTCTTCTCAATCGGACCGTCCAAACTTAATTGGACGCTCCGCGTTGATAGGGAATGTTCGGACCAGCGAGGGATAAGGAAGACCAATGAAAAAGGGGTCCCAACGGTCTGGATGAACTCAAAGGAGGTCTTCAACAGCTAAGATGAGATCAAGGAGGTTTTATATGACTGAGACCATGCTCGAGCGGTAGGTCCGGCCAAGCGAACGGTAGGTCCGACCTGGGGAAGTCCTATGGACACGGAGAGGTCCAAAGGAGTACAGAGGGGTCCCAAGGTCACAAAGAGGCCCTAGGGGTTAGATCTCTCAAATGAGATCTCAACGGCCAGGATCAAAGCAATGGAGTGGTCCGCGGAAACAAAGATACGCGGAAACAAACTAGGGCCGTTAGATCCAGATCTAACGGAGCCAAGCAAAGGGGCCGTTCGGACTGAGTGAACACACCTTCAAGTTCGGGCCGTCCAAAGCAACAACGGTCCTAAGGCGAGGAAGGTTAAACCCTAGCGGCACAACCGCAAAACAACAGCGGTAGGTCCGCAAGGGTATAAGGAGGTCTTCAAGAAGTCAAAAAGGGGGGTCCTTTGGACTCTAAGGAGGTCCAATGGCAAGGGAAGCCAAAAAGACTCAAAGGGGGTCTTACCAAAGGCGGTAGTTCAAGGAACAAGCGATAGTACCGCCAAGGTAGGCGAGAACACCGCACCGCGCGAGGAGGTCAAAGGAGCTCCACATGGTCATAGGGAGATCCATATGGGCACAGGAGGTCCGAGAAGGCTCAAGGAGGACTTTGACCAAGGCGGTAGTTCGACACTACCACAACGATGACGACCGGGGTCGGAAATACCGAAACGGAGAAGGTAAAACCAAAGCTAAGTGCCGCACTTGAGCAGACGGTACGACCGCTAGAGGGATGGCGGTAATACCACAAATCCGGCCTGAGCCACCCCTAAGGGAGGTCCAGAGGAAGGGAAACAAGGCCAAACTTGACTTTGAGAACCCAAAAGAGGTTTTGAAACACAAACCCGAGCTTGTCCCTCAGCAGGAGGTCCAAGACAAGGGGAGGTCTAAACGGAGGAGGGGGTTTTAATCTCAAAGAGATTCAAACCAACAAAGGAGGTTGGAGGAAGGTTAAACCAAGAAGCACACACAGAGAACTCAGGAAGAAAACAAACCAAGGAACACCAAGGAACAACAAAAAGCTCCAACCAACAAAGAACACCAACAAGGGACTTAGTTCAGGTTTGATTAGGTCAAGTTAAACTTTCCAACTTCCAAAATACCAAGTTAAGCTTGAACAGGCAAACAAACCAAATGGTTTCTTTTGATTTTTAAAGCTGGCAAGGGCTCTAGAGAAAACGGGATGTTACATAAGTCATGGGAACTGAGCCAATTTGCAATAAAAAATGTTGGGAACATTAGAAGCTTCTCCAACTTCCACCCCCAAGACAAAAACTTCACTCTTGTGATAGTTAATCTTCAAACCAGACATCCACTCCAAACAATAGAGCAAAAATTTAAGATGCAGTAAGTAATTATCCTCAAACTCCACCATGATCACAGTGTCATTAGTGTATTGAAGGATAGGCACCCCACCAGGAACCAAATTGGATATCAAACCTTTCAACAACCCCTTATCCTGTGCTATATTAATAATATCTGCTAACGCATCAGCAGCTAGATTAAAAAGAAGAGGAGATAGAGGATCTCCTTGTCTTAAAAAGGTTTTGAAGTAAGGACCAACTTCACCATTGATATTAATACTAACTCCCCCCGCACCGCCTTAGCTGAACTCATAACCAAATTAATCCACTTATTAGAGAACCCCTTTCTCACCATCACCTCCTCCAAAAAATCCCAACGAATCTTATCATAAGCCTTTTCAAAATCCAATTTCAAAATCACCCCTTTTCTTTTTGAACATATGATCTAATGAACAATCTCATGCATTGCCACTACCCCATCAAGAATATTTCTCCCTTTAATAAAAGCTGATTGGCTAACATTAATGATCTTATCAGCAATCACCCCTAGCCTATTAGCTAGCACCTTAGTCAGTATATTAAAACTAACATTAAGAAGTCAAATAGGTCTATATTTCCTAATATTGTTGGCCTCTTTGATTTTAGGAATTAAAGTGATAACCCCAAAGTTTAATCTCTTTATATCCAAATCCCCTTGACAAAAGTTTTTAACTAGATCTAATTTTTTTTCAGAAGTCGAACCCACATCCTGACCTTTTTCCGAACCAAACAAACTCTTGTAAAACCTATAAATGTGATCTCTCATCTCAGAATTACTTCTCAAAATAACCCCTTCATGCTCCAAGCTAAAGATAAAATTTTTTCTTTTCCTTCCGTTAGCACAAGTATGAAAATAACTAGTGTTAGCATCCCCCTGAGTTAACCAATCTACCCTACCCCTTTGCTGCCAATGATTATCTTCCATCTCATACACTTTCACTAGCTTAGCTTCCAGAGCATATCTCTTAATCCATAGATCTGTGTTACTGTCCTTCTCCTCTGCCAAAGAGTCCAAACCCTTCAGCTGTTCCAAAATTCTCTCCTTATCCTTCCTATAAGCCCCATTCATATTCGCCCCCAGCCTCTCAAAAAACACCTTAAGGCGGCTATAGAGCCATTCCATTTGTCAAGAGAATAAAAATCCCCAGAAGTTCTACTCTCAATCTCTAACCATTTATTTTGAAGTAAATTCCTGAAGTTTTCTTGGCACATCCATTTTTTTCTCAAAAAAGAACCTCCCTTTCTTAACCATCTCTCATTCCCTAGAATTAAGAAGAATCAGACTATGATCAGAACACACTCTTATAAGGCACTACACATGACACAAAGGAAAATTTGCTTCCCACTCAGGAGACACCAAAACCATGTCCAAATTCATCAAAATATGGCACTTTTGCTTGTTGGTCCAAGTGTATTTAACACCCCCTTTTTTGATCTCTATCAAATTATTCTCAGAAATGAACTCATTAAAAAGATTCACAAGATTCCAATTAAAGTTAGTAAAATTTTTATCCCTTATCTCTCTGATCGGATTAAAATCACCCCCAAGACCATAAGCAACACAGTCCTCTTGCACTTTTTGTCCAACTCTTCTAAAAAAGTTGAAGAATAATCATAATTAGAAGGTCCATATACTACCACCAACTCCTATCGAAAGTTGGTCAACCTGTTTCTAATCCCTATGCTAACAAAATAGCTGCCAGAGTCACAAGCTTCCATCTCTAACATATCTTCTTTAACCCCCATCAAAATACCACCTTAATGCCCCACAGCAGGTATCCAATGCCAACTAAAAGGCAAATCCCCAACCAAATTCTTAAGACCTCTATCTGACAAAAAAGTCTTAAAAGTTTCCTGAATCCTTATTGCATCCACTCATTCAGAGTAGACGAACTCCCTAAGCTGCCTTCTCCTAGCAGCCTTCCCTAAACCTCTAATATTCCAAAACAAAACTTTCATGAATTAGAAGAATTATGATCATCACCCCCTGTTTTTGGCTTAATGTCTTTATTCCCGCATATTTTGGCACCTTCCTCACCCTTTTTCTCAGAAATAACAGAATTCAAAATATCACCCCTTTCAACATTGTCTTCTCTTACAACCTGAGTCTCATGTTTCAAGTTTTCTGCTTTTTCTTTTTCAGCTTTAGTCAAGGCAGCTCTAACAAGCTCTTGTGCCTGCATGTCTGAAATAATCTCCTTTGCATTTGGGGAGTTTCCCCTAGGCTAATGCCACATGAGATAGCTACATGTTCTAGATAATCAGAAGACACATTATTAAGAACATTAAAAGAATTAGTAGTGTTACCCGAAGCTTCTAGATTCTGAATAGACTTCAGCTTGGATGCCTTCTTCTCCATGGTGATTCCCTGATCTTGGATCCTAGAACTTTTTTCTTGTGGCTGGTTGAGGCTCCATGATTCTGTTTTTTCCTCCCCTTTTTCTTTGTAGATAACCACCCTGTTGCCACCCCATCAGACTTAGTCACCCCCTGATCTTGATTGCCCTCTTTAGTCATTTTGGGATCAATATCAACCCCCTCACCAACCTCGAAATCTTTCCCTACATCTACTAAATCATCTGAAAAGATACCTCCCACCCCAGTGTTCTTAGGATAATGAGGCTTAAGCTTGTCAGAATGAAAAGGCTCCAAATCTTCTGAAATCACATGACAATCTACAGTAGTCTTGTCTTTTCTAGGAGTATTTAAACAAGGCCAAAGAGATGCAGCTAGAAGAGCAGGACCTCCCTCTATGTGGACTACTATGTCTCCCTCTGTCTGAGATCTTCCTTGGATTTTAACTTTCTTAGAACATATAGACTCACTTTCTCTCAAAGGAACTTTGACAGTACTAATTTCCTCCAGGTTCTATTTTCCACCAAAATGATCAGGATATCTAAAATTAAGAGGAACAATTTGTAAAGCCTCTTCAAAAGACCCCATATTAACATCTTGCTCACTTTTATCTGAAAAATCAGACCCAATAGGTTTATCTAGATGTTGAAGTTTGTCTTCAAGACTCTCCTCCCTAATTTTGGAAACTGATATGTTCTGAAGCCCATCCCCCAAAAATTCATCAGAAATCAGGTTTTCTTGGGGAGAACTTCCCCCTGTCTGGTCAACTTTAGTCCTATTTTCAGGTATAATATCATCTAAGTGATTTACCGACAAATCACGACAATCAGAAGTATAAATCATCAAGTCAGTGCATCTCACCCCACCTTCAGAAACAAATCCTTGCTGTTGTTTATGGCTATCTTTGTTAGAATCCCCAGCCTTCTTTTGTTCAGAGGATTGATTAGTTTCCCCACCATACTTTTCTGCCATTTTTTCTCATTCAGTTCTGTGGTTGCTCCCATTAGATTCATCTTCCTCATCCTCATCCTCATCATCTCTTTTATGAACATGGATCTTATGAAAATGATCATAGACTAGGCCTTTCTTCTTACCTTTTCCACCCCCTTCAGCTTCAAATTTCATCTCATACCCCATTGCATCAATAAAGATCTCCACAAAGCAGTTGATATTAGAATGATCCCTACTAAGCACTTTAACCCTGACTGGCTCTACCCTCATCAGACTGATCTCATCTACCTCTATAGGATCTCCTATTGTACTAGCAATCTCTTTCACCACTTCAATTGTCCTTGCTTGAATAGGAATACCAGAAATTTTGATCCAAGCAGCAGTAAGGACTAAAGAAGCTTCAAGGTCAAGAGTAGATTTCTCAATCTTAGCCTTGATAGAGTGGAGGGCCAGTTCAACTCCTCCAACTTTAAACCAAGTCTCTAACATTTCTTTTGAAGGAAAAACCACTGCAAATTCAGATTCTAAAATTTTCCTCACTTTCCAATCCCCTGCAAATTCAGATTCTGAAATTTTCCTCACTTTTCAATCCCATTTTGCTTGGATTAAACGCTTCAACTCCTCCTTGATCTTCTGAACAGATGCAAACCCTTCCTTAATACTTAAAATCCCCGAGGCAGCTTGTTGATCTGAAGGCAACAAACCTGCCACCTGCTTCTGAAAGGGATTTATCACGAACCTCCTTGACCCCCTTTCTCCACAAACTCCAAATGGTTTCCTCTCTCGTACCAGCTGTATTGGCCTACATTGTGCTTGTGTACTCACACCTCTCTGGTCGCAACCTGGCCCAAGCTGTGAGCAAGCCTTCCGTTCGCAATGTTATCCGTTGTAGGCCCTCTGATCTACCGGAGACCATAGCGGCATCCAACGAGTAAAACTCATCGTGGAGATCGTCCTATGGAACTACTTGGTCCACACCGAGGATGCAGCCCAGAGAGTCAAGGACGACATCCGAATTGCAGGAGAGCAGGCCCGCCGATACGGCAGAGACCAGGGTTGATGGCCTTTGGGCTATATGGGGCTTGGTTACGGAGTCCAAACGGCTACAAGTGCGAATCGAGCGTGCAAAGTCACAGGTGGAGGCGTTTGATCTGACAGTCGCTGATCCCGCCACTACTGAAGCCGACGAGAAGGCTTACGAAGATTTGAAGGCTAAGATAGAATCACTGATCCTTTTTTATCGTCTGTGATGTAAAAATGGTACGGTCTTTTTTATCGTCTGTTTATTACTGGGCAACTCATTTTAGTAATTAATTGCATATATAGAGGCAGTGCACGGGTTCTCCGTGCACTGCCTCTATATGTGCAAAGTATTTATCACAGACGGTTGTTTATTGGAACCGTCTGTGATGTTATTCATCAAAGACGGTTCTGATGTAGCCTAGTACCTAGTTATATTCAGACTCTAGGGTTTGCCCTCACCCGTTCGCATCCTCCTCACCCGTGCGCATCTGCCTCCGTGCCTCCCGCCACCCCTTTGCATCTAACGGCGACGGCCAGTGCGGCGGCTCCCTCCTCCCGGCCGGCTCCCTCTTCAACCGGGTCGCGGCCTACACCACGTCCGCCGCGGCCCAGGCGGCTCCGTCAACTCCGCCGCCCACGACCGGGGGCGCCAACCTCCTCCAGCTCAAGCTCGTAAGCCTTCGCCGCCCCTAAACCCTAACCCTAGCTCTTCGCCTTTCCCGTTCATTTTGCTTCGATCTGAGGTTTGATTATGTGTTGTGGTTTTTGTGGCAAATCGGTCAGAGCCACTGAAGGGGCTCACTGCGAACCTGCTGAAGTTGTTCGAGCTGCGGCCGCCGCTTGATTACAAGCTGTTCGCTGATCCCGAGTACAGCCCGCCCGCCCGCCCTTCTCCCTGACCCCGTCGTCGACGCCGCCAGTTGTGACGCCACGGTTCACTAACACTCTTGCGATAAGAGTGTCTTGTGCAGTGTCTCCGTCGTGATACAACCGCGGTGACGCCGCTGCCGCTTCTGCCACAATAGCAGTTGCAGAGCAAGCGACCTCCGTCGCCGTCTCCGCGGTACCTATTGTGGTGCCCTCATTTTGGCTAATACATGTTATTTTTGTTTACATTGCAATGTATTATACAACTGCAATATATTAGAGATGGCTTAAATGTATGATGCTAGTTATGCAAATTAAGGTTTTGAATATTTTATAGATTACTTTTGTGGCTAACTTGTTGTTTCTTTATCTACACATCATTATTTTTGCTCCATTGGTTCTGGCATATACTCACGTAGTGATAACTAATTAGCAGCCAGATGAAATATAGTGCATCAATGCGTATTGATTTCTTACTTCCAAACATATGCATGTATGATATACTTTTAAGCCACAGAAAGAACAATCATATATTCCTTTAGCACAATAATTACTTTCCTTTGTTGTCTTATTTACTGGTAATAGCTAGCTTTTGGGGAAGAGGCACTTCCCATATGAATGTACTTCTTTTTTTGGGGGAATATGGTCTATCTATGTGCTTTAGCCATTGTAACTGCTGTTTTTGACACCCTCTTTTGCTGGACCTTACTTGCCAGATTGTTGCTGACATGATCAAGGGCAAGACTCCTGAGGAGATCCGCAAGACTTTCAACATTAAGAACGACTTTAGCCCTGAGGAGGAAGAGGAGATTCGTAGGGAGAACCAATGAGATTTTGAGTAGAGAAGCATTGAGGTCCTGATCTCTTAATGCTTAGATTTTATCGTACCTTGCAATGCTCTACTTTTATATGTTGTAATGGTTGTAAGTAGGTTTGTGAACATGTTTAGCTGGTTAAGGTTTCATGGGATAAACTGTTGTGGTCAGTACTTCTGAACTGAATATCTTAAGTCAATATTATAACTCACAAGTGGATGCTCTGCTGAAAGTTTTAGTTTTATTTTCGTGACATGATGTGCTTGAAGCTCAATTTGCTTTTGTTACTGCCAGCATCTCTTAGCTTATATTATAGCATATGGCTGGATTTTAGGGTTTGCTTGTCTTTGTGCTCCTTGTGAGCAGGATGTTAAAATTTGGGTTTGAATATCTGTTTTGCCTTGTCAATCGTCACAGTTAGAGTCGGGGACAGAGATGGAAGTAAACGAGTTTGATTCCATTTCCATGTGACGAATTGTATAACAGTTCATGATGGTTGTGGTGACATATTTACTCTCCAAATGCCAATCAATTAGTTTTCCTGGGTCCTATTAAGGCAAATTATCTCATGCTTTGGTGATGTATGCATTGTTTGCGTCTGACAAATATACTACATCTGTACCACTGCTTAGAGATTTTATAGAGAAGAGATCATCACAGATGGTTGGAACATATAACTACATGTGATGGCCTACGTATCACAGACGGTTTTTGGTAGAAGCCGTCTGTGATAGTAGGCCTTCACAGAAGGCTTCTACCGAGAACCGTTTATGTTACGACTTATTACAGACGGGTCACAAACCGTCTGTGATAATCGTATGTTATCACAAACACATAAATTCAGATGGTTCAGAAACTATCTATGGTGACGGTCTAGAACCATCTGTAATGACACTTTGTGTAGTAGTATGCGCGATGGAGCAACAAGTCGATGAAACAACAACTGCCGCCGCCGCCGCCGCAATGGCTAATGGCCAATGCCGATGCTTGGGGAAGCACACACAGGTACCGGACCAGCTGATGCTGCTAGCTCGTGGTCCTCCAATAAGCGGACCTACTCTGGTGATGCAATATTACAATGCAACTTATTCTTCTTCTTCTTCTCAGACCAAGACCGATGCAAGCTAGCTGTTCATCGATCCCTTGACTGATTGCATGCCTCAAGCCTCGGCCTGGATGCCCGTAAATCTGTCAACTGATATGGCCTGTTCAAATTCTATCTCTACCGGCCCTGTCATTGTACATACAATGATCCAGCTGCGTGCCACGTTTGTCTAATTCTCTACATGCATGCATGCAGTTGTAAACGTGCAGTATTATACTGTATATAGCAGTTAGCAGAGATGGTTTCCAAGAGTATGGATGGTTGCTTAGATGGCCTGCTGCATGCTAGCTTATTATAGCAGAGTCAGAGACGATGCATCCTGAAAGAGCTCATGGCCACCCCCACAAATCAAGCCTGGCCACCATGCGCAGGCACGAACAAGCAAGCATTCCCAAGCAACATAACGATGGATCCATGGCAATGGCATGCATCCTCACATATATGCGCTCTTCATAACGAAAACATACACAGGGATCGGATCGGATCGGAGGCCAACAGCAGCGTACGGCAAGGCCGGATCGGAGCTATCTAGCTAGGGAAGGGAGGAAGAGTTGAAGGCCGGGGCAACCTAGACAGCCAGCAATCCATCGACTCATGCATGGAAATGGAAGCAGCAATAGCTAGCTAGCACAATTTAATTTCTTCCTACAAGTACATACGATTAAGGAGCAGCTAGCCTAGCCTAGCCTAGCCTAGCAAGATTAACTGTATTAGAAGCGGCGTCGAGATGCAGGGCTGCTCCGTCGTCGTCGTCCTCCTCCTCCTCTCCCTCCATGGCCTCCTCTGCTTGGCCCTGTCCACTGACGACGCCACCGACGAGGGCAGCTTCCACCTCCAGGTCTCCCCGCCGGTGGTGCCGGACTCCGCGGAGGAGCGGCGCGAGCACTACCGCGCCATGGAGGCCAAGGACCTTCTCCGGCACCGGCAGATCGTGATGGACCGCAACCGCGCGGAGGGCGAGGGCAATGGCAATGGCAGGAGGCAGGCGTGGGAGTCGTCCAAGGTGCCGGACGTCATGTCCAACACGTCCATGTTCGAGCTGCCGATGCGGAGCGCCGTCAACATCGCGCACGTCGGCATGTACATCGTGTCCGTGCGCATCGGCACGCCGGCGCTCCCCTACAACCTGGCGCTCGACACCGCCAACGATCTCACCTGGATCAACTGCCGGCTGCGCCGCCGGAAGGGGAAGCACCCCGGGCGGCCCCGCGTGCAGAAGCAGTCGGCGACGACCACCACCCTGTCGCTGGACGCGGAGGGCGCGCCCGTGAAGGTGATCAAGAACTGGTACCGGCCGGCGCTGTCGTCGTCGTGGCGGAGGTACCGCTGCTCGCAGGCTGTCTGCGGACGGCTGCCCTACACCACCTGCGAGAGCCCCAACCAGACCACCTCATGCACCTACTACCAAACGTAAGCACCTGCGCCTGCACTGCACGTACGCGGTACGGTACCGATTACGTACATAATCGATTAATAACTAAGGTAATCGCAATGCAAATGCATGCAGGGTTCAGGACGGCACGACGACCAGCGGCATCTACGGCCAGGAGAAGGCCACGGTGGCGCTGTCCGGCGGGCGGATGGCCAAGCTGCCGGGGCTGGTGCTCGGCTGCTCCACCTTCGAGGCGGGCGGCGCCGTCGACTCCCACGACGGCGTGCTCTCCCTCGGCAACAGCGAGATCTCCTTCGGCATCATCGCCGCCAAGCGCTTCGGCGCCCGCTTCTCCTTCTGCCTCCTCGCAACCGCCAGCGGCCGCAACGCCTCCAGCTACCTCACCTTCGGCCCCAACCCCGCCGTCAAGGGCCCCGCCACCATGGAGACCCCGCTCATCTACAACCCCGACATAGTCGCCTACGGGGCCCGCGTCACCGGCATCGTCGTAGGCGGCAAGCACCTGGACATTCCCCCGGAGGTGTGGGACCAGGCCATCATCGGCGCCGGCGTCGTCCTCGACACTGGCACGTCGGTGACCGGCCTCCTCCCGCCGGCGTACGCCGCGGTGACCACGGCCTTGGACAGGCACCTGGCGCACCTGCAGAGGATGACCGACGTGCCCGGCTTCGAGTTCTGCTACAACTGGACCTTCGCCGGCGACGGGGTGGACCCGGCCCATAACGTGACGATACCCAAGCTGGTGGTGGAGCTGGAGGGCGGCGCGAGGCTGGAGCCGGACGCCAAGAGCATCGTCATGCCGGAGGTGGTGCCGGGGGTGGCGTGCCTGGCGTTCCGGCGGCTGGTGCAGGGGCCGGCGATCATCGGCAACGTCCTCATGCAGGAGCACATCTGGGAGTTCGACCACATGGCCGGGAAGCTCAGGTTCAGGAAGGACAAGTGCCTTAACCATCAGCTAAACAATTCTCCTAACCATCGCGACTGAATCCAATCCACTCATCCCATCCATCCATTTTTTGCTTGACGCTTATTCCGTCCGTCCGTCTGTCCATGGTCCTGCAATTAACCTAAGTTTGCGTTTTCCTCTGCTCTACTGATCATCGATCGGTCACTCCATTATTAACTGAAGCCTGTCTTTGCTACCTGCAAAACTAAGAAGATGCATGTCGATCTGTATGTAATTATGTACTACATATATATATATATATGTGCACGTATATATAATACAACTACAGCTCGTGATGTAACTAATTAATATCCACACGAGTCAGAAGTGAAACAAGTGATCCCCGTGTCAAGGATGTACGTGTTTGTTAGTGCTGTGCACAAAATATCTTTCTAAACAAACTTCAGCATATATAACACTACCATTTCCGACGCAAGAACAACCCAAATAACTTGCCAACCTTACCTATTGAAGATACAAATACAATAGCACAAGACAACAGCATGACTAACCTATCTTTTTTTGGTTCCAGAAAAGTGCATGTCCCTAAAAAACAAACACAATGCTGCCCGATATGACATTTATTTTACCGTTGTAAAGAATGTCTATTTGTTTTTCTTTGTACTCAAATATAGACGACAAATAGAAACATCTCCCCAGAATCACCGTCAGCTCACTGTTGTTATCGTCATCACAGAAAGTGCGTGCTAATTTCTTTCAGCATTGGTTCTTGCAGGATTGAAGGCAGCTACCTCATTCTGCCATCTGAAAACTATGCCAAATCCGTCTCGTATATCATCCCTTGGATCTCTTCATTTTTACAATGAAGTCATTATCGTCATCGCTGTAATCAACTCTTTTCTTTGCCTTTGAACCCACATTGTTCGATGTGATTGGTTTCTTCGAACTTTCAGGTGTATCTCTCTTTACACTGGACTTAATTGGGGTTCCCAATCGTATTTGCTGCTGCCGCTTTTGCTTTCTGTCATATGCTTTCTTTGCTCTCTCTGGAGATAACAACCCATGCTCCATTAACCTGTTATGTATTTTGCATGTGAGGTAACATGAGATAACTTGGTCTAGAACAGACAAAAGATGTTATCACAATTTTCGTTCAGAAATACTTCACAATCTGCTAAATTGGACCATACGCTGAGAAGAATCTTGCAGTCTTGCATCATCGCTTAGTGGATAGCATGATATACAAATCATGCATGCAGTCACTAAATATTAATAAAGGCATCTTTTCTTTTGCCCCCCTTTTGGATAAAGAACAAAAAGGAAGGAAAAGAGAAGAAACAGAACAACTAGCATTAACTGTTGACCGTAAATTCTTACGCTCTTAGTATGAAGGAAATACAAGAATCTTTCCTCCCGTACTTTTAGTTTTAGACATGCGAGAAGCGTGAAATGTTACAGCTCTTTATGCTGTTGTAGGGATTTTTTTTTATTGGAACCATTTTATCTTAAATAATATGAACTAGTTAATTTCCTTGCACCCTCTTATCCACAAGCTTGTCCTTTACCTTTCTTTCACCTCATTTACATTTCTCTTCAAATGGTTACTATATTTATGTTCATCCAAATAACGTGTCTGACTGCCTGTTTGTCACAAACGGTATTGGTTTTGGACTTACTTAGGCCATGTTAGGATGTTTACCTCTTAATCCTATACTAATGTGCAAGTCCTGTAGTAAGTGCATTGCAATTTACAAACATCTCTGTTACCATTTCTTATCCTTCTTTCCTTAACATGATGCCTAGACATCTTTTAAAATGAGGGGAACAACTGTTTTGGAACGTTAGAGTTAAGTTGTCCCAATTCTTAAATATTTGTTTCTTAATGGCCAGCTGTTATGAACTCAGCCTACTATTCCTAGCATAACCGTCTGAATCCTACCTACTTTGACACCCGAAAGACATTATATATTGTCGTAGCCGGGCACCAAGGGGTGCTCTGCACCCTAAAGTTAGGCCTGATAATGGGTTAGGTTGAAATGGGCTAAACGGGTTGGATTTTCATTTGGGTTAGCTTTAGATGGATGGAAACAGGTTGAGGTAGCTAACGGGTTGGGTTGGGTTGGTGTGGGTTAAAAAAAATCGGGTTCGAATGGGTTCAAGCCGTGGGTTATCTCTGGTGGGTTGGCATGGGTCTCAACTCTCAACTGGCTCTCGGCTCTCGAGTTATCCATCGTGAGCCCATGACTGCCCGAGAGGGAGAGGGGAGGGTGACAACGACAGCGGAGAGGGCCTCGACCGTGATCGCCGCGCCCCTCCTCGCCGGCCTCGCCTGCACGGCGCGGCGCCTCCTTCCAGACCCCTACCTCTCCGTCCGCCGCTACAGCCCGCGACACCGAAGGGAGAAGGGCAGTGCGACTCTGCCGACAACCCTGCTGCCTCTGCGATCGGCGTGGCCGCCGCGGCAAGGATTGGCAAGGTCATGGGTTGCCGCTATGTGGCGGCTCACGGTGCCCAGATATCTCAACCGTGATGACGCGGCGGCGCGGTGATTCTTGATTCTTGAGGCACTTGCTTGCTTATGCTTTGATCCGTTCGTGATTGGGCACCGCGATTGCTAGGTACCGCTTGCTCATGCTTCAACCGGGGATTTGGGATAATGGGATGTCGCGATAGACAGACTCGGTGTTTCGGTATCCGCTTTCTCGCTTCATGTGATAATTAAGGTTGGGGAAAAGGGGGGAAGTGATCTTGTCAAAATCTTGTTAGATAAATCCATCTGTTACAGATTCACTTTTCTTGTACCATCTGTTCCTTCGTGTTGTAGCAGCAACAGCAGCAGCAAACATGCTGGATAATACATTAAGTCATAAATACTTGCTTGTATAGTTTTATCGATTTTGTCTTTTTTGTAATCAGGCACTGCAGAAGACATTGGCATCAGTCCATCTTCCATGTATGCATCAGCCATCAGAGAAGCTAACATGGGAATCTGCAAGCCAATTCAGATGCTTGTGTTGTTTATGTGAGGAACTCACAACTTCTGACTGGGCACATACTGGATCAATTGATGTACAAACAATTATTTTCCGAAATATACAAGATGTTCTTATTTCCTTCTTACAAATAGAAAGGAGATGTGCTTATCTTATGACTGCCTCAGCCATCAGAGAAGCTCCATGGGAGGATCTGCAAGTCAATTCAGATGTCTGTGTTGACTCACCGTATATCACCAGTGCTCGCTGAGCATGCATTGGGTCAATTGATGTAGTATACACACTGCACATATCTATGTTCCGAACTACGAGAACACAAGAGTAGTCCCATTCCATCGTTCGCGATGTGTGTGTTGTTGGAACTTCATGGGTTGAAGGGTTATGCTTAAGTTTGTTTCCGTGGGTTGAAAACGGGTTAAACCCGTATTGAGATGGTTGGATTGGGTTGGTTTGGGTTGAATTTGCATGTGGGTTGGGTTGGGTTTTGGAGGTGGAGTAGTGGGTTGGTTCGGGTTGGGTGAGCGTGCTGCATAGAAATGGGTTGGGGTGGGGTTTTAACCCATTATGTCATGTGCGGCAGTTTAGGAATCCTCAAATTAGGAAGTTGCAATTAGGCAAGTTTACTATAGGAAAGTCTCATTAGGAAGTTTGCATTAGGAAGGATAATACCTTCCAAGTCACTATTATTGCATTAGGAAAGATAATACTTTCCAAGTCGGTTTGTGTCCCTTTAAATTAGGAAAGATATCCTTTAGGAAAGAGTCCTAGTTAAGGAAGAATAAGAGTCCTATTTGCAATCGATTGTACTCCTATATATAGGAGATAAGAGGTTAATAGAAAATCAGCAAAGGATTGGGTTATTCCCAATCTCCCTTGCGCCAAACCCCTGCCTGTGCTACTGTTCACCGCGCGCTACTGTTCACCATGCGGTATTGTTCGTCGCGCGCACTGTTCACTGCGCGCACTGTTCACCGCGCGCACTGTTCATCCGCGCCGCAGCCACGATATCTCGACGCAATCCTCATCCCCGGAGTTGATCCTCCCGTCCGCCTCGCCTCCCGCCATCATCCGACATCTTGGTATCGAGCCAACCGCTGTTCTTCCACCATGTCGAGCAACGGTGGTGACGAGGAATTCCAACAGCTTATGCGCCACCGCCAAGGATACAAAGAAAACTCTTGCGAGTATCATAGCACGTAATGAAGTATCCTTGGCGCGCATGGAGGGACACCGCCAAAGGAGGAGGCGACAAAGATGGAGAAACCGCCGCATGGATAGGGGCCAAGGGAGTTGTCGCCTTCCAAGACCGCCTCAAATGAGGGTTCGATGTCGATCGCCCAACCAGCCCACACCTTCACGTGGCAAGACCCATGGGAGCTCAGTGAGGAGCTCCCCGCTGAATTTTCGCCGGCCTTCGACGACCCACGTGAGCTCCCATCGCCGCATGATCACGACCACCGCATCCACCTCATGCTCGGGCACCAATATGGTGGTGGTTCACCCGATAGATACCCACCGCAAAAGGACAAGCCGGAGTGTCAATGCACCGCCAGTTGGCAGTGGCATTATCCAACATAGCAAATACTCGCCTTTCCGCCGCCTATGCTTTTGGTCAAGAAGAAGGACGGCTTTTGGCCCTATCGTGTTATCTCCATGATTAATGAGGTCGCATCGCTTGGACTTGCCCAACTCGCAAGACGCTTACAAGATGTTTTTCACGTGAATCTCTTGAAGAAGTATGACGACCTCCTCCTCAAGATCCACCGCCATTGCCGCCTCCTTCATGGCCAAGTTATTCCCACGCCGCCATTAATGATCCGTGGCTCGCTTGTCTCGAGCTAAGCGGCAAATTCGGTTCAATGGGAAGGACTTCACGTTATCGATACGCCATGGGAAGATGTTATCGATTTCTATGCCTTATCCTCTTTTTCACCGAGGACTAGCCGTTTGTCAACGGAGGAGAGATGTCATGTGCGCTTTAGGAATCCTCAAATTAGAAGTTGCAATTAGGCAAGTTTACTATAGGAAAGTCTCATTAGGAAGTTTGCATTAGGAAGGATAATACCTTCCAAGTCACTATTATTGCATTAGGAAAGATAATACTTTCCAAGTCGGTTTGTGTCCCTTTAAATTAGGAAAGATATCCTTTAGGAAAGAGTCCTAGTTAAGGAAGAATAAGAGTCCTATTTGTAATCAGATTGTACTCCTATATATAGAGATAAGAGGTTAATAGAAAATCGCCAAAGGATTGGGTTATTCCCAATCTCCCTTGCGCCAAACCCTTGCTCGCAGCATCGCTCACCGCTATCGTTCACTGTCTTGCAGACTTGTTCGTCAGGCGGTATCGCTCACCGCACAGACTGCTCACATACAAGACTGCTTCATCCGCATGGCCAGCCCACGATATCTCGACGCAATCCTCATCCCCGGAGTTGATCCTCCCGTCCGCCTCCGCTCCCAGCGCTCATCATCTGACACATTAGCACCCCTACCTAAAGTCGTCAGGAATATCTATGCATTGTGAGGGGGCTGGTTGAGCCCCAAGGGCATGTACAAAGGCAGGGGCTTCCCCTCATTCTCTCATTGATATATTCAATACAACATCACCACACCTTGTGTCTTTGGCTTCTCCCCCTTCGGTCTGCTCCTAAGACAAATGGTACTCTATACCTACTATCTAGCCTTTTCTTGCTACGACAGTTGGCGCTGTCCGTGCGGATCGAACAAGAAGCTACATGTGAGAGGAGCTGAAGACACCTTTAGCCGAAGCCCATTTCTTCGGATGAAGCCCATCTTCACGGCCAAAGACCTCGCTCTGAGGCCTCAAGGAAAAGCGGCCGAAGCAACCTTTTTTCGGCCGAAGCCCATCTCGCCTCCAAATGAGGCCTCGGAGGAGACCCCTCGCTCGTAGAACCTTCGTCGGGGAGACGGCCACTTTTGACGCCGCTTTGGCCACTGCCTAGTGCTTTGCACAACCGGCATGGGGCCACATGACACCTTGTCAACCTCGAGCCCACTCCCACGGCCTCCACTGCACTTGCCTCCTCCTGCCGCCCTCGGAGCCTCCACCCGCGTGCCTCCTCCCGGAGCCCTTCTCGGAATAGCCAACCTCCCAACGTCGCGTGCGCACCTCCTCCGGCCAACCGAAGCAAACCCCACTCACAAGACCTTTGGAGCCTCTCGGCGCCTGGATCGTCGACCTTTAGAGCACCTTCGGGCCGCCCCCGGAGCCCCCTCGGGTGTCCCGCCTCTACGCCAACTCTCGGCCACCTCGGGGCGCCCTTGGGCCGCCTTGCCTCTACACCAGCTCCGGCCACCTTGGGGTGTCTCGCCTCTACGCCAGCTCCGGCCACCTCAGGGCACCCTCGGGCCGCCTCGCCTCTATGCCAGCTCCGGCCATCTCAGAACGTTAAAATGAGGGGAACAACTGTTTTGGAACGTTAGAGTTAAGTTGTCCCATCTCTCAAATATTTGTTTCTTAATGGCTAGCTGTTATGAACTCAGCCTACTATTCCTAGCATAACCGTCTGAATCCTACCTACTTTGACACCTGAAAGACATTATATATATTACCATGTCCCCTTCATGAAAATAAGAGATATGGTTTTACATCTAGAAATGAAACGGGGAGCTTAACACATAACAAGAAAGCTCTACATTAGCTTAACCATCTACCTTACCCTGTAGCAGCAGAACAGAAGGCCATTAACATATTATGTAGTGCTCACTAAGTTGAGGATGCAATCTAGCTGTGAGAGAAAATAATTGTGCATTTTAATTAGGAAAATTGGAAAGAAGAGGAGCACCAGAATTCAGCCATCTCACTGGAGGGTATCTGCTTGGACAATGATTCATAGAATATACTGAGAGGTTCTCTCTGTCACAAATCAAGCAAAGGAAAGATAGCATCAGATTCATTCATAGGTAGAAACTGAAACTGAACAATTAAAGGGCGGAGCGGAGCAAGGGAGAGGCATGCATGCACTGCACCTCCTCAGGAGGATCAAACTTCTGGCCAGGCAGGGAGTAGACCTTCTTCTCAGCCTTGCCTCTGGTGGCTGTTCGTTTGGTGGTGGTCTTTGCCCTGGACGAGCTTGCTGAGAAGGATTTGCCTTTAGACTGTGTAAAGTAAGATTTAGATGAGTACCAGTAATGGTTTCCTTAATTACAAGCACAAAAACAGAAGGCGCGTATAGTAAGTAATACATAGAAGCAGAGCAGCCATGAGTCCCAACTACTATATCCTATCTTCCTATCCTATGGAGTGGTATCTCTCGTATTGGCAACTCAGATGATGAAATCTTCTTGCAAGCTAGTCAAAGCAGATTAGAAAGCTTTGTAATTAATTAATTAATTTGCCATAAGAGGAGAGGAGAGGAGAGGCGGAGATGTTAATTTGGCAATGCAACGAGACGAAACGAAACGAATTGCCCTACAGTGCAGTAGAGGGAGTCCCATTCACTGGCAAGACAAGGCCATCAACACTAGTTTGCCATATCCAACAATACTAATGAATTAATTAATTCCAATCCAAAATGTACAGATCGAGGAACAAAACCAGCAGGGTGTAGTATAAAAGCATCCCCCATGAATGGGAATCGTAGCATCAATTCGATTTGGGCATAGATAGATAGATCGGATGCACGCAAGAGATGGGAAGATCCGAGGCACGCACGCGCGTCGACAGGATCCGAACGATTCCTAGTTAAAAAGAAGAATCATACTGGTAGTACTAGATAGATAGATAGAGAGGAAGGTTGGTACCTCGAATTTAGCGGTGGATCCGGATGGGGAACCGATTGCGGACTTGGCTTTGGCCAGGGCGGAGTAGGAGGACGAAGACATGGCCGGCCGGCCTTACCCCTTGCAGCTCGCACTCGCAGCCGCAGAGAGGCGAGAAAGGGGGAGGAGGGGATCGAGAACTAGTAAGACGAAGACGAAGACTGAGGAGGAGCGATGGCTTTCCGGTAATTTCCTTCCCGCGAAAATCCGATTTTTTTTAATTTGCCTGTGCTGCCACCTTAATTGTAAAAATAGTCTTCTTGCTCTTAAAATTACAAATCTAACCCCTGCCGAGCACGATAGTACTAGATGCGGAGGAAAAGAAGAGCACATGTATGGATCTTACGAAAGTGCATAAGCACTTTTTATGGTTTCTGAATTTTGATTATGGGCAACTAAGAGAAAGGCACTGCAAGGCATAAACACTTTTGTAGAAAAAAAATACATGCATATCAATGCAATCTGATATGCATTCATGCAGTCACTTGCCAGGCTTCCGATCAATTCAACATGATCCTTATTTATTTTGTCCGGCTCGCCACCATGGTAGAGTCAGGGCTAGAGGAGATGATGGGATAGAGAATTGGGTCGGGACTCAGGAAAGTAGAGTTGGGTCATCGTGCCGTGTCGAGGACAGTAGAGCTGGGAGTCGTGCCATGTCGAAGACAGTAGAGTGTTGTGCTGGCACGACGGGCACGACCACCTCGTTGTGTCGTGCTGGCACGAATCGTCTTCGGCGAGGCCCAGGCAAGGCCCAAGGCGCAACGGGCCACCGTCGTCCCTGTCTAGGTCCGGTCTTGAGCGAGCTGACGACCTTGACGATGACGAGCCAAGGAAGAGGACCGTGTCGCTCGAGAAGACGACGGTCGCCGCCGCCGCTTAAGAAAACGAAGACGCCCGTGCGCACCTCCGCCCTCCACGCTTGCTCCCCCTCGCCATGGCCTCATCCTTCCAGATGCCGGTGAAGAATTCCGCCTGCCTCGGCCATGCCGCACGCTTGCGAAGGGGGCGAGAAGGACGAGGAGGAGGTGGTAGTGGTGGTAGCAGCGAAGGGGCGTCGACTGTGGTGAGTGTGGAGGGAGGAGAGGAGGAAGCTGGAAGGAGGGAGGTGGCTAGAGGGAGGGTGGCGGCCGACGGCACGTGGGGAGAGAGAGGGAGGGTGGAGGTTGTAGGAGTGGAGGGAGGGGATTGGGAGCCAGGGGGTTGGGGATGGGGGAGGCTGGGAGGGGGGGGGGTCTAGCCAGGGCGGGGGTAGGGATTGGGCCAGGATGGGGGAGGTTGGACCTCTTTCATGTTGGGCCTCCCAGAGCATGGTTCAACTGATTGTGCCATGTCGTGTCGTGTCGCTCGACAGGCCGCATTCCTAGGGCCGGTCTGGCCCAACCCGCCATGTGGCGTGGCGTGTCGATCGGGCCTCGAGTTGGCTCAGAAAAGTATGGCCCAAGTCCTATGTCTACTCGGGAGCGAATGGGGTTTGCACTCTGCAATCGTGTTAGGAGCAGGGGAATGGGGTTTGGCTAGACCCGGCTAGTTGGGAGCGCAAAATAGACATTTTACAACGAATTTTGGCCCAAAAAAGATTTAGAAATAGTGGAATACGCTCGTAGTGGCAAATCTCAAGTATTTAATGCTTAGTAGTGGCAAATACTAAATGAGGGGTCTTAGGAGTGGCAAATCACGAAAGTCCCTTATAATTAATGTAGTTTCCAATTTCTTTACGCGCTGATTTTTTGCTTTTCATCTGTACCTCTGCGCTCTTTATATGGGAGACACCCCTGAGATGGTATGTGTGAGAGCTCAACCTCTCTACTTTTGCCCCGAATTCCTCTATATTGCGCTACCTTGGCTACTCCATCCCTGTGTTGGCATGCACTGTTGCGGGAGAGTAGTATCTTTGAAACCAACGTTCATTGTTATCCTACACGGGTTAGGATGAAGCAGGTTTTTAGAAAAGCGTTTACGCGAGTGCTAAGGGTCTCTTTCATGGACCGCTGCGTATCCAACAACTAACCGGTTAGAGCTTCAGCTAAGACAGACGAACACCACCTTCATACGTGAGGTCGAGACGCCAAGGGTTGTGTTTTAACCTTTCTTTCCCCTTGGAAATGAAATGAAATGAAATTACACGTGCTCAGGTCAAGAGACACAGCAGATTGTCATGTGTACTAGCTGCTAGTGCATGGACGACGGAATTGTTGGTTTAACTCTAGTAAGTTGCCCATGACGTGCGGAGGGAGGGATACTAGCTTAACCCTTCCCAAATTTTTCCTTGTAACAATACAACAGTGAGCAATTTCAGTGTGACAACAGTTTGTAAAATGCACCAAATGAAAAAGGTAGCACATATGGCAATTTGGCTACAGGAATAAACATATGCAAGTGGTAGTTTTTGGAATGTACAGATGGGTACCGTGCATATATAATAACATGCAATTTTGATCTCTATGATCAGAATCAACTTGTTGCTAGTCCCTTTCGCCTCCAAAGAATATTATACTACTATGTTGTTGGTATTTGTGTGTGTGTGTAAATCCTAAGCTCTGAATGATATTTTCGAAAGACATGTGGATGAAAGTGATGCTTTGGCTGAGATCGAACTGACGAGGATGGGAATCATGAAGTGAAGAGCAACAGGTTAAACAGCACACGAACAAATAGTCAAAATACTAGGATGGTTAGGCAGAGAGAGAGAGAGAGAGGGGGAGCGCGCTACATCAAATCAAATAGCAGTACATGTCATGCATGGGACCCACAGGGGCGCATATGGAGTTTTTTTTTCATCGAAATTGACATAATTCGATTTAATATTATTTTATTTATAGTTTAAAGTATTTTTATAATCGACCAAACGAGCGAGTTAGAGCGAAATCCAATTTCATTAGAAATTGACTTATTACAATGTTGAATTAATTAATGAGTATAATTTGAAGCAATATTGAACCGAGCGAACGAGCATCACTAGCGAACTTTTTTCCACCCCTTCACCCACACCCACTGCTTAAGTGAAGTCGCACATATGGACATATGTGCCAGAAGTTTTATTATTAATTAATTTTTTTTAAAATTTTATTTTAAAGTTAACTCCCACCGCATTTTATTTCTAATTCTGATCTTTTTGGTCACGCCATCATCCGTGACGTGACAAAATAATCTCACACGCCAAATTTATTTCGGTCAAACTCTTGTCACACAATTGAAAGTGGCGTGACAATGTTATTCGATCACACCATAACCAGTGGCGAACAAAAAGTCTATTTTGAGACTTATTCAGACGCGATGATGTTGTTTTGTCACGCCACCACTCCGCGACGTGACCAAAGAGTCGAATTTAAATAAAGTGCGTCGGAGGTTAACTTTAAAATAAAATTCAAAAAAAAGTTAATTAATAAAAAAAAGTTCTATGTGCCATGTGGAACGGTAGTATAAGAAACGAATTTGCTATACAACGCTCGAGTATTTTTTTTTCTTCAAAATCAATCGAATTTCTAATCTTTTGACCGGTTTGGAGAGTCGTGCTCCGGTGAGCTCACCCTCCTCTCTGGTGTCGTCTCCCGTCGCCACCGAATTAATAAAGGGACTGGCTCCCTGTAAGAAAACGAAGAGTTGCACCAACCAACCAAAACTCTCTCCTCCCCTCTCTTCTCTCCTTTCTCTCGAGACCGGAGGACTGCAGGCTGACTCCATCCGTGTCCATGGCAGCGCCGTCTCTGCGCCGCTCAGGCTCAGCTCCTTCCTCCTTCCACACCCCGCCCCTACACTAACACACACAAAGTATCCCCCCCCTCCCCCCAAACAAAAGCAAAGACGATATGATGGCATGCCTCCCTCTCCTCGCCGTCCTCCTGTCCGCGATGCTGTGCGCCGCCGCGGCGCAACCGGCCACCGCCGAGCCTGCTCCGGAGACGCCGGCGGGAGTCGGCATCAAGGTCTCGTTCCGGCCGAGCATCGCCATCGTCGTCGGCATCTTCACCATGATCTTCTCGCTCACCTTCCTCCTCCTCATGTACGCCAAGTTCTGCCAGCGCTCCTCCTCCCCCCTGCCCACCAACGCCCTGCCCAACAGCCTCCCCGTCGCCGACGCCAACGTTGCCGGCAATGACGCGGCGCAACCCACCGGCGTCTCCAAGCCGGTCATCGAGTCGCTCCCCTTCTTCCGCTTCTCCGCGCTCCGCGGGGCGCGCCACGGGCTGGAGTGCGCGGTGTGCCTGGCCCGCTTCGACGACGCCGACCTCCTCCGCCTCCTCCCGCGCTGCCGCCACGCCTTCCACCTCGACTGCGTCGACCGCTGGCTCGAGTCCAACGCGAGCTGCCCGCTGTGCCGCACGCGCGTGGACGCCGACGACGCCGCGCTCGGCCTCAAGTACGCCGCCAGCGCCCGCTTCGTCTTCGGCGGCTCGGACCGCTTCGACGCTCCCGACCCTGGCGCCGCCGTGTCAGGCCGTGACCTGGTGGACATCTTCGTCGAGCGCGTGCCGTCGTCGCGGTTCGAGGAGGAGCAGGAGAAGGCCCCCGCGCAGTGCTTGGACAGGCACAAGCACCGCATCATCGTGTCGGACGTGGTGTTCAAGAGCCGGTGGAGCGACCTCAACTCCGCCGACCTCCTCGCGCTCGACACCGAGATGCTGCGCTCCATGTCGAGCGGACGGTTCCCCTCCCCCGACGACGCCCAGTTATTTACTACGGAGGAGCTGAGGCGCGACGACGAGGTCAGTATGACGATCGAGGAGGGGATGGAGAAGAAGCGACTGCTGGAGAGCAAGGCCAGCGTGATGGGCGCCAGACCCAGACGAGGCGGCCTCGGCGGCTGCAGCAGCTCGGAGGCAGTGGACGCCGGGGAGCCTGAGTCAGCGTCCGCGGCGAGGATTATATCGTCCGGGGTGCGGTCCATGTCGGAGATCGTGAGCCTGCCGCGGCTGCGCGCGGCGGTGAGGGAGAGTCTGACGGAGGAGGAGAGGGCGCGGCGGCGGTGGCTGCCGATCGCGCGGCGGACGGCGCGGTGGTTCGCGGGGCGCGAGCGGCGGTACGTCAAGGGGGAGGAAGAGGGAACGGTTCAAGAGACTGACGCGTCCTCCGAGCATGTTGTTGTTGTCTAATGCTAATGGAGTAATTAATCGTAACCAAAGTCAAAATTATGGGATTACTACTCTACTCTCATGATGGAGCGGGATACTGCGTGTTGTACCGTCAGTCTAGCTACAGAACGGGAATATATTGAAATCAAACTCATTTTGTTTTCCCCTCCGGCCGCGTTTTGCTCAAATTATTATGCCCATAATCTGCACCTCACAGAGATCGAGTCTCTGATCCAAATTTATTACTATACTAGTAGTGGTACTAGTTCTTTTTTGTTTTGGTTGCGTCATTGAGCTCGTTTAACAATTAGGATTGTCTTGTTTACAACCACTACAAATTTCCACTTCAGTTTGGCATGCACGTTCGTTCCAGTATGCTGTTTCTCTGCATATAACTAGAGCATATGAGGATTTGACGCAGGCAGAGGCAGGCTCCAGCCAGTAGCCACCAAATTAAGTACTAGTAACATGCGCTTGGCTGCTAACATAGACAAACTGCTATGGTTATGGTGCTCCAACCACTGATTCCATTTGGTCTGTTAGACTAGTACGTAGTATTGATTAATTCGGGAGGCCGGACAACTAATTGCTTCCTCCTCCGTTCAAAAAAATATATGACGACGTTTTAGAATTCGAGTGGTCACACTTTCTTAAGTTGGACCGCTAATATGTACAAAATTATTTAGATTAATGATATCATTAGATTTGTTACGAGAAATACTTTCATAATATAATATTTTATATTTTTTAACTTAACATTGATAGTCAAAGCTACTTATTAGAGACCGTGCCTCATCCAAACCGTCGTACATTTTTGTGCCAGCCTCGCGCGTTTAGCTAGTCAACTTGCTCAAGAGCTGTTAAACTTGTTCAAGTTCGATTATACAACAATTTATTCGTCCGTTACATTTCCTGATGGATCGAATGCGGCCGCCCTAGCTATTGTATTGTCAGGTCAACCATCGTGCAAATACGCGTATTTTATTCGGCTTGCCCGATCACAATATATACCGGTGGTTTACAGAGTGATTGAGACTCGAGAGAGCGCAGAATAATTGGCTTTGATTGAGACATGGAAATCCCTGTACCTGTAGCAATGGAAATCATCGTGTTATCTCAAATTAATTTTTTGGCACTGCAACATGGAGTATTGTTCTCCAAAGTTCGAACGCTGCCAACGTTTTTTTTTCCTGGAAAGTTTTCAAACACTAGTTTGTCCTGTTCTGTGTAGTGTAGCCTGTAGGATAACGTCTAGTGCAGAAGAGAGAGACCACCCTTTCTCCTTTGAAATACTGCCGACCATGCTGTTTCGTTTCGTTTCTTAGGTCAGCGAGAGTATGAAATGGAATGGGAAAGCTTAGCTGCTCTAAAAATTAGCCATCTACCACAACTGCTCCGTGGACTCTATTGCCTGTCTGTCTCTCTCTCTCGTCAACTGACGTGCCTGTAAATAAGTACTCCACCAGCTTATTTGTCATGACGATCGAATGCCAGCCAGACAAGTCACCAGAAAGCTAATGATTTAATTCATTGTTACAAACGCAGCATGTATGCATGCTGGACATGCTGCTCCCATCCGTTTTATCATATGTTTGTATTAAAAAAAAACGCAAGTTCAGTATATAACAATTATTCTCATTGAACATTAATCCACGTTTACAACATCTCACAGTGCTAGTATCAACCTAACCAATCACAATTTGAGACTTCTACTAGCACAACACATATGCAAAGTCACGCGCAAAATGAAAAACAGTAATACTCATGATGCGGATGACACTCAAAACCACCTGGTAGTAAACCGGGCAAGGCACGTCGAAGACGCTGACTCAAAAAACCAATCCACAATTCGGGACACACCAAAATTGCAAAGTTGAGGTACAGAGAGTGCCGCACAAGATCCAATCAAAGTGCACCGGCCGAATGCACCCACCGAGCACCAGTCACCAGAAAACGGAGTCCTTCCACACCAAGACCAGGCCAGAGCCAACCAGACAAAGTCTCCAAATGCGCAAGTGACCTGTTCTCCCACAGAACACCTAAGGGCGCAAGAAAGGAGCCGGTGGGATGCGCAAGGAGGAGAGTCCGGACCTCACCACCAACGACACCGAGGCAACCACGGCGGCGCAACAGCTCCAATGCCCCAAAACCGAAGCCAATTGGAGGAGAAGAAGAACCACACAAAGAAGGGAAAACTCACACTTTTTCGGGTCAAGAAAGGAGAAGAAGCTTGCCACCTTAAGAAGAGGAGGAGAAGGAGGCTGAGCTGCCGCCACCAACAGCCGATGTGCCCGGACCGCCCACCCGAGTCGCACGCACCGCCGCTAGGCCGAAGCTCCAGGCCGCATGCCTCGCTCGGTAATGTCTCCAACCTTATCCCTCTCCTATCTCAATGACAGGTGGGCCCCACAGCTTCTTTTCTTTTCTTTTCTATTTCTTCTTTTATCAATTGAGAAATTACTAAATAGCCCTCAAAATACAAATAAAGATTGGTCACAAGTCTATGCAAATAAAGAATATATATTTTTTTTCTGAAAAGAAAAATTAAGAATACATTGCTTATATCTTGGACACTGTCACCGATATGGACGTTTGACATAACAGTAACAGGTTAACAGAAAAACAAAGACCTCACAATGGAAGTATGGAACTATAAATAACAACGCACCATGGCAGCATCTACCTAAACCTCCTGACAGAGACTAGGAACTAGAAAGCAGGAAGCAAGCAGGAAACGAGAAAATAGACTGGAAAAAAGATATGCTATCTTCAGCTATGAATTATGTTTTCTTGTCGATCGGAAACATTTTGTTTAAACTATACACGGTTAGAAGATACCATTTCCTTCACCGTACGTGTATAGTTTGCATAACTTTTCTTCAGTGAATTCTGGGAGTCAACCCAACTTCATTGTGACACAAAAGG
Source organism: Phyllostachys edulis (assembly GCA_036346405.1). NCBI lineage: Eukaryota > Viridiplantae > Streptophyta > Magnoliopsida > Poales > Poaceae > Phyllostachys > Phyllostachys edulis. Next base: position 319,738 of record CM070554.1, on the reverse strand, counting down.
CATGCACTGGTAAAATGGGATAAGCACCAACTTGGCTATGTTGAACAAATTACTAAGATCTCCAGTGTTAAAAGATTCAACAGAAAAGCCATTATAGTAAAATGGGATAAGCACCAACTTCTACATCTACAGGGGATGGTCTTGCAATTGCTCCACAACTAACTATAATAAGGCACCAATTGGATCTCACATTTGCTCATGGTATTGGAGGTGAACCATCTGCTTCTACCCCGCATAAGATGAGATCCCCAGTTAAGAAGCTAGCCACAAAGAAGCTAACTCCTAAGAAAAAGAAGTAGGTTGTTCCTATATAATGTGATGCTTTTGTGATGACAGAATTCATGCATGTTCTTATGTAATGACAGACTTGTTGCATGTTCCTTGATTTTGCTATATGGTTCAGACATGATGTTAGACTTGTCATTCTCTTATGTATGGTTCAGACTTGATGTTAGACTTGTCATTCTTTTATGTACGGTTCAAACTTAAAATGATTAGAAGATATGCTTAAGTCCCGGTCCACACTATTTGTTTTCACCCCTAACTATGACCGCTGACAATGGGCTGTGCTGTAGTCGTTTTAGCTTTTGAAGTACCCTGGTATCTCCACTCTCTAGCATTTGTTTGTCATGTAGTATAACTGACACTCTCTTGCATAAATCACCAGAAGATACATATAGCTTTTGAGTGTTGTAGCTATTCAGGGTTCATTCCCATATTTGATTTATCTTATTCAGGGCTCCTTCCCATGTCAAATCTCGTGATCTCTTTAGAATTGCATCCTTTAATTACCTAGTAAATTTTTAGATTTTGCTACTGACCTGACATTGCACAATCAGATCTTGTGATCTCTTTAGAATTATTCCTATCCATATCAAAGCTTTCCTCCAGTTTTCAGGGCAACAGAGAATAGCAATGGTTGGGTCTAGGTGGTCCAGGCACTAGCTTACTACTCAATTAGAAGAAAAATCCATGCTTAATTAGTTGCAGGATCAGTTTCAACAAAGTACCTAGCTATTAAACTATGAATTACGGACCACTTATCACCACCTTCTATTTACCTTATCATGGCGTTAAATTTCTTATTAATTGCGTGCATTATTTGCAAGACTGCAACTTCTTGCTATTCTTATTTGTCAAATATGATATGGCTTTCTTATCAAAGTCTAATGCTAATCCTTTTTCTAAGAAATGAAATGATCCACCACTCACTCTGCACTAAACCTGCCGATTCCATTCAGGTCATGCACGCTGATACCTTTAGAGCGGCCTGGAAGGCTTGTTGGCCAGGAAATTGCAAATGAAAGCAGTGTATCCCATGAAAGCAATCAGAGGGTTTGCATGTTGCTGTTTTTTCTGGCTTGTTTCAGAACCTATCTATGGACTAGCTAGATTCATGCTTGTATGAACATCTCTATTGGATTTGAACATAAGAAGAAACAAATTGTTATTCTTTAGCTTCAGTATAACATGTGCGCTTGTATCTGCTTACTTAACCACCAATCGGTGTGTGTAGTCACATTCAGATATTGAACATTTTTTAGAACTCATGCACCAAAGCAATCCAGAGCAAAAGCATGTGATCAACTCATTTTTTAGGATAGATTCAGATATCCAGAGCAAAAGCGTGTGATCAATTCATTTTTTAGGATAGATTTAGATATCCAGAGCAAAATCAATTTGTCAAGATTATGCAGCCATTTCAGTGTTTGTTGACATCACATTTCAATGTTTGTTGATCACACACATGCAGCCAAATTGACATCACATTTCAGTGTTTGTTGATCACACACATCTAGCTAGTGGTGTACTTTGTCCTGAAAGCAAAAGTTCATCAGATTGTAACAAGCCTCGATTAAAATGTTCTCTACTTGCAAGTTGCAACATCAGCAATTCCAATGGGAATTCACAATATTTGTACAATGTTAATGCTTATCAGCAATTCTAGAAATACATTTGACTACATAGCACAACAATCACAACGCACAAGCACTATTCACATTCCAACAGGAAAAAATTATCTGCTGCTTCTGATCGGTATCTGCAATTGCTTCTGCTCGGGATCCTGCGGTAGTCCGACTGGGGGAGGGTCCGGCTTGGAACGACGCTGCCATCGATCGGAGTGGCGACGTGGACGAGGAAGACACAGCCGCATGTAACATCCCGATTTTCTGAGCTTTTTAAAATTTTAAAATAAAAATAACCATTTGGTTTGTTGATTTGCTAAAGCTTAATTTGAAATTTTGAAAATTAAAAGCAATTTAATATGAATTAATCCAACTTCAATTAATTCAAAATTGGTTTATTTTGAGTCTGTTGGAGTTCTCTGGTGTTAAAATCCCCTTTCTTTGTTCGCTCCGTTTTCCCCTCGAACCAGCTCTTTTTTGTTTAGACCTCCCTCTCGTTTGGACCTCTCTCTCAGTCCAGACCTCCCCCTCTGTCCAAGACCTTCGGATGGTCCTGGAAGACCTCCGAGTGGTCCTGGAACCGGTCACGACCACCCTCCCGAGTTTTGACTAGCCCCTCCTATCAGCCCTGCTCACCTTCTTCTTCCTCCCGTTGTATCACTGCTGACGCAAAAGTCTTCGCACATTAAATGTCGTTGTGTCGCATTAAATGTTGTCGCTTCTGCAGTACCCATTCCCCCTCTTGTCTCCTCCCCTACCTGTCCCCATCTCCTCCTTCACCTACCTTTGAACGTGTGCGCCTCTGAGTCTCTCAGCGACTCTCCCCGTCTCCTCCAGGCTATAAAAGCCTGAGCAGCCCTCTTTCATCTCCTTTTTCCTCACCCAACTCTCTTGCTTTCGCCCAGTTTCACCGTGCTTCGAGTTTCGCCGCCGCCAGCTGGAGCTTGCGCCATCGCCTCCTCGCCGTCGAAGGGTTCACCGGAGCGCCTGCGCTGCCGCCTCCACGTCGCCAAAGAGTCCGCTAGAGCCTGCGCCGTCGCCTCCTCGCCGCCGAAGAATTCGTCGGAGCACCCGCACCGTTCGCCGCCCCCCTCCAGTCTTCTCTGGTCTCTCTCTCTGTCCTGGTAAGTTTCTCCGTGCCCTATTCTCCTTCATCCCTCTTACGACTACGTTGCATAGTCATATCCCTCTTACGACCACGTTGCGTAGTCGTACCCCTTTTGTATTCTTCGTACGACCACGTTGAGTAGTTGTATCCTTCATTGGACCTTCTTCCGACCAGTCGAACCTCTTCGACCAGGTCGTTGGACCTCAGGACCTCCTCCTTAGGACCTCCCTCGACCACCCTCTCAGTTGGACCTCCTCCCGACTAGTCAAGCCTCCTCCCGAGAGCCGTTCCTAATTCATCTAATTCAGAACCTTTCTTTTGGTTCTAGTTTGATAGTTTTTGGTTTTTATTTGGATTTGTTGTATTTATTTAGCTCTTTTCGCACGTGTAGATTCTGACTTCTCTGAAGAGTTTTTGGACCCGGCAACCTCGACCGAAGCATCTCAACTCTTTAACGAAGGCAAGTCGTAGACCTTTGATCATGTCGTACCCAGTTTGCAAAATTATATTGTTTTATACCAACATGCATGGCTAATTGTATAAAAATAGTTTGGGAAATAGCTAAATACCTACTCGACAGTATGACTCCTTGAATACTTGTGATCGACAAGTGTAACGTCCCAATTTTTTTGAGCTTTTCGAGTTTTTAAAATAAAAAAATAACCATTTGGTTTTGTTGAAGTTTTAAAGCTTAACTTGAGATTTTGAAATTTGAAGTGTTTAAAATGACTAAATCAAAATTCAATTAATTCAAGTTTGGTTTGTTTTGCGGTTGCTGGAGTTCTCGGGTGTACATCGTTCCCTTTCTCTGTTCGTCCCGTTCCTTCCCTCTCGTTTGGACCTCCCGCCACCCAGACTTCTCTCGCTTGGACCTTCCCTCGCCTAGACTTCCTTTCGCTTGGACTCCTCACCCGACTTCCTCCCGTTTGGACCTCCCCCAGTCCAGACCTCCTGGGTGGTCCTAGGAGACCTTCTAGGTGATCCTGGAGACCGGTCAGGCGGTCACGACCTCCTCTTTGGTCATGACCACCCCTTTGGTTGACCATCCTCCCGAGTTTTGACTAGTCCCACCTGTCAGCCCTGCTCACCTTCTTCTTCCTTCCGTCGCGTCACTGCTGATGCACAAGTCTTCTAGCATTAAATGATGTTGTGTCGCATCAAATGCTGTCGTTTTTTGTAGTACCCGTTCCTTCTCTTGTCTCCTCCCCTACCTGTCCCCATCTCCTCCTTCACCTACCATTGAACTTGTGCACCTCTAAGTCTCTCAGCGACTCTCCCTAGGCTATAAAAGCCTGAGCAGCCCTCTTTCATCTTCTTTTTTCTCACCCAGCTCTCAAACTCTCGCCCAGTTTCTCCGTGCTTTGAGTCTCGCCAAGGAGTCCACTGAAGCCACGCCGTCGCCTCCTCGTCGCCAAGGAGCCCGCTGGAGCCTGCGCCGTCTTCGACCACCTCGCTGCCAAAGAATTCGCCGGAGTGCCCGTGCTGTTTGTCGTCCTCTCTCTCTCTCTCTCTCTCTCTCTCTCTCTCTCTCTCTCTCTCTGGTGAGTTTCTCCGTGCCCTGTTCTCTTCCCTTGTTCCTATGACCACGTTAAGTAGTCGTATCCTCCTTTGGACCTCCTTGTTTGAACCTCCTCCCCCCTCATCTTTCTTTTGGTTCTAGTTTGGTGCTTTCGTTGGAATTTTTATGGTTTGGTTGTATTTATTTGGCTCTTTTCGCACGTGTAGATTCTGGTTTCTCCGAAGAGTTCCTGGACCCGACGACCTCTACCGAAGAATCACAGCTCTTCAACCAAAGCAAGTCATAGACCTTTGATCATGTCGTACCCAGCTTGCAAAACTATATTGTTTTATACCAACATGTATGGATAATTGTATAAAAAAATGGTTTGGGAAATAGCTAAATACCTACTTGGCAGTATGACTCCTCGAATACTCGTGACTGACATGTTGACATGTACCCTTGGACACCATAGGTTGGGTATTCTTAGTTGGACATCTTTGAGATACCAATATGGGTGCGTATATTGCTTAAACATGTTTTAGTTATGCGATGTCTCTCGGTCACATGATTCAATGTTGATGAATTTGACTTAATGTTTCAACTTAATCATACCAAAGATAGCTATACATACCAATTTTAGCTAACACTCGCTTGCAGTTGAAACATTGACTTTTCGGATATTGAGATTGGACTGAAAATCAAGAAACAGTGGTGAAGGTAAGCCTTTTGTGAAGGCATCAGTAAACTGCGATGGTGAGGGAACGTGAAGCACACGGACGTCGCCCAAAGCAACCTTATCACGGATGAAATGCAAGTCTATCTTGATATGCTTCGTCCGTTGGTGTTGAATCGGGTTCGAAGACATGTAGACAACACTTACATTGTCACAAAAAAACAACGGTTGCCTGGCGAAGAGGACAGTGGAACTCCTGAAGAAGTTGGCAAAGCCAACTCGCCTCGGCGACGGCATTGGTGACAGCTCGATACTCTGCCTTGGCGCTGGAGCGAGAGATTGTATGTTGTCATGTGGAAGACCAGGACACAAGGTTCTCGCCGAGGAAAACGCAATAGCCTGACGTGGATCGTCGAGTATCTGGGCAGCCGGCCCAGTCCACATCGGTGTAGGCGATGAGGGGGTCAGGTGTCGACCGGGTGAGCTATAGGCCGTAGTGAAGTGTCTCACTGATGTACCGCAAGACACGCTTGACCAAGTTGAGATGATGCTCGCGCGGGCCATGCATGTGTAGGCAAATTTGCTGGATAGTGTACGCGATGTCAGGGCGCGTAAATGTGAGATACTGTAGAGCACCCGCCATGCTTCGGTAGGACGTGGGATCATCAACGACAGCACCAACAAGACAGGAAAGCTTAGGAGAGGTGTCGATGGGGGTGAGAGACGGCTTGCATGAGGAGATGCCAGCGCGTTCAAGAAGCTCGGCAGCATCTTTGGCCTGGGAAGGGAATAAGCCGGTGGAGGTTTGTGTGATAGTGATGCCTAAGAAATAATGGAGGGAACTGAGATCTGTGATAGCAAATTCGACGTAGATAGTGGAGATGATGTGCCGGAGAAGAATGTCAGAGGAAGTTGTGAGAATAATGTCATTGACATAAAGGAGAAGATAGGCTGTACCAATCTTGCTATGAAGAATGAATAGCGAGGTGTCAGACTTGGAGGGCGAGAATCCAAGCGATGAGACATGAGTGGCAAATTGGTGATACCAAGCGTGGGGTGCTTGCTTAAGACTATAAAGGGATCAGTTTAAGCGACACATGGTGTCGGGTTGGGAGGAATCAACGAAGTCGGTTATTTGGTGACAATACACCGTATCGGATAGAGTGCCATGTAAGAAGGCATTCTTAACATCGAGTTGGTGAATTGGCCAATCAGAGGACAAGGTGAGAGAAAGAACAAGATGAATGGTGGCCGGCTTGACGACGAGACTGAAAGTCTCGTCGAAATCGATGTTGGCCCGTTGAGAGAAACCTCAAAGTACCCATCTTGCTTTGTATCGTTCGAGGGAACCATCGGATTTGAGTTTGTGTCGGAAGATCTACTTGCCGGAAACGACATTGGCATGGGAGGGAGGAGGTACGAGATCCCAAGTATTGCTGGATATGAGTGCATGGTATTTGTCGCTCATGGCGGAGTGCCAATGAGGGTCCTTCAGTGCAGCCCGACCAGACATGGGAAGAGGAGAGATAGGTGGAAGAGCCGAGACATAGAGGTTAAGACGGTCCCGGGGTTTAAGCTGTAAGCCAGACCTAGTGCGAGTGTTGTAAGGATGGGAAGTGATGGTGGCAGTAGAGAGGGGTGGTGCGGCAAAGGGTGCTGCAGCACCTAGAGATGCGGCAGGGGTAGGCGCGGTAGAGGCAGGAGCTGTCGTTCTAGAGTTATGGGTTGCCGCGGTAGGAGCATGAGTAGGCACGGCAGAGGTCTCGGTAGGAGGGTAGAGTGGGGGTAGGGGGTTGGGATTTGCAGAATCAAGAAAATCGTAGGTTTCCAAAGATGGAGCGGGATCAGGGGGTGAAAAAAGGAAAGGTGGATTCAACAAAGGTGACATGGCGGGATATAATGATACAACGAGAGGAAAGATCCATGCACCGATATCCCTTGTGATTGGATGGGTATCCAAGGAAAATGCAGGGGGTGGATCTTGGGGAGAGTTTATGTGGCATGGAGGCGGTTGTGTTGGGGTAACACAAGCACCCGAAAACTCGCAAATGCTCGTAGGAGGGTGGTTTTTGATAAAGAAAGAAGTATGGAGTAGAAAATTTTAAGGTTTTTGTAGGGATACGATTTAGAAGATATGTGGCTACATGAAGAGCTTTTGCCCAATATGCAGGAGGCAATCTTGCTTGGAATAGAAGGGTGCACATAATGTCATTGACTGTCCATATAATATGTTCAGCTTTGCCATTTTGCGGGGAGGTGTAAGGGCAAGAAAAACGGAGGTGAATGTCGTGGTTTGTGGAAAAAGAATGGAGGAGAGAGTTGTCGAACTCGCGTCCGTTATCGCACTGTATAGATAGGAGGGTGGTGGCAAATTGAGTGGTGATATAAGCATGAAAAGAGGACAAAGACACATATGTGTCATATTTGGGACGGAGAGGGAGTGTCCATAGGAAGTGTGTAAAATCATCCAAAATGACGAGATAATATTTATTTCCTGACACACTTGCAATAGGAGATGTCCAAAGGTCACAATATATAAGCTCAAAAGGCCGAGTAGTTCGGTTGGAAGAACTAGAGAAAGGTAAACGCACATGCCGACCAAGTTGGCATGCGTTACATAGTGAATGTTCGTTTATTTTCCTAGGACAAGAAATGCTAGAAGACTTAGCGAGGTGGTGAAGGGTGTGGCTATCGGGGTGACCAAGGCGGCGATGCCACAAGGTGGTGGAGTCGGTGAAGGACACCAAGGCGTGACGGAGTGGTGATGGTGCATAGAATGGGTAGAGGTCGCCCGTGCTGTTGCACCTCAGAATCACAGCCTTTGTTGGTAAGTCCTTCACAGAAAAACCAAAAGGATCAAATTCAACAGTGTAGTTATTGTCAATGGTGAATTGACGAACGGGGACTAGATTTTTGATAATTTGAGGAGTAACGAGGACATTGTGTAGATGAAGAGGATGACTAGAGTAGGAGGATGGCAGAATGCCGTGACAGGGAGAACGAAGCCATCACCGATCATGACCTGATGAGATGAGGGGTGGGAGGATAGGGAGGAGAGAGTACCTGAACCGAAGGACATGTGTGCTGTGGCGCTAGTGTCCATGAACCAGTCGTTGGAGGCGGTAGGTGGCTGCAACGTCATTGTGTTAAACGCGTTGACGAGACTAGATGCATCCCAGGCCAACCCACTTGTCGGAGACGTATGGGCTGGTTGCGCCTGAGTTTGCCACGACAGTTGCTGGGGAGGGAGGGCAGCCTGCCACGGCTGCTGCATGGGACTTCGCGTGGTCGCCATGGTCAGTAGTGCGTCACGCCACCACTCTTCGCCTTTGTGGGATCGGCGCCGCAAAGAGCGCCAGAGGCAAGAGGATGCCGGGGCGGGGCCAACACACACTGCGGGCTGAGTTGTTGCCACCGTTGCCTTGAGGCTGAGCCGTAAAAGCTCGTCCAAGGGTTGAAGACACCGCCACGATGGTGTGGGGCGAATCGCTTGCCACGGTACCACCGCCCTTGCCGCCCTTACCTTTCCACTTTTTGTTCTTCGCACATTGTTGGTGCCGCTTGGCACCAAACCGGTTTACCACCGGATGGGGAGCAGCATTGGCCAAGAATGTGGGAGGGAGGTCGGCGTCGATGGTCAGTTTGCTGTTCTTTAGTTCCTGCAAAAGTAGCATTGACTGCACCTGTATGAAGCTCGGAAAGGGAGTTAGAAGTGGGACAATGGTGGCCACGTTGTCGAACTTCGGATTGAGGCCCTTGAGAATTGTGAGGATGAGAGATTCGTCGCTCACGGTTTGGCCGACATCACCGAGAGCATCGGCCAAAGTCATGAGATGGACACAATAGTCTGTGATGGAGAGGTCGCCTTGCGGCAAGTTGTGGAACTCTGCGTTGAGGTAGAGTGCTCGGGTTTTTTTGTTGTCCCGGAACAGGTCCTCCACGCGTGTCCAGGTTGCATGGGCAGTGGTGGTGGATTCCATGACAATGTCAAGGATTTCTATAGTGATGGACCCATAGATCCATTGAAGCACCGTACAGTCGAGCTGTTTCCACTTGGCATCAAGCTCCTCAGGCGGTGTGTCCGTGACATGATCGTCCAGGGCGAACTTGGTCATGGCCACGAGGAAGAGGTTCTGCCACTTCGCGTAGTTGGAAGTCTTGATGTCGAGGATGATGGGCACCAGGGAATGGATGGAGGAGACACCCATGGCTTGTGCCTAGAGCTGGGCTAGTGGGTTGCCAGTGTCGCCCATCGAGGAAGACGAAAGAGGTTGAAGAGGCAGCGGAAGTTGGTGACACCGATGGGAGAAGGCCGACGCACGGGAGGTGGTGGTCGGCGCACAGGAGAAGGTCGGCGCACGGGAGAGGATCGAGTCTAAGCTCTGATACCATGTAAGTTTAGATTAATACACTACCCAGGGCATTATTTGGTATTGATTTGTATAAGTATACAAGTACAAGAGTTGGTTAGGAAAGTATTTCTAATGAAAGATACAAACCATACATAGCCTGATTGCAATCATATCTAATTGATACTAACCGATACTAACATATGTCGGTTATATCATACCAAATATAGCTATACATACCAATTTTAGCTAACAGACTCTTCTTCCGCTACGAGTCTGTGCGTCTAGTGATAATCTCGTGATCTATTACTAGCGAAGGTTCCTTGGTTTTTGAAATTGCGCTAGTGTAGCCTACCCATGTTTCTTCAGTTTGTGCACTCACTCTCTTAAGTGTATGTAGAAAATTGTACCGCATGTCATTCTGACGACTTGTTGGCAAGTTATGTTTTTAACTTGTTGCTGTTGGCCTGTTTCAGGTATCAGAGGAGCACAACAGCCATATCAGTTGGTAGGTCACTTTTTCACACCATTCCAGTTTGTCTTGGCTAAGTTTGCCATTGTTTTCCTGCTTGTGCCGGTGCTTATCTGTACATGTTTGCAGCTGCTCCGATTTGCTATGCGCATCTTGCCGCTGCCCAGGTGGGCACATTCCTGAAGTTTGAAGATATGTCAGATGCCTCGTCGAGCCAAGGAGGCCATACATCTATGGGCAGCATTCCTGTGCCGGAGCTTCCTCGCCTGCACGAGAAAGTGAGGAGCTCCATATTTTGGCGTAGAATGCTTGCTCGATTCGGAAGGGTTCGAGGAGAGTTGACAACTGCAAAATCTAACCTCCTAGGATAGGAGAGGAAGCCGGCCTACCTGGGCTGGGAGGATGAAATTAATTCCTTGCGGAAACATTGCGATTTGTGGCACCAAGAACTTGTGATTCAACTCAGCGCTCCCTAAACCCAAAGGCCACACATTTTGCAGCCGAAACTTTCTTGTTTCAGTTTCATGGAACTGCCGAACTGGGGCCTTTTGCCCTGTGGCCCTAAAAGAGGTACGCAATTTGCAAGGCACAAAAGTACACAATCTCAATCCAAACTATACAGCAGCAGCAGGACACCATTTTTCACTTGGCTGGTGATCATATATGCTCATTTCGATTGCCAAGGCAAAATATACAGGCCAATCTATGGTACATCAGTACAATACCATCAGTGGAAAGAAATGTCCAAAGCTTAGTGCTGCTCTGCTCCGGGTGACATGATACAGGATAGATAGGATCCACAAATAAGCCTGGAGGATGATCTACATCACAAAATAGTCCCCTAGTCCCCAGATTAACGAGTTAAGAAAAATACAGATGTTTTACAAGCACAAGAGAAGAACAAGAATAATCCTGCAGGGAGACCAGCTTCAGCCAGAGATCAAAACTCCCCTTTGTAGTCAATACAGCCAGTTTGGCCTTCCGTGGTTCTCCAATTGCTGCCTTTGTGATGCGCCCAAGTAATCGATCGAAACGTAGTTGGCACCAGAACCCAGCCTTAGGTTGGTGGCACCGGCGTCGCTATTCTGGTTCACGAATGCTTGCTGGGCTTGCATAGAATTCTCGGTCATGAAGAACTGTGCTGGCTGCTGCATCAGGTCACTGACTTCCTCAAAGATGCAGGGATCCAAGTCGCCATCCTGCCCAAACAAGTCACTCTCTGTAGTTGGACGAAGACAACTTGGCTCATCGAAACTTGTCACGGCACTGCTGTCGAAGCTCTTGCTTGAGTTTACAGCGCTGTCATAGAGATTCATCAGCTCACCGATTGACTTCAGACCATCGGTAGGAATACCAAAGTCTGCGATGCTTATCGGATTGGGACATGATGATCCAGGAAGGCTCTGACCAAATACGGTTGCATTCTGGCCTGAAGGGATGCTAAGTGGCGAAGACACGACAGCAGGTTTGTTCTCAAGCATATGCATACCCACGGCTGAGGGCGTTGGCAAGTCTTGAGGAGCCTTGCAGATGAACTGATGGTTATTTCTTGCTTCTCTATCCAGGAATCCATGAGAAATGTCACTCTGAGGGCAACCAGTATTCTGACATGTATAGACACGCGGCGGCACTGGACTAGTGTCGCTTGACTTCTCTTAAAGATGAGCACCACATTAGCTTCTTCTTTCAAAGGAGCTGGTGCAGCAAACCTATTTGCTGCTGCAGGAACAGATTTGTGGACCATCACATCATCCCCATTCTTCTTATTATTATGGAAACCTTCCACATCGTACTCAGTGCCGCTGCTATTGAAAGCTAGGCCATGGAACATGCCGTTCTCTGGGTACTGCGGCACGCACACATCCGGGTGGAGCTTCATGTATGTCTCCTCCACCTGTTTGAGCACCGCAAGCCATGTTGCGCTCTCCTTTGCGGTCATCTTGTCTTGCAAGCACTTGGACTGCCTCACAAGCCTGCGGATCCTCTCAACACAAGTCAGGACGCAGACCTTCCAAGCCTTCTTAAGATCATGGGGCTTCTTGTACGGCGGGAGACCTTGATCTTTAAGGACCACCACTCCTCTCCACCGTTTGGCCACCACGGCGGAGCAACCCCCTTCTCCAGAGGGAACCTCCGCTGTGGGGGGTCGCAGTGCTGCATAAGAGCAGACAAGAGGGAGCCCAAGGTAGTATCCTGCAGTTCCAGCAGCGAGTGGAGGCTCGTTGTAGCATTATTCACCTCACTGCCAGAGCCGGGGACCGCGTTCTCTGCCTGGTACTTGGCAACAGCGGCAGGGCCATTGCGATCAAACCGCACCTTCTCCTTCCACCAGCTGCGGAGGTTGTCCGAGGCGCCACCGACTGGTTTTCCATTCTCTGGGATGATCCCATAGACGAAACCTTGGGCGTTGCAGACCTCCATCATCTTCAGCATGTACTTGAGGATGCCGTCCTGCGCACGGGACATCTTCTTGCGGCGCGCCTGCTCCTGAGAATGCCGACGCTGCTGCCTTGCAGCATCGCCCGGTTCCTTGCCGCGGGAGTTGTGCTGCTGCTTGTCCTTTGTTGGCAATGGCTACCTCCAATCTCTCTCTCGCTCACAACACACAGAGAACGTGAAGAACACAGAAGGTTTTGTGCTGCGATACTTCTACAGCTTTTCGGTTCTACCTCTTATTTATAGAGAAAACATGTCCTAAACATAGCAAGAACAATTCCTACAAATCTGCCATGATCGGGGAGACGCGCGAGATCCCGCATGCCTTCATTTTTCTGGTTCGCACTGTTTCCGTCCGAAAAACATGGCGAGGAGAGAAAAAAAAAAGAAAGAGACAAACTGAAAGGCAAAAAAAGGCAGCAGATTATCTAACAAAACTCCCCCTAATTCTGCTGATTCCTCCTGATCTCGATCATGCCAATCTTGTTGCGTAGCTCCAAAAACCGGACACGACCGAGAGGCTTAGTGAGAATGTCCGCGAGTTGCTTCTCAGTCTCAGCGAACTCGAGGACGATTTGTCCTCCATCGACGGCTTCACGGATGAAGTGGAATCGTGTGTCGATGTGCTTGCTTCTGTCGTGGAGGACTGGATTCTTGCTGAGAGCAATGGCGGACTTCTTGTCCACCCTGAGTCCCGGCGCCGGAAGCTTCTGTTCCAAGAGCTCCTGTAGCAGCCGGTGAAGCCAGACGCCCTGACAGGCTGCTGTTGTAGCAGCGATGTACTCCGCCTCGCACGAGGAGAGAGCCACAACCCGCTGCTTTTGAGACTGCCAGGAGACTGGGCTTGTGTCGAGGAAGAAGAGGATACCAGTGGTGCTCTTTTCGCTTTGTCGGTCGCCGCCATGTCGCTATCGCCAGAGTCAAACAAAGCCAGCCCGCCTCCTTCTTCTCTCGGGTAGGTGACGCCAAAACTCTGTGTCCCGGTGATGTACCGGAGGATGTGCTTCACTGCAGCGAGGTGATCTTCCCACGGATCCTCCATGAACCGACTTACGTACCCCACGGCGAACGTGATGTCCGGTCGGGTATGAGTCAGATAGCGCAGGCTCCCCACAATGCTCCGGTAGCGGCTTGCGTCCACTGGCGGTGCCGTCGATGCCTTGGATAGCTTGAGCCTCTCTTCCATCGGTGTGTGGCAAGGATTGCACTCTGCCATGCCGTTCTGCTCCAGGAGCTTCTTGGCGTATGCGTTCTGACAGAGCATGATCCCGCTGACGCCTTGGCTCACCTCAATGCCGAGGTAGTAGGTGAGCAGTCCTAGGTCGCTCATTCGAAACATGGACATAATCTCGCGCTTGAATTCGTCGATGCCTGCTTGAGTTGTCCCGGTGATGATCAAGTCGTCGACATAGATGCCGATGATCAGTGTTCCTCCGGGCGCCCGCCGCGTGTATAGCGTGTGCTCGTCCTTGCACCGGTTGAAACCCAGCTCCTGGAGGCTGGCGTCCAGCTTGGCATTCCAAGCGCGAGGTGCTTGACGCAGCCCATACAACGCCTTGCGCAGCTTGAACACCTTGTGCTCCTCCTTGCCAACGGTGAAACCCGGCGGCTACTCCACATAGACTTCCTCCGTGAGATCCCCATTCAGGAACGCGGACTTCACGTCCATGTGGTGCACGGACCACCCTTGGTGCGCCGCTAGAGCCAGCAGTAGCCGCACTGACTCCATTCGCGCGACAGGGGCAAAGACCTCCTCGAAATCGATCCCCTTGCGCTGCGCATACCCTTTTGCCACGAGACGCGCCTTGTGTTTAGTGATGGCGCCATGCTCGTCTCGTTTCACCTTGAAGACCCACTTGAGCCTGATCGCGCGGTGCCCGGCAGGAAGCTCGACGAGGTCCCAAGTGTTGTTCTCCTCGATAGATTTCATCTTCTCCAGCATCGCCCGGCGCCAAGACGGGTCGCGTTCCGCCGCGCCAAACGTGGCCGGCTCTTCTGCACTCACCATGTGCAGCTCGGTAGGGGCGACCGGTTCTGGCTCCAGGAACCGTGTCGGGCCACCAGCGGGTGCGGGACCGATGATGTCCCGCAGCGTCCTAAATCGGTGTTGTGCGCCGCCGTTGTCATCGTGATCGAGCTCAGCGAGCGCCTCAGTAGTTGGCGACACGAACCGCACACCTGGTGCGTGATCCGGAGCACTAGGTGGTGGCGGGCCCTGGCGAGACGGTGGTGTGTGCGGCTGCTCCCCCGGAGCAGGGACCTCCACTGGATCAGCGATGATCTCATGCTCGATGACGAACGTGCCCGTGCTAGACGTCTTCTCCAGCTCGCCGGGATTCGCCAAATCCCAGCTAGCCTTCTCGTCGAACACCACGTCGCGGGAGACGTGGACACGGCGCGCAACCGGGTCGAACAACCGGTATGCTTTTGATCCCGGCTCGAATCCGAGGAGCACCATCTTTACGCTGCGGTCATCGAGCTTCTTCAGATTGGGGCGAGTTACCTTAGCGTGCGCAATGCACCCGAACGTGCGCAGGAAGGAGATGTCGGGCTTCCTCCTGTGCCAGGCTTCAAACGGCGTCATGCCGTCCAAGCTCTTGGTGGGCGCACGGTTCAGGAGAAAGACAGCAGTGGTCACCGCCTCCCCCCAAAACTCAGACGGCATCCCCTTCGCCTTGAGCAAGCTGCGCGCCATGCCGACGATCGTCTGGTTGCGACGCTCAACGACACCGTTCTGTTGCGGCGAGTATGGTGCCGCGAGCTGCCGTAACTCCTTGATCCGCGCAATACTGCCCGAACTCGATTGAGGTGAACTCCCCCCCTCGATCAGTCCGCAGAATGCGCAGACGCCACCCGGTCTCGACCTCGACACTGGCCTTGAACTGTTTGATGACGGAGGGTGCCTGGTCCTTGCTCGTTAGGAGATGCAGCCACATGTAGCGGCTGTAATCGTCGATGAGAAGGAGAAAGTAGCGCCGGCCACCGTGAGTCGCTGGTGAGATGGGCCCACACAGGTCACCGTGCATGAGGTCAAGTAGTCCCTTGGCACGGTAGTGGGCCGCCGCCGGGAATGGGGCGCGCCTTTGCTTGCCGACGAGGCAGCTGTCGCAAATCTCACCGGGATGATTGATCACCGGGAGTCCGCGCACCATGCCGTCTCGAGCCAGCCTCTTCAGGGCGTCGAAGTTGAGGTGGCCGTAGCGGGCATGCCACAGCCAATCCTCATCGTCTTGTCGCGCCATCAAGCACACCGGCCTCGTAATGTTCAAGTTGAGCAGGTACAGCCAGTTTTTGGAGTGCTTTACCTTGGCGAGTAGTTGATGTTGCCGATCGCGGATCCGCAGCACTCCCGCCAATCGCCACTGCGCCCACGCCGTCGAGTAAGCCACGCTTGATGATGCCGCCCGAAGCCTCAGAATATAGTAGACGTCGCTGATGGCTCGGTGCTCACCGTTCTGACAGGTGAAGAGCACGGTGCCTTGCCCGCGGATGTCGACCACCGAGCCGTCACCGAACTTCACCGAGCCGATGATGCCCGTGTCCAACTCCTGTCGAAGCCGGTCATGTGGTTGCTGGCCCCTGTGTCCAGATACCACACGTCGCTGCGCCGCTCTCCCTCGCACCCGAGGTTCACTTGGGCGTGCGTCTCGTCGAGCTCGACGAGAGTTGGCAGCGTCTGTTCGACGTCGTCGGTGAGGGCACACACCTGCGTCATGAGCAGCGTCTGTTCCTCATCATCCTCCTGGGTGAGATGGACCTGCTCGCGCCGTGGCTGCCGACAATCCTTGGCCCAGTGGCCAATCTTGCCGCAGTTACGGCACTTGTCACGACTGACATCGCGCTCGCGTCCTGCTTCGCGCCCATCGCGCCCGATGTCGCGGCCACCCTCACCTCCGGGTCGTCGGTTGCCCCTGCCGCGGCGATGGCCGCGACCACCAGGTTTGTTCGACGATCCCTCACCGCTCTGCTTCTCCTTGTGGCGTGCCATCCATTCCTCCTCGGTTAGCAAGAGCTTGCCTACAGAGGTGATTGTTGGAGGTGCCGGTTGCGTAACACAACGATCATCGGCGCCTTTCAGACGCCCGGTGACCTCCTCAATGGATAGCCTGGAGAGATCAAGCATGGTTTCAATGGTGTAGGCAACATGACCGAACCTGGGCGGGACGACGCGAAGGTACTTCTCGACGGCCTTCTGCTCGTTGACGGGTTCGCCGTACTCTGAGAGCTGGCCGACCAGGCAGCTCAAGCGAAGCGCGAAATCCTCAGGATCTTCGCCTTCCTTGAACGCGAGCGTATCGAACTCGGTGTGCAGCTTCTGGAGCTTCGACTTGCGGACGTGATCAGAGCCAATCCGTATGGACTTGACATAGTCCCATGCTTCCTTGGCCGATCGCTTGATGGCGAGCGCGCGAACCATCTCCTGTGGGACCGCCTTGAGGAGCACCTCGAGCGCCGGACGATCCTCCTGTACATCAGTGTCGTCGTGCTCGACGGCGTCCCACAGGCCCCTCGCTTGGAGCATTGTTAACCAAACGACTAGAAGATGTACGTAGTCATACACGTGAACTTACTCATGTACCCATGAACAACTAGAACCTGAAGCACGGCACGCGACTAGAAGATGTATATGACTAAAAAAACTCTGGAACTTTGGTGCCGCATGCAACCAAGCAAAGGCAAATTTTGGATTTTCTTATTGCTTCATGCGCTACATGCTTACAAGACTAGTTGTGCTTATAAAGGCTGAGGAACTCAAACTCGTACACGACTCTACCTTGTATCCAACTCGGATACACCCACTACGGACTCCAAGATGTATCCTGCTCGGACTCAACTTCGTATGCTACTCGGATACGTAAATAAAAACAAGATTAATCTAACAATCACCCCCTTAATCTTGTTTCTTCACCTTGATCATATCAATCTTCTCTTATTTCTTGAACTTCCAAGTCTTCCTCTTTACTCGCACTTCAGACGCCGCTCTTTCTGGAACAATACCGCCTATCACTTTGTGCTTGCTCCATCCTCGAGCCATTCACAAACCAACGCTTGCGCCTCGCACTGGATCGAACTCGTCCTTCCTTGCACACCCGCCTGGGCTGGAGCACCTGCTCCCACGACCGCCTGGGCTGGAGCACCTGCTCCCACGACCACCTCGGTTTCATCATTACCTGAGCCTCCCGCTCTTCTCTCTTGGACCAAGTCTACCCGCTTTCCCACACACATCTTACCTGAGGCTAAACAGCCTCTTCCTCCTGCGTCAACTTTGTGTACACCGCGCCCTTTATGCGCGTGAGACTCACCGCCCCCTGCAGCTCCCTGTACGCCTTACTGCGCACCGTCTGGATCTCCTCCTGAGACTCCACCTGCGGCGCCTCCTGCGCCAACTGCGTTCCACTCCTGGTTCCCGCCATGTCCTTGGCCGATATTTGAGTTCCACTCTGGCTCCTCCAGACTGTCCATCACACAAACCGATTTATAAGTTTTGAGGGAAATTTTGTACAACCGGTTTGGGGATCTTTTTACCTTCATCAACAGATCTTTGTTCTTGTCGTAGACTCACAAGAACTCACCCTACAGCTCCACCCTGCACCCCCGTTCTGCCAACTGCCCAAGACTGAGTATGTTATTGCACAAACTCGGTATGAAATAAATATCAGTTAGCATCCTCTGTTCGCCGTTCTTGCATTGCAATAACATTGATCCTTTGCCTTTTATTTGTACCGTGGAGCCGTTGCCAAACTTGATTTCTCCCGAAATCTTCTCGTCGAGCTCATGGAACATGGAGCGATCTCCCGTCATATGATTGCTTGCTCCATCGTCCAAGTACCACTCATCAAGATGATCATGATTTCCTCCCTCGTGCGTAGTTTAGGAAGCACGCTTCTCCTCGCTCAACTTCACCATGACCGCGCCTTGTTAACACATAAGGAGAGAAGCAGGTAGGATCGCTCGTCTTCATCTTCACAGCCTTCGGATGAGGTTTACCTCCTCGTTCTTCTTCTTGTTTCGACAATTGAAGCATAGTGCCCATACTTGTCACAGCTTGAAGCACTTTATGTGGTCATGCATTCCAATGCGAGTGACCATACTTATCACATTTGAAACATTTGATATGTGACTTATCACGGATCTGTCACCATCGCCTTGCCCAACCTTGTCTTCACGGCCACCTCTCGCCAAATCGCTCGCCATCGCTTCTTGTATCTCCTTTACTAGCAACGCCGTCGTTATGGGATCGATACCTTTGCTCGTTATGATTTATACCCTTCAAGAGCTCTTCATGCGCCTTGAGGAACCGGTGATCTCCTCGATCTTCTTTTGCTCCAGATCCGGGAGTACATGAGCGCAGGACGACAGTACAAACTTTTCTCGTAGCACACGCAGTACTTCTTCATCGCCACGGATTCTCCATCTTGTCGCCGAGGAGACAATCTGATTATACAATGAAGACAACTTACCGGCGAACTCGTCCACCGACTCGGTTTCTCCCATCTGGAGATTCTCGAACTCGGTATGCAAATTCTGGAGCCACATCTCCTTCACACGATCAATTCCCTCGTGCATCTTTTGAAGCGTCACCCACGCCTCACGTGCCGTCTCCTTGCCGATGAGCTGCCGCATCATGGAGTCTGGCACCGCCTGGTAGATGATGGACAAGGCCGTCTGGTCTACCTTGTCGTCCACCTCCTTGTCCTTTGCCTTCGGATCGACTGCACCCCAGACTCCCTGGGCGCGTATGTTCGCCTTCATCTTCATAGCCCACACCGGATAATTGTCGGTCGTCAGGACAGGATATAGGAGGGAGATCGGCCCATCCCGGGTCTTCGCCTTGTCGCCCATGATCTTCAGATGGCACCGAGATCAACAGGCTCTGATACCACTTGTTAACCAAACGACTAGAAGATGTACGTAGTCATACACGTGAACTTACTCATGTACCCATGAACAACTAGAACCTGAAGCACGGCACGCGACTAGAAGATGTATATGACTAAAAAAAACTCTGGAACTTTGGTGCTGCATGCAACCAAGCAGTGCAGCGTTTTGGATTTTCTTATTGCTTCTGTCTGCTACATGCTTACAAGACTAGTTGTGCTTATAAAGGCTGAGGAACTCAAACTCGTACACGACTCTACCTTGTATCCAACTCGGATACACCCACTACGGACTCCAAGATGTATCCTGCTCGGACTCAACTTCGTATGCTACTCGGATACGTAAATAAAAACAAGATTAATCTAACAAGCATCACCTTCATCACGAGCGACCAATCCGTGTAGTTGTCGCGTGCGAGCATCGGGTAAGACGCGCCTCCGACCTCCCGCACCGTCTTCTGGATCACCACGTCGCAGCCATGAGTGTGTCCACGACGAGGGACGATCGGTGAGGTTGAGCGCCACCCTCGGCCTCGGCCTCCACGGCGTGGCGACGGACTCCGGTCACCATCGCCTACTGGACCGACATTGCGCAGGGATCGAGCAGCCTTGGCTCTGATACCAACTGTTGGCAATGGCTACCTCCAATCTCTCTCGCTCACAACACACAGAGAACGTGAAGAACACAGAAGGTTTTGTCTTGCGATACTTCTCTGACTTTTCGGTTCTACCTCTTATTTATAGAGAAAACATGTCCTAAACATAGCAAGAACAATTCCTACAAATCGCCATGATCGGGAGACGCGCGAGATCCGCATGCCTTCCTTTTTTCTCGGTTCGTGACCGCTTTCCGTCCGAAAAACATGGCGAGGAGAGAAAAAAAAAGAGACAAACTGAAAGGCAAAAAAAGGCAGCAGATTATCTAACATCCTTGAGGCGCTTCAGGCGCATCCTGTCCCTCCACATCCACCTCTCAAGCTCCTCGACATCCATTTCTTCTTCTTCGCTGTCTTCATCGTCACCACCGGCGTCGACATAGTTGTCGCTGGCAGTGGGATCAAGCAGAGGAGGCTGACAGAAGGAGGCCGAAGTTGGGTCGATCTTGTCATCATCAGGGCAAGGCATGAAAGGCACAAAATTATTGGCTCCAGCTCCCGTATAGAAGATGGATCGATGGATGGGGCCTGCCTTTGATGAAGAAGGCGCGTGGTTTGGTCCTGCCTGCAATCACAGTAATAAAAGCAAGCAAGAATCATTCAAAAGAGCTCTCTGTATCTCCCTTGTTGTTTTATACCACTTCACTGACCAGCATCGAGAAGGAAAGCGCAACCTAACAAACGACGAAGCTGCAAAGTTAGAGGAAAAAATAAAAGTGGATCTGGGGGATAGCTAGATTACGGACACATAGACAGACAGATTTGAGTGAGAGCAAAGTAATCAACACCAGAGTAGCCTTTGTAGGAACTGATTGTTATTTATTTTTCAAACAGCTAGGGATCATGCATGGAGAAACAATAAGCAGATCCAAAAAACTTTGCTAGGTGGGTAATAGGTGGCCAGGACTGTGGCAAATAAAATTTAAGAAGGCAGTCTTGTTACTCTGGCAAATTAAGCAAACTCCATGAATGATGAATCTAAAGGAAGGTAAAGCGGAACCGGCTGAAATGGATCCCAGCAGCAGCCCAAGCGATGAAGGGGGGAAATGAGATTATAGGGCTAAACACAAGATAGACAAAAGAACACAGCAAGCTAACTACTACTAGCTAGCACATATTAAAGAAATATTCTCTCTCTCTGTCTCTCTAATTTCAGAGAGAGAGAGAGAGAGAGAGAGAGAGAGGAAGGAAGGAAGGAGGAGAAGGGCAGTGTGAGAAAGGAATTCGCTAGGTATACCTTGCTTGTAGAAGTGAAGTGGTCGAGTAGTGATTTCTTCCTCCTCTTTTGGTGTGGCAGCTGCGCAACAGCTAGTTAGTAGTAAGCAAGATTAAGTAGAGGAGAGACGGGTGGAGCTTTGATTGATCCAAGTGAGCGCTAGCTAGGAGAAGAGAGGAAGAAGGAGTCCTTTGTTCCTTGTGTGAAAGCTGCTAAAGCAATTTTTAGGGAGAAGGTGAGACGGATCTCGGTTGGGAGTATGAATGCGCGTCTCAACACAATGGAGAAAGGGCTCTGCTCGCCTCGGGGCACGCGGCGGCCGGGAAGATCGACCACGCGCCGTCTGATGGTGCGGGCTCCGACGCCATCGCTGAAGGGCGAGCACGACACGTGGTGGCTATCCCGGGGCTAGTTGGTGCTGATCGGGTGAGTCATGAGTCAAAGATTCGAGAAGAGCTTCCTCGCCATGAGAGCAGAAATGGGCCGGCCCATCAGTTTCGCACAACCTTCTCGGATCTATTTGCCCACTCCTGGCGTATGGTCCCTTTGTCTTCCTGGCGTTGGATTCCCAAGCTTTCGTCGGTGGGAGAGCCAGGCTATATCGCGAGGAGCGGGGAAATCAGGCGATTAGGGTTTGGTGCTAGGGTGGTTCGGAGGGTTCTAGATCCAGAGCCCTTGCATCAATCCTTTGCTGCGGTGGTTCGGGAAGGGAAGATGGATCACGGAAGAGGAAGGTTCCCCAGGTGCTTGGATGATACCTCTCATCCATGGGCGCGGGGGGTGGGGGGGTGTGTAAACGAAACGCCCCGGAGGATTGGATGGAGGAATACGATTTGCTGCAGGAAGATGATCTTCGTGAGCGGCTGAGAAGAGTTCAAGAGCAGAAGCGGAGATTCCAAGAGAACCCTCATGGGTCAATCCAAAAGCAGGTAGGCATATGAGCTCTTCTGGTAGAGGCCGATCGGATTCTCGGGGATCTGGGGGACATGATAGGGTTTTTTCTGATCAATCCAAGGGTTGGGAAGGTGATTTCCGGCGTGATTCTTTGAGTCGAGAAGGGGGGAGTCGTAGAGATGATTCTGCCAGAGTTGAGGGTAGGGGTGGATATGGTGGAAGAGGAGTTAATACCAGATCTGATAGAAATCATCCTGAATCTCCTTGGAAAGATCCGATGCATGTTGTTAAAGGGGAGGATCGAAAAAAAAATTGGGGAAATATTGGTTCGAGATCATCGGGGTTCTTCGTGATGAGGATGGTTACGACTACCTCAGGACTACGTTCGACCGATCTCGACCCAGATTCCATACGACCCAGCCAGAATCGTTGAACTAAGTGACCTACTCGTGTATACTCCCTTTGCCTCACGATGTCCGGTTGAACTCTGTAAGATGTTGTGTCATCCATAGATCGCTCAATACTTTCTCGATCGAGTGTCGGATTATTTCACGTGGTCGAACACTTCGACTACTAGTGGCATGGTCATGCAATTTCTTTATCCGACCACAACGAGGGCCCAGACATCTCTCTGTTATGTTAGGAGGGCAAATCCCATATCGACCAATCACATTTCTCTGCATGTTTCATAGCATACCCAAAACTACCTTTATAACTACCCGATTCTGATAACGCTTGGCAACCCCTAAGAGTGCTATTACATATGTAGGAAACCATGCCGATCTCGTGTCTAAGGATTATACATCAACATTGCTTGAGACCAACTAACGACACATAGAATCATAGCAATCTCAATAGTGTCTCAAGGTGGGTCTAATCCAACATCATGTTCTCTAACATGTGTCCATATTATTGGTTTGATATCTCCATATCCATGACCTGTGAAACATAGTCATCAACCAATACATATGCTAGTCTATTCATATGTGTCCTCATATGTTTTCGACCAGGGATCGTATAAGAATAATTATCGTAGAAATATAGAGTTCCACAATCAAGTCACATACTTGATAATCAATATTAACAATATTATTCTTGGAACAAGATAACAATTTATCCAATATTATGAACATAAAGAAATATAATCATCTCTATGATTGCCTCTAGGGCATATTTCCAACACGGGGCACCCGCCAAGCCACGGGCCAACGACTACCGACAAAAGGCTGAAACGTCTATAACGTAGACGGTGGCCCACCCCCCGAGGGGGAAGGCGTGGCGGCCACGGCCGAGGGCACAGGCAAAACGGTGACTGACAGCCCGGTGGCTACGCCGGCGCCGGAGGCCCCTCGCCATTTTGTGATCTCCACGACGAAGGGTCGCACATAACCAGTGAGTGTCGCACCATTACGACTATGAGGGACTGCATGAACCACCACCGACAGTCGGTCGAGCATGATGACAGAGGAGGGGCCGATAATCAACTGCCCACCCCACCACAGAGACCCCGCATACAAGGAGGCCACGGGGAGTGCCAGCAAAGGATAATAAATATGATCACCGGAAGATCCTCGCTCGGCATGCCCTCAATAAGATAGCGCCGCGCCTACGCCCGACAGATTCACCACCTTGCGACATACCCTGTGTCCAGCCCACCTCGTTACGCCGAGATACCAATATCTATCGGCCTCGAGGATGCCCAGGGTGTATATTCCCCATACCAAGACCCCCTCGTCATCCCCGCCAACATTGCGGACTTCGACGTCAGGCACATCCTCGTTGATGGAGGGAGCTCGGCGAACCTCCTGTTCGCAGACGCTTTCGAGAAGATGATGATCCCCTGAGATAGCCTTTCACCCCCAGGCATACCCCTGATAGGCTTCGGGGGAAGGCCCATGACGGCCCTGGGTCAGATCGAACTAGCCGTCACATTCAGCGATGACTTCGCGTCATGGACCGAGATCGTCACGTTTGACGTTGTTCAAATGCTCTACCAATACAACGTCACCCTCGGCCGGGCCACGCTCAACACCTTCGGCGCCATAGCCCAGCACAATTACCTGTGCATGAAGATCCCTGCGCCAGGAGGCATAGTCACGGTGCGGGGGGACCAGGACCTCGTAAGGCACATTGAGCTAGAAGCTCTCTCGCCAGTCCGACGCGTCCACACTGTACGGATAGACCAAAAGGACCAACCAAGCCCACCTTCAGTAAAATGGGCACCAAAGCCAAAGCCACAGGGACAGCTTCGGAGAGTCCTGCTAAGTTGCGACACTCCAGAGAAGACAGTGGTCCTCGGGGCGGAGCTCCCGGTGGAAGCACACGATGCTATCCTTGAAGTGCTCAGCAGCAATGCAGATGTCTTCACCTGGGGCCCGGAGGACATCCCCAGGGTGGTGCAGGGAACAATCGAGCACCGCCTGGCCATCCGGAGCGACGCATCACCCAAGAAACAGAAATTGTGCCGCATATCGGCGGACCGGTTGTAAGCCGCAAAGAAAGAAATTGCCAAGCTGTTGAAGGCAGGGGTCATCCGTGAGATTAAACACACGGAGTGGCTAGCCAACCCTGTCCACGTACAAAAAGAAACAGGCAAATGGCGCATGTGCGTCGATTTCATCGACCTCAACAAGGCATGCCCTAAGGATGATTTTCCCCTACTCCGTATTGACCAACTAGTGGACACCACTTCGGGTTGTGAGCTAACGAGCTTCCTAGATGCCTACTTCAGGTACCATCAAATACTCATGGCCAAAGAAGACGAACCAAAGACCGTGTTCATCACCCCCATAGACACATATTGCTACACCCGCATGCCCTTCGGCCTAAAGAATGCAGGTTCGACCTTCACTCGCCTCATCACGAAGGTCCTAGCCGGCCAGCTCGGTCGCAACGTGGAAGCGTACGTGGACGACATAGTAGTCAAGAGCAAGTTCACGGGAGCGCACACGAAGGACCTGCAAGAAACCTTCACAAGCCTTCGAGCGGAGGAAAGCAAGCTCAACCCTGAGAAATGCACCTTCGGCGTCAAGGCGGGCAAGCTCCTAGGGTTTCTTGTATCCGAGAGGGGTATTAAGGCCAACCTCGAAAAAAATTAGGGCCATCTAGAAAATGAAGCCCCCTCACAGCGCTCGCGAGGTGCAAAAGCTGACTAGACGCCTCGCAGCCCTCAGCCGATTTCTGTCCCAGCGGAAAGGGCCCTGCCATTTTTCAAAACGCTCCGAGGGACAGAGCCGTTTCGATGGATGAATGACTGCCAGAAGGCATTCCAAGAGTTTAAACAATATCTCACCCAACTACCAAGCCTAACCAGCCCAAAGCAAGGGGCAGACCTTCTACCGTACCTCGCCGCCTCTTCCTCGGCGGTGAGCGCAGTCCTCATCCAAGAAAGCAACGGCCAGCGCCCAATATACTATGTCTCGGAGGCCCTCCAGGGGGCCAAAATCCGATACACAGAACTCAAAAAACTAGTTTATGCCTTGCTCATGGCCTCACGCAAGCTCCGGAACTACTTCTTGGCGTACTCCATCATGGTCCCGACGTCTTACCCACTAGCATTGCTGCTGCAGAACAAAGACGCCTCGGTCTGAATAGGAAAATGGGCGGCTAAGTTGGTGTCCTTCAACATCACCTTCATTGCGCGGATAGCCTTCAAATCACAAGCCCTAGCAGACTTCGTGGCCGAGTGGACACCGCACATCGAAGACCAGCAGCCAGCCAAAATCGAGGCCCCATGGAAGATGCACACCGACAGATCTTGGTGCGCCGCCGGAGCCAGCGCAGCGGCCATCTTGGTCGCCCCAGGCGGACGCAGCGTGTCCCATCCCACTCGTCTCAACTTCCCAACAACAAATAATGCCTCGGAGTATGAGGCACTGTTATTAGGTCTCCGCAAAGCGAAAGCATTGGGAGCAAAGAGGGTAATCATCAAAAGCGACTCCCGCCTTGTGGCAGGCCACTTCGACAGATCGTTCACGGCAAGAGAACCTGAAATGGCCAGTTACCTGGCTGTAGTGTGGACAGCATCAACACACTTTCTTGGCATCACTGTCCAAGCAATACCTCGGGGCGATAATGAAGCAGCGGACAAGCTGGTCAAAATGGCCAGTTCGGGCCAATGCCCCCACTAGGCGTCTTCTACGAGATACTGAGCGCACCCTCGGCTGCACAAGAGGCTACGCCAAAAGCACATGGGGCTGCGCTCGAAGCACAAGGGGCTGCGCGCGCAGTGCTCCTTATTGCCAAGGTGGACTGGCGAGACATCATCGTCAAATACCTCGAAGGCAATGAACCTGAAGACGCGGCCGAAGCAAGGCACCTCCGGCGTAGGGCCAAAAATTACCACATCATCGGTGGGGAACTCTACAAAGGGGCGTCTGCGCCCCCTTCCTATGGTGCGTGTCCCGAGAAGAGGGCCAATCCCTCCTGAAGGACATCGACGAGGGCCTCTGCGATGCGCACTAAGTGCCCTGGGGTCTCGTAGGGAAAGCCTTCAGCCAAGGCTTCGACTGGCCAACGACATTCCGAGACGCGCAAGATCTCATTCAACGTTGCCAGGGGTGCCAGTGGGCCAGCCGGCACACAAAAGCACCCTCGGTCCCGCTGCACCCCTGCCTCCTGTCTAGCCATTCGCACGATGGAGGCTCGATGTCATCGGACCATACCCAACGGCCAAGGGCAACCTCCGCTTCGCGTTCGTCGCCATCGAATATTTCTCTAGATGGGTCGAAGCCGAACCAGTCGCCAAAATCACGGCCGCAACAGCACAACGGTTCATGTGGAAAAGCATAATTTGCCGGTATGAGGTACCACGCGACATCATCACCGACAATGGCACCTAGTTCGACTCGGTGGCATTCTGAGCATTTTGCCAAAACTTGGGCATAACAGTATGCTTCGCATCCGTGGGACACCCCAAATCCAACGTAGCAGTCGAGCGGGCCAATGGCAACCTACTAGAGGGCTTGAAGAAACGCCTTGTGGGACTTCCAAAGGGACTCTGTCCTGAGGAGCTCCACAAAGCCCTATGGGCATTCCGCACATCGCCAACAAGGGCTATAGGCTTCTCTCCATTTAAGCTCCTCTTCGGCGACGAAGCCATGACCTCGAGGGAATTCACGGCCAAATCTCTCCGAGCAACATCCGAAGCCGACACGGCAGAGTGGGAGACCTCCCTCAACCTCCTTGAAGAGCACCGTATACATGCCATATCAACCATGTCCAACTATAGCAAAAGTGTCGCACGAGTATATAACCGGAAAGTCAAGATTCGCCCCTTGACACCAGACGGCATGGTTCTCAAGCGAGTAGCAAATCCCATGACCGTGGGCAAGCTGGAGTCCAAATGGGAGGGGCCATACATCATCACCCGCAGCACTCGGGCCAGTTCCTTCCACATCGCAATACCGGAGGGACAGCAATTGGACCACACATTGAACGCAAAGAGACTCCGAAAGTTCTATCCTTAAGGCTTGTGTAAAAAACCGGCTGCTCCTGGAAAATCGCCCCGTCACCTTTATACGGCGTGGGCATGTACAAAAACAAGTGTACCCTGTGGCATTTTGCCCCCATTCATTGAACAAGCAGCAACAAGCCCACAAGGGTGGCATAAATGAGCCCACCAAAGTGGCAACAAAGACACCGCGCATGGCCTTCGGCCCCGATGCACACCGATGCCCTCCGCAGATATGAGTGTATAAACAAAGACACCGCGCATGGCCATCGGCCTCGGTGCACACTGATGCCCTCCGCAGACATGAATGTATAAACAAAGACATCGCGCATGGCCTTCGACCCCGGTGCACACCGATGCCCTCCGTAGGCATGAGTGTATAAACAAAGACACAGTGGATGGCCTTCGGGCCCGGTGCACACCGATGCCCTCTACAGGCATGAGTGTATAAACAAAGACACCGTGCATGGCATTCGGCCCCGGTGCACACCGATTCCCTTCGCAGGTATGAGTGTATAAACCAGGACACCGCGCGTGGCCTTCAGCCCCAGTGCACACTGATACCCCCCGTGGCACCATGAATAGATGAAGACGCCACACAATGCTAACCCCGGCACGACACCTGGACCTAGGACCAGAGCGCGCCAGGGGGGGACGACATCGATCTTTGTCTCCCTCTCGCGAAAAGTTAGGGCTCCTCGGAGCCCTATATAAAAAAGCATGGGGAAGGCGCGAGGCTTCGCCCCCCTCACAAACAGTTAGGGCTCTCTGAAGCCCTATCTAAAAAATCATGGGGGACGGCGCGAGGCTTCGCCTCCCCTCACAGAAAGTTAGGGCTTCCCGGAGCGAGGACGACGCGAGGCTTCGCCCCCCCCCCTCGCGAAGAGTTAGGGCTCCCCGGAGTCCTACCTAAAAAAAGCATAGGAGGCAGTGAGGCTCGCCCCATAAAAAGTTAGGGCTCGAGCCCCATCTAAAAAGCATGGGGCGGTCGAGGCTTCCTCCCCTCCAGAAAGTTAGGGCTCTTCGGAGCCCTATCTAAAAAAGCATGGGGGACGGCGCGAGGCTTTGCCCCCCCCCCTCGCGAAGAGTTAGGGTTCCCCAGAGTCCTACCTAAAAAAGCATGGGGGACGGCGCGAGGCTTCGCCTCCCCCTCGCAGAAAGTTAGGGCTCTCGGAGCCCTATCTAAAAAAGCATGGGGGACGGCGCGATGCTTCGCCTCCCCTTGGCAGAAAGTAGGGCTCCCCGGAGCCCTATCTAAAAAACAGTAGCCTTAAATGAATTTTTGAGAAAAATGCATGAAAAAATTATACAAGCAAGTACACTTTGTGAGGACCCTTTACAAAAAAAAAATCATAATTTTTTGTGCTCATTTGCTATATTTAGAAATTTTCACAAACATTATTTTTCTGGATGAGAGTGAATCCACGCCCTAGGGGCGGGACGAGGGTAATTCCGTTCCCCCGGGGGCCTGACGAGGGTATTTCCGCACCCCAGGGGCACGGTGGAGACATGTTCGGCTTCCAGGGGCACGATATAGGCAAGTCCGGTTCTCATGGGCACGGACAAGCTACGTGTTGTATCCCCGCTTATTTGTCACGATATTTTTGCAATTGCTTCAGAGAGAAAGCTATTTTTGCTAATTCACTGCGTCTGGTGCCAAAAACGCCAAGAATCACTCCTTGACTCCTTGTACAGCAGCAGCAGCACTAGTCATGTGTGTGTGTGGGGGGGGGGGGTTTACGTTGGGCCTATTGTTACAATTGCATGCCTCCCGGTTCTTGATTCCAAGTAGCAAATTAAACTGCAACAACACTAGTCTAATTAAGGAGGGTGCGGTGTGCACTCACAGTACACACACATAATTTCTTAGCAGATCAAAACAGCCATCACCTTATATATGGACCGGACCATTGTAGTCCTAATGCATCTGATATGTTGACATATAGAATAGCTAAAGCCCGCCACTCCAATTCACAGCCCATACACAACAAATTTACCAAAGGAAACCAAAATTATCAGACTGCATTTTGTCTGTACAAACGTAACTGTTACATGCATATCAATTCTCAAGGAACATCTAGCATTCCTGTTCCTTTATTTCCTCAAATCTAACCTCCCGAAAAGCTGCCTGACAACCGAATGAGAGGAACATGTACAAAGAACAAAACTACCAGCGCTTCCATCAGCATTGAAACGCCTGCCACTTGCATCATACTGAACAGCAAGCAAACAAAATAACAACACACCAATCCAAAAAAACAAACAATCAATCAATCAATCATCAGCACCAATCAAACTATTTCAACCGCTATCCGGATTCTAGGGGCTACTCTGCTTGCTATGCTCAACAAGCAACAAATCAACCACTAACCGATTCAAATCCCTATAAAAGCTAGTCACTTCATGGCTCCTTCAGTACCTCTATAATCCAATCCCTAGCCCTGAGGAAGCACTTCATGGAGAATCTCTCGTATACCATCTCATACATCTGCAGGTTCATGTACGCAAACCTCATGTATCTGTCAATGCATTCCTCGTATTTCTGATACAATGCTGGGATGGTCAGAACAGCAACAATACCTGTCCACCATATAGACAAACAAGCAGTGTGTGCATGCTTACTTAGAATCAATTGAATGCTAGCTAAATGTCGATAAAATTAAACCAAAAAAGAAGGTGGAAGCAACTTACTTGTGTAACAAAAAATTGGGAAATCAGTTAGACTGCCAAGGATAGAAATGATCCACAGGCAAAGGAAGACTTGGTAAAATAGCACCGAATCTCTCCCAAGCGCGATATCATGGAAGGCAGAGAAGACCGTGTTCAGACCAGAATGCAGCAGGGCTGCCACTTCATTCACAACCTGCTGCGAAATACGCATCTCTGGAATTGGTGGCTCTGGCCTGCACCTCATTTGTTTGCACAACCAGCATCGTTAAAAATATATGTTGCCAAAAGTCCAAAGTGACGAACGATTAACTCATCTGACTGAAGGGAAAAGGGAGTAAGCTGTATTCAAGACAACGTTATTGTCTAGTCCTACACTTGAGCTCTTGCAAAGGCATCACAATGGCTAGAGAAAAAAAAATTTCTCCTTTGCCACATATGATGGCAGTAATTTTGTTAAGGCTGATAGATTCTAAACAAGAAGAGGCCAAATAGGCAACAAGGCCTCTTGGTTAACTACTACGATACATCATTTGCCTATCTTCTGGTTAGTTGTTAAGAGTGTCTATTAGCAGAAATTGGTGAAATGTCAGCATTTACCTAGCTACTCTGTTAGTGAGTAATGATGAGAATTGATGGAAGAATGTTAGAATAACGGTGAAAGTTGTGGTGAGGACAACAACTAACTAAGAGCTAATCGCATGTGCTTCTGTAGTTCTGTTAGTTAACCGGTGATCCCAAGAACGGAAAGTAAACAACACAAAGCATGCTGGACGCGAGGGAGAGTAGTTAGAATTCCATCTAGTGATAGATCGATCAATCGGAGGGGCAATGAATCTAGCTTGAACACTATAGCATACTACACAGTAGTAACTGCCGATGGAATGGGAATGTGGGATCTCTAGAAATAAATTTACTCCTAGCATATATAGCAGGGAAGGGAAGGGAAGGCACCTGTTGAGGAGGCGTGCTGCCTTGGCCCAGAGGAAGAGGACGGTGAGGAGGAGGAGGAGCACGTTGGATGCGAGGGAGAGCAGCGCGTAGCCGCTGGATCCGAACAGCAGCCAGGCGGAGACGGTGGCCGCCAGCACGCAGGCGCTAACGTCGCCCCGCCGCCACAGCACCACGTCCTCAACTGCAATACAAACATACGTTACTCCACTCGATCGATAGTTTCGATGGATGGATGGATGGATTGAGATATAAAATCAAGGTACTGAGAGATGACGATGATGATGGATGTATCATTGAATTGAGTAGATGCCTACCGAATCCTCCGACGAGAGACGTGCCGCCGCCGCCGACGGTATCAGCATGACGATCCATGAAGACAAGGAAACAGTGGGTGATAGATAGACGATGATGCTTGGTTTAGCGGTATACGCGCGCGCGAATGGATCGACGGAGGATTGGATTGGATTGGATTGAAGGGGAGGGGAATGGATCGACGGAGGATTGGATTGGATTGGAGAACTGAAGGGGAGGGGAATGGAAGGGAAGCAGCCCTTTCTTGATCCTAGATGTCTAGATGATGCGCCTTGCAACTTTCCCAAATGAGGCGATCGATATGAGCTGGAACGTGGGTCCACCTCCAATCCAACCAACCACCAACAGCTCCACCCCCCAAGCCCTCGTCCTACCTCTCCAAACTAGTGTTGGCCAAATGGGCGGCACGCAATCCAGCTCTTGTAGGCGAGCACAACCACGACGACGCGCCTTCGTTCATGGACCGTCTTGCGCAAGACGAGACCGGCCGTGCTCGGCCGCCACTTAAGACGATTGGGGTGGCAAGCAAGCAAGACGCAAGACGCAAGACGCACGGCAACATGACCACTGCCCGGCCAGTGGCCCAATGGCCCAAGCGCCAATGGCATGTGGGGACGCCGGATCGCCGGAGGGAGCAGCAGAGAGGCCGGACCGGAGGAAGAGAGGAGGCCGTCATGAGCTCATGGCGACGCTGTTCTTCTTGGCCGGATGGAGGAAGGAGGAGAAGCCGTCGCGAGCTTCGGCGCGCAATGGCCGAGCGGAGGAGGAGGAGGAGGCGGCGCAGTGAGGCGGCGGGTCGACGCCATGGAGGCGAGGAGGAGGCGGGGCATGAGGAGGCGAGGCGCCATTGGGGAGGCGAGGCCGACGAGTCGACGCCAAGGCAGCATGGGACGCGAGCCGGCGAGAGAGCTTGGTGGCGAAATGAGACGCGACGGGCGAGGACGACAGATGCAGCGACGGCGAGAAGAGAAGACAGGCATGGAGAAGGCAGGCGAGGAGAGAAAGAGAAGAAGGCGAGGTAGTGGCGCCGGCGTGTCGTCAGGTCGTGGGTCGTGTTCGCACAGCACGGACTCAAAAAATGGCCGTTTTTTTGACCGTTATGTGAATTTTTTGACCGCTGAGTGAAATTTTTTCTGGTTGGGGCTTAAAAATAGCAAAAAAATTGAAAAAATTCTGAAATTTTTTCTATAAATAGGCATCATACCCCCTCATTCAGCACCTCTTCATTCTCTATTCTCTCTTTGAAATTGTGTTGTGCAAATTCAAATCCGTGTTGAGCTAATTTGGCAAAATTCAAAAAATTTGTGCCAAAATTTGGTAATTTCAATTTTCGAAGGCAAGTCAGTGAAAGAGGTACAATACTATTTTTGTAATACTTTTATTGTCAATTATTATTATGCTAAGATTAAAGTAGTAATAATGTTAGTTTCGATTTTGCAGTTTTCGTTATGGACAGTCCTTACGATAGCTTTGCTCTTAGTGAGTTCGGACTTTCATCGGACGAAATTGCGTCTATGGAGGCGGCTGCGGCCGCCTCAAACAAACCAGAGGTTTCACCGGAGGAGCAAGCTGGAGTTCCGTCATCAGGCTCGACATCAGCATCAGGCTCAACGGCAACCGGAGCAAAAAGGTCGAGGCCATCTACATCGGGAGTGTGGGAGAATTTCGACAGGACAACTAGGCAAGACGCAACGGGAAATGAGGTACCATATGCTATTTGTAAAATTTGTCGCCATGAATTGTCTGCAAAGTCTACAGGTGGAACGGGGCACTTGCTTAGACATGCTACAAGGTGTCGAACCAAGCAAGGATTGGCGATGAGACAGACGCAGCTGCAATACAACCCCGACGGTACGGTATCTAGCTGGGACTACGATCCTCAGGTAGCCCGCCAATCTCTCTGTCGTTTAATTGCTTCTGAGGATTTACCGTTAGGCTTTGGCGAATCTGCTTCTTTCCAAAATTACATTAGGACTGCGCATAATCCTAGATTTTCTTCCGTTTCTAGACAGACAACAACAAGGGATCTAGTGAAATACTATAATGAACGTCGTAATAAAATAAAGGAACTATTTAGTACGTGCACATTTTTGGTTGCCTTGACCTCGGACATATGGAGTGGTCGGGCTAGGGAGGATTATCTTAGTGTAGTTGTGCATTATGTTAATGACGAATGGGTAATGGAGAAAAGAATTATAGGTTTGAAATTAATTGATGTAGCACACACGGGGGAGAATATTGCGAACTGTATTCTCAAAGTCGTGGAAGACTTTGGTCTTACAGACAAAATATTCGCAATTACCTTAGACAACGCCGCTTCAAACTCTAGGGCCATGGACATTCTTACTCCAAAGATTGAGTACATATGCCAATTCGTTCTTGCTACATCAACGATGCGCTTGTCATATTATCAACCTTATAGTCAAATGTGGTCTAAAGAGGTTGACTCCGTATATTAGAGCTTTTCGCGATGCGATTTCTTTCTTGAACAATTCTAACGTAAGAATAGCACAATATAAGAACTTCTGCAGGGCGATGGGTGTACGTCCAAGAAAGTTCGGTTTGGACATGCTTAAGTAAGGTGGAACTCTACTTACCTCATGCTTAAGCATCTTTTACCATACAAGAGCACTTTTTCATTTTTATTCAAACACACTATCCTAGCAATCGACGGTACTTTGCTATTAATCGAGCAACATTGGTTCGTTCTTTGAGAAGGTCTTGTCATTTTTAGAAATTTTTACGAGGCAAGCTGTTGCTTTGTCCATTGCCTACTATCCAACATCTCCTATCATTGTGCATACTATTTTACGATTGCTACTCAATTGAAAATGCATGAAAATGACTTAGTTTTACATGAGGTCATTGTTTCCATGAAATCTAAATACCTTAAATATTGGAGAGAAATCCCTTACCTATATGCATTTGCATTTATTTTAGATCCTAGGGCTAAAATTGGTGCATTTGGTCTTGTGCTTGATCTTCTTAGTGATGCTACGGGCTAGACTATACTAACTATTTTGCAGAAGTTCGTTCTCGGTTATCCAAGGTTTACCAAAGGTATGAAAATAAGTTCCGAGGAGTTCGCTCGCAACGACCTCCAGTAGCCCCCACCTCGAGTGGGAAGACAAGTATGTGGGGCACGATCTTCGGTGCCTCTTCATCCAGGTCCAGGTCTTCGTCTTCTTCTGCACCAGCGCCTGCTCAGCCAAGACCCACAAGGAGCGGGGAACTATCCACCTATCTGGACAGCGATACGGTGGATTTCGCCTCAGAAGGTTTCGACATCTTGCAATGGTGGCAAGCCCATAAGTTAACATATCCCGTGCTATCCATACTTGCACGTGATGTGTTAACTTCTATCGCTCGCGTTTCCTCCGAGTCTGCTTTTCGATCTTTACGGAAGAATATTGGAGGAAAGAAGAACAAGTCTCACAAGTGAGATGGTGGAGATCCTTCTAACTGTGAAGGATCGGGAACAAGGCGATTCGCGAACACAACACTCTGTGGAAAATCCGAATTGTCGGAGGTGTTCAAAATTTGTACTTAGACAATGACACCGCACATAGAACAAAGATGTATCATGTATGTAGAATTGTAGAGCTATAGGTCAGACTCTTTTTCCTTTGCCAAGATTTTCTCATTTTGAGTTTTTACTTGGCAAAGGTTTTAACGAGGCAGCCAGTTGGACATCAATAAAGCTCTTTATTACATTTTCAATATGATTGTCTCACTTTTTTAAAATTTCATGTCTACTTCTGAATTCTACACATTTTTCTAATTTTTCTGGATTTTTTTTGGATTTTTTTGAATTGTTTTTGAATTTTTTGTTACGATGGGCCAAGCAGACCATCTCGCCCGACGGGACCAAACAGACTCGTCTTGGCCCGGCCTGCGCACGAATGCCCGTCGGTGTGCTCGTCCGTCACCGACCCATGGGCCACCCGAGACGCAAGACCTGAAACAATGACATCAGCCGGAATGGGCGCGTGCCTAAATGGGCCGTGCCTAAATTTGGACCGAATGTCGTCTTGGTAGGGCGGCCATTTGGCCAAGATACTCCAAACCCATCCCAAAATTCCCAAAACAATTTTAGGGAGGCTTCGTGTTTTACTGGTAGGTTTTCTTCCACAAATTTGGCTATTTCGTTTTTTTGTCATTCTTCTGTCAGTGCACATTTCATTTTGGATTAATTCTTTATTTGCTATTGAAAGTTGGTTGGCTCCCCGAAATACCATCGCGAAATTGCTCTTCCATCCATTGTCACTCAATCTCAAGTTCTATCCCCTTTTTGTCACCCCCGTTAGTTGCCGTTAAGGCAATGCCGCACGAACGTGCAAAACATGTAAGTTTTTTTCTCCTAAATTCCCATCTTACCCACACAAGTTGTCGCCGTTCGGGTCCACACGTTAGGTCATCACGGGAGCAGCCGCCCACAATCGAGCCATTCACCACGAAATCTCTCCCTCACGCAAAACCCTAGAATCGGTGCCAGCCCCAAATCCCACTCGATCCGAATCTTGAGGCCACCCAAATGGAGCCTTGGGAGGGGAATCCCATGGCTTGACAAGCAAAGAGGAGCATGAGGAGTCAGATGTGAAGGCTGGAGGGAGGAGGCCTGGAAAGGAAAAGATGGCTATGGCAAAATCGGCGCCACCCCTAGGAAATCTTGGATTCTTGCGGGGTATGTGCTCTAAAACCTTTGAATGTGCTTTATTTGTGGTTGGATTTCTCTCTTTTTGTTGAGTTTTGCCGTAAGGATGCCTTTAAAGTGTAGATCCAGTTATTACTATGTTGGTCCATAGGATGGACCCCCGAACAACATATCTGCTAAAAATCCGATATGTTACACATGGGAAAAAGACTAGGCAGGAGTTCAATTTCTTTAGCTTCAACAAAGTAGTGGACTCATTCACGGTCGACTTCAATAAATTAGTTGATGAAATTGGGGACAAATACCCATGGGGCCGAAAGCCCAAAACCAAACTATACAAATGCACTACTTTGATGCTGCAACCAAAAAATTAATTCCTATGAGTTCCGACTGAGACTTGGAGTTAATATTTGACAAGTATATTGTTAACCAGACTATTGAGATGTTTATCAGAATCTGTGATCCAAATGATAGTTTTGCTGGTACTATTCGTCTGTTACAAAGTGAGGCAGATGGCACTTTTTTTTGGCTTAAATGACACTATTTGCACACAAAATAACAAATATAGCCTCATTCGGTGATCAAAGCCAAAAATGGCACTGCAGACTCGTCAGTAGGCGACATGTGTCCTCGTCTGTGCCACAGGTGCACGAACCCCCTCGTCTCCTCTCTTGGAGAGGGGACTTCCCTTGTCCACGCGCCAGGTGAGGGGACTTCCCACATACTGCTAATTAATTATGATTAAATTGATTATGACTAAATAATTAAGACTAATTAATAACAACTAACTAACTATGACTAATTAATTATGAATAATTAGTTATGACTAAATTAATTATGGCTAAATAACCACGACTAAATTGATTAGGACTAATTAATTACGATTAAATTAATTACAACTAAATAACTACTGACTAATTAATTACAACTAATTAATTGCGACTAAATAATTACAACTATTTAATTACGACTAATTAATTACGACTAATTAATTACATAGGTTAGTTAATTAACCCTACCGTGTAATTAACCCCCACCGTGCAATTAATTACACATGTTTAATTAATTAGTCCTCATCCGCTCCACGGGTTAATTAATCCTCGTCTATGCGATGGTGGGGACTTCCCTCGTACTGCTAGTTAATTAATTAATTACACATGTTTAATTAATCCTTGCTAGTCGTAATTAAACCAAGGTTTAATTATTTATTTGTTAAATAATTACACTGTGGGGGTTAATTAATTAACCCATGTAATTAATTGGTCGTAATTATTTAGTTGTAATTAATGTATTCATAATTAATTAGTCCTAAGCAATTTAGTCATGGTTAATTTAGTCATAACTAATTATTCATAATTAATTAGTCGTAGTTAGTTAGTCGTTATTAATTAGTCATAATTAGTTAGTCCTAATTATTTAGTCATAATCAATTTAATCGTAATTAATTAGCAGTATGAGGGAAGTCCCCCCACCTGCCGCATGGACGAGGAAAGTCCCCTCCCTAGGAGCGTGAAACTCTCCAGGAGAGGGGGCGAGGACACGTTGGATGTCCCTCTCCAAGAGAGGGGACGAGGGGGTCCACGCATTCGTGGCACGGACGAGGACATATGTCACCTGCCAGTGAGTCTGCGGTGCCATTTTTGGCATTGATCTTCAGAGGGAGCTAGATTTTCAAGGAGTTCCAGAATGAGGCACATAATCAACTTGGCAAAACAATCAATCTTTGCGATATGATCGTGGAGGTGAATTTTTGAGCCATGAATTTGGTGATCATTTGAAACAATATGGAATTGTTCCACAGCTTACACCACCGGGTACTCCATAATGGAATGAGGTGTCCGAGCGACGTAATCGGACCTTGTTGGATATGGTTCGATCAATGATGAGCCAATCAGATCTACCATTGTATTTTTGGGGTTACGCTCTAGAAACTGTTGCTTTCACTTTAAATAGGGTACCATCTAAATCAATAGATAAGACACCATATGAGATATGGACTGAGAAGAGTCCTAGTTTGTCTTTTCTAAAGATTTGGGGTTGTGATGTCTATGTTAAACGTTTGACGTTTGATAAACTCACACCCAAGTCTGATAAGTGCTTCTTTGTGGGGTATCCTAAGGAAACTAAAGGATATTATTTTTATAATCGGGTTGATAACAAAGTGTTTGTTGCCCGTAATGGTGTCTTCTTGGAGAAAGAGTTTCTTTCCAAAGGAGTCAGTGGGAGCAAGGTGCAACTCGAAGAAACTCGGGAACCATCTGAAAATGTTTCAACTCCTACTAAACCTCTACAGGATGAACAAAGTGTTGTTGAACCTGTAGATGAGGCATTAGCCCCACGTAGATTAAAAAGACCACGTCTATTGCCTATAAGGTATGGGCATGACGTATTATTGGTGAATAATGATGAGCCTAAAACTTATACGGAAGCGATGATGGACCCAGACTCTAAGTCATGGCATGAGGCCATGAGATCTGAAATAAAGTCCATATATGATAATCAAGTTTGGAACTTGGTTGATACACCTGATAGTATTAAGATCATTGAGTGCAAGTAGATCTTTAAGAAAAAGATAGATATGGATGGAAATGTTCACATTCATAAGGCACGACTGGTTGCAAAGGGTTTCAGACAAATTCAAGGTGTTGATTATGATGAAACCTTCTCTCCTGTCGCGATGCTTAAGTCTATTAGGATAATTCTAGCTATTGTTGCATATTTCGACTATGAGATATGGCAGATGGATGTCAAAACGGCTTTCCTTAATGGAAACCTAAGTGAGGATGTGTTCATGACACAGCCTGAGGGTTTTGTCGATCCAAAGGAAGCTAGAAAGGTATGCAAGCTTAATAAGTCCATCTATGGATTGAAGCAAGCATTTCGAAGTTGGAACATTAGTTTTGATGAAGTGGTCAAAGGGTTTGACTTCATTAAGAACGAAGAAGAACCTTGTGTTTACAAAAAGGTTAGTGGGAGTAAGCTTGTGTTTATGATCTTGTATGTAGATGACATACTACTGGTCGGAAATGACATTCCAATGCTTGAATCTGTTAAAACTTCATTAAGAAATAGTTTCTTAATGAAAGATTTAGGAGATGCAGCATATATTCTTGGTATAAGGATCTATAGAGATAGATCTAAGAGGCTAATTGGATTAAGCCAGGATATGTACATAGACAAAGTGTTGGAACGGTTCAACATGCAAGATTCCAAGAAAGGTTTCTTGTCCATGGCACATGGCATTAATCTTAGCAAGAGTCAGTGTCCTACGACCACTGATGAGCGAGACAAAATGAATAGAATTCCATATGCTTCAGCTGTTGGATCTATTATGTATGCCATGCCATGTACACGACCAGATGTATCATATGCTCTAAGTGTTACGAGCAGATACCAAGCTAATCCCCGTAAAGGTCATTGGACAGCTGTGAAAAACATCCTTAAGTACTTGAGAAGGACTAAGGATGCGTTCCTAGTTTATGGCGGTGTTGAAGAGCTCGTTGTAAATGGTTACATCGATGCAAGCTTTCAAACCGATAAAGATGATTATCGTTCACAATCTGGTTTTGTATTCGTTTTGAATGGAGGAGTACTGAGCTGGAAAAGTTCCAAGCAAGAGACGGTTGCAGATTCTACGATGGAGGCCAAGTACATTGCGGCTTCTGAAGCTGCGAAAGAAGGTGTTTGGATAAGAAAGTTCCTTGCTGAGTTGGGTGTGGTTCCGAGTGCCTCGAGCCCGATGGATCTCTATTGTAACAACAATGGAGCCATTGCTCAGGCTAAGGAGCCTAGATCCCATCAGAAGTCCAAACATATACTCAGGCGTTTTCATCTTATTCGCGAGTTAGTGAATAGCGGAAATGTTAAGATATGCAAAGTTCATACAGATTTAAATGTCGCTGATCTGTTGACAAAGCCTCTCACACAGCCAAGCATGAGGCGCACACAAGAGCTATCGGTATTAGATACCTGAATGATTGACTCTAGTGCAAGTGGGAGACTGTTGGAAATATGCCCTAGAGGCAATCATAGAGATGATTATATTTCATTATGTTCATAATATTGGACAATATGTTATCCTGTTCCTTGAATGAATCATTGGTTATGAAGATTAACAAGTATGTGACTTGTTGGTGAAACTCTTAACTTATATGATGTCGTTCTAAATTAATCCCTGGTCGGATGTCAATGGTCGGAACACTATTGACTCTATCGACCAGCACATTGTATTGATTGATGACCATGTTTCACTGGTCATGGATATAGGGATATCAAATCAATAATGTGAACACATGTTAGAGAACATGGGGTTGGATTGACCCACCTTGAGACACTATTGAGATTGTTACGATTCTATGTGTCGTTAGTTGGTCTCAAGCAATGATGATGTATAATCCTTAGACCTGAGATTAACATGGTTTTCTATATATGTAATAGCACTCTTAGGGGTTGCCAATCGCTACTCGTAACTAGGTAGCTATAAAGGTAGCTTTCGGATATAATATGAAACATGCAGAGGAATGTGACTGGTCGGATATAGAATTTGCCCCTCCTAACATAATAAGAGAGATGTCTCTGGGCCCCTCGTGATGGTCGGATAAAGAAAGTGCATGGCCATGCCACTAGTGGTCGAAGTGTTCGACCACGTGAAGTTATCTAACACTCGATCGAGAAAGTATTGAACAGTCCATGGATGACACAACATCTGACCTGGAGTTCAACCAGACATTGTGAGGCAAAGGGAGAATATACGAGTAGGTCGCTTAGTTCGATCAGTTACGGACTGGTCGTATGGAGATATGAGCTGGTCGTAGACTGGTCGAACGTAATCACAGAGTGGTCGAAACTCGGTCGTGAGGAGTTACAAACTGGTCGTGACCAAATCTGAACCGATCAGATAGAGATAGGACCTGGTCGTAAGTGATGAGGACCTGGTCGTAGATCATATTGCATTAATGTTCGTCCGATATAATTTGTGTGTATTCGGGAATCGTTATGTCCTGCTAGGAACCGCTAACGACTCGTGATCGGAAAAGGTTTCCAATCACAACCAATTACATATGAACCTAACAGGTCACACACTTAACGGGATGGAACAAACCAGTACGGATATGATTCGTCAAACGTGTTCGGATAGGATCCGTCATGAGCACTATATAAGGAGATGCATGAGGCCATTGGGAGGGACGGGTGAACATAATAGATGAGACACACGAAAGTCGTGAGTTGAGTTGTTCCACCGAAACCCTAGCTGCCATCTTCCTGAGAGCTCTGCCGTGCGACTTGGTGCTAGCACACCGGTGTATGGTTGTTCCTTCCCTGAACGTGTGGATACCGTAGAGGTGCTACTGCGGTTGCTGTTGTGCTTGAGGACGATCCGCGATCTTCATAAGGAACTTTAAAGGTCGCTGGAGGAGACGATCGACCACGACCACCACACCGACGTGCTCGACGTTGGACGATCGACTACGACCATTACATCGATGCGCTCTTTATTGGACCAGGCTGCTCCAACTCTTATTTTGCTGCTCTGCGCGTCTGGTGGTAACAATCTGTGATCATCTACTTGCTTGGCTTCCTGGTTTACGTGGTAGAAAATTTTGATTTGTTGCTATCGTAGCCTACCCGTGACCCAACATATATGCCTCGTTGCAGCTCGTCCTCATCGTGGGAAGCTATCACCGTTAACCTCAAGGCCCCCGCCTTGTTCACCGCCGACTGACCGCCTTAGACTTCTCTGTCGTTGCTGTCACCACTGTCGTGCTCGTGGTAAGCCACTGATGCTCGAGCGCTCTATATTTTTGCTCAGGTGAAACATTTTCGTCGTCACCATCATCGCTGTCCATGGCACCGCCGAAGCCACATGATGCTTGAACAGTTCTGATGACCTTTGTTCACCGTGCCAAGCCTGTTCGTGCCGCGTTAGCCTCCTGAACCCGGCACGCCTAGCCCATTGGTGAGAAATCACTCCTTTTGGAAGAAATCCTGGTTTTCTTTTAGGAAGAAAAATGGGAATTAAAAAAGGAAATCCTTACACAATGTTTTCCCTTTCCTTTTTTTCCTAGAATTTGTTCACCGAACCAACTTTGAATGCAAATAACTTTTGCATATGAACTCCAAATTGAGTGAAACTTATTTATAATTTTTTTATAAAATCATGAAATTTCATAATATGCAAAGATATTTAAATTTTATCTCTGTTTGAATTTATTTGACTCTTATTTGTATTATTTGGATTGTACCGAATAGATACCGACTTGTGAGAATTCCTGAAGTTGATCCAGAGGAAGACCAAGAGTTCAACGAGCATGACAAGCACCCCCCTGACCATATTTGATCCCATATTTTCACTGTTATGTATGTTATGTTTCAAAATTTCTATGCATGCACGTATTTTTGATAAAATCACTTTGTTGGTAATGTTGATTGTTATACCCAATTGTTGTATTGATCCTACATTTGTACCTTGATAAATGGCTATACTCACTGTTGTCACCATAGTATTGCTTTCTACTATTGGTACAAATACTTATGGAATGTTATATGGTATGAATTAGTTGATGCTTAGCCATGCATATATTGATATTAGTTTTGATAGGTTGGAATAATGTGTTAAATTGATCAAATATGGGAAACACTTGTATACATGTACAGAGGAGGTACCTCTGTTATTTTGGTTAATAAATGAAAACTAAAACTTATTTTAGACTTGAGCAAGTGTACGTTGAGACCGGTGTAGGTGCATGTGACCTTGGTTTATGGTTATCTCGCTCGGGTTGCTAAGGACTGAGTCTATGATGTAGTTAGACCCAAGATATCAGTGCAAACCAAATGTGCCTTTTATGGGAAGGCCCTAGAATAATAATTTATTGTGATCTAGCAATCAAATCGCAGGTGGTAGATTGTAGGTTGAAAAATTGGGCTAGTGCGGGCATGGCATAATATCTCCATGTTCATAGGGACTTTGCAAGGGTCGCAAAGTTTTTCAACACAACATATGGGTTCTTAAGATTTTGGAGAGCTCTTCATATCTTAAGAAGGTATCATAGCGTGGTTTGTTGTTAGAACCGATAATGTAAAAACTTTGTCGATAACTCTCAAATCAGGTACCAAATGGTATCACATGACATGGTTGACATGGTGGGATGTTTTTTGTCATGTGGGTAAAATTGTACGATCTCTACAAAGTCTAAATCTATTTGAATAGCATTGTCATCGGTTATAGACGACCTGGTGAATCCTCCACCCTAGTAGTTTTATGTTGTGCAAAATGGTTCAGGGAATGTATGGATAGGGAATACATTCATATCTTGTTTGGCAGTAGGATTTTGCCATTGTTTTGATATTTGGGCATCAAGCCACTTGTTTATTTATGATATTTATGCTTTATTATTATTATCTGTTTATCTATTTTAAATGCTTTTACACTTGTCGATTGAAACCTATTATTCTCTATTGCAAATGAAAACTCGCCTTGTGCAAGTTAAACTAGATTGGATAGGCACCTTTATCTCAGCATGCATATTATATAATCTTTGCTTTAAAGTCTTGCGGAGTATAATTTTGTACCCACGATTGCTTGTTGGACAAATTAAGAAGACATGGATGATGACCCCACTAATACAGAAAAGGTCTTCACAGACGGTTCAAAAATGCCATCGCAAACGGTTTTGTGAGCCATCTGAGTTTATAGGTCAGTAGTGACATGAGGTCATCACAGACGATTTTCGAACCATCTGTGATGCATACTATCACATACGGTTATTAACTTAGAACCGTCTGTGATAGCTGACTATCACAGACGGTTTGTAGATGAAACCATTTGTGATATCTGATATATCACAAACGGGTTGTAGATGAAACCGTCTGTGATATATATTCTCTATAAAGTCTTCAAGTAGTGGCTGCTTGTGCCTTTAAAACCGGCTTCATATATATATATATATATATTATATTGTTCGTAGTCCCCCAGCCACTTTCGGGAGGTCGTGAGG
Source organism: Phyllostachys edulis (assembly GCA_036346405.1). Classification (NCBI taxonomy): domain Eukaryota; kingdom Viridiplantae; phylum Streptophyta; class Magnoliopsida; order Poales; family Poaceae; genus Phyllostachys; species Phyllostachys edulis. Next base: position 275,615 of record CM070554.1, on the reverse strand, counting down.
ATGAGACAGCAGTCGGGCAACTCCTCATCGAGCCTGCAAGTTTATGAAGCATGGTTGCAAGGAGAGCGCGTGGACATACAATTACCTGGATATCGTCGATAGGTAATTGGACTTGACATCAAGGAATAGTTGCTTGCTGATACATGAAGTGTTGGAAATATGCCCTAGAGGCAATCATAGAGATGATTATATTTCATTATGTTCATGACATTAGATAATATGTTATCTTGTTCCCAGAATAATATCGATAATATTTATTATCAAGTATGTGACTTGATTGTGAAACTCTATATTTATGCGATGATTATTCTTAAACGTTCCCTGGTTGGAAACATATGAGGACACATGTGAATAGACTAGCATATGTATTGGTTGATGACTATGTTTCATGAGTCATAGATATGGAGATATCAAACCTATAATATGGACACATGTTAGAGAACATGGTGTTGGAAAAGACCCACCTTGAGACACTATTGAGATTGTTATGATTTCGTGTGTCATCAGTTGGTCTCAAGCAATGATGATGTATAATCCTTAGACCTGAGATCAGCATAGTTTCCTACATGTGTAATAGCACTCTTAGGGGTTGCTAAACACTACACCGTAACTGGGTAGTTATAAAGGTAGCTTTCGGGTATGCTATGAAACATGGGGAGGAATGTGACTGGTCGGACATGGGATTTGCCCCTCCTAACATAACAGGAGAGATGTCTCTGGGCCCCTCGTTGTGGTTGAATAAAGAAAGTGCATGGTCATACCACTAGTGGTCGAAGTGTCGACCACATGAAGTTATTCGACACTTGATCGAGAAAGTATTGAATAGTCCATAGATGACTTAATCTCACCTGAAGTTCAACCAGATGTTGTGAGGCAAAGGGATAATATACAAACAAGTCGTACGGCTGATATCTGTTCTCCCCTCCTAGAAGACCTTCCGGGTGGTCCTGGAGGACCTCCTAGAAGACCTCCTGGATAGTCCTGGAAGGCCTCCTGGGTGGTCCTGGAGGACCTCCAAGAAGACCTCCCGGGTGGTCCTGGAGGACCTCATGGAAGACCTCCCAGGCGGTCCTAGAAGACCTCCTGAGAGGTCCTGGAGGATCTCTCGGGTGGTCCTGGAAGACCTCTTGGGTAGTCTTGGAGGACCTCATGGACGGAACAGTAGATTGGATCTATGTAGTCCTGGAGGTCTCTCCAAGGGAGGTCCAATAGGACGTCCTGGAGATCTTGCCGCCCCTGTGACCCCGCTGCTTTTAACATGCATAGAAATAAAAATCCCTCACATAATATTCAGTTAAATTTATGTCCTCCCAATTAGCTGTACCATCCAAAGTCATGTATTTTAATGGTAAGTCTTGCTAAAGCAGAGTGCCATTAATTTTCCTTGACTAGATGGGTTTGTGTCGGACACTTACGTGCATAGCGTTGGTTTAACTTTACAAGGTCATCATAGCGGTTATGGACCTTGGGGTATAGGGTTGGGTGCCGGAGCATAGAGATGCTGCCCAACAACAAGAGTCATATAGAGATATGATTAGCAAAATGTTGCTTACCAATTTCACTAATCTTCTAGCAGTGATGCCAAAGCTCACTAGTAGATTAACTAATTGAGGGTCTTGAATCACTAAATATCATAAGAGGGATATGGAATTTAGTGGGAGTATCTTTATTAAATTATTTAATAGAAGTTACTTTGATTGAACATATGTCTTAGTTTTGCATATTTTATGTTGTAGATTTTGGCACCAAGTGCTGTACCTACATCCAGTTTTGCTTTACATTTGATACTTGAAAGGGAAAAACAGAATGGAACAAATTTTGCGGATTGGTCCTGCAACCTAAGAATTGTTCTTAGGCAAGATAAAAAGGAACATGTTCTGGAGGAACTAATTCCAAATGTGCCTACAGAGAATGCTACTACTACTCTTAAAACCACCTATAAAAAGGCATGCGATGAGTCCCTTGATGTTAGTTGTCTCATGCTTGCTGTTATGAACTCAGACCTTCAGAATCAGTTTGAGAACATTGAGGCCTGCGATATGATCGTGACGCTCAAAGGCATGTTTGAGACACAAGCAAGAACTGAGAGATATGAGATCTCAATGAACTTATTTGGGTGTAGGCTAGTTGAGTATAGTCCGGTGAGCCCACATGTAATCAAGATGGTTGATTACACACAGAGCTTGAAAAAATTTGGTTTTCCACTTAGTCAAGAGTTGGCTATAGATTTGATTCTAGCTTCGCTTCCTACAAGCTATGGCCAGTTCATTTTGAACTTCCATATGAATGGCTTAGACAAGAATCTCACCGAACTGCATATGATGCTTAAGACTGCAGAGGGTAGCATTAAGAAAAGCAATAGTCATGTGATGATGGTGCAAAAGAGTACAAGCTTCAAGAAGAAGGCCAAGACTTGGGTCAAAAGAAAGAGCAAGGCTAAAGTTTCGGATGAGATCAAAACTAACAAGCCTAAGCCCAAGACTAAGTCCGGCCCAACTCAAGAGAATGAATGCTTTTACTGCAAAGAGCAAGGCCATTGGAAGAGGAACTGTAAGAAATACCTGGCTGATCAGAAAAAGAATGGTGGGACTAAAACTTCCACTACATGTATTAATGTTATAGATTTTTTCTTCTTGACTCTTCTGTTAACTCATGGGTATTTGATACCGGATCGGTTGCTCATATCTGCCATTCGATGCAGAGTCTAACAAGGAGTAGGGGAATTGCAAGGGGCGAGATGGATCTTCGCGTCGGGAATAAAGCAAGGGTTGCTGCATTAGCCGTCGGTACTTTGCCATTACTTTTGCCTTCAGGATTTATTATGGAATTGAATAATTATTATTACGTTCCAGCCATTAGTAGAAATATTATCTCTGCCTCATGTTTGATGGCAGAGGGTTATAAATTCATTGTTGAGAACAATGGTTGTTCTATATTTTTGAATGAAGTGTTTTATGGCTATGCACCTGTTTTGAATGGGTTGTCTATTTTAAATCTTGTTGATGCACCTGTCTATAATATTAATGCAAAGAGGCTTCGGCCTAATAATATGAATTCCACTTTCATTTGGCATTGTCGTTTGGGTCACATAAGTGAGAAACGTATGAAGAAACTTCATGATGATGGAATTCTAAACTCATTTGATTTGGAATCATTTGAAACGTGCGAATATTGCCTACTCGGAAAGATGACTAAGACTCCTTTCACTGGTCGAGCTGAGAGGACATCCAACTTGTTGACACTCATACATACTGATATGTGTGGACCAATGAGCACGACAGCTAGAGGTGGTTTTCAGTACTTCATTACTTTCACCGATGACTATCGTAGATATGGATATATCTATTTATTGAGGCACAAGTCGGAATCCTTTGAAAAGTTCAAGGAGTTCCAGAATGAGGCACAGAATTAACTTGGCAAAATAATCAATCTTTGTGATCTGATCGTGGAGGTGAATTTTTGAGCCATGAATTTGGTGATCATTTGAAACAATGTGGAATCGTTCCACAGCTTACACCACTGGACACTCCACAATGGAATGGGGTGTCCGAGCGGCGTAATCGGACCTTGTTGGACATGGTTCGATCGATGATGAGCCAATCGGATCTGCCATTGTATTTTTGGGGTTACGCTCTAGAAACTACAGCTTTCACTTTAAATAGGGTACCATCTAAATCAGTAGATAAGACATCATATGAGATGTGGACTGGGAAGAGTCCTAGTTTGTCTTTTCTAAAGATTTGGGGATGCGATGTCTATGTTAAACATTTGACGTCTGATAAACTCACACCCAAGTTAGATAAATGCTTCTTTATAGGACATCCTAGGGAAACCAAAGGATATTACTTCTACAACCGGGAAGAGGGCAAAGTTTTTGTTGCCCGAAATGGTGTCTTTTTGGAAAAAAGAGTTTCTTTCAAAAGGAGTCAGTGGGAGAAGGGTGCAACTCGAAGAAATTCGGGAAACGTCTGAAAGTGTTTTAACTCCTACTGAACCTCTACAGGATGAACAAAATTTTGTTGAACCTGTAGATGAGGCATCAGCCCTACGTAGATCTAAAAGGCCACGTCAATTGCCTATAAGATATGGGCATGACGTATTATTGTTGAATAATGATGAGCTTAAGACTTTTAAGGAAGCAATGATGGACCCAGACTCTGATAAATGGCTTGGAGCCATGAAATCCGAGATAGACTCCATGAGTGACAATCAACTTTGGAACCTAGTCGATCTACCTGATTTTGTTAAAACCATTGAGTGCAAATGGATCTATAAGAAAAATATTGATATGGATGAAAATGTTCACATTCATAAAGCTCGACTAGTCACAAAAAGGTTTCGACAAGTTCAAGGGGTTGACTACGATGAGACTTTCTCACCGGTAGCGATGCTTAAATCTATACGGATCATTCTAGCTATTGCTGCATATTTAGATTATGAGATATAGCAAATGGATGTCAAAACGGCTTTCCTTAATAGAAACCTAGATGATGATGTGTACATGACACAGCCTGAAGGTTTTGTCGATCCAAAGAATGCTAGTAAAGTGTGCAAACTTCAAAAGTCCATTTATGGGTTGAAGCAAGCATCTCGGAGTTGGAATATACGTTTTGATGAGGAGATCAAAAGGTTTGGTTTCATCAAGAACAAAGAAGAATATTGTATTTACAAGAAGGTTAGTGGGAGCGTACTTGTAATTCTAACCTTACATGTGGATGACATATTATTGATTGGGAATGACATTCCTATGCTAGAATCTGTTAAGGCATCATTGAAAAATAGTTTTTCTATGAAGGGCCTAGGAGAGGCAGCATATATCTTGGGGATAAAGATCTATAGAGATAGATCAACATGAAGGATGCTAAGAAAGGTTTCTTGCCTATGTCACATGGCATAAGTCTTAGCAAGAGTCAGTGTTCTTCGACAACTGATGAGCGAGACCGTATGAGTGGTATTCCATATGCTTCGGCTATTGGATCTATCATGTATGTCATGATATGTACATGACCAGATGTATCATATGCTCTAAGTGTTACGAGTAGGTACCAAGCTGATCCCAGTGAAGGTCACTGGACAACTGTGAAAAATATTCTTAAGTACTTGAAAAGGACTAAGGATGTGTTCCTAGTTTATGGTGGTGATGAAGAACTCGTTGTAAATGGTTACACCCATGCAAGCTTCCAAACCGACAAAAATGATTATCGTTCGCAGTCTGGTTTTGTATTCATTTTGAATGGAGGAGCAATCAGCTAGAAAAGTCCCAAGCAAGAGACGGTAGCTGATTGTACGACGGAGGTCGAGTACATTGCGGCTTCTGAAGCCACGAAAGAAGGAGTTTGGATAAGGAATTTCATTGCTGAGTTGGGTGTGGTTCTGAGTGCCTCGAGCCCAATGGATCTCTATTGTGACAATAATGGAGCCATTGCGCAGGCTAGGGAGCCTAGATCCCATCAGAAGTCCAAGCATATACTCAGGCGTTATCATCTTATTCGCGAATTGGTGGATAGAGGAGATGTCAAAATATGCAAAGTAAATACGGATTTAAATGTTGCTAATCTGTTGACAAAGCCTCTCACACAACCAAAGCATGCATGAGGTGCACACAAGAGCTATTGGTATTAGATACTTAAATGATTGACTCTAGTGCAAGTAGGAGACTGTTGGAAATATACCCTAGAGGCAATCATAGAGATGATTATATTTCATTATGTTCATGATATTAGATAATATGTTATCTTGTTCCCAGAATAATATCGATAATATTTATTATCAAGTATGTGACTTGATTGTGAAACTCTATATTTATGCGATGGTTATTCTTAAACGTTCCCTGGTCGGAAACATATGAGGACACATATGAATAGACTAGCATATGCATTGGTTGATGACTATATTTCACGGGTCATAGATATGGAGATATCAAACCAATAATATGGACATATGTTAGAGAACATGGTGTTGGAAAAGACCCACCTTGAGACACTGTTGAGATTGTTATGATTTCGTGTGTCATCAGTTGGTCTCAAGCAATGATGATGTATAATCCTTAGACCTGAGATCAGCATGGTTTTCTACATGTGTAATAGCACTCTTAGGGGTTGCTAAACACTACACCGTAACTGGGTAGTTATAAAGGTAGCTTTCGGGTATGCTATGAAACATGGTGAGAAATGTGACTGGTCGGACATGGGATTTGCCCCTCCTAACATAACACGAGAGATGTCTCTGGGCCCCTCGTTGTGGTTGAATAAAGAAAGTGCATGGCCATGCCACTAGTGGTCGAAGTGTCGACCACATGAAGTTATTCGACACTTGATCGAGAAAGTTTTGAACAGTCTATGGATGACTTAATCTCACCTGGAGTTCAACTAGATGTCGTGAGGCAAAGGGATAATACACAAACAGGTCGTATGGCTGATATCTGTTCTCCCCTCCTGGAAGACCTCCCAGGTGGTCCTCGAAGACCTCCTGGGTGGTCCTGGAGGACCTCCTAGAAGACCTCCCGGGTGGTCCTGGAAGACCTCCTGGGAGGTCCTGGAGGATCTCATGGAAGACCACCTGGGTGGTCCTGGAGGACCTCCTAGAAGACCTCCCGGGTGGTCCTGGAAGACCTCCTAGGGTGGTCGTGGAAGACCTCCGGGTGGTTCTGGGAGACCTCTTGGGTGGTCGTGGAGAGAACATAATCACCAACTGGTCATAAGGAGTTACGGGCTGTTCGTAAGTGATAAAGACCTAGTCATAGATCATATTGCATTAAGGTTTGTCCGATATATTCTGTGTGTGTTCGGGAATCGTTATGTGCTGCTAGGTACCGCTGACGACTCGTGATCGGAAAGGGTTTCCGAATCACAACCGATCACACATGAATCTATAGGATCACACACTTAAAGTGCTGGGATTTGATTTGGATGGTGATTCGAATTCTGATAGGCTACGAGTTGGATGCCTATATATATAGAGGAGCGGTGGCAAGGGGAAGATTGAATCAATCCTTTTGGAAGAATTACTAAAGCCCTAATAGCCACGCCCTTCCTCAACCACGCCACTGGCGCTAGCACTCCAGCGCGTGGTGTCCCTGCCCCGTACATGTGGATACCTTGGAGGTGTTGTTGTGAAGCATCAGCACTAGGACGATCTGCAACTCGTGACGATCTCAGGAGCAGGAGGTCAAGACGTGCGGCGAGTACGACTACTACTGCATCAACTCGCTACATCGACTCTACTTCCGCTACAAGTCAGCGCGTCAAGTGGTAATTTCGTGTTCTATTACTAGCGGAGGTTCCTTGGTTGCGCGGTAAAATTTTTGTTTTGTGCTATCGTAGCCTTCCCGCGATCCTTTCATGAAGCCACTTCCCAGTCGGAAGAGGTTGCCCGTGGCTGCTTTCTCATCCTCCTCATGACCCCTCGAAAGTGGTTGGAGACTACGATATATATATATATATATATATATATATATATATATATATATATATATATATATATGTATATATATATATATATATATATATATATATATATATATATATATATATATATATATATATATATATATATATATATATATATATATATATATATATATATATATAAGCCGCTTTAAAGGCACAAGCAAGCCACTGCTTGGAGACTTTATAGAGAAGAGATCAGGAATAGAATGGTAGGACATACCTGGGACGCAAAGGAGGAGAACTTGACCAGCATGAACACGGTTACACAGACAAAGGTGAAATGAATAGCGAGAGACATGTGAAGAAGTGTTGTAGTAGTTTTTGACTCATTTGGTCTTGTTTTGGAATAGAATACACACCAATTAATAAATAATTGATGATCAAAGGCACAAGCTAGGTAAAAATTCTAGAAATGTGTATGTTAATTGCAGCTTTCAAAAGCAGAATACCATATAGGAACATACCATAAGATTAGTTACATGTACAAAAATTTGTATGTGTACAAACTGATGTTTTGCCCCATCCGAAACCACAACATGCACCAATAGCCCTCAGTTTACATTACAGAGGAAGGGGAGGGAAAGCGATAGAGAGTAGAGGGGAGTAGTTACCTCAGTGCGATGAAATACCGGCGACAACACCCTCCACCATGCATTAACCCACCTCCATTTCATTTACCATGCTTAATCAATAAATTAACCCACATCAGTAAATAATCAATTCACATCAGTAAACCAAAACAAGCTCAAGCATGAAACTAAATTGAGTCCAAGGAGGAGGAAACCCCAAACTACTGGGCCTTAAACTGATAAACTGAAGATCAAAGTAATAGCAGTTAGCAATTCATTAAAGCTCAAATATGAACTAATTATCAATTCAATTTCAGCATAAGACTATTAACATCATTGAGCAGTTCAACAAAGCATACAAATACCAATTTGCAATACCTCCTAGTGCTAGGCACAGACAAATCACATATAGCATACAAACATTTCTATCCACAACTAGCAGCACCAGCAGTCATGCCCGAACACAACCCCATTCCCCACCTCCAGATCCATCCATCCATCCAGCCAGCCGGCAGTCACAGAGGGCAAGACGGCAAGACAACCGACAAGGTAGCCCACATTGCAGCTCGGTTCACATGAATACCAATAGTACAAACCAATAGGTGATAGATCTATTTTACCTCGACATCGCCGGTGTCAGTGGTGAGGTAGCCGAGGCCGAGGTCGGTGGAGAGGTAGCCGGGGTCGCGCACACCGGGGGGAGGAGGAAGAGGGGAGGGCAGCGTCACTGTAGTTGTGGCACGACAGTGACACTGCATAAGACACTCTTATCAAATGGGTGTCTTGTGTAGTGAACCGTGGTGTCACAACCGGCGGCGACGGGAAGAAGGGTGGCGTCGGCGACGGGGTTGGGCGGTGGCGTTGAGGCCGGGGGCACTCGGGTGGGGAGGGGAACGGATGAGAGTAAGGGCACTGGGGAGTGACGAGTTAGGGCGCAAACCCTAGCGGTGGGCTCCTAGTAATAAAGAGTGATACTTGTCACTGACGATTCTATGATAGAACCGTCTGTGATATGGTCTCATATCACAGACGGTTCTATTATGGAACCGTCAGTGACACTTATCACAGACGGTTCCATAATAGATCCGTCCGTGATATGGTCTTATATCACAGACGGATCTATTATAGAACCATCTGTGATATGAGACCATATCATGGACGGTTTTATTATGGAACCGTTTGTGATATAAGTTCTATGTGTTTTGAGCATATTATCATGTATACATTTACATGACATGAAGAAATTACATGTTTATATGTCAATTTTGTCATTTAAATACTGCAGATTTTTTTTGTCACCTCCAAACTAGTTTTTTTTTTCATTTTGGAATTTACATATGGCCAAACAGCGTTGCCAGTCGCTTCTTACAAAGATTAAAAAAAGTAAAAACCTAAATAAACAAAGTTTTTCTAGTGGCGGAGGTAGGCTACTATCTCTGTCTTCAAAACTTCGTAGGCGGTGGCGTCGGCATCGGCATCGGACGGTTCGTGATCATTAGCGAACGAAGCCCGAAATGCATTCACCCGCTGACGCGCTCGTTCGAGTATCTCCCAAAGACACTCAGACTGTTGAATCAAGAAGAATTGAGCCCATAGGCTCTGTTCCCTTGCTTGAGGGGTCTTGGCATGGTCTACTTGGTTGCCCGCCGCCTCAATTAAGCAGTCCAAGTGACGGCAAGCCTCCTAGAGACGTGCAACGTCATTGTGGAGGACTACGTCGATAACACGGTACACTCGTCGGATGTGGGAGATCACCTGGAACATACGACAGAGGAGGATGTCAAGACGACGGAAGGTGTCCGTTACCTGCTCCAGCAAATCCTCGGACAGAGGAGTGAGGACACTGTTGAAATAGTGCCCTTCTGCAGCGTCACCGCCAAGCGTCTGGTAGGAGAGGTGCTGCAGACAAGATATGGCGGATAGGCCATCAATCTTTGGTGACAAGAAAATGCGAGAGGGAACCATTTCTGCTTTAGAAGTATATATAGTAGAGTTATATGTGGGGATGATCATCTTCGATAGCGGATGATCCTTTTTATAAAATAAGGAATAAATTCAGCGCGTGAGACAAAGAGACGCATCGGGGAGCCGAAGCGGCATTGATGCGACGAAAAGACGCATCGGCGACGAAGAAACTCATCGGGCAACGAAGAAACTCACCGGGGAGCTGTAGCGATATTATCATAGACGGTTATAATTAAAAACCGTCTGTGAAGTCTACAATTATTACAGACGGTTCGTGTTAAGAACCGTCTGTGATACTTCACAGACGGTTTTTAATATGAACCGTCTGTGATATTACATCTTCACTGAGCGGTTTTAGCGCGGCCGATATACGAGCGGTCTCTAAACTAAAACCGTCTGTGATTGCATGTAATATAGACGGTTTTGGTCAACCGTCTGTGATGAGACGTGCAGTATTAGCCTTTTTGTAGTAGTGTCCGTTGAACGGATACTTTTACGCTGAGTGTTTCGGCGATGATGACGTCGATTACTAGGGTTTAATCTAGTTGGTTGACTGTCGGAGGGCTGATGCATGCTTGCTGGTTTTTGGGTGCCTCTTTTATCGTTATTTCCGCTGCAAACTTTACACTATGTGAACTATTTAGTTGGTCGGCCCGTATGTCGTAAACTTCGTCATGTATGACTTAATTTCGATTGTTTATTTAGATTGTACTATCCTGTTTTATTTATTTGTGTATAGCTATGATATAAATGTTGTTAAATATGTGTGCTGGTTAGTGATCATAGAACCAGCACAATAAACATATTTGGGTCTGGAATCTAATAATTCTGGATCCCAAATCCACATCGATTCTCAATGTGTGTGTATATATATGTGCCCGATCTCCTATCTTTCCAAAGCGATTTATTATATAAGAGTGTACAATTGAATCATGCATTCGCTCTGATAGCTTTTTTTAATTTTATCACCACTCTCTATAATATTTAATTTATGCAAAAGTAAAAAAGAAAGAAAAAACGACAGGGAGTAGTAGTAAATGGTAGGCACGTATTGCCCCAGCTGGGAGTAAATGCGGGGCACGCCCGGTCCGGCCGGCGGTTAATTGATGGAGTAGTAGGCGCTCACCGCCGCCATGCATGCACCAAGGCACGCATGCAGGTACTCACTCCTATATGGGGTACGTACGTAGCTAATGGTAATACTAGGTATATCTCGATCGATCTCCATTGCAATGTATACAAACATGATACATTGGAGATTTAATATCTTCCTTTCTTTATTTGAACCGACTAAAACACAAGATGGTCTTAGTGGGTGTGGAGGACGTTGGTTGGATCAAATATTGAGACTGGATGGAGCATTGGAGTACGGTGGCTAGCTAGCAATTCCCTATTATATATATATATATATATGCAATGCAGATATGCAACGCCCTCGGCGACGTACTGCATGCTCGCCATTTACTACGTACGTAATCACGGGGACAAGCAGCCACGCCATTAATAGATCACTCACTCGATCCGTCCCTCTCTCTAGATCTCTCTTGTCTCATGCAGGTAGTGTACTGCACTCACACAGACGACGCGCGCGTACGTACGTGAGCAGACGACGAACATTCCACGCACGCACGCACGCGCGGCGCCTATAAAAGCACACACGCCAAGCGAGATTCGTTTCGCAGATCAGCTGCAGGCTGCAGGCGCCACCTGCAATATCCCTTCAATTCCATTCCATTCGATTCGTACAACAACAACAGCACCAGGAAGAGGACGACGACGAAGAAGAATCAAGAAGCTAGCTAGGAAAGATGTCGCACATCGCCGTGGAGCGGAACCGGCGGCGGCAGATGAACGACCACCTCAAGGTGCTCCGCTCCCTCACGCCCGCATTCTACATCAAGCGGGTACGTAATTAAAAACTATTAGCTGCTGCTTCACCATCATCATCACCATGAGTCATCATCATGTGCAATTAATCAAATCAAATCAAACCAAACCAAAGGGCGACCAGGCTTCCATCATCGGTGGCGCGATCGAGTTCATCAAGGAGCTGCAGACGGTGCTCGAGTCGCTGGAGGCCAAGAAGAAGCGCAAGCAGCACAGCAGCGCCGCCGCCTCCTGCTTCAGCCTCAGCCCCACGCCCAGCCCGCGATCCCTCCTCACCTGCTCGCCCGCCACCGGCAGCAGCGCCGGCTCGTCGTCCGTCGTGGCCAACAACAACAATACTAGCAACTGCTGCATCAGCAAGGAGCTCGCCGCCTGCTGCAACTCCCCAGTCGCCGACGTGGAGGCCAAGATCTCCGGCTCCAACGTCCTGCTCCGCACGCTCTCCAGGCGCATCCCGGGCCAGACCGTCAAGATCATCGGCCTGCTCGAAAGCCTCGACCTCGAGGTGCTCCACGTCAACATCAGCACCATGGAAGACACCGTCCTCCACTCCTTCGTCGTCAAGGTACCTTACCTAGCTACGTACATTCACACTACTCCCTCTGTTAAAAAAACAACTACCTGTTTCGGAATGGCTACGGTCAAACTTTAGAAACTTTTGCCATCGATACCTTTTTAAATATTGAGGTTAGATACATTAAAATCAAATGTTTAGACTTGTCTCAAAAAGTATTTTTATAATATTATAATTTTATTGGATTTTACAAATATATTATAATAGTAATTAGTGATCAAAGTTGTATTTTGAGAACCGTGTTGATGTCCAAAACGATTTGTTTTTGTGAACAGGAGGGAATACTTCATATAGTATGCATGTCGCTCAACCTTAATTTATTGCCTCTAATTTCGATCATATAATTGCAGATTGGGCTCGAGTGCGAGCTCAGCGTCGAGGATCTTGCCTCGGAGGTTCAGCAGACCTTCTGCTGCCAGCAGGAGCTCATGTACTCATCCATGGCGATATAACTATAAATTACTCGTTGATCGACTAATATAATTAAGATGCACGCACGCAATTTCCACATGCAGTTCTAGTATAGACTTCATTTAAGAAACTAAGCTTACTTTTGTCTCAAGAGTAAGACATGCAGCATATATATTAGTATCATATCGACCGAGCGATCGGAGAAAGAATATTGGCAGAAATGAAGTAGTCTGCTCAATCGTGCACTGGCTAGTACTAGTGTACTAATGTACCACAGAATTAATGCTACAGAAATTATCAGTGTAACCTTCACTTATGATCGAGCAGTATCTACAATGACTTTACATCGATCGATCCTTAATTTGTGTACCTACTACTGTAGTATATTATATAGAGAGAGATCTCCGTGTGATGTATTATTGTCTTGTGCTATATATTGTTCGTTTTGTGTGGCCTGGATCATGCATGCATGGCAACGCGTATGGAGGAATCAAAACAATCAATTATCCTTAAGATCATCATCAGCATCAGGTTGTGAAGCCAATGTAAGACTGATCGAGAAGCTAACTGAATTGTTGAGGTGATGGCCAAGGAATGTCAGGAGTAGTACTTGTATACCATACCATCGCATCTTTAATAAGTTTTGCTAAGGTCAAAGGAAAGTTTGGAGACGGTAGACCAATGAATTTAATTATTAAAAAGCTCTGGTTTCAACAGGTTTAACCTAAAACGTTTACTTGCCCAGGTAGGTAGGTTGATACGTCTCGGTGTCGATCAGTTAAAGGCCGGGAAAGCAAAGCTAGCGTGAGAGAGAGCGTGGAGGAGGAGGAGGATCGACGACGGCGATGCTCCCATCTGCGGGCCTCGCGCTCCTCCCACGGCGAAATGCCTCTCTAGGATTTGCTAATTTACTCAAACGCCCGAGCTAGCTTGCCCTTTAATTTGTTCTCTCTTTTCTTGGACCTGGACAGCACAACGTACATTGCCCATAATTTGTTCCGGCTTTCTCTAATGTTACTGAAATCATCAGCTTGGCGCATGGGAGATTCGGAAAAGGTTGTCAAGGAGACGAAGGCAGAGTTAATGTGTCATCTGCTGCTGCAGATTGATTAACTGCTTCAGTACACTAAGTGTTCCCCTAGTCGTCGGCCGAACCGAGCGCTAGCTCTCCGTCACGATTTTCATGAAGTCGGAGGGCTAGGCACAGCTCTCGGAGAGAACTCGCATATTGTTTTCTCTCAGGAACGCACATACACAAGAAGATAAATATAGATGAGTTTTACGACGACTAACCGCTTGCGTCTTTTCTCTATACTATTATTCCATTGCTTATCCTCTTTTTATACTGATCTAGAGACACTACGTTACATGCATAATGTGCTACTAATAGCAGTAGTGTCCTATGCCACTAACTTGCTCATAATGTAGCAGTTTCCTACACCACTAACCTGCTCATAATGTGCCACCACTACTACATAAATGCTATCTTTCGGCGCTTTGATCACGAGCGGTTCATCGAAACCGTCTCAGATAAACACAATCTCGGGCGGTTTTGTTACCCACCGTCAGTGTTATTCTCCGCGCTAAAAACCGTCTATGAAGATGTCATATCATAGACGGTTCATGTTTGGAACCGTCTGTGATACTTCACAGACGGTTCCAAACATGAACCGTCTGTAATATTACCCAATATCACGAGCAGTTTTTTAGAACCGTCGTGATACTTCACGAGCGGTTCCAAACATGAACCGTCGTGATATTGCCCAATATCACGAGGCGGGTTTATTAAAACCGTCGTGATAATTAACTCATCACGAGACGTATATATATAGCTCCGCCTCCCCGGCCAAAACAGATATAGTCTTCTTGATCTCCATATCTCTGGCGCTACGATAGGTCCATCGCCGTTCCGTGCCCGGTTTGAGTACATCGCCTCACCTCACTGAGCCGGCCTGGTCCATTTCAGTTGTATATTGTCGCCGAGGAGCTTGCCGCCGTCGCCTCTGTTCACCGATCGACGACCCAGCCGCGCCTTGGACCTTCCCCGACTTTCATTGACACCTTCCTCGTGATCGAGGTGAGATACTGAAGCATAAGCATCCTTTAATTTGAGTAGTTTGAGCGCTTCGCCAAATCGCTAGTTTCAGGCGCCTCCATGTGGGACATCACCGTCGGTTCGCCTCAGGCGAGACCTTAGGGCCGAGAGCCACGACTATATAGCAATGCGATGTCACTCCTAAGCCCAGTTTGAGCTTCAAATTAATCCTACCGTTTTTAATCATTTAGTTAATAAACTAACGAGTCTATGACATGTGGGACCGTCATAGATTTTATAAATAAAATCATGAAATAAAAAATGAGTCACTGACAAGTAGGACCCACATGTAAGTTAATAAAATCCGAAAAAATGTAAAAATGAAAAAAAATCGTAATTAAGCAAAGAAAATACGCTTTCGATAGTCATCACCCTTTTATTTATTTTCAGGGTTTTCAATACGAACCGTGTGATGGACCGAAATTGGATGTACACTGAGAACCGTGTGAGTGAAGAGTACATTAATGGCGTGTCTGCTTTTACAAGAGCTGCCGAGGAGAATATGTTGAATAAGGGGGCGGAATATATGTACTGTCCATGCATTGACTGCGAGAATCTGAAGATGTTTAACAACCGAGCGCAGATCGAAGCACACTTGATTGAAGGGTTTCAAAAGGGTTATACATGTTGGACCATCCACGGTGAAGAGCATATTATCTGAAGTCAACGATATGCATATTATACAGAAGTCAACGATATGTCGCCGAATGATGTCGATTGTGGTTCCGATTCGGATAGGTACGCACGATGACAATCTAGATCGAGATGCTTCATGATCGAAGGAACCGTGATGAGAGGGAGTATGTTCAATTTCGGGCGTGATGGAGGACTCGGAGAGAAACCTTTGTTCCCGGCTACAAGTCGGAATACACAAGGTTGTCATCCGTGCTTAAACCGCTGAAATTGAAGGCAAGCAACGGTTGGTCCGACAAGAGTTTCAAGGAGTGTTAGGTCTCTTAGCGGACATGCTTCCTGAGGGAAATGAGTTGCCCAAAACCACCTACAAAGCCAAAAGGTTCTTTGTCCATTGGGAATGGAAGTAGAAAGAATACATGCATGTCCGAACATTGTATCCTCTACCGTAACGAGTATACAAACATGCATGTATGTCGGTGTGCAACGCATCCCGATACAAGCGTAAAAGCAATCGGATGACGACGAGGAATCGAGGTGAAGAAAGGACCTCTGCTAAGGTGGCGTGGTATCTTCTTGTAATTCCCGTTTGAAGCGGTTTTGCGAACCCAAAGAATGCAAAACTATTGTATTGGCACTTTCGAGGAGCGTAAGAATGACGGAAAGTTAAGACACCTGCTGATTCCGCCCGGTGGAGAAACATCGATAGGAGGTTTGCGGACTTGGTCTTGAACCGAGGAATATAAGGTTTGGATTGAGTCTGAGATGGAATGAATCCTTTCGGTAACATGAGCAGCCGACATAGCACTTGGCCCGTGACGCTCTGTATCTACAACCTTCCTCCTTGGTTGTGTATGAAGCGGAAGTATATTTTGTTGTCGATACTTATCCAAGGGCCGAAGCAACCTGGGAATGATATTGATGTGTACCTAGCACCATTGATGGAAGATCTAAAAATACTGTGGATTGAAGGGGTACAGGTATGGGATGCGTACAAACGAGAGAACTTCACTTTACGTTCCTTGTTGTTCTGCACCATAAATGATTATCCTACCCTTGCTAATCTGTCGGGCCAGAGTACAAAAGGGGCCAAAGCCTGTACTCACTGCTTAGATGATACCGAGAGTGTGTGGCTGAATCACTCGCACAAAACCGTGTACATGCGTCATCGTAGGTTCCTTCGGAGGGCTCACCCATACCGCAAGATGAAGAAACAATTGACGGAGAGAAGGAGGACAGTTCAGCTCCAAGGCATTTAAGCGGAAAAGAGGTCTATGATATGGTTAAGGATTTAGATGTTGTGCTTGGAAAGGGATGTAAATCGAGGACAAGTAAGAAGAACATGTGGAAGAAGAGATCAATATTTTGGGACTTACCTTATTGGGAGCACCTAGAAGTTCGCCATACGTGCATCGGCGTCATGCATGTAGAGAAGAATGTATGTGATGCTTGATTGGTCTCTTCTTGAACATTCGTGACAAAACAAAGGATGGTGTCAACGCACGCCTTGACTTGGTTGATATGGACATCGGACTGAGTTAGCACCAACAAGGACCGATAAAGGACGAACGTACCTTCCCCGCTTGTTACACTCTGTCCAAGGCCGAGAGAACCGAATTGTGCGGTGCTTGCATGGCGTGAAAGTTCCGTCCGGTTACTCGCCAACATGAAGAAACTTGTTTCGATAAAAGATTTGAAGTTAATTGGCATGAAGTCTCATGATTGTCATGTGTTGATGACACAAATGCTCCTGTTGCAATTAGAAGTATTTTGCCGATCAAGGTCCGAGAGACAATCATGAGGCATGTTATTTTTTAACACAATTGCTCGAAAGGTCATCGATCTCGAAGGACTAGATGCTCTGCGGACGAGGTGGTGACGACACTATGTGATCTTGGGATGTATTTCCCTCCGTCGTTTTTCGATATCATGGTCCATCTCATTGTTCATATTGTGAGGAGATAAAGATGTGCGGGCCCGTGTTCCTCGTAGCATGTACCCGCTCGAGAGGTTCATGGAATTCTCAAGTCATATGTACGGAATCGATCTCGGCGAGGGCAAGATCGTCGAAGGTTATGCAACCGAAGAGGTCATTGAGTTACGCCTCGATTACATGGCTCGTCGAACCGATAGGTGTGCCTCGATCTCGCCATGAGGGGAGGCTCGAGGGTATCGGGACCATCGGAAGAAAGCAATCACTCCAAATATGGATCGTATGCTCAAGCCCATTTCACGGTCTTGCAACACATGGTGAAGTGTCCCAGATATCGACCGGCACAAGGACATGCTTGACAATAATAGAATCCGCTGCGGCGGATGTTTGGATTACGAGACAACACAATGCATTTGTTCAACCAATGGTTGAAGGAGCAACTTGCTAGGAGCTCGTCAAGTGATATCTTGACATGGTTGGCAAAAGGGCCAACATTTACAGCTTGTAACATGGCGAGGATCGACATAAATGGGTACACATTCTATCTGCAGCTTAGGATATAAAAAGCACTAACGAGCAGCGGTCCGTGATAGATGCATTCAAGACCGATGGGTGAGGAGCTCCTACTATGGGCAAATAGAGGAGATATGGGAGCTCGACTCGTGCTTTTCAAGATCCCCTATTTCGGTGCCGTTGGGTCCATCTCCCACGGTGAAGGTCAACAAGTGCGGCGTCACTACCGTGGACCTCGAACATGTCGGATACAAAGACGAACCATTCGTCTTGCTAACCAAGTTGTTCAAGTCTTCTATGTTACCGACCGGCAAATAAGAAGCGCCACGTAGTTCTTCATGGAAAAAGGAGGATTGTCGGAGTTGAGAATGTAGTGGGCGAGGAAGAATACAATCAATTTGACGAGTTGCCTCCTTTCGAAAGCGGCATAAGGGTCGAGGAAGAAGAACATGACGAAACTAGCTACATACGCGTCGATCATCATTAAGGGCTAATTTTTAAAGATTAATTGAACAATGTGTGTATATGTATATACATTACGATGAATGGTTAATTTTAGTTCATTTGAGTTAATTAATTGATTTGTCTTGTGAAATGGATGTGATTGTTTCTCAAATGAATGTGAATTGGATGTATATACATGTACTTGTTGTCTTTTCGCTTGTTTGAGAGGGCATGGCTAGCATTTCTGAGGCTAGCCAATAAGCAATCGATCTAGATATTAACCAATACAAAATAATATCACGAGCGGTTTGAACTACGCATCGTCTCACATATATACCACGAGGCGGTTGTTTATCAAAACCGCTCATGCTATATATATATCACGAGCGGTTGTTTATTAACACCGCAGCGATACATCATATATCACGAGCGGTTCTAAGTTAGAACCGCTGCGTGATATCATATCACGAGCGGTTGTTTATTAAAACCGTGCATGATTCATCACATATCACGACGGTTGTTTATTAAAACCGCAGGATACATCGATATCACGAGCGGTTCTAAGTTAGAACCGTGCGTGATAGTGTATCCTGAGCGGTTCTAACTTAGAATCGCCATGTGATGTCCATCCCTATTTACATTCGGACTCTAGCTGGGTTTGCCGCGCGCCACTCTCAAGCGATTAAGTTTCTCAACTCCTCTCGCTCCCTCCTCTCCCGAGCCTGTCGCCACCGTCCTCGACGCCGCCTTCTCGAGCCCTGCCTTCTCCTCCCGATCCCGTCGATGCCGCCTCCTCCTCGGCCCGTGCGCCTCCCCGAGCCCGCCGAGCCTCCTCCTCTGACCCGGCGCCTCCCCAGAGCCCACGCGCCTCCTGCCCAGAGCCCCGCCTCCTCCCCTCCCAGGCAGGTCGCCTCCCCTTCGACGCCGCCTGCTGCTCGTCTTGCTCCTGCTTTCGTCCGTCTCGTCGGCGCCTAAAGGTAACCAATGCCGAAGTTACCGATCGACTCCCACGCCTTTCCCTAACTATTTCTATCAATAATCTGTCATGGTCCTTCATGATAATTGTACATGTTTTAGGAATTTGTATTTGTTCTAGTCGATTATTCATATGGTATTTGTTTTGATCTCGCTTTCGGAATACATTGCAATGATAATTCTATTTCTTGTGAAGATGTCTTCCGCTCATTCTGAGTCATCGCCGCCTCATGTGTCTGATGATGCACCATCCTTTGGAACAATATCCAACCGCGGTAGAAGAAGAGGAATATCGAAAAGGCCCACGGGCCGATTTACCATCACGGAGTCGTCGATCACCGGGACCCTATCAATCCTCGCCGAAAGCGGCGTCGCATTCCGGAGAATGGTCGGAATAGTTGCACGGGAATGGGTCAAGATCACCTATGATTCGTGGAAGGTGATGCCCGGACCACTGAAAACTGCTGTGCTGGCGGAAATTCTCGCATCGTTCGAGATCCCGGAAGAACTCCTGGACTCCGTGCGACGACACGCGTTGCTACAGGCGTGCAAAGCGTGGAAGAACTTCAAGAGCACGCTTGTCAAGAACTACGTGGAGAAGGATCTGCCGCCCTTCCACAAGTATCTATTCTTGGAAGAGTCTGGGCGAAGTTTGTGGTGAAGAAGACGACAGATGAATTTAAGAGTGAAAGTCTGGCGCTACGGCTCTCTAGGCAAAAACAAGCACCCCACGCACTTCGGCACGGCTGGGTATGCGGGTAAAGCCCCGATATGGAGGATCGAGAACAGCGAACAAGCGGTTTGAATCTCTCCTGCTATTTCCGAGATCACTAATGTGCGCCGCTCGGCGGTGGTTATTTGCGAGGTTATGTATTCGACCTCGAAGTGTACTTTCCAAACCCGAAGACCGTGAAGTGTCCCAACGCTTTGGTAAGATATCGAACTACCTAGTTTGTAATTACTCCATAACTTCATAGGAAGTGAAATGACATGTCGGGCTATATTGCGATAACGTTGAGTGCACAATCTTCCCAAGGCTCATTCGAGCGGATAGGGAGAAAGATATACTCTCTGCGGCCCTAGGAAGCGATGAGCATCCGGTCGCACGAGAGGCGCTGGTGTTTTTGTTACATAGGAACAATGGTTCCAAGCGGACTCGGATCGTCTCGAGTAGGAAGAGAGCCAAAGCCGAGCACGATGCAAAGCTACGAGAGGATCTTCGTGCATCCCTCGAGAGATGAGCTCATCGAAAAATTCAATCAATCCTTTGAGGAAAGGATTAGATGCGTTCGAGCAAAAGCAGATAGAGACCTTTGAGGAAAGGATTAAGGGATTGCAAATACCAAGTCGGTTGGAAGCCCCTACCCTACTATACCGCTAGCCACCCCCAAACATCCGAGTAGTCAGGCGTCCAACCCTAACCCTACCACAATAGGTGATGACAGATTTTCCGTCGATGACATCTAGGTAATAATTATTATCTCTAGAATGCTCAATCCATTGATAGGCTGTTGGAGTAGCTAATTTTGTATCGTTATGTACGAGGTGGCTCTGAAGTGCAAGCTCCAAGTGAGATATGTCTCTGTTGCCCGAGATCTTTGCTTGGGGCGTGTATCCATCCGTGTCGGAGCTTTGGTGCACGTGCAAATCTAGCGCCGGTTTCGCAAAAGTGAATGTGGGCGGTGTTTGTGCCAATTTCGAGGCCGTCCGCTGAAAATTCCCCCAAGCGATGAGGTCATGACTCTAGGGCAAGCCGTTGGAACATTCATCCAAAGGCCCAAGGAGGACATCTGCTGGAGCTACTGCTCGGTGTCAACTTCACGGAATGTCTGCGAACGCATCAAGTCCACGGACTGGACCGCACCGGCTACCAAGATCGACATGGCAAGGGCCCGCTGCATCACATGCATCTACACCTCGTGCTTAGTCGACTCTTGTGAAGTCGACCTATACAAAGCGAGGCAACAAGGGCAAGGGCAAATCGAAGACGATCGAGTCCTCTCCTAATATCCCCTTCTTGCCGTTGGCCCGGAAATACAAGCCAGGCGAGCCGTTGCTCGAGAAGTTAGACAGCCCTACCCTAGGACTGGATTGCACGGAATTGCATGCATGGTACATGGAACAGTCTAACAAGCCGGTTGATCAACGATGCTCGAGTGTCACCGTCAAGTTCAAGGAGCATCATTTTAACCACGTGTATCAAGACGCTGTCTTCACGGTGACCTTCGACGACTTGTTCTGTCTCTTCAACCTCGACGAGCTCGACGTCTCAATCATACGATGCTAGACACTGTAAGTGTGTACAATCACGGTCAATGTTCGTGTAATATCGATAAATGTTATATATAACTCCTAGCTTTTGTATAATAGATACATGATCTGTGAAGCCGAAAGAAGGAAATCACCGGTAGGTTTCCTCGACCCACACGTTGTCTCCGAGCAAAGCATCACGGCGAATGCAACATTAAATCGAGAATTACGTTATAGATTTTTTCATGGCTCACCGCAACAAGGAATTCATACTTTTGCCCTACAACCGTAAGTAAGTAGTGTTGCACTCTGGCTATACTTGTTGATTTGTACTTTATAAGCAACACGAACTTAGGTTTAATGACCATCTTGACATACCGTGTAGGTTCCATTGGATTCTAATTGTAATTATACCAAAACGAAATACGTAATATACCTAGATTCCCTCAGAGGGCCACTCACAACTTCACAACTATCAGGAGTTTAATCATCGTAAACACATTTCCTCCATAGAAACTCTATTGTAGTCTTTCCTTCCTTTGCAATGGCTAAGGCTAACTTCTTGGAGTCACGTGGGGTGTTCGACGTGTTACATGCTAAAGGATGGAATATCAAGGAAGGACGCCGCAACATGATCAAACATTCCCTGTACTTGCTAGCTAGTACACATTAATCCTATATAACACTTCGTAGCAATGCCTCTCGAACTAACCAATTCTATTTTTGCGGTGCCACGGAACACGCCGCATACGTCTGTGGATACTATGTTTGCCACAACATGCAACTACTCATCGGTTCGCGATCACCAATGATCCTCGGGTTTGTCAATCTTTCAACAATTATTTCATATATACTTACCAATTTATATAAGCCCTAATTTAACCTTCATATCGACGGAGTTGCGAACATCGGCTGAAGCTGCGTTGGAGCAGAGCGAGCTCATAAAAATTCGATCACACCTTGCGTCATTCCCGAGCAGACGGTCATAAATCCAAATGGGAGTTTCCACGATTATGGCGATTGAACTTGATTGAGATAGATTGAACATAATGGTACATGTGTGTAAATTAATGTACATTAATGGTTAAATTTAGTTAATTGATTTGTGAATTGGATGTGTGCTTGTTTACGAAATGAATGCAATTTTGATGTGCTTCGAAATGAATGAGAATTGGATGTGCTTGTTTGAGAGGGCATGGCTAGCATTTCTGAGGCTAGCCAATAAGCGAAATAGATTTAGCAATGCAAAGACTACCGCAGACGGTGCAGTAGATGAAACCGTCAGTGATGATCGACTACCCTGAGCGATACGTATATGAAACCGTGCGTGATAGTGAACTATCACGAGCGGTTTCATATACGATCGTCTCGTGGTAATCGATCTATCCTGCACGGTTTCATCTACGCATCGTGCGTGGTAGTCGACTATCACGCACGGTTTTATCTACGGACCGTGCGTGGTAGTCGAATATCACGACGGTTTTATCTCTGCACCGTGCGTGGTAGTCGATTATCACGACGGTTGCATCTGAGCACGTGCAGTGATAGTATGTATTACAGACGGTTCGAAACCGTCTGTGATGACCATTAGTATTACTGATCCATAAACTCAGACGGCTCACGGAACCATCTGTGATGGCGTTTTTGAACCGTCTGTAAAGGCCTTTTCTGTAGTAGTGCACTCTGTAGCAATTAAACTCCACACACTAAACTCTATGCCCACCACACACTAAACGTGTACATGCAAACCCATGTAACGCCTCATGCAAACTCAATTTTCATGAGTCATGATTATTTCTAACATTTCCCCCCCTAATCTTGACTCGACGATACTCTAATGCTGATCACCCATAGCTTCTTGACACGCACAACTACATTCTCTTGAAATTAAGGGTGCGATTGGTTAGCGGCAGCTTAACTTGCAGCACCTCCTTCTGACCGGAGGGGAGCGGCGCCTCGGCGCTGGCGGCCCTGTGCGCTTCGGCGCTGGCCGTTGTCTGTCACCTCGTGGGGCTCCTCCTCCTCCTCTTTATTCTTAAGGTGGGTCTCTTCTCCCTTCTCTGGACCCCCGAAAAATTGAATGAGCTTTTCCCCCAAATCTTGATTCTTCTTCTTCCCGATTTAGCTTCGGGGCTTTGGGCTTTGGGGCTACTGCTCCGCCATGTTGATCCTTGTGCATTTGGCTAGTTCCCTCTTGCGCCCCCTATCATGTTTGGGTGTGCAGTGGTGGACTTGCGCTTGTGTTTGATTCTGGCCGGCTCTTACTTGATCTTGGTGAGGAAGAAGCATTTGGTTTTGGTGCTTGGTGTTCTCGGGTGCACTCCGCCAATGCATTTCAGTTGGTCTTGTGCGGCATCTCCTGTACCCCGGCTTCGTCTTTTGGTGTGTCCCGAATTGTGAAAATTGACATTGCATCTTCGTCAACCCCGTCTGGTATTCGCGGCACAGAGGATCGATTGGTTTTCTGAGATAGTGCCATTTGGCGTGCCTTGCCCAGTTTGCTACTTGGTGGCTCTGAGTGCCATCCGCATGATGCCACTGCGCAAAAACTTCAGAGGTGGTGGCAACAATGGCAGTGGAGGTAGATGTAGAGGTGATATGAGCAACTGAAGTGGACGGAAGGTGAAGGCGGTCAAGGATGTAGAGACCCTGACGATCCCTACGGCATCGGCCAGTCCCAAGTACTGTCCATATATGTCGGTCCTGGACGAAACATGAGTGAGAGTTAAAACCAACCCTACAGCCAAGATCGGTAAGCTGACCCACCGAGAGAAGCTGCATGGTAAACTGGGGAACATGGAAAACGGCAAGAATAGAAAAATTAGTGGACAAAAGAATGTCCTGATAGCCGATAGACAAAGAAGTACCATCAGCTGTCTGAACAGAGATAGGAAAAACACGAGGTCCTACTGAAATGAGAGATGTGAAGTCCGGTGTCATGTGGAAAGAAGCACCAGAATCCAGAACCCAAGAAGTACCTGAAGGAGACATCTGAGCTAGACTAGCAAAACCTGTTGAGCTGTGAGAGAGCTGCTGAAGTAGAGCCTGATAGAACTGCTAAACAGAGTCACATCGCTGAGAAGGTACTGACGTGTTGGTCTGTCCTCCCATCGGGGAAAGGGCCTCCCTATCCCCCCTTAGATCGTCCACCCTCACGTGCCTTGTTTCGCTTTTTTCGCACCGCACAACTCTGGTAGTCGTGCCCGAAGTTCTTGCAATAATTGCACTGAACCCCAGTTGGTGCAAACATAGGAGTAGAAATAGACACCTAAGGAGAGAGTGTAGTCAAAGCAGAAGTTGTTGGTGTAGTCAAAGAAGAAGGGGTAGCAAGCACAGCCGGAACAAACTATGCTACTAATCTGCAGTGAGGCTCCTTAGCACGAAGCGTCGAAAGAGCCTCAGTGACTGTCGGTCGTGGTGAGCAACTTAGTAGTTGAGCCATGATAGGCTCAAACTCTGGGCAAAGACGACAAACGATAACATAAAGGCGAAGGCGGCCATGATCCGCCTTCTGCACCTTATGACACTCCTAGCAGAGCGGAGAAGCCAACTCGTCCAGCTGGCGCGAGAGACTAACCAGGGAACGGACGAAGTCATCCATGGATGAGTTCTCCTAGCGAAGCATCTCCAACTCACGCTGAAGCGAAAAGAACTGAATATCGCTGCTCTGGTGGTATCGCTTGTACAAATACTCCTAGATCTGACGAGTGGAATGCAGACCAACAATATCTGGCTGGATGGAGTCGTCGACGCTGACTACTAGGATGGCTTGAACATGAGGCTCATCAGCACACCAGTGCTCAAAAGCATCTATGGTATACTGAAAGGCCTTATCAGTAGCGGCAGCAGCGGTCTCTGCCTCCTTCTTGGCGGCCCCATCTTCTGCAGGAGTCGGGCAGTGGCGTCGGGCGGTCCACAGGTGACGGCGTCGGGTAGTGGCGTCCGGCGGTGGGATGACAGCGGAAAGAGCTAGGTTAGTGCCTTAGTTCTGATACCATGTTATGAATATTATGTATGTATTTATGAGGCCCAATGGGCAATATATATAGGAAGTACAAAGAGGATATTACAAGGGAATATGCTATACACATATAAGAAAATACAAAAGGCATATAAGAAAATACAAAAGAATTCCTATTCTAACACATACATGTCTGTTAAAGAGATCGAATCTGCTCGTGTTGTCGTGGATGCGACCAACGAGTCATACTCCTGACCGAGGCCTGCAAGCATGTATGAAACAAATTCTTCATCTTGAAGAATGAAGAGGACGACCTATGGAAGCCATTGTATTAACCAGCCCTTTGACCTTGCGGAAATAATCAGTGGCTGAGAGATTGTTCTTGTGAAGGTTAGCAAGCTGTATGTGGATTTGCATTACACTCGCCCTTGAGCGCGAGGAGAACACATCTGCTCCAATGCGCGCCACACCTCTGCCGATGTGGTCATGAACAGCACATGCGCAGGGGTCTCTTCTGTCAGGGATGAGAGTAGAACACTCAGCACCAACTGATCCTGTTGGAACAATGCCGTGTACGTAAGCAGGGTTTGGAACTTGACATGCTTCTCCTTCCTTGGTCTTGGTGAGTAGCGACGCCGGCATGGTTCCTGTTCCGTCAACATAGCTAAGAAGACCCTGGCTCCGCAGATACGGGACAAGTTGTGCCTTCCACGGGAGGAAGTTCTCCCGATTGAGCTTCAGGTTGACGAAGTGGTTGAACGATGAGGGAACCACCGGCATGGGCGACGAGATTGCACCAGCCATTGCTGAGATGATGTCAGACGAGGAAGAGCTAGAAGACATTATTTTGGATGGATCTGAATTGGCTCTGTTACCATGAGAAAATTCATATTATAGCGTGCACAAGAACCTCTAGTGCTTGTTTGGATCTCAGGAATAAGAAATAGGTTTTAAGAAAACCAGTTTTAGAAGAATTTTTAGCAAAACTGGTTTTAAGTTGTTATTCTGTTAGAATGATTTTATGGATTACTTTGTTTGGATCAGAAAAATTAAAACAAGCTTTCTTCAATGTAGTGTTTGGCTAAAGATAAAATTCAAAATGAATTTACTAATTTTTTTCTCCGCTACTGCTACAAACTGAGCTCTCTCTTCCTTTCTCCTTTCCCCTTCGCCTCCTCTCTGAGCTCTCCCCACGTTCTGAGGTCGGCCCCGGCCAAATCTTCTCCATTCCCCTTCGCCTCCTCTCTGAGCTCTCCACCACCTTCGCCTTGGCGCCGCGTGTGATTCTGAGGAAGCGGGGATCGGCGATGAGCCGCAGAATCTGAGTCCGGAGGCTGCGGGCGCCAGAAAGCGAGGCCCCGACGCCACGCGCGCGCTCGTCTTCAAGATCACCACCTCGGTTGCCTCCTATCGCCGCCTCCTCAACTCGCTCGGCACGCTCAAGGACACCCCCACACTTCGTGATCAACTGTATCTTGGCTGGCAATAGTTACTACATATCTGATCAGGTGTTTAATAATTTCTTCACTACAGTGATATTTTAGTAATGCTATAGATGTTGATTGAATCCGTGTTGAATCCTGAGCATTCTTCCTTAAAATGCAGTCCTTGGTATATTCATTTTAACCTTGCCTCGTCTCTAAACTATCACTGATAGTGATAGTATGAATTAGGTGGTATGGAGTCCTTGGTATATTTGATGTAGCCATCAAGCACTTGCTGGAGGTCACTGCTTGTAGCCATCAGTCACTGGCAACACAAAGCATGTTCCTCGAAGATTTTTTCCATTTTGTTCAGGTACTTGACCATTTCGACTATACTTTACACTGTTGTACCAAACTTACAGACAATCGCTAATTTTGTGTGTTTGTGTTTTGTTAATAGGGTATGGGGAGAAATTTGATGTATACAAGCTTCAACTTCCTGTTTTCAACATGTCATCACTCAGAGTTATATATGAAGATCATCGCACTTACGCATCAAATGCAGATGTAAGGCCATCACAACTATAGCAGAGTATTTCTAATTTATCTGCCATTGCATTTCTTGGAGCAATCAAACATTGAATTTGTGGTGTTTGTGCCCCATGTTCTAATAGAATAGGTCTTTTGGCTACTTGAACAATTTGCAAAAAAGAGAGCATAAACTGAATTAATGAATTGGGCTTTTTGGCGTGAACTTTAACCGGTCTTTAATTACGCTCTTACATTATTGAAAATGAAGGCATTCCTAACTTTTGTCAGTTGCCTCCTATAACAGGTTAATGTTAGTGATTTGTGTTCAAATGAGTAATTTGTGTTCAAAGTTGACTAACATCTTGTTATGTTAGTGTAGTTATGTGCTTCTTCTTTGTTGAAATCTCGTATCTAATGACATATGATCCACGTTACTCTCCGGTTGAGCAAGTAACACGTGAATGACTCTTCTTATGTTTTCTCCAATAGACATCACTCTTCTTATCTTTTCTCCAATAGACTAACACTGCTCGCCTATGTATGGCCTATATAGCAGTTAGTAGCATTGTCATCCACATCTATCACAATCTAGAGCTTGCCCACACTAAAAATACAGATCAAATGTCCAAAAATATCAATAATAGAACAACGACAAATGGCAAATATTTGAATCGAGAACAAAAATGCAGAAAGATGAAATGATAATCATCATTTGTAGTCCTCCAAATAAAATCAAAGCACATAATATAATGATTAATCATCTTGGCTTAGTTGAGTTGTACGCTGTTGATGATTACTCCACAACTGTTGAGCAATGCTTGCTCGAATTTGCTCACCGGCAACTCGTTCATCATCTCGTATATTTGTTTGACTTCTTACTTGTTGATCACCACGGTCACCATCTGCTTGTGATCCCTCATGCTCATAAAGCCCAAACAACTCATCATTTCGTGCAACCTTCCTTATGAAGTTATGGATTATGCAGCAGGCCATAACGATTTTTACTTGAGTCTCGAATGGATAAGGAATCCCACCCTTTACTTTTAAAATTGGGAAACGAGCTTTCCAAACACCAAAAGTGCGTTCAACCGCATTAGTAGTATGCATGACAATGATTATATAAATCTTTCCGACTAGAATATCGCCGATTGCTTCCTCGAAAAGAACCAATATGATAGCGATCCCCACGATACGGTGCAATAAATTTTGGAGTATTGGCGTAGCCGGAATCAACTAGATAATATTTACCTACAAAATTAATAATTATGGCCTTAACAATATCACCATAAATAACGAATTAGCGCAATAGTTCACTCGTTTTGTCCTTGTACCTTCGGGGACGGAGAAACCTCCATTTGTAATAGCCCATCTAAGAACTGCTTGATCCGATGCGCACCCTTCCCATCCGTGACAACATATGTAAATGTCATGTCAAATGAAGCTATGACCATTACATTTTGAGAGGAAAACCATGTCTATTTACGAAAGGAGTTTGTTCTTGAGGGCTTGATTTTTGCCTCAATATCGTCCCATCAATTGCTCCAATACAATTCTGCAGCAAATTTTTGTTAAGTAGAATGTAAAATGGACAAAGTAATCGACCTAGAACATTTACCTTGAAATATGGGTAGAACGTTGGATCGCCTCTAATTTTTAGTGGAACCTCATTGGGTGGAGTGCATTATATAAACATCATACAAACTATTAATTGCATCTAAAACTTTGTTGAAGTGTCGACTAATTGTCTCTCTGAATGTTGATATCTATCTGCATAACACGATTCCTAACACTTGTGACCAATTGTATGCAAGAACGTCACTAGTTGCTCATCCACCGCCATCCGTAGTGTATCCTTGATAAATTTTTCTCACACAATTCATTACGTAACAAGTAGTACGCGTGTGCTTATCAACACGGTTGATCAAAAATCGATTGGATGTCCTTCCAACAATTCTCTTGTTCGTTGAGGACCGATTAACTTTCGAGAGTGTTACGACAGGTTTTGAAAACTCTTGTGAAAAACATGTCACGAAACAATGACACTGCAGAAATATTGCTAATAAGCATTTGCTCAGAATCAGAGAATTCCTCATCAGACATGTCCTGCACAATTTAAAACAAATGAACTAATGACTGTAGGAAACAAAGATATTTTGATGTGACCAAAGTGAAATAATCAATAATCAAGCACAAGCACATGAAGCATTTAAAAATGAAAGTAGCATCAAACGTTGTACGACAATCTAAAAACAACTGAATGGAAACTGTTTTCTTAAGTTATACAATGCCAAAGATAACTGAGATCAATAACTAAGCTAAAGATCGAGTATCCATTCAGTCCGCATCTCGTCATCCATCTCAATGAAAATCGCCCTTTGATCGGCATCTGAAAATGATTTTGCAGCTTTTAGTTTTTTCTTTGACTCAAGATCCTTCATACTATATAACACCTTCATACATGCTTTCACCGAATAAGCTTCATTTTGTTGTGCTATATTTTTCTTCATTTCAACCATGCTCATCGATGCCTGCGCAAGACGATCCATTCTTGATCTGACATCATCACCGTCGCTTTTGCCCTTTAGGATTATCGGGGCTCCACCTCCATTAGCATCAACGCACTTCATCTTTTTCTCTCCTAGTTTTGGGGTTTTCTCGATTATCGTGGATGAACAACAGGCTAACATCTTTTTCAGTGAATCAATGTCGTGTACTTGACATCCTCATTCGGATCAATTAGCTTAGATTTGCTTGCGACCATTGCACCCTTTCCTTTGCTAGATATAGCATTAACTCCGAATCTTTGTTGAACTAGCACATATCTCTTGAAGATCTATCCAACTAGGCCACACTTTTTCGTGATATTCTTGAATTGAGCTATCTCTCTGCAATTAGTAAATGTATTGGTTAAAAATGTGCATTATTTCCAAATCTTAAGCAACTACAAGAATATATTATTATTAAGATTCGGATATCCGTAATAAGATCCTCCCAATGTTAGTTAGAAGCTTTGATCATTTTGTCATCGTCATCCCAACCAAACCGGTGTGTGCTAGAAGTTTGCTCATTGTAGCGTAGCAACTCCGGAAGTACTTATGACGATTTTTCAATTGCTGCAATTCAAGCTTGTCAACTCTGGAATCATTGAACTTATCTAATATTTCACGCCATGCTTTCTTTGTGTAGCCTGTTCCTTCCTTCCCACCATTTAAGGTTTGGTCCTTTAGTATATTGAGGAGGAGTTTGTCCTCTGAAGTTTTCCATATGTGGCGCTTTATGGATGTTTTTTCGTATTCTCCTTCTTAACTTTTGTTGGCTTTGGTCATCCATATTTCTCTAAAAAACAGATATTTCAAATTACTTTATGTAGCGAAGACATAGCGCTTGATTTTAATAAAGCGGTGAGACTTTGGAGGAGTGTAGTGCCTTGATGTCTTGTAATTTAATGAATTTCTTTAGGTTCAAAAGAGTAGAATATATGACATAACAAATGTTCTGGGGGTGTAGCTTTAATTGAAACTAAACTGAACAATATGATCAGTTGGAAGTAATTGCTTTCCATCCCTATGATATATATGTATGGGACCTATGGGACAAGTTCAGGTTCTAATTTGTTGATTCTTGTTGAACTTCTTCAGAAGTATGCTGATGCAGAAAGTACTAAGCGAACAACTGAATTGGGAAGCCTTAATGGATCACTAAAAAGCGAAGGCAAAATCATAGGTGGGCTTTCTTTGTGGGGACATAAGATCAATATGATTGAGATTATGCGATGAAAGCACTTGAAGCCATTGATGTTGGGACATTGCTTGGGCACCGTTTGCTTGTTGATCATTGAAGCAAAAGTCGACTAGTACACAAGACATGTTTAGATCGCAATTGGTACCAATTGCTACCACTCGACTATAGAACATGTTTAGAACCACGAACTTGAATTGGTACCACTCAGTAGTGCGGACTTGGTAGGACACGAGAAACAAGAATCTGTAGCGGTTCTTAGTACAGAATCTTGGATTATTGGCTAATTAATATTATGTTACGTGTACTAGTGTTATTCAACTTTGTCCTAATTCAAGTCCTTGTAGCATCCGAACTAAGAATGAATTAATGCTTGCGGTGTTCAGCGATGACTCAAGCATTGCGAGACTTGGTTGGACACAATGGAAAATTTTGGTGGCCTAAGATTCGGAAAGAAAAGACATACGGTAAGTTCCCACGAATGGTGTGTTAATTATTATCAATATGATGTATTTGATTGACTCTAGACGGATGTATGCCATGCAAGTAATAAATCGTGCCATAATGATCTTTCCGGAGATATATGCATTGAAACAACAAATATACCGCATGCATCGATTCGATATCTGAGATGGATGTACAACAAGGTATATTACCTATAGGTTGAGTGAAGTGCACGCAGAACACGTCTAGGATCACGGCTTGGCGGCGGCGATTTCGGCGACGGCGGCCGGAAGATCTTGGCGGCGTCTCTCGATGTGTATCTCGATCGATTGTTGTTTCGCGTCGGCTACCGGAGGACTACGCTTTCTCAAAAGCCTCAATTTTGTTTTAGAAAACTCTGTTTGGATCTTGCCTAACCTTGATTGTTTCAAAACTGGTTTCTCATAATCCAATATATTGGGTTTTGGGAAAGCAGTCCGGTCGTCGTTTGGAAATCGACTTTACATAACTTCGGGCGCTTGTGAAAGGATTTCCAAAAAGCGACCGGACTCGTTTTCCCCAAACCCAATATCCCGGATTATGAGAAACAACAATCTTGAGGTTAGTTACAAGTCTAGGAGTTTTCCTAAATCAATGCAAAATTGAGAAAAGCGGTTTCCTCCCAACCGAAACGCGAAACAACAATCGATCGAGATACACATCGAGAGACGCCGCCAAGATCTTCGGCCGCCGTCGCTTTGGAAGTCGCCGCCGCCAAGCCGTGATCCTAGGCGTGTCTGCGTGCACTTCACTCACCTATAGGTAATATACCTTGTTGTACATCCATCTCGTATCTCGAATCGATGCATGCGGTATATTTGTTGTTTCAATGCATATATCTCTGGAAAGATCATTATGGCACGATTTATTACTTGCATGGCATACATCATCTAGAGTCAATCAAATACATCATATTGATAATAATTAACACACCATTCGTGGGAACTTACCGTATGTCTTTTCTTTCCTCAATCTTAGGCCACCAAAATTTTCCACTGTGTCCAACCAAGTCTGCAATGCTTGAGTCATGCGTTGAACACTGCAAGCATTAATTCATTCTTAGTTCAGATGCTACAAGGACTTGAATTAGGACAAAGTTGAATAACACTAGTACACGTAACATAATATTAATTAGCCAATAATCCAAAGATTCGTACTAAGAACCGCTACGTATTCTTGTTTCACGGTGTCCTACCAAGTGCACTACTCTGAGTGGTACCAATTCAAGTTACGTGTTCTAAACATGTTCTATAGTCGAGTGGTAGCAATTGGTACCAATTGCGATCTAAACATGTATCGTGTACTAGTCCAAATTTTGCTTCAATGATCAACAAGCAAACGGTGCCCAAGCAATGTCCCAACATCAATGGCTTCAAGTGCTTTCATCGCACAATCTCAATCATATTGATCTTATGTCCCCACAAAGAAGCCCACCTATGATTTTGCCTTACGCCTTTTAGTGATCCATTAAGGCTTCCCAATTCAGCTTGTTCGCTTAGTACTTTACGATCGAAGATACTTCAAGAAGTTCAACAAGAATCAACAAATTAGAACCCTAACTTGTCCCATAGGTCCCATACATATATATCATAGGGATGGAAAGCAATTACTTCCAACCGATCATATTGTTCATTTAGTTTCAATTAAAGCTACACCCCCAGAACATTTGTTATGTCATATATTCTACTCTTTTGAACCTAAAGAAATTCATTAAATTACAAGACATCAAGGCACTACACTCCTCCAAAGTCTCAGCTGCTTTATTAAAATCAAGCGTTATGTCTTCTGCTACATAAAGTAATTTGAAATATCTGTTTTTTTAGAGAAATATGGATGACCAGGTGCCAACAAAAGTTAAGAAGGAGAATACAGAAAAAACATCCATAAAGCGTCACATATGGAAAACTTCAGAGGACAAACTCCTCCTCAATATACTAAAGGACCAAACCTTAAATGGTGGGAAGGAAGGAACAGGCTACACAAAGAAAGCATGGCGTGAAATATTAGATAAGTTCAATGATTCCAGAGTTGACAAGCTTGAATTGCAGCAATTGAAAAATCGTCATAAGTACTCCGGAGTTGCTACGCTACAATGAGCAAACTTCTAGCACACACCGGTTTGGTTGGGATGACGATGACAAAATGATCAAAGCTTCTAACTAACATTGGGAGGATCTTATTACGGTATATCCGAATCTTAATAATAATATATTCTTGTAGTTGCTTAAGATTTGGAAATAATGCACATTTTAACCAATACATTTACTAATTGCGAGAGATAGCTCAATTCAAGAATATCACGAAAAAGTGTGGCCTAGTTGGATAGATCTTCAAGAGATATGTGCTAGTTCAACAAAGATCTGGAGTTAATGCTATATCTAGCAAAGGAAAGGGTGCGATGGTACAAGCAAATCTAAGCTAATTGATCTCGAATGAGGATGTCAAGTACACGACATTGATTCACCGAAAAAGATGTTAGCCTCATTGTTCATCCACGATAATCGAGAAACCCCCAAAACTAGGAGAGAAAAAGATGAAGTGCGTTGATGCTAATGGAGGTGGAGCCCCGATAATCCTAAAGGGCAAAAGCGCCTGGTGATGATGTTGTATCAAGAATGGATCGCCTTGCGCAGCATCGATGAGCATGGTTGAAATGAAGAAAAATATAGCACAACAAAATGAAGCTTATTCGGTGAAAGCATGTATGAAGGTGTTATATAGTATGAAGGATCTTGAGTCAAAGAAAAACTAAAAGTCGCAAAATCATTTTCGATGCCGATCAAAGGGCGATTTTCATTGAGATGGATGACGAGATGCGAATTGAATGGATACTCGATCTTTAGCTTAGTTATTGATCTCGCTTATCTTTGGCATTGTATAACTTAAGAAAACAGCTTCCATTCAGCTTGTTTTTAGATTGTCGTACAACGCTTGATGCTACTTTCATTTTTAAATGCTTCATGTGCTTGTGCTTGATTATTGATTATTTCACTTTGGTCACATCAAAATATCTTTGTTTCCTCAGGTCATTAGTTCATTTGTTTTAAATTGTGCAGACATGTCCGATGAGGAATTCTCGATTCGAGCAAATGCTTATTAGCAATATTTCTGCAGATGTCATTGTTTCGTGACATGTTTTTCACAAGAGTTTTCAAAACTCAATCGTAACACTTCGAGTTAATCGTCCTCAACGAACAAGAGAATTGTTGGAAGGACATCCAATCAGATTTTTGATCAACCGTGTTGATAAGCACACGTACTACTTGTTACGTAATGAATTGTGTGAGAAAAATTTATCAAGGATACACTACGGATGGCGGTGGATGAGCAACTAGTGACGTTCTTGCATACAATTGGTCACGAGTGTTAGGAATCGTGTTATGCGAGATAGATATCAACATTCGGAGAGACAATTAGTCGACACTTCAACAAAGTTTTAGATGCAATTAATAGTTTGTATGATGTTTATATAATGCACTCCACCCAATGAGGTTCCACTAAAAATTAGAGGCGATCCAACGTTCTACCCATATTTCAAGGTAAATGTTCTAGGTCGATTACTTTGTCCATTTTACATTCTACTTAACAAAAATTTGCCTGCAGAATTGTATTGGAGCAATTGATGGGACGCATATTGAGGCAAAAATCAAGCCTGAAGAACAAACTCCTTTCAGAAATAGACATGGTTTTCCCTCTCAAAATGTAATGGCTGCAGTTTCATTTGACATGACATTTACATATGTTGCTGCCGGATGGGAAGGGTCTGCATCGGATCAAGCAGTTCTTAGATGGGCTATTACAAATGGAGGTTTCTCTGTCCCGTCCTGAAGGTACAAGGACAAAACGAGTGAACTATTGCGCTTACGCTATTTATGGTGATATTGTTAAGGCCATAATTATTAATTTTGTAGGTAAATATTATCTAGTTGATTCCGCCACGCCAATACTCCAAAATTTATTGCACCGT
Organism: Phyllostachys edulis; assembly: GCA_036346405.1. NCBI lineage: Eukaryota > Viridiplantae > Streptophyta > Magnoliopsida > Poales > Poaceae > Phyllostachys > Phyllostachys edulis. The sequence goes on along the minus strand of CM070554.1, from coordinate 239,814 downwards.
ATCGTGGGGATCGCTATCATATTGGTTCTTTTCGAGGAAGCAATCGGCGATATTCAGTCGGAAAGATTTATATAATCATTGTCATGCACACTACTAAATGCGGTTGAACGCACTTTTGGTGTTTGGAAAGCTCGCTTCCCAATTTTAAAAGTAAAGGGTGGGATTCCTTATCCATTCGAGACTCAAGTAAAAATCGTTATGGCTCTTTGCATAATCCATAACTTCATAAGGAAGGTTGCACGAAATGATGAGTTGTTTGGGCTTTATGAGCATGAGGGATCACAAGCAAATGGTGACCCGTGGTGATCAACAAGTAAGAAGTCAAACAAATATACGAGATGATGAACGAGTGCCGGTGAGCAAATTCGAGCAAGCATTGCTCAACAGTTGTGGAGTAATCATCAACAGCCGTACAACTCAACTAAGCCAAGATGATTAATCATTATATTATGTGCTTTGATTTTATTTGGAGGACTACAAATGATGATTATCATTTCATCTTTACAGACTTTTGTTCTGGATTCAAATATTTGCCATTTGTCAGTGTTCTATTATTGATATTTTTTGGACATTTGATCTGTATTTTTAGTGTGGGCAAGCTCTAGATTGTGATAGATGTGGATGACAATGCTACTAATCGCTATATAGGCCATACATAGGCGGCAAAGTTAGTCTATTGGAGAAAAGATAAGAAGAGTGATGTCTATTGGAGAAAACATAAGAAGAGTCATTCACGTGTTACTTGCTCAACCGAGAGTAACGTGGATCATATGTCATTAGATACAGAGATTTCAACAAAGAAGAAGCACATAACTACACTAACATAACAAGATGTTAGTCAACTTTGAACACAAATTACTCATTTGAACACAAATCACTAACATTAACCTGTTATAGGAGGCAACTGACAAAAGTTAGGAATGCCTTCATTTTCAATAACAGAAGAGCAGAATTAAAGACCGGGTTAAAGTTCACGGCCAAAAAGCCCAATTCATTAATTCAGTTTATGCTCTCTTTTTTGCAAATTGTTCAAGTAGCCAAAAGACCTATTCTATTAGAACATGGGGGCACAAACACCACAAATTCAATGTTTGATTGCTCCAAGAAATGCAATGGCAGATAAATTAGAAATACTCTGCTATAGTTGTGATGGCCTTACATCTGCATTTGATGCGTAAGTGCGATGATCTTCATATATAACTCTGAGTGATGACATGTTGAAAACAGGAAGTTGAAGCTTGTATACATCAAATTTCTCCCCCATACCCTATTAACAAAACACAAACACACAAAATTAGCAAAGTACGTAAGTTTGGTACAACAGTGTAAAGTATAGTCGGCCGGTCAAGTACCGAACAAAATGGAAAAAATCTTCGAGGAACATGCTTTGTGTTGCCAAGGATCGATGGCTACAAGCAAAGGACCTCCAAAGAAGTGCTTGATGGCTACATCAAATATACCAAGGACTCCATACCACCTAATTCATACTATCACTATCAGTGATAGTTTAGAGACGAGGCAAGGTTAAAATGAATATACCAAGGACTGCATTTTAAGGAAGAATGCTCAGGATTCAACACGGATTCAATCAACATCTATAGCATTACTAAAATATCACTGTAGTGAAGAAATTATTAAACACCGACGATATGTAGTAACTATTGCCACCAAGATACAGCTTGATCACGAAGTGTGGGGTGTCCTTGAGCGTGCGAGCGAGTTGAGGAGGCGGCGATAGGAGGCAACCGAGGTGGTGATCTTGAAGACGAGCTACGTGGCGTCGGGCCCTCGCTTTCGGCGCCCGCAGCCTCCGACTCAGATTCAAGCTCATCGCCGATCCCCGCTTCTCAGAATCACGCCCGCGCCACAGCAATGAAGGTGGTGGAGAGCTCGAGAGGAGGCGAAGGGGAATGGAGAAGATTTGGCCGGGGCCGACCTCAGAACGTGGGGAGAGCTCAGAGAGGAGGCGAAGGGGAAAGGAGAAAGGAAGAGAGAGCTCAGTTTGTAGCAGTAGCGGAGAAAAAAATTAGTAAATTCATTTTGAATTTTATCTTTAGCCAAACACTACATTGAAGAAAGCTTGTTTTAATTTTTCTGATCCAAACAAAGTAATCCATAAAATCATTCTAACAGAATAACAACTTAAAACCAGTTTTGCTAAAAATTCTCCTAAAACTGGTTTTCTTAAAACCTATTTCTTATTCCTGAGATCCAAACAAGCACTTAGGGTGGATATCTAATGCGTTATTTTTGGAGAAATTTTACGGTGTATTCTACTTCTTACATAGCCTCGAACTCCTCAACTACCTGCCGCCGCCTCCAGTCGCGCCTCCACCCGCCGCACCCACCACGCCACCTCCTTCCTCTAGAAGCGGACAGGTGCACAACACCATTGAAGAACCAGATTACCAGAGTCCAGAGTCAACCTTATCTCTACAAGACCACAGCTCCACCCAAAACAAACCCACCTAGTAAACCCACGGGTTGGACCCATTTCAACCCGAAAATTTTGAACCCACACCAGTCAAACCCAATCCGTTTGTACTGTAAACCCAACCCAACCCATTAACTGCATCAACCCATCCAAAGCTAACCCAACCCGTTTAACACATTTCAAGTCAGCCCGTTATCACCTCTATACATAGGTGGAAGCATAAATCGAATCTAACCATTAATTTATTAGGGTTAATATTGACTTTTTCTTTGAAAATCTTTTCATATGGTCATTAATTATGGGATTCCAATTTAACCTAGACTCAGTCACCACGTCCTCGACACAAGCACCGTGAACTGAAGCCGCCGCACAACCAACCAAGATCGAAGCCGCCATGTACGGAACTTGGTCGGCCGGCGGCGCCGCTGCTCCCGCTCGGCCCTCTTCACTGCAACCCTGCATCGTACCACGTCCAAATCGTCATGCCGCCTTGCTGCAGCTCACCGCTGCCCCACCTTGGGCTTGGATGTCCTCGATTCCTTGGGATTAACAACGTATGTTATGTAGGAGAGCTTTTGTGGTTGTTCAGATCCAATCCGAAAAGCTCCATGATTAGTTAACGTGCCTTCATGATTAGATTAATTATTAGATTATGAGCATGCATGCATCCACAAAACGATGGACTAGTGAAAGACGCGTTAAATTTCTTTGAATTGCGTCTGTTACAGTAGTCATATCTGATGATTATCTTTTAAGAAAAGGGTTTGGATGATTAAATTCCAACGGTAGAAAGTGCATTACTTAATCTTTGGTTATTGATTTTTATGTGTAGTTACAGTCTTAATTACCCTTAAAGGAGCTATACTTCCTCATACTTGATGGTGTAGTACAATCAAATCCTAGCTAATCTCACCCGGCCCGTTGAATAGGAAACAATGGATGGTCCATGGTAAATAGTGTGTACCATAAAAGAGCTCCATTTTTATTAGTGTATGAGTGCCTCGATCTGGTCATTTGTTTGTTTGATTTACATTACAGGTCGTGAAGACAAAGGATTACATGCATTGACGTTGAGCAGCCAAAGCCCTTTGATTTTGTGATCGCCAAGGAAGGAATAAAGCTCGTGGAGTTGGCTTTCTAAAGTAGGAAGCAGGTAGGCAGCTAGCGTTGGGACATTATAATTTATAAAGAAGCGGATCAATCGGCAAAGATGTCAGTCACCACCCGTATCGATCAGGCACCTCTCACCAGCAACACATACAATACAGTCAAAGACTCAAAAGTCACTGGATGGATTATGTTTTGTTGTTGTAAACAGCACACAACGTTTTTTTTTTCTTCTAATTGTAGAATGTATCTCTAAGTCCTAAGTAGGTTCATGCTATGCAAGTATTGAAATTAAGCGACTCTCAGCTTGCTTGTTTTCTTGATTTGGTTCCCACCCAAACCCAACCTCTCGTTCTCTTGTCAGGTCGTACTATACTACTATCCACTCTAGTGAACTTCACTTCCCTTCCTTCTTCGATGGCATGCCATGCTTATGATGGGCTGGCTCTATCTAGTAAAAAGGAGTATTATAGTACAGTACTAGTGCAGTGTAGCCGTTGGGTTTTTTTAAAAGGTCCAGAAAGACCTGCTAGACCTGGATTGTTATTAATAAGGAGTTGGTAGTTTGGTACAACCACCTAGCGTTTTACAACAAGGACCATGGGAAGGGACGAAAGTATAACAAGGTCTAGAGAGTAATTGAGAAAGGACCAAAACGAAAGTTGAAATTACAACCAGGTCCTTAAGTGTATTCGGGCGACACAGACGATGGAGATGAAGAATAGCTCGTCAGAGGATGGACTCTTCGCCATTGTTGCCTAGATCTAGCTGTGGTGAAGCTTTTGCAACGGAAGAAGTCAAAGTGCCTCCGTTATTCTTGTTGAGCGGAGATTGAAGGGATCCTCGTGGATCTACGGCGGTAGCCTTGGAGCTCCGGTGATTCACGCGGATGGAATCCTCTGCGTTACTAGGAACAAACGGTAATTGGATCTTCTATCCCAGTGATGGTGAAGCTGGTCTTGAACAGATGAGGTGGCTCCAGAGTCTTGCAGCACGAGAGGGAATACACAACAGTCGAAGAGAAGCAGCGCACTGGACAGTAGGGCGATGAACGCCAAATCCACATTGGGAAGATTATTGATGGGAAGAACTCACCGACATAGCCTGCGCCAGAGATAAGGGAAGTCATCGTCATGAGGATGACGATGGACAGCAACATGGTGGCATGGGGGAGCTCAGATCGTCGGACTCGCCTCAGCACCTCCACGAATGGAAAGACTTGCCCATAGTAGAAATAAAAAGACCTAATCACTACTACAAAACAGGCAATAGTAGACGCCTCATCACAGACGGTTAAAATGGAACCGTCTGTGTTGGGTCTGTCCGAACCAGGTATTTGCCGTGCCAGCCTATCACAGACGGTTCTTATTAATAACCGTTTGTGATAGGCATATATCACAGACGGTTCTATTAAATAACTGTCTATGGTAATCTCCTGTACCACAGACGGTTGTCAACACAGACCGTCCGTGAAATATCACCGACGGTTCTATTAAATAACCGTCTGTGATAATCTTATATACCACAGACGGTTGTCAATAAAGACCGTCTATGAACTATCACCGACGGTTGTATTGAAAACCGTCGGTGATAGTTGTATATCACAGACAGTTCATAATAAGAACCGTCTGTACAAATATCCTTGAGCTATAAATTCCTGGACCAGACCCCCTGCCCATTCCCATTTGAGCCACCACCCAGGTGTTTGCCCACTGCGCCGCCGACAGAGAGGGAAGGGAGGAGAAAGGGAGGATTCTCGAGAGGTTTGGTATTTTCGTGATAACAATCTATAACCCTTTAGAGCATCTGCAATGTACGTGCTTAATTAGCCGGTTCAAATGGCTAGATTTAACGCTAGGAATCGATTTCACACGTTGGAAGCTGCTGATTCCGAAGCAAAACTCTAGGAACCGATGCAAACTTTGCATCCGGATGCAAGTGAATAGAATAATATTTTTCATCGGGTGGTTAGCATATGCATTAAGTTCTGTGAGGGGGAAGGAAATGGAGAGAGAGCGGTTGAGAGAGATTTTATTTCTTTTCTGATTTTTTAATAAGATGTCAGTCCCACTTAAGAGTAAGAATCGGATCAATACATTCGGGGGAAAATGAGTAGTTCTTTGAATGCTTACGTGTCATCTCTTTCAATCGGCATCAGTTCAATACACTGAAGATGCTCTTATGTTGCTATAAATTAATCGCTAATCAATTTAAGTATGTTTGGTAAATAGGAAGCCCATTGCGCCGCCGACAGAGAGGGAAGGGAGGAGAAGGAGAGGATTCTCGAGAGATATTTGGTATTTTCTTCGTGAGCTCCGAGGGTAACGATCTATAACCTTTTATGTTTGCTATAAATTAATCACTAATCAATTTAAGCATGTTTGGTAAATAAGAAGAGTACGTACTTGCGGTTTATTAATCTAATTTGACACTAATTTGTTACATGAGTAGCGTAGATGGACCGAAACTGGATGTACGGTGTGAACTGTGTGAGTCAAGAGTACATTAATGGCGTGGTTGCTTTTAGAAGAGCCATCGAGCAGGATATGTTGAAGAAGGGGATAAATTTTATGTACTGTCCATGCATTGATTGCGGTAATCAGAAGATGTTTAACAACCCGGCGCAGATCGAAGCGCACTTGATTCAAGGGTTTTAAAAAGGGTATACATGTTGGACCATCCACGGTGAAGAGCGATTATCTTGAAAGTTAATAATGACGACATCGCCGAGGAAGTCAACAATATGCCGATGTGGATCTGCTTTTGATGAGGATAGGTCGCACGATGACAATCTGGATCGGATGCTACGTGATGCGTAAGAGAACTACAAAGGAGAGAGAGTTACGTAAATTCGAGGGCTTAATGGAGGACTCGATGAGACCTTTGTTCTCTAGCTGCAAGCCGGAATACATAAGGTTATCAACCGTGATTGAACTGCTTAAATTGAAGGCAAGCAATGGTTGGTTTGATAAGAGTTTGACGGCGTTGTTAGGTCTCCTAGCGGACATCCTTCCGAAGGGAAACGTGTTGCCCATCACCACCTACCAAGCAAAGAAGGTTCTTTGTCCATTGGGAATGGAAGTAGAAAGAATACATGCATATCCGAACGATTGTATCCTCTACCGTAAAGAGTATGCAGACATGCATGTATGTCCCGTGTGCAAAGCATCCTGATACAAGCGTCAGAATATTGCTAAGGTGAAGCAAGGACCTCCTGCTAAGATGTTGTGGTATCTACATGTGATCCCATGTTTGAAGCATTTATTTACGAACCCAAAGGAGGTAAGATTGCTGCGTTGGCATTCGGAGGAGTGTAAGAAAGATGAAAAGCTAAGACACCCTGTTGATTCCACCAAGTGGAGAAACTTCGATCGGAGCTTCGAAGAGTTTGGTGCGTAACCGAGGAACATAAGGTTAGGGTTGAGTACAGATGAAATGAATCCTTTCGGTAACATGAGCAGCCGACATAGCACCTAGACCGTGAATCTATGTATGTACAACCTTCCTCCTTGGCTGTGTATGAAGCGGAAGTACATTTTGATGTCACTACTTATCCAAGGGCCGAAGCAACCTGGAAATGATATTGATGTGTACCTAGCACCATTGCTGGAAGATCTTGTGACACTATGGAACGAAGGGGTACATGTATGTGATGCGTACAAATGAGAGAACTTCACTTTACATGTCATATTGTTCTACACCATCAATGATTTTCCTACCCTTGGTAACTCGTCAAAGCTTGATACAAAAGGAGCCAAAGCCTCATGCGCCTTTGCTTAGATGCTACGGAGAGTGTATGGCTGAATAACTCGCGCAAAACTGTATATATGCATCACCGTAGGTTCCTTCCTAGGAGTCACCCATACAGTAAGATGAAGAAACAATTCGACGGAAATAAGGAGGACGATTCAGCTCCAAGGGCTTTTAGAGGGAAAGAGGTCTATATGGTTAAGGATATCGATGTTGTGCTTGGGAAAGGATGTAAATTAAGAACCCGTCAGAAGAACATCTGGAAGAAGCGGTCAATTTTTTGGGACTTGCCTTATTGGGAGCACTTAGAAGTTCGCCACTGCATCGACATCATGCACGTGGAGAAGAATGTATGTGATAGCTTGATTGGTCTCTTACTGAACATTAGTGGCAAAACAAAGGATGATATTAATTAACGCACGCCGTGACTTGGTTGATATGAACATAAGGACCGAGTTAGCACCAAAAGAGACCGATACAGGATGAACGTACCTTCCCCCAACTTGCTACACTCTGTCCAAGGCCGAGAGAAATGAACTGTGCTAGAGCTTGCATGGTGTGAAAGTCCCGTCTGGTTACTCCGCTAACATTAAGAAACTTGTTTCTATGCAAGATTTAAAATTAATTGGTATGAAGTCTCATGATTGTCATGTGTTGATGACACAAATGCTTCCTGTTGCAATTAGGACACTACTACAGAAGCCTCATCACGACGGTTCGGAACCGCCATCACGCATAGCGATTCCGAACCGTCTATATTTGTTGGTCTGTGATAACAGCGCTTATCACAGAGCGGTTCAAAACCGTCTCGTGATACGCACTATCACGCACGGTTTTTGTTGAAACCGCTCGTGAAGGCTATTATCACGCAGCGCTTTCATCAAAACCATCTGCGAAGGCTATTTTCACGAGCGGTTCTTGTTCGTAACCGCTCGATGAGTTTCCTGAGCGGTTCTTGTTTAGAACCGTCTGTGATAGCCTTTTCGGGCAAAAAAACCAAAACGGCTGCTAAAACTTGGAGGCCGTTTAGAGGCCCTAAACGACCTTTTTTGGGGTTTTCACTTTTTCGGATTGAGCTTTTCGTTAGCTTTCCAATGAGCCAAAGAACGTCGCAATCGGAGTTCGTATGCAAAAGTTATGATGATTTTACCGAACGGTGCGCGATCTACCATCTATATTTTTGCCCAAACCAAATAACTCAACATGAACTACACACATCACAAAGAGCATCACCCACATCACAAGAGCATCAACTCAAGAATCCACATCACAAAGCAAAGGGGGAGTAGAGAGTGAGGTCGTGGGAGGCCGGGCGACGGCAAGTGGAGGAGGCCAAGGCGACGAGGTCGTGGGAGGCCAGTGGCGACGAGGTCGGGCGAGTTGGAGGCCGCCGGCGACAAGCTCGGCCCAAGGCCGGGCGCAAGGTGTGAGGAGGAGAAACGCAGAGGAGGAGATGGAGGTATGAGCTGTGAGGAGGAGAGACCGCAGAGGAGGAGATGGAGGTTATATAAAGCCGGTTTGACCGCCCATTATGTTCAAATTTTCGTTTCCGCCTAACAATCGAGACGGTTCTTGTTAAGAACCGTCGTGATACGCTTTATCACGACGGTTTTTAATAGAACCGTCAGGATCATTCCTGACGGTTCTAATTACAAACCGTCTATGATAATTGCGCGGCGATGGCAATGCGGCGATAGTGGCGATGGCGATCTTGGCGAAGGATATCACGAGCGGTTCTTAATTAGAACCGCTCAGTGATATACGACAGTTCTCTACTAGAACCGCTCGTGATTGAGAGATTATCACGCAGCGGTTTGTGAATAGAACCGCTCGTGATAATTCCTGAGCAGTTCTATTTACAAACCGTCAGGATATATGACTATCACGAGCGGTTCTAAAAATACCGCTCGTGATAGGCTTCGCGCCACCCATCGGTGGGACATACCCAATACGAGCGGTTCCAAAGGAACCGTCTGTGATGGGGCGTCTACTATAGCCTGTTTTGTAGTAGTGTGAGTATCTTGCCGAACAAGATCCGAGTGGCAATCTTGAGGTTGTGTTATGTCTTCAACTCAATTACTCGGAAGGTCATCGATCCCCAAGGACTAGATGCTCTGCATGCCGAGGTGGTGACGACTCTATGTCATCTTGAGATGTATTTCCCTCCATTATTTTTCGATATCATGGTCCATCTCATTGTTCACCTTGTGAAAGAGATAAAGATATGCGGCCCTATGTTCCTACGTCACATGTACCCGTTTGAGAGGTACATGGAAATTCTCAAGTCCTACGTACAGAATCGATCTCGACCAGAGGGTAGCATCATTGAAAGTTATGCAACCAAAGAGGTCATTGAGTTTTGCATCGACTACATGGCTCAGGCGGAACCGATAGGTGTGCCTCTATCTCGTCATGAGGGGAGACTGGATGGTATCGGGACCATCGAAAGGAAATCAATCACTCCCGATCTGGATACATACGTTCAAGCCCATTTCACGGTCTTGCAACACATGACCCAAGTGTCCCCGTACATCGACGAGCACAAAGACATGGTACGCCAACAGAATCCAGACCGGTCGGAGGTTTGGATCACGACAGAGTACAACCGTCGGTTCAACGAATGGTTAAAGGTGCAAATCACTGGGGGTTCATCAAGTGATGATACGCTGCTATGGTTGGCAAAAGGGCCACAATTTACAATTGTCACATGGCAAGGATATGACATAAATGGGTACACACTTTATACGGCAGCTCAGGATAGGAAGAGCACAGTCCAGAACAGCGGTGTCCGCATAGATGCATCCAGTACCTATGGGATAAGAAGCTCCTACTATGGGCAAATAGAGGAGATATGGGAGCTCGACTACGTGCTTTTCAAGATCCCCCTATTTCAGTGCCGTTGGGTCCATCTCCCATAGGTGAAAGTCGACAAGTACGACATCACTACAGTGGCCTCGAACATGTCAGATACAAAGATGAACCATTCGTACTGGCTAACCAAGTTATTCAAGTCTTCTATTTAACCGACCCAGTAAATAAGAAGCGCCACGTAGTTCTTCATGGAAAAAGGATGATTGCTGGAGTTGAGAATGTAGTGGACGAGAAAGAATACAATCAATTTGATGAGTTGCCTCCTTTCGGAGACGGCATCAGGCTCGACGAAGAACCCAGTGAGGAAGCTAGCTATATGCGCGTCGATCATCATGAAGGGCTATATTTTAATTAAGAATTTACTCTATTGTAGTTAATTTATTCCATAACATGAGACATGTCAATGTGGACTTGCCATGTGTTATGGACTTGTAATCTCTTATATATTTTGATGTCAACATGGAATTGTCATCTCTGATTTTGATATCAATGTGAACTTCATTGTAATGTGGAATGATAATATTATGCGCTTGTAATAAACAGACGATAAAAAGACCATATCCTTTTTACATCACAGACGATAAAAAAAAGATGAGCGATCCTATCTTAGCCTTCAAATCTTCATAAGCCTTCTTGTCAGCTTCAGTGGTGGTGGGATTAGCGACTATCAGATCAAACGGCTCCACCTGCGACCTTGCACGCTCGATTCGCGCTTGTAGCCGTTCAGACTCCGCAACCAAGTCCCATATAGCCCAGAGGCCATCAACCCTGGTCTCCTCCATCTCGGCGAGGTCGACCTGCTCTCCTGCAATTCGGATGTCGTCCTCAACTCTCTGGGCTGCATCCTTAGTGCGTACCAAGTAGTTCCATAGGACGATCTCCACGATGAGGTTTACTCACTAGATGCCACGAACCCTCGCATTGGTCCGTCTGAGGAGGAGCTCCAGTTAACAGATGATGGCCGCTATGGTCTCCGGTAGATCGGAGGGCCTACAACGGATGACATTGCGAATGGAAGGCTTGTTCGCAACTTGGGCCAGGTTGCGACCAGAGAGGTGCGAGTAAAGAAGCACAATGTAGACCAATACAACTAGCACGAGAGGGGAAGCCATTTGGAGTTTGTGGAGAAAGGGGATCAAGGAGGTTGTGTGAAATCCATTGTAGAAGGGGATATCTATTTATAGAACAAGTACTAAAGCCAGAACGGGAGACAAAGAGATATTTGGGGGTTGTAGCGACGTTGGAAAATGAAGAGACGAAGCCGTGCGATCGTGAGACGAAGAGACACACACGGGAAAATGAAGAGACTTGTTCATTTATTACCAGGATGTGAGGTTATCACAAACGGTTCTATTAAGGAACCGTCTGTGATATTTTTTTTATCACAGACGGTTCTATTAAAGAACCGTCTATGATACGTTCCATATCACAGACGGTTCTTTAATAGAACCGTCTGTGATATGAAATATCACAGACAGTTCGTAAATAGAACCATCTGTGATTGCTTTTCACAGACGGTTCCATAATAGAACCATCTGTGATAGGCCTTATAACCCTAGGGCTCGCCCATTCATCTCCCCAATGCCGCCCATTCATCTCCCCAGTCCTTAGCCTGCTCAGCTCTCGCGCACTCCTTCACCTCCTCTAGGGTTCGCCTGTTCACCTCCCCGTAAGCCCCGACGCCGCCCGACATCACGATCTTTGTTCTTTGCCTCAACGTCGGCCTCCTCCCGTGTCAAGATCCTCCTCTGCACCGCCTCCTCTAGGGCTCGCCTGCTCACTCCCATAATCCCCGCCGACACCGCCGCCCCCGACCTCGGTGCCGCTGCCCCCGACATCGACGACGCCGCCGTCCTCGATGCACGGCCTCCTCCTCGTGTGCCCTCGTCGTCAGATTTCCCCTCTAGTGGCCTCACTCTCCCCTCATCGCTTCTTCCCTCGGAGCCATGGAGGTAAGAGGCTAAGAGCTCGGTGCCACCCTTCCACCTTGTCCTCCATCATCCCCTTTTTATTTGTAATGTGTAGATGTGCGTGTATTTGCTAATTAGATGAAAATGTGTAGGATAATATGTAGCATTTTGGTTGTGATTTGTTAGGATTCGGTCATATTTTGGATTTACACAGATCTGAAATTCTTTGTATGGAATGCATGAGTATGTGTAGGACTCTGTGCTATTGTGATTAATGCCAGATGGTTCTTGAACATTTTTTTCATTGCCTGTCCACGAATTTGACTGCTGGTTCACGCATATATATGAAATTATTCATAGTTGGAATGGCAATGTTCTGATGAATCTATGTTAGGTCAGTAATTCTCCACTGTGAATATAGTATGGCTATGATTACTTGTTTTGATGTTTTCTATGCAAAGTAATTATGTGATCTTTATAGAAATATTCAATTGGAATAACTATTACATTCAGATTTTATAATTGATCATACATGTCATTATCCTGTTTTAGTTTGGACTAAGATATTCCTTGTTCTACATGGCAAATTGGTTAGCTGAGAATTCAGTGAATATCTAAAGTTGGAAATATTAGCATTTCAATCAATTTAAATGACTTGACTGATTTACATTTGATTATGTTAATTTCATCCTCCCTCGTGCCTTGTCTGTTGATCTTCTCGGTGGTTTTGAGTGCCATTGCCGTTGTGAGTATTTCAACATATCGTGCACCGTCTCTTTGCATATACATACATACATACATACATACATACATACATACATACATACATACATACATACATACATACATATACATATACATATACATATACATATACATATACATATACATATGTGTGTGTGTGTGTGATGTGCTAGTTGAAATATGTGATCTGTGATTGGTGGGTTCTTTGATCTACTCGGTGATGAATTGTCATAGAAAATAAAATTGAATGTGAATTGGTATATAGATTAAGCCTTGAGTTGTAGATTGTCTAGCTTATTCCTATAACTTTGAGCAATTTATTTCAACCTGTTATACCTGCTGTTCCTGTAGCTCTATCATTCAATTCTTCTTGATGTTCTGTATCTTTTTAGTGCCTTCTTTCTGTTATCCGTGTATTTAGTAAGTCTCTGGATTGTCTGGTGCATCGAAGAATATTGTTGATCTCTACTCCTGTGGTCCAGCATAGGTTAAGTTGAGTAAATTTGCTTGAATCTGGTTGATTTGAATAGCAACTTGTAAATTGAACTCAAGGCCTAATCTATAAATTGTCATATTCAATTCATGATTACATTGGACATAAGTGCTGTGATGGCCAAGGTTAAACTTTGTGCAACTAGCTTTCTGAGAGCAATAATCATACAATCAAATCTTAGCTTTATGCTGATTTTAAGTGTACACTTATTGTGTTTGATGAGCATATTGTTCCTTTTAAATGACTTGATTGATTTTCTTGTGCAACTCCATATGAGAGCTCACATTAATTTCAAATTTTTGTGCTCTGTGCTAATTTCATTCATATACATGTGGTATATGTTTAGCATTTCAATCAATTTAAATGACTTGAATGATTTACATTTGATTATGTTAATTTGGTCATTTAAATGCTGTTGGATTAATGCTTTATTGTTTCATATTTATGCTGGAATTAATTATGATTATTTGCTAATATTGCACATGTTGATCATATTATTCATTTTAAATGACATGGAGATACTTCATATGTATATGTTAATTTGGGACACTTGCAATCCATTTTATTGCATATGTAACTTATATAGATAGCAAGTAAGCGAGATGGCAGAGGCACCGTCTTCGCCGCCATCACCGACGCCGCAGATGACAGAGGCGCCATCTTCACTGCCGTCACCGACGCCGCTTAATGTGTCTAGATTTCCGTCGACAATAATGATACGTAAGCGAGATGGCAAAGGAAAATCGAAAATGCCTACAGGCCAACTGATCATCACGGAGGTAAGTGACTTTGGGGTCCCTCTGCGTCCCAAGAGATCAGCGACGAGATTTCGGACCATCTGCGGGATACTTGCAAGGGAACGGGTCCCCATCACCACACCAAACTGGAAGTCTCTAACGAAAGAATAGAGAGGCGCGCTGTGGATAGAACTTTCAAGCAAGTTCACTATCCCAGAAGCAGACATGGCACGCGTGGAACAGACGGCGTTGCTCTTGATGGATAAATCATGGAGGACCTTCAAGAGCATTCTCGTCACGAAGTACGTGAACACGGGTGAGACGTCCTTCGTGAAGTATGGATTCTTGACGCGGGAAACATGGGACGCCTTTGTGGCTATGAAGATGACGGCCAAATTTAAGAAGCAAAGTGTGGCGCACAAAGCTCTCCAGACACGAAACACTCACCCGCACAGACTCGGCACCGCTGGGTACGCGGGTAAATACGAGGAATGGGCGGTGGAGGAGGAGAACGCAACTGGACCATTTCCTGATATCACAGACCCGCGTTCCCTAAGCTGGTTAAAAGCGAGGGCAAAAGTCTCGTCTTCGGGCAGCAACTCTTTCACAAACCTGGCAGAACAGGAAGTGTCACAACGTGTGGTAAATATGTCGAACTACCTAGTTGTTAATAAGTCTATAACTTCATAGTGTCTATAATAACATGATGACCTCTTGCAGCGTGAATTGACTACCCAAACGTCTCAAGGCTCCTTCCAAGCAGACAGGGAGAAGGATATACTATCTACGACCTTGGGAAACAAGGAGCACCCGGGTCGCACCCGAGGCCTTGGGGTTCACGTACCTTGGAGTCATGGATTTGCAGACGACTACTACACGTATAGGAGTAGGAAGAGATCGAAGGCCGAGCGCGAGGACCGGTTGGTACAGATGATTACTAAAAAATTTGAAGGAAAGCTAGCAGCATTGCAGGATCAAATGAATCAACTCCTGAGCCAGTCGCAACCCGCCCCTATTAATTTGGGAGCCAGTCCTGCTCGACATCGGAGTAGTGTCGCGCCCACACATAATTCTGAACATGACGACGTCCAATTACCGATAGACGACATCAAGGTAATGTACATCTATGGAATGCACCAAAGATAGACCTATAGGACGCCATAGCTAATTGCGTATCGTTTTGTAGGGGCCGACGCCCTGCAAGCTCTAAGTGAGGATGGTTGGGTCCATTTCTATTGAGGTTGGGCGGGGGATGGTGTACCCAAACCAGAAGGGCAAGCGGTGCGACGGTGCCCAGCAGTGCGAGGTTACGCCAATGTCCAGGTGGATATGGTACATGACAATTTCATGGCTGTCTCGCTGGATATTCGCCCGAACGAAGATAACAGAACACTAGGGGATGCCGTGCACACTTTTATCCAGTGGCCTAAGAAGGACATCACGCTGGACCCAGCAGTACCGCGATCTCGACACGACCATTCCTCTCCAACAGGACCTTCGATGACTCCACCTCATATTTTGCCTCAAAAGGCCACCTCATCGTTTCCCGTGGAGTAGACGTCGGAGGAACAAGAAAAGCGTGTCGCCATATTGGTTCCCGAGTCATCTCGCAGGAAGACGCTACCAGTCATGAAGGCCAAATCAAAATCAATGAATATTAAGGCGCCTCCCAAGTCCGGAAGCTGAGAGACGTCCGAATTACTCCATCGGAAACCGCAGTTCGACACAGATATTACTCTACCGATATGCTTGTCAGGCTTTGCATGCCTGGTACATGCAAAAGACCAAAAAGAAGGGGTGCGATACTGGAATCACCGTCGCATACAAGGATGAGCATTTCTTCAACAGGGTAGGCAACTTCGTCGTGGGCTTCAACGACTTATATGACTTATTCAATCTCGTTGGCCTCGACGCCTCACTGCTACAATGTTGGACACTGTAAGTGTGTACAATCAAGTTCTACATTCACGTAATACCGATATAATACCGATAAATATCACAACTCATTGCTTATGTATAGATACATGATGAAAAATGCCCGGGCATGACGAGAACCGGTGGGTTTCCTTGACCCACACGTGGTATCTATGCAAACCATCGAAACAGACTCATCCTTCGTCGAGGAATACATAATGGCGGCATTGCTTCGTCAATAGAAGAAGAAGTACATAGTGGTGCCCTACAACCATGGGTAATTGTCACTACTTGCTATACAAATTTTATTTGTACTTTATACGCAGCACGAACTTAGGTTTAATGACTATAGTGACATATATGAGTAGGTACCACTGAATCCTTTTAGTCATTATACCAAAGAGGAACCATGTAATAT
Source organism: Phyllostachys edulis (assembly GCA_036346405.1). Lineage (NCBI taxonomy): Eukaryota > Viridiplantae > Streptophyta > Magnoliopsida > Poales > Poaceae > Phyllostachys > Phyllostachys edulis. Next base: position 223,436 of record CM070554.1, on the reverse strand, counting down.
ACCTTGATTCCCTAGTCCGCAACAACCACGACTTCAGCGTTCTGCAAGGAATACTCGAGAGGTATGCTCATTTCCTCCATACATAACTCTATTGTAGTCTTCATTCGTTCGAAATGGCCAAGGATAACTTTTTGGAATCATGTAGGTCGTTCATCGACTATGTTGCCAACGGAGGATTATACAATGGATCGAGCGCCAAACTAACACACAGGACGCAATTTCCGGTACGCGCTACAACACAATAATCTTATATCATACTTCGTAATAACGCATCTCGAACTGACTATACCTATATATGTAATTCTATTTTTGCAGTGCCTCCAGCAAAAAAATGATGAGCTATGTGCAATCTACGTTTTCCATCATATGTAGCAAATCATTAGTGCTAGGATGAAGGATCCCGAGGTTTGTCAATCTCGAAATAATTATTTTCTAATTATAAATTTAAATATGTATGCTTACCATTTTACTCTTGCTAGCAACAGGACTTGAAAATATATTTAGATGGACTCGTTGCGGATGAGATCAAGGACATTCGAGAGAAGCTCTGCGCCTTTATCATATCAGATATCATTAAGGACAAGGGAGAATTTCACTCCGTCGCTGACCCAGAGTTTCACTCCGCCGACACCTCTCAACCACCTGCAAACAATTGACTCAATTGTAATCCAATTGTAACTATAGCGACAATATTTGAACAAATTCGATCTTTTGTAATTTATTTTGAGTAATGATCACTTCGAGTTGTCAACAATTTGATTATATGTGATGTATCTGTTTGTCTGCATGCTTGTTTTTAGAGGGCATGGCTAGCAATTCCTAAGGCTAGCCAAAAATCAGAAAAAATGTAGTTAGGATAATGAACTATCACAGACGGTTTTAACACAAAAACCGTTTGTGATATTCATATCACAGACGGTTCCTGAACCGTCTGTGATAACCGCTGTTATCACAGATGAAAAAATACAGACGGTTCAGAAACCGTCTGTGATGACGGTTTCGAACCGTCTGTGATGAGGTGTTCCGTAGTAGTGAATGTACATCTATTAACAAGTAAGTAGAAGAGTGGGACCCCTCTCCACTCGCCACCGGCGAGAAACCGATGAACGGAGTTAGGAGAGGGGGCCAAATCGGAGGAAGAAAGGTGGCGGGAGAAACTAGGTAGGGAAAGTGGAGGTCTCAAGGTTGAAGAGATGAGGACAGTGTAGCCGTTGGGTTGGGTTGATGGAAAGCCAAGCCAGTAACAAACAAGGCTTAAGCTAGCAGACTAGTGACCGAGTTAGTGACAAACCAAACAATTTATAATACTCCCAGTCCTAGCTCCTCCATCTAAAAAAAACAAAAACCTCAAACTCACACAAAATAAATTACAAGAACATATAATGAGATGACTGATTAGTAATGTTCAATGGTTCTAACAAAATTATGAGGAACGATATTTTTAAAAAGAGAAAATTCACAATATGTCACTAAATAACTACATGATTCACAATAGATGAAGCTAGAGCACAAATCACGAGGCAAAGCGAAGGCATGGAAATTCGAGTACTCCTAAGGTGATAAAACACATGAATACTCCTTAGCAATTTCCTTTTTTAAAAAGGGAATGAGGAACGATATTGTGATGGATCAACTCTTTCGGCCCCTCAAAGTAAACAAACAAGTTAGGTAAGAGACGTGTAGAAAAATGTGGTTGATGTGAGCGACAATACAATACTACATTCACTTGTAGCTATAAGCGCCATCTTTGTCGTCTATTGTGCTTCGAGATTTGTACCCTTCACTCTCTATCTCTCTCTCTTCATGGAACTCTCTCTATATATCTCCATGGTCGGACGGTGAGGTGGAGGAGTACAAGGATGATGCCAGAGGCTTGGCTCCGACATAAGCTCATCCTCCTCATCTCTGACGTCGTTGTCTCCGCCGCCACCGGGTTAGGGCTCAATGTTTACCGGTTAGGGCTTGGGGTTCACCGGGGCCGGATTTAGAGGGAGGTCGAGGTGGCGGGAGGACTAACGATGGGGCGGTGAAGCGGTGGTGGCATCGCTAGCCGTGGGCTTGGGGAGAACGATGGGCGGTGGAGGTCGGTGGAGAAGACAAGAACAATTGAATATTAGGAGGTGGCAAGAGGTGGTGGCGGATCTAGCGGCGATAGCAGCTGGAGACAGGGAAGAAGGGCGACGCGGGGGCAATGGAGCCATATGATGGGGGATGAAGAGGTTGACGGTGATAACAACAAGGGTGGAGGAGGTAGGAGGCAAGGACAGGAGGAGGGGAGAGGGGTTGGCCTGAGGGCCTCACTAGCATCGGAGGCTACGTTGGCAAGGCAGCGGCGAGGAGACGGGGGAGTCAGGAGGAGGAGGCTGGATTTGTATAGAACATGAGGGGGAGTTTGGACCGTTGGATCTAGATCTAGATCTGATCCAACTATCCAAAAAATAACTTACTTTGTGGATTAAATTAGTGGAAAAATTGATTGAGTTATAGACAAATCCTAGTTTTTTAGCTAACGGGCAAAGTCCAAATTCCATCAACCACGAGTCGAGTAGGTTGGGATTTCTACTACGACTTGCCAGGATTTGATCAAGTAAGATATGGATTACAGAACTTGGTTTGTGTAACATCCCAAATTTGGCTTTAATTAAAAATGGTTGAATTTCATGAATTTTAAAAACTTTGGTTGCATTTCAAAATTTTCCAAAGCCTTGCCTTGCAATTTAAATTTTTAAAACAATTTCTTTGCCTCAAAATCGGATTTGCAAAAATCAAAAAGTTTAGCTATGCGCAAAACCATTTAAAAATTTAAATTTAAATTCAAATTGAATTTTGAAATACATTTAACGTCAAATCGTTCTCCTTCTATCTCTCTCTGGGCTGAAATTTCATTGTCGGCCCGCCTCTCCTCTTTCTTCCTCCCCTCCCCTCTCTTCCCTACGGCCCAGCCCACGCCATCGCCCTCCTCTCCTTCACTTCTCTTCCACCAGGCCATCTCTACCTGACGGACGACTGCATGGCTCCAAAGGTGTAGACGTGTGATGCAGAATGGATGCTACCCATCTCCACACGAGAAGTTACAGCTAGGAGGAAGGGCACATGCATGTCCATGCATGGATGCATCTATACCTCCTCATCCATGGCTTGTTGGAAGTAGACGACGACTGGGGCAACCCGAGCGAATAAGGCCAACAAGATTCATGGACGACGGCTGTAGTGCACCGACTGCACGACCTTAAGGCAACTGCGTCTCGGTGGCGATGGCGACGGCGGGAAGGCCACAACGGCCAAGAGCCATGGCAGCGGTGGCTGCACAGGAACCTTGGGAAACCCTTACGTGGCAATCCCTTATAAGATACGATAACAAGCTATATGGGCCACTGAGAGCCGTCCCAAGCAAGGGAAGTAATTAGCAGGGAAATTGGAGATTAATACAAAATTAGATAATAGATGAGGATAAATTGTAGATTAAGATAATTAGATAATTACTGGGGAAGAATTTTTGGGGGAAATGGTTAGGGAAGGAATATGCAATTATTTGATATTACAAAATTGAGGGTGTTACACAAGCTCTACCACGTCGTTCTCGTCGACCGGGTGAGCCCCCCATTCTTCTAACCACGTCCAATTTCATTCTACACTCCGTCAAAACATACCCACTGGTTGATATTGCTCGTTTGTAGCTGAACCAGAACACTATCGCCATCACCGTATCTGGCCACGACCACGGCTAGCCAACTCCACTGCCTACCAAATAATCCTCTTCGGTGAGCTTTTCCATGAACCACTCGCGTCATATAGCATTCTACGTCCTCGTACTCATTTCCCCCTCTCGCGATTTCAGCTCCTCGCCCTCGAAGCCGCCGAATTGAAGTTTCTTCCTTCTCGAACCCAAGAAGCCACCACCAAGCTCCCACACATTGAGCTCCTTTGCTGGTGAGTTTCCAACCGCATCTTCGCATCGTCCCATGTTCTAAGAACCTGTGAACTGGGTAGGCTAGCCATCTTCCCCTATGATGCAACGTAGGTGTTCTGCCGTGCGGGCGTTCTTACGCCACCGTAGGCCGTCATTGCTAGAGCTCCTCTATGCACCATCTCCTTCGTCGTCTGCACCCCAAGCATCCCCATGCCTCATAGGTGCTCGAAACACGCTCATGATTTTTGCTTCCTTCACCCTTAACCATTGTCGTCGTAGCCCATGAATGTGTCGCCGCCATGATCGTTGTGAAGCTCTCTTTAGACCTCCCCAGCTGAACCACCACCACCAATAGCTTTGCCATGGCGTGTGGATGTCTAAGCCCTGCTTAACTTAGAGGTCCCCCTATCCCCGTGAACCATCGGGTGGATCGAGTCTATGTGGACCACGGTCTCACTTGTCAGTCTCTCAGGGTTTTCAGATAAAAATAATTCAAAAAGCAATTAAAACCCCGAGGACCAAGTGATATCCAGTATTGAGCAAGGCAGGTCCTTATAATTGATCATGTTGAACCTACTTTTCAAATGCAAATTACTTTGCTTTGAAATATTACTTGCATGCTTATTATTATTATTATTATTGTTATTTATGAAATGCTATGTTAAACATTGATGGTAGTTACTCCATATGTTGTTTAATTACTATTCCCCTCCTTGATTGTTGACAATACATCTACCTTATCACCGTAGGTTAATTACCATTAATAATATTGTCCTTGGTTAACTAAACATGGATAAAGGTTATGCTTAGAGATGTTCGGTGGTTAATTTGAATGACACAAACATTGTCACTATAACACTTGGAGCATGATATGATTCGTAGTGTGGTAATGTGGGTTACCACTCAAAACAGAAAAACTTTTTATAAATTGGTGGAGACTTGGATGAGGGGATTGTATAAGGTGGGTGCAATAATTGCACGAGATATGGATTTGTGGGTTGTCTCACTTGAGTCGATTAAGGACCGAATCATGTGCTATATTTTCTAAACTAATAATCGTGCAACCACAAGTCTAGTATGGGATAGACCTAACTGAATAATTTAACGAGTTGTGGTGCTATCTCCATATTGTGGGGAGTTTGGGTCAGGTTGTTGGGCATGGGCTGTAGGAGGGTGTATCTCTGTGTACACACCCATTGATGGTTGTGGTGGTACTAAGTTGGGTTACTTCTACTCCCCAAACAGTGGTATTCCTCGGAGTTATTGTGTTCAAATGCCCGAGGATCAAACCCATTAGATGGTGTAGTATTATGGCAAGTTATTGTAAAGGCCTTGTTATGATCTTAGTCGCACGCCTAAAGAAGCGTATCACCGATAGACATTATGAGTTGATCATATCTTGTGGGTAAAGTTGTACAACCTTTGCAGAGTGTGTAATCTATTTGAATAGCCGTACCCTCGGTCATGGACATGGTACAGAAGGACACGTACAATTTGTTAGTTTTGATAAAATATGGGATGGGAACTTGTCAACTTAAAAATAGTTGTTACAATGATATAATCGTAGGTGGACGGAACCTCGTATCTAGTGTCAGGTGGATTGAACCTGAGATCTAGAGTTAGGTGGATGGAACCTTATGATCTAGTATCAAGCGGATGGAATTTGATATCTAGAGTTGGATGGATGGAACCTCGTATCTAGAGTCGGGTGACCTATGGAACCTGAGATCTAGAGTTAGGTGGATGTAATATTATAATCTGGATATAGGTGGATACAACCTCATGAGTAGTAATAGGTGGATAGAATGTTACGAGTAGTAATAGGTGAATGGAACCTTCACTACTACAAAAAGGCTAATACTAGATGCCTCATCATAGACGGTTGACCAAAACCGTCTGTATTAAATACAATCACAGATGGTTTTGGTTTAGCAACCGTCTGTGTTACTGGCTGCGCTAAAAACCATCTGTGAAGAAGTAATATTACAAACGGTTCGTGTTGAAAATCGTGAAGTATCACGCACGGTTACGAACAAGAACCGCTCGTGATATTACTAAATATCACGACGGTTCTTGTTCGTAACTGCTCGTGATACTTCACGCATATTTTCAACACGAACCGCTCAGGACTTCCGTCCTCATCACGCATTTGTTCGTGTTGAAAACTGTCGTAGTATCGCGACGGTTCTTCAAGAACCGCTCTGTGATACTACTAAATATCACATACGGTTCTTGTTCGTAACCGTCAGGATACTTCCTGACGGTTTTCAACATGAACCGCTCTGTGACTTCCGTCCTCATGCAGACGGTTCGTATTAAAAACCGTCTATGATAAGTATTTTTTATTTTACCCTGACTTGAAATCACTAACACTCTGATTTTACCATGGCTTGGAATCAGTGATTTCAATCCATGGTAAAATCAGAGTGTCAGTGATTTCAAGCTATGGTAAAATCAGAGTGTTAGTGATTTCAAGCCATGGTAAAATTGCAAAGTAAGGAAAATTCCAAGTCACAGACGGTTTTTAATACAAACCGTCTGTAATAAGATATATATCATAGACGGTTCTTAATACGAACCGTGTGTGATAAGATACTTATCACACACGGTTCGTATTAAGAACCGTCTGTGATATGTCGTTGCAGATGGTTTTTGTATGAAACCGTCTGTGATTCGCAGCGCGGGAGTTCAAAAATTTTTGAATGCGCGCGAGGGAGGCAAAATGTTTTGGCGATGTCCTTATATATTATAGCTACCCCAGCCTTGTTTTCCATTAGTCTCTCTCTCTCCCCTCCCCACACCGAGCTCCGGCAACCACCCTCGATTCCCTATCGCGGTTCAGCGAGGAGACACAGCCGCCGCCGACGACGAGGAGGGATGCAGAGGAGCTCCTTGTGTGCCACATGAGGTAGACTGCCGGAAGGTACGTGTACATCTCTATAACATACACAATTTGTTGGCTGTTTGTTGCAAAGAAAATTATCTTAATTTTGTGTTACCTAAGGTCAGAGCGCCACTGGAGGTTTTCAGTCATCTCTCCTTGCCAACGAGCTTGAGTCGAACTCGACGACATGCAAGAACATCTTGTGATATGCTGGTGAGGTACAGAGAGGAGCTCACAAGACCAATCCAAGAAGCCGATGAGTTCTTCAGGAGCTTGGAGGCATAGATGGTTTCTAGCTACTTTAACTTTGTAACTTTATTCTTTTTTTCCTATTCGGAGGGGACATTGTGAAATCTTTTGGTTTCCCTTTCCTATAATGTGTTTGCCATCAGAATTTTAATTGGATTTTAGTTATCTTGCTAGAGGTTGCATATGGAAACTACTGTCTAGCAATTGATTGGTTTGGCTCAAAATCCATTTTTTTTGCAATAGAAAAAACTATCACAGATGATTCTGAATAAGAACCATCTGCGATGACTACGAAACCGTCTGTGATGACGTTTTTGAACCGTCTGTGAAGACCTTTTCTGTAGTAGTGCTTGCTCTATGATAAAAACTTGCTTACACAAATGATACTTTGGTTTTAAGTTGAAATGACTAGGTCATAGGCTTAGAAAATAACTACAGTATTTGAGTAAAACTTGTTTTGTGCTAAAATAATCATAAGACACCTCCTTTGGCAAGTCAATCATCTATATAATTGTGTTTGGTATAAGGACTTGTTGAGTACTTTTGTACTCATGGTTGCTCATATATGTAGATTCAATGCCCGGAGATATCAACCGATGAACAATTACATCTACCCATCGGGAGTCCTAGATGACGCCAAGTACTAGGTCGCTTACCCTGGTCGATTGCCTGTGGGCATATTCTGAGGGTCACCACGGCTATTTGTCCTTTCCGATTCAAGACTTCATCTATATTTGGCCTTTTCGGCCTATAATGTAAGACTTCGACCATGTGGTTTACTTACACTTGTTTATTATCATTTTTATTCGCATGTATAAATGCGTTATTCATCGATATTGTACTGTGTGATCATAGGACTAGCTCGGTATATAGAGATGGTCTAAATGCAAATCCGGTCCGACAATATAATTGCATTAGTAACCCTAATTGTCCTTGCTCTTACAACACCAAAGCATATGGATTGGAATTGGGATTTTTTTAAATTAATTAGCCCTTTTTTAATTTATTTTTATTGTTAACCTCCGCAAACTTTATTTCTAATTCTGACCCTTTTAGTCATGCCACCACTCGTGACGTGACAAAACAGCACTGTTACGCTAGCCCGTATCTTATCAAGCTCTTGTCACGCTACCACTAGTGGCGTGACAGTGCTGTTTGGTCACGCCAGCTGGTGGTGGCAGAAAATATTATTTAGCGAATTTATCCTATGTCGTGATAATGTTGTTTTATCGTGCCACGGGTGGTAGCATGATCAAAATGGTCAGAATTAAAAATAAAGTTTGCAGGGTTAACAATAAAAATAAATTTAAAAAGGTTAATTAATAAAAAAAAAAGAGTTCTGGAATTGGAGACAACTTTGGCATGGCGCTAGTGTATTTATTCTACTTGCAGTGCTAACCAACCGTCCTTCCCTTGTCTCAACTCCCTCATGAGCATACACCAGTCAGCCACCTGCTTGTTCCTCTGCTCTGCTCTGCTCTGCTCTCCCGGTATCGATCTACGCAAGCTAGATTTATTAATGCGCAAATTCTTCTTCCCTCCACGGCAGCTGCAGCCAATGTTGCTGTTAATCCTCCTCTTCCCACTAGGCGGGGTTTCTTCTTCCTCTTCTCCATGCGCCAGCGCCAACGCCAACGCCAATGCCGCTCCTAGTCGCCGGCTTCTCCACCAGCCCTTCTTTCCGGCCGACCAGCAGCCTAATTCCACTACTCCTCCAGCCCAGGCTCCCCCCTTCTTCCCCGCCATGCCCGGGGGCGCACCACGGCCGGCCACATGGCAGCAGCCCACCTACCCCGCCCTCGTCCTCCCAAACATCACCTCCGCCTCCGGCTCAGACTCATCCGCTGCCGCCTCATCGGCCTCGGCCTCGCACCGCTCCAAGAAGCTTGTGCTTGTCCCGGCCATACTGCTGTCGCTTCTCGCGCTGGCCGGCCTTGCTCTCTCCCTTTTCTACTTCTTCTTTTCCCACAGGAACCGCCGCGCCAATGCCGACCACAAGTTCCCGCCGCAACCACCCGAGAGCCACCGCCCTGTTTCTCCCATCGACGGCGCCGGCGTGCACCCTTCTGCGTCGGCCGAGTTCTTGTACGTGGGCACCATGGGAGACAGGACGACGACGAACGACACATCGTCGTCGTCCGGCCGATCACCGGAGCTACTCCTGCTCCCGCCGCTGCTGCAAAAGTGTCGGCCTACGGACTCTGGAAGCCCTGGAGAGGCCTCCGCGTGGGCTGAGACTGACGAATATGATGGGGAGGATGGGGAGAAGGAGTTCTATTCGACACGGGGCTCTTCGCCCAAGACGTCGAGCTCCCGCCGCACACTAGCCACACCGGCGGCAGTGGCCCTGGCCATGCCGGAACGCTTCCGGAACGTGAGCTCGCCGTCGTCGCCGGCTCTGACCTTGCCCAGCCCCGGCGAGTCCGGCCGGCGCTCCGTCAAGTCACGATCCGAGAGCGCACGCCACGTCGCCCTCCCTCCTGCGCCGCTCCATATCGCGCCCAACCCTCCGCCGCCGCTGCCGGTGGGGTACTGGGAGAGCTGCGTGCGGATGCCGGGGTCGCCGGCGCTGTCGCCGAGGATGGTGGAGGTGGAGGAGGAGAGGGCGCGGCCGAAGCCGAAGCTAAAGTACTGGGACATGGTGGTGCGCGCGAGCTCGGACTCGGAGCGAGCCATGGTGTGGGAGTGGGACCAGCTGCTCAAGCACAGCGACTCATTCAAGTCAGTCAGATTCCATTGCGCGCTTTGCATTTTTAATCCCCTTTGATGATCAGTTGAGGCTATTAATTTCTTCATTTCTTGCCTGGTCGGTGGTGTACATCTCTTTAATGTGGTTGTGGTGCATTGGCATCCATCAATGCACATATATAATATTGCAGGGTGGACGAGGAGGAGATGATGGAGACGCTCTTCGTGAGCAACCCGCCGGCGAATAATGCTTCGGCGGTGGAGGAGAAGCCATCAACAGCTTCAGTAGGAGAAGCGACGGTGGTGCCGGTGGTGAAGAGGGCGCAGAAGATGGCAATCCTGCTGCTCTCGCTGAGGGTGAGCAAGGAGGAGGTGTGCGAGGCGCTCCTGCAGGGCAACGCGGCGGAGAGGCTGGGAGCAGAGGTGCTGGAGGCGCTGCTAAAGATGGCTCCCGCCCCTGCTGCTGCTGCCGAGGAGGAGGAGGAGGAGGAGGAGTTCCTCCGGGCGGTGCCCTTCGCGTTCAGGAGGGTGGAGGCGATGCTCTACATGGCCACCTTCGACTCCGAGGTCGGCTATCTCACCGACTCCTTCCAGGTCCTCGAGGCTGCCTGCGACGAGCTCCGGAGCAGCACCCTCTTCCTCAAGCTGCTCGACGCTGTGCTCAACACCGGCAACCGCCGCGACGCGCACGCCTTCAAGCTCGACACCCTCCTCACATTGGCCGACGGCAACACCAGCCTCCTGCACTTGGTCGTGCAGGAGATCATCCGCTCGGCCGACCAGCAAGCACCGAACTCTCTCCAGCGCAGCAAGCTCGGCCTCCAGGTCGTTGCCGGCCTCGGGGACGAGCTGGCCAACGTCAAGAAGGCTGCAGCCATGGACTCTGACCTGCTCACCACCTGCATCATCAAGCTCGCCGGAGGACTAGGCAAGGTCACCGACGTGCTGCGTCTCATCAGTGAGGAAGAAGAAGAGTTCCACGGCGTCATCTCGAGGTTCGTGAGCAGGGCCGAGGACGAGATCATCAGGGTTCAGGCCAAGGAGAGCGTGGCGCTGTCGCTGGTGAAGGAAATCACCGAGTACTTCCACGGCGACCTGGACAGGGAGGAGGCGCACCCGTTGAGGATCTTCACGGTGGTGACGGATTTCCTCTCCGTTCTCGATCGGGTCTGTGCGGAAGTCGAGGCCAGCAGCAGGATCAACGACGGCGAACGCACCGTCGCCACCTGTGCGCCCCACTTTCCCGTGCCCGTCAACCCCATGCTGTTCCAGAGGATGCAAACCCTGAGAGCTGCAGATTCCGACGACGACGACCAGATCAGCTCGTCATCGTCATGGTAGCTAGTCATCTCATCATTCGATTCGTTTTCAGGACAGTGCATCGTAATTTTTGTTTTTTAAAAAATAATAAAAATGTTTCTATATGTTGGTCCGAATTAAATTGAAGTACTAACAGATGTAGTATGACTGCGTGCGTCTCTAGTTAGTACAGAGATTAGGAGTTATACTTCTATTATCTAAAAAACAGATGTACCAGTATCTCTAGAACCGCATGCACGCAGGAGCGACGTGGCTCGAATTATGATTGAAGCACGGTACCTGACAAAAAATGTCTTATTGAAATTAAATTGGTGATGCCAAGGAATATATATGTAGTAGCATCAATCAATTGAATCGGCAGGCAGGCAGCAATGTTGAATTGCTTGCACCATCGATCTCAATCTATCTATTCCCAGCATGCAGCAGAATATCTCAACATCGATCATTTCAAAAGGAACAAATACTAGCTAGTAGTAGCACTCTACCGTATGACCAAGGAAAGGCATGCAAAAGGTGGATGGCCAACTGATTGGAGGGGAAGGTACAAGAAAGAAAACTGCAATTGCACGCTGGTGAGTAGCAAGCCAACCACTACGTCTCTGAAGTCTGACTAGCTAGCTAGTACAACTAACTGGGCACCTGACTTTCAGTACCGTACCGTGCATGTAATGTATGCCTTGGAAACAAAGGGAAACGTCGCGGGCATTCCCATCCCCATCTAACATCTCGCTGATTGATTTGCAGTTAATTGCAACCCCACCGATCGAACCCAACGTGCATGCCTGCCTGCCCTGCATGGTGTCCTTTTCTTTCTAGTACCCTACCCTACCCTACCCTACCCCTCAAGATACTCCAATCCGGCTTAATGTATCGACAAAGGAAGGGAACCTTTTGCTTTGCTTTGGCATACGAACAAAGGCAGCACACATGCATGGAGGATTTAGTTGTAAGCAACAACCAGCTTACAGCTACTTGATATATGTAGGCTATAGCACACGTCAAAAAAGCCATGTACTTGATATATAGCATGGGCGACGAACACCCACACGCCGCTGTCCATCTTCCTCCTTGCCGGCGTCTTCAAGGTGCTCCACGTCGGTACACCACGCTGTCAAGTAGCTCCGCCTCGACATGTACCATGCCGGACCTGCCACCCATCTTCTTCCTTGTCGGCGTCTCCAAGGTGCTCCGTGCTGGTACACTACACCGCTGAGTGGATCCACCTCGACATGTACTGTGTCGAACCCACCGCCCATCTGCTTCCTTGCCAGCGTACCCAAGGTGCACCGCGTTGGTACACCATGCAACCCATGTATAGTGTTGCCGCCCATGCATCTCCACCATTTTCGTCGCTGAGGCCACCTCAGTTCACCTGATGTCACGTGTGCCTCCCTCTCTTCCTCGCTGAGGTGCATCACTGCTCATGTCATTGTCGACTCTGGTGTACATCCAGATCTGGTGCTGGCGACGATATCGTTGTACATCGCGTCGGTGCATCTCTTGGGTCGATGTGCATGAGGTGGTCCGTCTGCACCGATGGGTGGCGATGAGTATAGCGCCTCCGGAGAACAACGCCGGCTGTACATCTCTGTATTTCTCTCTCCCCCATCAAGTGTACATTATGAGTACAAATTTTACGGTACAAATGTTTGCAAAATATTTTTTCTCTGTTGCAAATTTATGTATTTGTACACGATTACACTTGGCATGTGAGTTGTACATCCTATGGTATTGTATGCGCATTTATGTGTGTAGTACTTATGTTTGTGAACCTTATCAAAATTCAAACACATACGCGGAAAGGTGGACTGAATGGTGAGATTAATCGGGAGAGAGAGAGAGGTGGTGGGTCCACACGTACTTTATTCCCTTTGTAATCAATGCTTATATCCTCTCACTTATTTCCTAAATCAAGCAAAAACCAGAAAATAAAATTACATGCTCTAATCTCAATGCACATTGTGCAGCTGAGATAGTGGGAGCACCTACACGCAAATTGTACATGGGCATTTCCCAAAAACTAGGTGCTTACTTTAAGGGAAAAGGAAGAGGGAGAGGAAAAAGAAAAAGAAGAAGAGCACGACGGCGAAGATAAAGAAGAAGAGTTAAAAAGGACGATTTAGAGCATCTCCAATAGTTAGAGATGACATTGTCTCTAATATATGCGATATCATCTTAGAGACAACATCTCCAATAGATAGTCTCTGGTATACTCTCCAATATTTATATTTTATAATTTTCTTTTGAAACGGGCCTACATGTCAACTAAAGTAGATTAATATATTATGTCTTATTTCGCGTGCACGATAGTCTCTTTAGGAAGAGACAACATGTGCTCTCTTTTCTCCATCTCTCTCCTTCACGTAGGATTTTGTTGACGTGGCATAGCTAAGAAACGACAATAAATGCACTATTGAAGATGCCCTTAGTAGTACATATCTCTAAGGGTAGCTAGGAGTAGTTTGGATAAAACGTATTATGAAACAAGCACCATTATCCAAACCGGCAAGACCACTGGCATGTCATTAGCAGTAGCAGGTAGCATTAGTCTAAACAGAAACATGTCTAATTAAAAAAAAATACTAGACAAGTTACTAGGCTTTAGTAACACTTGTATACTGATAAGTAAAGACAAGCTGCCAAGTTTTGCTTGTTAAGGTTATATCGTTAAAGCAAAATTTTAAAGCTGATGCAACAGATGTGTACTGTCGAAAATTTGGGCACGAGGAATGACTAGACAAAGGCAACCGAAGCAAAGCAAGCTCCTCATCATCAGGCCGTGGATGTATTGTATTGAACTAGGCTCTAATGTACTCAAAAGATGTATGTATCAATGTAATGTCCCTACTCCATCAGATTAGGAATTGATGAGATTCATCTGAAAAAAGAAAGAAAGAAAGAAAGAAAGAACGAACTGAAGAATAATAATACACTTTCTAATGCCTAACTTGTTAACTGGCAAGCACATACAGTTAATATTTTAACACACAAAAAAACATAAATCACCCTGCTGCTGCTACTACTGGTTTCCGTGAACCTTCTTAAGCCCCCGTTTGAAACACAGGAATTATACAAGTTTTCGCAAGAGTTTCACTGAAAATAGTTCAAGTCTCATACAGATCCAGAAAAATTCCGGGGTTACAAACGGGCCATTAGTTCTTATGCACTAGCCCACCCACCTAATGCACAGTACTCTCAATACTGTTGGAAATTCTACTCGTGGACGCACACTTTCACGGGTGAGGGAGACCAACACACGGAGATGAAGAACACACAGAAAATTTTGCGTAGCACTGCAACTGCCTAGTGCTACTTTTCTTTGTTTCTATTCTTCTCTCTTTTCTGTTTGGCTCAACTGAAAACAACAATGTCAAGGAGACTAAATAGCTCATCGCAAAACACCATGACCCACTAACCTACTGCTCTAATGCAAGCACTAATGCACACATGTAACTCACGCACTCACGCATGTAACACATGCATTGAGTACCTATTCAACTAAATGCATACGTTCATGCAAAACTAATTAACATGACTACAAAGTGACCAGCTCAACTAATGCATGCAAAACTGCCGAACTTGATTATTCCTAACAATCTCCCCCTAATCAAGATGGCTTCACAGCAGCGTTAGTTCATCGTCGGCATCTGCCTCCATGAGATGCGCCTGTTCCTCCTTCTTGTTGCGGCATTCGGAAGCAAAATATCCATAGTTGTTGCAATTGTAGCATCTTACTTTAGCCTTGTTAAATTTACGATTCCCGCGGCCGGGCTCGCCGTCTCTATTCTTTGCCGATTGGGCCTCCCACTCGGCACGCGTTAGGAGAAGATGTTCGTCGTTGTTGTTGCCGCTCATACCACGTAGACGCTCCTTATACGCCTTGAGACGGCCGATCGCTTCTTCCACCATCATTGTCTTCAAGTCTCCAAATTGCTCAATAGTTGAGACAATCTGCAGGTACTTGCCCGAGACAGTGCGGAGAAGCTTCTTCACGACGTAGCTCTCCTCTATCTTTTCACCAAGACCGCGAATCTGGTTGACGAGAGTCGTCAATCTCACGGTGAAGTCGTCCACTGACTCCGTTCCCGTCATGTGCAAAGCCTCGAACTCGCTCTTGAGGGTCTGCGCACGCGCCTCCTTGACGCGGTCGGTGCCGACATATATTGTCTTGAGCGTGTACCACGCATCTTTCGCCGTCTCCTTTTCGACGATTAGGAGGAGAGTCTCCTCCGGGACTCCTTGAAAGATAGCCGCAAGAGCCATCTTATCTTGGCGCTCATCAACGTTGCCGGCCACCACAACTTCCCAAACACCGTGTGCCTTCATGAACACCTTCATCTTGATTTCCCACGCACCGTAGTTGCTCTTGTTCAGTATAGGGTATTGAAGAGAGACGCTGCTTTCTCTTCCCGGTACCCTCAATGAACCACCGCCAGTAACGACGGTGCGACTTGACGTCGCATCATCACCGGTGACATCACTTCCCAGAGAGCGCGGCATGATCTTGGGCATACATGGATCAAGAACTCAGGCTCTGATACCAATTGTTGGAAATTCTACTCGTGGACGCACACTTTCACGGGTGAGGGAGACCAACACACGGAGATGAAGAACACACAGAAAATTTTATGTAAGTAATCGCAATCGCCTAGTGCTACTTTTCTTTGTTTCTATTCTTCTCTCTTTTACTTTGGCTCAACTGAAAACAACAATGTCAAGGAGACTAAATAGCTCATCACAAAACACCATGACCCACTAACCTACTGCTCTAATGCAAGCACTAATGCACACATGTAACTCACGCACTCACGCATGTAACAAACGCATTGAGTACCTATTCAACTAAATGCATACGTTCATGCAAAACTAATTAACATGACTACAAACTGACCAGCTCAACTAATGCATGCAAAACTGCCGAACTTGATTATTCCTAACAAATACTATATACTATGCCAACCACACGCGCCAACATCAAATGGTCACCTGCTCCCATAAGCTAGTTGTGATAACCGGAATAATTAATTTAAGCTAAGCGCTGATAAACAGTATTAAACAACATTACATAGTAAATTAAGCTCATCAACATAGTAATTACCAACGCATTGAACATATAACAAAATCAGAGTTTCATCGTCATTACAAACTCAGAATTATGAACCAAAAAATTCAAACTAACTTAAACAACGCTAACCGATAATAAGTAGTAACTCAAATTCACCTAAGCAGTAATAATCGGTAAAATAACATTTCATCTCGATAGTAACTACAGATAAGTTGAACAAGTGGCAAAATCTATCCAAAGCTCCATTATTAGGCACATCAATTCGTTGTCAAGAATTCATAGCAGTGTATACATCAAAAGTACAACATTAATTCAGACTCTGAACAAATTACAGGAATTCATTTCAAGTGGATATACAACAATTAATACAATCTCTGAGATAAGTTATAGTAATGAATCCATTACAAGCGGAATTAAAACATTAATATAAAATAGGAATGCATTGCGAGAATCTTGTACGATTGAAAGTAAAACTTTAAAGTACAAACTAATAATGAATACATCGCCAAGCAATGTCATGCAAAATATTAATATACTCCGGAGTTCATCAATATAGATTGCAATCTGAATTATTAAGTCAAGCATATAACATTGAGTATAACTCAGAATTAATTATGAATCCATTACAATCAAAGGTAAAACATTAAAGACAAACTCAGAATTAAATAGCAATAATTCTCTACGTTGGATCGACATACATGGTTTCATTGCAAACAAAAGTAAAATATCACAACTCAGGTTTATTTACAAAAATTCGTTACAAATAGAAATAAAACAATAATTCAATCACCGAATTAATTACATCATCGAGAGGATACAACCAGACATCTAAATCAGCATACATCATCTTTATATCATTTAAAGTCAATCTATACATATACTAATCGGAGGCTCTCCTAGAAGCCCCCATATTAATCCTAGAAAGGTAAAACAGGGTAGAAATTTACACATTAATCGAAGAAAAAGAAAAAAAGCTAGAAATTCTCACATTAATCAGAGAAATCTAACCATCCAATTCTAGATAGGAAACGATCCTAGTCATCCAATTTATGTAACGGATGTAACCTACGTCTTAGATATATCTACTACTCGTGTCATGCATGGATAAGAAAATAAGAAGAGTTCTATTCAAACTGTAGATGCCAATATATAATAAGTATAGAAGGAAGAGAACATCAATCTGAGATACTATATAGTCCCCAATTCGGATGCATGTAAGACTTAAATATCCGGTGAGATAGATGCTAACAAACAACGATGAATAAAAAAGAAGAGACGTAATCAAACGAGAAGACATCGTGTTAGAGTCCGCTCCAAAACTACCACGGCAAGCTTCAGAGCTTGAGACGATCAGGACAAGATGCTATAAAACTACATGCACATGGGTCCTGTAAAGCTAGAACAAATTTAGAGGAACCTGTAAACTACTTGGGTTGACCAATGGATGATTCAAGAAGCGTGACGCAGGCATGCAGCTATGCAGTCGAGCTAGCCATTCGAGCCCAAGGGTGAGAGACACGTTCGCTTGGGCCCATGTGTCTCGGGAGCTTAGGCATGCAAAGGGACCCATGTGTCAGAGATACGTAAAGGAAGGATGAGGCGTGGAGCCGTGGATACATCAGAAGAAAACTAGGAATGAAACAATCAAGCTATGTGATTTGTGTGTTCAACAATCGATCCTGGCACTCTCTTGAAACAAAGGAGCAATGGCACTCTGACATCTAAAAGAATAGGTACACAATCCTTGACCTAGCAGGCTAGCACGCTCATTCAGCATGTACATATATATATTGTGTAATAGTGTGGATCAATTAGCATTTGGTGGATATTAGAATTCCATATCGATTAGAATTCTATCATCACCAAATATATAAAAGCCACGTTATGGTGATTCAATCTCTGTTGACCATGGTTGATATATCTATCTCTTTCCGTCTTCTTAATTAGAAGTAAATTAAAGAGAGAAGGCGCTATGGCATATGGTTCGTGCATGCTCGGACATTAATTCTAGAAATATAGAAATTCCCACATTAATCGGAGAAAAAGAAAAAAAAACTAGAAATTCCCACGTTAATCAGAAAAAAGGGAAAATCATAACCATCCAATTTATCATGTTGTACAACCTGCCGATAGCCTACATAGACTCGGATTCAAGCTTTTAGATATGATATAGACACGGCATCTAAACACAAGCTAGAGAGTGGCATCCGATTGAACACAAGCTAGAGAGCCAGAGAGAAAGAGAGAGCCGTGTGGCATCTGAACACAAGCTGGAGCTTTTAGATATGCATGGCATCCCAACACAAACTGGACAGCCAGAGAGAGAGAGAGAGAGAGAGAGAGAGAGAGAGAGAGAGAGCCATGTATGTGACATAAAAGGCAATAGGCAATGCCTTCAATGCTTATGGCTTGGTCCCAAGACACAGTCGAACACCAAATTGTGGCCCAATCGGATATACACGTTTCATGGCTACTAAGGCCAACATGGACTCAGAAAAATAATGAATACAACCAATATTCATCATAAACTTTCTCTATTCAGGTTTTTTTTAAAAAAATTGCTAGCCCATGTGCTTGCACGGGTTGATGACTAGTTACAATAATCCGTTAAAGCTGGAGGTAAAACATTAAATACGAGCCTAGAGTTAATTACAAGAATGCAGTACCACAGATCACAACATAAATTACAAAAGAATAAAATGGAAATCTTGCATGCATGTCGCAAAGCCTTCCCTTTGTCCATTTATCGCCAGCCATCGAACCTTTTCCTCGACCAATCCGACGCCTAAACCACAGTTCCATCGCCCGCCATCAACCATCAGCACAATAGAAAACCAGAGGCGTTAAAATAGAATTAGAATGAAGAAGGTTGCTGCGCAAGAGGGGGCTTAAATCCGGCGGGTGGTTAACCCAATGGAAACGAAACCTTAGCGAGGCATAACTACTTTGGGATGGCGCATTGTAAAGGCCTTATGATAATCATTTAGTCGCACACCTATGGAAGTGTGTCAGACAGACATTACAAGTCGATTATCTCTTGTGGGTAAAGTTGTACAACCTCTGCAGAGTGTAAAACTATTCAAATAGTTGTGTCCACGGTCATACACATGTTGAGCAAAGCCAATCAAAGTTAGACTTCGGTTTTGATTTCCAAATATTTGGACAAATGATTTAGGATAGTTTATCCAATTGGGAAATTGGGCAGTTAGCCATGTGATAGAAGGGTATCCATCACCATATTTCATATGGAGGTTATCCTACTATAAAACTTGAGAATTTATAAAATGAATTTTAGTTATAAATATTTAAAGAAAACATTGCTTTATACAAAATCAACCGATAAGCCCTCCTTTGATATATCCTTACATGCATTATAAGCTGTTATTGGGTGTAACTTACGAGCACAGAAGTTGTGCTCACCCTTACTTAATCCAAATAAATTTCAGAGGAGAAGAACTTCGCTACTGGTGTGGATCTTGATGACTAGGCCGCTACCCCAGTCGGTTGCCTGTGGAAGATTAGCTGGGCTCTACTACTACTTCTTCATCTTCCGTTGTGTTCTTTATTGTTGGCTTGTAAGCCTTTCTTGTAATAAACTCTGTTGATTATTAATAAAGTCGTGCGATTTATGGATGTTACCATATTTGTTTACTGTGTGAACTAGCTACTAATCATGGGACTAGTTCAGAAATACACAGAGGATTTGGGGGTGCTACTCCTGGGTCCGACATATTGGTAGGGCATTTGAACAACGTCAAACATGACGACCTCAGTTCGGGACGCGAAGTCATCGCTGAATGTGACAGCCAGGTCAATTTGGCCTAGGGCCATCACGGGCTTTCCCCTAAAGCCTATCAGCGGTGTGCTTGGGGATGATAGGCGATCCCAGAGTATCGTCATCTTGTCGAACACGTCCGCGAATAGGAGGTATGCCGAGCTTCCTCTGTCGACGAGGACGCATCTGACCTCGAAATCCGCAATGCTGGCGGAGGTGACGAGGGGGGGGTCTTGGTGTGAGAAATACACACCCCGGGCATCCTCAGGGCCGAAAGAGATTGGCATCTCAGCGTAGCGAGGTGGGCTGGATACAGGGTATGTTGCGTGATGGTGAATCTGTTGGGCGTACGAGCGGCATTGTCTTTTGGAGGCCATGTCGAGCGAGGATCCTCGTGCGATCATATTTATGATCCTTCACTGGTGCTCCCCGTGGCCCCCTTCTATGCGGGGTCTCAGTGGTAGGGCGGGTAGTTGGTTGCCTGTCCCTCCACTATCATCGTGCTCGGTCGGCTATCAGCTACGGTTCATGTACTCCCACATGGCTGCAATGGTGTAGCACTCACTGGTCGTGTGTGACCCCTCGCAGTGGACATCACAAAATAGGGAGGGCCCCCGGCGCTGGCGTGGTTCTTGGGCTGCCGGCCACCATTGTGCTCGCGCCCTCGACCGCGGTCGCAACCTCCCCCCTCGGGGGGTGGGCCATCGTCTTCATGATATACGTTTCGGCCCTTTGCTGGTAATCGCTGGCCCACGGCTTGCCAAGTGCCCTAGCCGCGACGGCCGTGGGTCCTTTCGTGGGTGGCGTGACCAGGGTGGATGTTGGGGAAACAGGGGCCGCGCCTCTCCAAGTATTATCTTCCTCCGTCCGAGCGTACTCTTCCATCTTGTCGAAGAGCTCTGTTACTGTGCGGACAGACTTGCGGGCCAGTCTTTCCGACAGGGGGCCCTTCTGGAGCCCGCATGTGGCTGCGTTTATAATAGTGGTTTCGTTGACACCCTTCACCTGACATTTTACCTCCGTAAATTTTTTGAAGAAGCTGTGGAGGCATTCACCGGGGGTTTGCTTTACTATGAACAGATGTCCCGCATCCTTCGGCTCCGTGTAGTTTCCGTGAAAATTATTGCGAACGAGGTCCCGCAACTGTTCCCACGCATATACGGAGTGGGGAGGGATGGTGAAGAATTATGTCAGCGCCACACCCTTGAGGGCGAGGGTGACACTTTTTTCCTTCATAGTGCCATCTCCTCCGGCCGCCTCGATAGCGGTCTCGTACACCCGGAGGAATTCTGAAGGGTCCATGCACCCCTCAAAGGGCGTGACCTTCGGCATTTTAAAGCCTTGTGGCCAGCGGGCTGCCTCCAACCCAACGCTCAATGGGGAGTTAGGGTCCCCCCCAGAGCAACAGGGCAGGAGGTACGACCGCTGGAGCTGAAGGCGCGGCCTCCGCTCTGGTGGTGGGCAAGGGCCGGAGTAGGGCCGCGAGGGCTGTCTCCGGTGGATGTTGGAGGTCCACCAGTTCTCACTGAAGGGCTTCGTATGACCCTTGGCTTACGCCCGCTGCCCTAGGTGGCGGGCCTGCTTGGTGGCCCTGGGGGAGGGATGCCTCGGCGAGGCGGGTGTCGCTCCCGACGATATCTCTATGCGTGGAGTTATTCGCGTCCTCCTTAGCGGCCTTGGTGGGAGGCACCGCTGCCGCGGAGGTTTTGCTTCGCTTGGCCCTCAGGGTTCTAGGGGGCGCGGCTGCTTCGACTGTTGAGACCTTGGGCTTGGCCCTCTTCCGATGGGCCATGCTGGTGCTTTGATGTTGGGCTTCGTAGCTTTCCTGTCGATCCCCATGACGGCGCTAACTGTCGTAGCAAAAAAGACTAGACAATAAGAGAAGAGGATCCCCGGTATCTAAGAGGGACCAATGGATCCTCGTAGAAGGGACCAGTTGTTAGGAGAGGTGTGTATGTATTGATTGCCCGAAAAACTGGGTCTGACTTATTACATGGGGGGTTGGCTATTTATAACCTTCCGACTGGTACAGGAGATTACCACTCTGTCCCTAAGGATCGGCCCTTCAGCTCGTCGCCGCTCCTCTCCCTCTCTCTCAAGCGCTGTGGGTGTGTGTAGGTGGCGGCGTTGGACCTTGACATTGCAAAACAATTTTGCCTGTCGGCTCCCTCCTTTTCTTTTTAATTCCGGCAACACTTATTATTATTATTATTATTATTAAAACTAGTAACACGTGCTTTGCAAGCCTGAGGCATCAGGTGCTACTTGCAACGAAAAAAAAACAGCACATTATATATATATGGCACGAGCAAATAGCTATATAAAATTATAGAGCAAATTTCTCAAAACCACACGTCTTTTGACAAACTATCGGACTTTTAAGCAATGATTCCAATGAGTCACACACTCTTTTGCATAACATTTCACAGTACCGGCCGCACTGTGAAGGCAAGGCGCTCCGGTTTGCCCACGCCTGTGGAGCCATCTCCGTCACCAAGAAAGGATGCATGCCATATACTAGGACTGACAGTACAATTAAGTGAATCACAGACAGGAGGAGGAGGGAGCCTAATGACGTCCAGGTCGTCCAGAACGCGGCCAAGCTAATTAACATATATAGTTGACAGTAAATACATTATACATATTCACGAGAGATGAACAGATGGTGATCGATGATTCCTCCTCCTCCTCCTCAAGTAGGGTACAAGTACGATGAGAAACTCACCTGGCAATGAGATTGAGTACCACAGGTGCTGCTGCGTATGTCCCTGCGGGGCAGCATGTCCCAGAGGAATGTGACGACAATCAAGGCAAGGATCAGCAGCGTGGCCAGCATCTTGAAGAGGCTCAGCCATGGAGTACGAGACAGCAGCAGCTTCTGGCAAGGAATCGGGCGCGGGCCCAGTAGCACACGGATGCGTGAAGACGACGGAGACGCAGGCCATGGCGCACACGGCAAGGTTCAGAGTCCCAGGAGCCGGGCTCATCAGCACAGTCAGCTGGACTCCGAACGCGAAGGTCGCGATCACCAGCAGAATCCCGACGTGCAGCAGGTTGGAGGACCAGCGATGGTAGCGGCTGCGGTACCTCGGGTGCACAGTCGTCAGCCCAGCGTACATGAGCAGGCAGGTCGCCACCGTGGAGCAAAGGAATGCAAGGCTGCTCGACAGGATGAACGCCTTGAAAGCCGGCCTCTCTGCAGCAGGCCGTGCCAGCATCCCATTGCTCGTGCCATCGGAGATGCAGGCCCCAGGTAGGGTGAAAGGTGCCGCGAATGTCACCGTCGCGATCAGTACCGAACCGATTGCTCGGTTCTGCGTCAGGTTGGTGTGCTTGCTCAGCTCCTTCTCTGAGTCATCTCTGCTCCTCTTGTTTATCAGGTATTCATCCCGGCGCCGTGGGCTGCAGTGTGCTCCACACCATGCCAAGCACTGGGCTATCAAAACTTCCGGGTTCTGAAATCAAGCGCAAGGCAAACATCCGCCACACGGATTAATAGGATTCCAAAGAAAATGCACAAACTAAAGGGCCGAACATACACAAGGAAAATCAATTACCGTTGGATATGTATAGCCATGATCTAGCTCATTGATGGCAACATCAAGGGGAGTTGCTCCATCGTTGTTCATTATGCTCAAGTTCACCTTGATGTCCTGCATGAGAAGTATGGCAATCTTGTCGCATCCATGCTTCACCGTCAGATGCAATGGTGTGTTGCCTTGTCTATCCCTTGCGTTCATCATCCTTCCGAATCTTGGGTTTTTGCATATGTGCTGCACCACCTTCTCCTTTTTGTGCTCAATAGCACAGTGGAGAACATTTCTCCCCTTGTTGTCGAGCAATTCATCACAGTTTGGGCATGTTTCCATCAGCTGGTCAATGATATCGATCTTTCCCATTTTAGCAGCGGTGTGCACAGGAAAAAGGCCATCAAGATCTGGAATGTATGCCAGGGAAGAATCCTCCAGTAAAAGTTTCACCGCTCCAGTTTTGCCAGCTGATGCCGCATGGTTAAGAGCAGTGTTTCCAAAATTATCATCCTTTTTTGCGAGTGTTGGTTCCCAGCGCCACAGTGATTCCGTCATTTCTTGCATCAAAGTAACAATGAATCAGGACATACATAAGGTACGACATATAAAAAAGGAAGCAACTCGCATAGGCACATGGCAGTTAGTTACAGCATGCAGATAAGAATAAAGATCATGTTTTCTTTTGTGTAGGTCCATGTTGCTGAATAGATGATGGTGTAGAAATGGGCATCGCAAACTGGTTGGTAACCTGACAATCGATATATGATATACGGAAGTGTTCATCCAAGTTGAATTGAGATTGTTTATAGCGAGGTTAATTTCAACCCTTTCACGCTGACGCTATAAGGCGACTGTAAAAAGCTCAAAGAGGACTAACTTCACAAGTTACAACAAAACGACGTGATTCACCATGTAATAATAAACATGGATTCTGAAATAACGTTCCTAACAGGTCTCCAAAGGTAACGTGCTGAAAGAAGCAAATGGTCACCAAGTCGTTCTTTGACAAAGGAAAAGGAAGATAAGCACATATGACCCTTAACCTGATTTTCTTCTATATTTCCCAGCTCACCAATTCACTATCATGGATACCTTTGTCCACCTATGTAACACCTCAACTAGCATTTTGCTACCACCAACTAGACCAGGCTCAAGTAAACACAAGTTTACATGGTAAAATTAAAGAGCTATCTAAGTCATGAATCCCAGGACTGGAATTTCTAACCAGACATGTCCAAGTTACAGAGTAGCAGGGTGACTGGATTCAAATCTGATATGACAAGGGTGGATCGGATGGAAGTATAAGACAGTTTACCTTCACTGACAAGGACGGCAGCATGCAGCGCGGTTTGGCCATCTGGTCCAGCATAGTATGCTGGAGACTTCACCCCATCAGGACTAGAGCCTCCAATCAAGATGCCAACCATGTCGGTGCGGCCTAATGCAGCCGCCAAGTACAACGGAGAGAAACCCTTGGCATCCACCACTGCTGCCAGCCCACCATCAGCGGACATGAGCTTCTGCAGGACGCCCTCGTGTCCGTTTCTGATCGCCTCATGCATTGCAGTTGCACCCTCTGAGTTCCTCGCCCTCGGCATGGACTCATCACGTTCTTGCTCCGCAGGAGCATGCTCGATGAGGTAACACACCACGTCAACGTGCCCAGCCCTTGCGGCGCAGATCAGAGGCGTGTTGAGCAGATTGTTCCTTGCCTTGATAAGCGAAGCATCAAGGTTGCAGATTATGTCAACATGCTCCAGATATCCACGGCCGGCGGCAGTATGGAGCGCTGTGTTCCCCTCCGAAGTGACGCCTTTTAAGCAGCTCTTGCTGCCTTGCTGAATGGCTGCCGGGTGGTGCGTGAAGCCATTGGCACTGCTCAAACCCAGGACTTGCGCTAAGAGTGCCTTGTCACCAGTCGCAGCAGCTTTAAGCAACTCATGGTTCATGGTATGGGGGGTGTGCCTTGCTGCTATCCCTGCTGAAGGAGACATGGTCATGGTATGGCTTGAGCACGGCATTAATTGGTTTCAATGCAAGCTCATAGAGGATTCTGATGCTTCACGTAGCAGTTTAACCCCTGCATCTTCTGGCTCCTCTCCTAATGTGGGTATTTAATCTAGGTCTAATCAACATTAACCCTAAGCTCATTGAAGAACACCTTGTCTAATCATTATAGCGGAAGCGTGATTACATACCCGAACTCGAAGATGCCATGAGTAGTTGTAGATGTGTTGATGTAGAAGCCGGTCGGTAGCTGCAGAGGAACCGTGGGCGAGGATGGAGGTGCTGCGGTGACGGTCTTCGCTCACCTGAAGCGCCCGTGAGAGATCGGGTCTGTTGGGGTGTTCGTTAGCCTAGAACCACACGCGGTAGATCGGCCTGCCGAGTCCCCTAAGTCTTTTATATGGCGCTTGGTTGAACGGGACCGAAAACCAACTGTTGGTTATGCCCCCGATCAGGGCGCGTAGTAGGGCGTGCCCCCTTGAATCTCGGAAAACAGTTAGCCGAGATCAACCCAACATTCTCCCCTTTGATCGTAAGGCTAACATCATAAGCCCATTCTCAATAAAACAGCATACCAAAGTAATACGTTGCATGACCAATGAAGTGTCATACAACCACAGTACCTATAGTGTACTATCCCATCTTGAAATGGATATTCATTATACTTTATGGGAGTTGGTTTGCTTTAAGGTCCTTTTATCCAGAATCAGAGGCTTTCCAATAAACCCATGCCGGCAACATGATCACGAAAGATATTGGGTGGTAAGCCTTTAGTAAACGGATCTGCAAGCATTGACTTAGTACTAATATGCTTGATACTAATGGTTTGATCCTGGATTCTGTCTTTCACAACATGGTACTTAATGTCAATGTGTTTGGCAGCACCACTTGACTTGTTGTTACTCGCATAAAAGACTGCGGGTTCGTTATCGCAGTATAAGGTGAGTGGTTTAGAGATGCTGTCTACCACTCTAAGTCTCGGGATAAAATTCTTAAGCCATACAGCCTGCCCGGTAGCCTCATAACATGCCACAAACTCAGCTTGCATCGTTGAAGATGCCGTAAGGGTTTGTTTTGAGTTTTTCCACGAGATAGCTCCCTCAGCGAGTGTGAAGATATAACCTGATGTGGATTTCTTAGTATCAACACATCCCGCAAAATCTGAATCTGAATAACCAACAACCTCAAGGTTGTCAGAATTCTTATATGTGAGCATGAAATGCTTAGTAGCTTGCATATAGCGCAAGACTTTCTTAACGGCCTTCCAGTGGTCCGGTCCTGGATTTGACTGATATCTGCCAAGCATCCCGGTTACAAAAGCTAAATCAGGGCGCGTACATACTTGAGCATACATAATGCTTCCGACAGCTGAAGCATATGGAACCGACTTCATCTGATCAGTTTCATATTGGTTCCTTGGACATTGGAATGTCCCAAACTTATCGCCCTTAACAATAGGAGCAGGCGAGCCAGAGCACTTATGCATATTATATCTCTTTAGTACTCTGTCAATGTATGCCTTCTGAGATAAACCTAATACTCCTTTGGACCTATCTCGGTGAATTTCAATGCCAAGAACGTAAGAGGCATCACCAAGATCCTTCATATCAAAATTAGATGAAAGAAATCTCTTGGTCTCATAAAGCATATCTTTATCATTGGTAGCCAATAAGATGTCATCCACATAAAGAACTAAGATGGTGAATTTACTCCCCTTGAACTTAACATATATGCAGTTATCAACTTCATTTTCCTTAAACCCAAAATTCCTTATGACCTTATCGAATTTGAGGTACCATTGCCTTGACGCTTGCTTTAGGCCATAAATTGATTTCTTAAGTCGGCATCCCATATGCTCCTTGCCTTCCACGACAAAACCTTCCGGTTGAGCCATGAAAACGTTTTCTTGCAAGTCGCCATTAAGGAATGCTGTCTTAACATCCATCTGATGTAGCTCTAAATCATAATGAGCTACAAGTGCCATAACAATTCTGAATGAATCTTTAGTTGAGACAGGAGAAAAGGTGTCATTATAGTCAATCCCCTCTCTTTGTGAGAAGCCTTTTGCTACAAGCCTTGCTTTGAACCTTTCGATATTTCCCTTAGAATCATGCTTGGTTTTGTAGACCCATTTACAGCCTACTGTTTTGACTCCGTTAGGAATTTCTACTAAGTCCCATACATCATTAGTGCTCATAGACTTTAGTTCATCCTTCATGGCATCAAGCCACTTAGAAGAATGTTCACTTATCATGGCCTCCTTATAAGAGGTGGGATCTTCTACCTTCCTATATCATTAATATCCTCATTCATATAAACAACATAATCATTTGGGATGGCAGTCTTCTCTCTCATTGTGATCTTCTAACAGAGTTCAACTGACTATTGCGAGGGACTCCGAGGCTCATCATTATGTGCGACATTAGGAATTTCAGAGACCTCAACAATGGGTGTAACAACGGTATTTTGTAATCGGAGGTGCAACCACCGAGGCACGTGAATAAAGATCTCAGGATAAGCGGTGAAGGAACATAAACCCGCTTCTCTTCAAGATCTATTTTCCGGCTCCGTCCTCGCTATTCTCTAAGAACACAGCGTGTCTTGTTTCTACAAACTTAGTTATCCTATCAGGACAGTAACATCGATACCCTTTGGATCTTTCGAGGTACCCAATAAAATGGCAACTTCTTGTCTTAGGATCTAATTTCCCAATATGTGGATTAAATATCTTAGCTTCAGCACGACAACCCCACACTCGTAAATAGTTTAAACTTGGTTTCCTCCTAGTCCATAATTCATAAGGTGTCTTAGGTACTGATTTACTGGGAACCCGATTAAGAATATGTGCGGCCGTCTTTAGTGCTTCCATCCACAAACCGGTTTGCAAAGTAGAATAGCTAAGCATGCTCCGTACCATATCCATAAGTGTATGCGGTTATGCGTCGCTCACTACCCCATTCTCGAGGTTCACCGTGTAGAATATTGGGCAACAATGCCATTTTCTGAAGGAACTTAGCGAAAGGGCGAGAATTTGCCCATAAGGAGCGTGTCTCCATAATATTCTCCCCACGATCCGATCTTACCACTTTAATTCTTAGGTTGTGCTGATTTTCAACTTCAAATTTTAAATATCTTGAATTTGTCAAGTGACTCAGATTGGTCCTTAATGGGAAAAATATAACCATAACAGAGAAATCATCGATGAATGTGATGAAGGAATCAAAACCATCCACCGATGTCACGGAAAAGGACCACAAATATCGGTATGAATTAATTCTAATAGTCCTGTCTTCATGAAAGTGGCTCCTTCTTTATTTGCTTTACATATTTTCCTTTAATGCAATCAATGCAATGGTCTCGAGTTAGAGAAATCTAATGGGTGGAGAATGTCTTCCTTAATGAGACACTCCATTCTCCCCTCGAAATGTGGCCTAAACGACAAGGCCACAGCTTCAAGAAGTCTCATCATTATTTTTACGCTTAGCATCACATACATTCAAAGATATATGAGATTCATTAAGGGAAAGCATATAGAGCTTGTCTTGTCTAAAAGCAAGACCAACATTATTTGAATTAAATGCAATAATGCACTTATTGTTACCAAAATTACATTTAAAACCATCATCGTCCAATAAAGAAACTGAAATCAAATTCCTCCTTATGGAAGGAACATAGACTACATTATTAAGACGAAGTATGAAGCCGCTATCTAAAACTAATGAAACAGATCCAACTGATTCAACTTCAGCTTCTTTTCCATCCGCGACTCTAAGACTTCGCTCCCCCTTTCTTAGTGTTCTCGCGGTATGGAATCCTCAGAAGAGTTGGTAACGTGCAGCTTGCACTGAGTCAATCCACCAAGACTTAAGGGAGAAATCAGCATAAAGAGTTTCATCAATAAATGTTATTGTATCATTACCCTTTTTTGCGAGCCACTTCAGAAAACCGACACAATCCTTCTGAAAATGCCCCGACTGCTTGCAGAAGTGACATTCATCCCCTTTAAGTGCTCCAGCGGGAGCAACATGGGGCTTAGGTGTATTGTGCACCTTAGGCCCTGACTTATCTGAATTAGGAGAGTAATGCAGCTTTTTCTTGGATTTGAAGTCCCCTGAGAACTTCCTTTTGTTAGGACCGCCAACTTGATTCACAAGATCTTTCTTTTCGGTCCTTATTCTCTCTTCCTCCTGGACACACATGGCGATTAAATCGCTCATGCTCCACTTATCTTTCTGAGTGTTGTAATTTATCTTAAAAGCAGTGTAGTCAGAAGGAAGAGAGGTCATAATAAAATGGACTAGGAAACCATCAGATATTTCCATGTCCATGCCCTTGAGTTTTCCTGCCATATCAGTCATCATCATGATATGCTCTCTTATGCTACTGCACGAGTCATACTTAGTGGTTAAGAGCCTCTGGATTAAAGTACTGGCATAGACTTTAGTGGAGCCTCTGAATTTCTCCTCAACTGAAGCCAGGTACTCCTTAGCATTTTCGGAATCTGGGATTGCTCCCCTGATTCCAACTGAGATAGAGGTCTTCATTATCATTAGTGACAGGCGGTTAGACCGCTCCCATTTTTCAGCATTAGTGTCATAAGTTTTCTTTTTCTCATCGTAATTTTCCTCGCCGTCGGGGGGAATGGGAGGGTCACCCTTAATGCATAATCAAGGTCTAAAACTCCAAGGACAATGAAATTCTTTCTTTCCAAGCGGAAAATTGCTTCCGTAAGTCGCTCAATGTTGTCTATTGTATGGCAACATTTGAAGCGTTTATTGCGCAAAAATTTAAAATAACATAAAGATATATTGCATGCAATTAACCCTACGTTGGTCCGATTAACAACATGCAAAACTACGCTTCTAATCCATATCACCGCTAGCGTAAAATGGAAAAAGAACTTAACAATATTAATCTGGCGACACATGATTATAAACAACGTTGGTCGAATATAATCATATGCATACATAATGCCAAAATATAAAATCTCTAACCAAAATATCTCGTTGGTTCAATTTTAATTAGAGACAAAAACATTATTTATAGTACATTGTTATTAAGCAACAAACATTAATTAACAGTGCACAAAATAAA
The DNA here is from genome assembly GCA_036346405.1 of Phyllostachys edulis. Lineage (NCBI taxonomy): Eukaryota > Viridiplantae > Streptophyta > Magnoliopsida > Poales > Poaceae > Phyllostachys > Phyllostachys edulis. The sequence goes on along the minus strand of CM070554.1, from coordinate 192,914 downwards.
AATAGCCTTAACTCTCAGCCAGCTTAAAAAAAAGACATGATGGCCTTTACCGGCCCAATATCTCTACACACTCTCAGTCGGCCCAAAGGAGAAAAGGCTCAAAAAAAACTTTGGATTCGAACGGACGGCCAAGATTGATCCTGAGAACAAACAAAAGGAGGACCACCAAAACCCTAAACCTAACTCCATTTCTCTCCCTCCATACCGAAAACCACGGGCGGCGGCAGCATGAGCGGCGCCTTGAGGCGCGCCTGTGGAGGGCGAGGCAGCAGGGCAGCGCAGCCTTGTGAACCCACACAGGCCACAATGAGCGAGGGTTTGAGGCGGCGGCGGCTGTGCTGAGAATGGAGCGGCGGCGACATGTGGGCGGCCAGGGCGCGGCATGAGCCGGGCAGCGATCTTGCAAGACAGGGAGCAACAGTAAGTCTCCGCCACAAGACAAAAGGATTCTTAGGGTTCTGAATTTTTGGGGGGGTTCTAATTTGGGGATTTTGCGAAATTTCTTGATTCCCCTCCTTCTAAATGCTAAATCCGAAATACTAAACATGTAATCTGGTTCGGTTGTGACTGATTTGGGTTCAACATGAGTCTAGGGTGGCTCTGATACCAAATGTGGGTATTTAATCTAGGTCTAATCAACATTAACCCTAAGCTCATTGAAGAACACCTTGTCTAATCATTATAGCGGAAGCGTGATTACATACCCGAACTCGAAGATGCCATGAGTAGTTGTAGATGTGTTGATGTAAAAGCCGGTCGGTAGCTGCAGAGGAACCGTGGGCGAGGATGGAGGTGCTGCGGTGACGGTCTTCGCTCACCTGAAGCGCCCGTGAGAGATCGGGTCTGTTGGGGTGTTCGTTAGCCTAGAACCACACGCGGTAGATCGGCCTGCCGAGTCCCCTAAGTCTTTTATATGGCGCTTGGTTGAACGGGACCGAAAACCAACTGTTGGTTATGCCCCCGATCAGGGCGCGTAGTGGGGCGTGCCCCCTTGAATCTCGGAAAACAGTTAGCCGAGATCAACCCAACATTCTGATGCTTCACGTAGCAGTTTAACCCCTGCATCTTCTGGCTCCTCTCCTGTGTACATACATATATGGGCATCGCCATGGTAATTTACTTCAGAAAGAAGAGTCATACACACAACCGCGTAGATGAGCCACTATCACAACAATCAACATCAATGTTTCGTATATCAACTGCAAACCAAAACGACTATTTGAATATTTTGCAACTGGTGAGAATCAAAAGTACAGGACATTACATGTCATTGAAACAAAGAATTTAATTTGCGAGCCTGTGATAAACAAGCATAGCACTAGAAGTCAATTTACATAGAACTGATGACATACAATGTTGGCCCACAAAACAAGGAAGCATCTTTAAGACAGAAAAATGTTCCACTGTTTGCATACAGTAAGCAAAAGCAAATCACCCCAGTGAAAGTGTCGGATTTACAGTCAGCTTGCACATTAGTATGGTACACTGGAATGGAGATTCTTATTAATTAAGCTGAGTTGCTTTATTTTGAATTGCAGAGAAACACGTACGCTGCAGGAATAAAAAGTTCCTCATTAATAACATCTTCTTAAAATAAGAGAAATTTTACGTGCATTCTACCGGTGAAATATGGTGGTAGTATAAATAAAATCTAATCGTTGATTTTGCTAAGAGCATAATAGACTTTGTTGGAGAGTTCGTGTTAGATCTAAATAACGAGTTATGTTAAAGTTAGACTCTACTTTGAGACTATAAATAAAGGGTGTGGGATCCTAGGGGATACACACAATAATCTCCGAAAAACCACATGGTATCAGAGTCCCCATGCCTATCCACCCAACCCTAACCCTAGCCCTCACGTACCTCAGCCGCCGCCGCCGTCGTTCCCCCTTCCTCTTTGTACCGGACAACTGTCACTCGGACCACGCCATCGCTGCTCCTCGCAGGCGTGCAGGCCGCTGCCGCCGCTCGGGTTGCGTAGGCCACCATCCTCGGTCGCCATGGGAGCAGAGGAGGTCCCTATCGCCTCAGGTAGGGGTCGCCACCGCCTCTGTCTGGTCCAATCGCCGCGACGCGGGGACTACATGTCGGAGTGGACGCCGCCATTTGGTTCGCCATCATCACCCTCGGTTGCTTTCGAAGGAGAGAGGAGGAACAAATATCTGGGCCGAGAAGAAAAAGGAGGCTGAAGGAGAAAGGAGGTGAGAGAAGGAAGAAGAAAAAGGAGTTCTCTGTGAAAAAAAAACTATATGATTTGGATAACCATGAAGGCAGTCGTTGAGGTTCGGCAGAACGTTGATGCATGAAGAATTGTCGTGATCATGGGAGATACACGCGGCATATTTTGATAGTAATTGGCATTGCTTTGGCCGTTTGAGAAGATGACTCCCGAGGAAATTGAGGCTACGAGAAGGAGGAGGAGAAGAGAAAAGGAAGACAGTTGTTGAAACTACATCCCCGCTAGTAACTCAAGGTGGGATGAGAAGCATGTTACAGGACCTCTTTGCGACAGGTATGATAGGTCCGAGGGTTGGTGCAGGGTCATCTGACGTAAAGTTGGAGCTAATACCGAATGATGTAAAGTTGAAAGGAAGTAAGAATTACCTGAGTTGGTCTAGAAGGGCTCAGCTAATTCTGAGGACGAAGGGGTGAAGCACCACCTACGGGAGACTTGTGTTGATCCTGCAGATAAGGCGAGCATGGATTAGAGGATGTGGAACACCACCAACTCTGTGGTGGTAGGTTGGTTGCTAACTTCAATGTCTTCATCCATCGCTCGAATGGTGGAGATGATACAGAGTGCACCGGTGATGTGGAAGACGCTAAGCAACATGTACTCCCGGGCAGGAAATGTGATGATGATGGTGGAGGTCCAGGGCAAGGTGGAGGCCCTAAAATAGGAGGAGAAGATTGTCTAGGAGTATGCTGGTGAACTGCAGCAACTATGGGCAGATTTAGATCACTATGACCCACTACAGTTAACATGTGCTGGTGATATTGAGGCTGGCAGGGTGTGGCTGCAATGCAGACGGGTTACACACTTTCTAAAGGGACTAAACCCAAAGTTTGATAGTAGAAGAGCTGCCATGTTTCACTTGGCAAACTTGCCTACCATGGAGGAGGCTATTTTGGTTATGGTGCAGGAGGAGGTTCGACTACGAGTAATGGGGGACAACAACCCGGTCAGATCCGCATACGCCATACCAGATGACAGGGAGTGCTACTATTGTGAGATGAGAGGATGTTTGAGCCGTGCTTGTCCTTCTCCACAGTATGGAGGTCGTGGTGGTCGTGGAGGTGGAGGTCAAGGAAGGGGCCGAGTTGGCCCCAGGGCTAATGTAGCCCTTATAGAGAAGATCACATATGTTACTCTAACAGGCGAGCAAGCTATGCAGCGGGAGAAGTGGCAGCAGCGAAAGGCATTGGAGACTTCTCATGATTCTACCTCCTTTGGTAACTTTGCAAACTACGCCCACGTGGGCGAAGGTACTCAGGCACATGCACTTGCATCCACATATAAGCACTCTCATATTGATTGGATCATAGATTCATGGCATCCAAGCATGTCATGGGTTCACTTAGTGCTTTCGCATCTTACACCTCATATACTCATTCTGAAACTGTCCAAACAGTTGATGGAACCTCCCAGCTTATTCAGGGTGTAGGATCTGTAGAGTGCACATCATCCATTGTTTCATCCTCCATTTTGCATGTTCTCTCCTTTCCAGTCAACCTTCTTTCAGTCAGTTCTATCATTGACCAATTCAAATGCACTATCACATTTGATGAGGAGTTGTGTTTGTTCCAGGAGAAGAGAATTGGGAAGAGGATTGGGACTGGAATAAGGCGTAATGGGCTATGGTACATTGATCAGGTTGATGCGGCATTGGCTATGGCTATAGGAGGAATCGAGGGAGAAGTTTTATTACATCATCATCGTTTATGACTTTTATCATTTGAGAATTTAAGTCAATTATATCATGATTTGTTCAAAAGGGTAGGCAAGAGTAAACTTGTGTGTGATGCTTGTGAGTTTGGAAAACATACATGGTCTACATATAGTAGCATTGGTCTTCGGAGTTATGAACCTTTTATATTAATACATTCAGATGTTTGGGGGTCCATGCTCAGTTACTTCTGTGAGTGGTTTTAAGTGGTTTGTCACATTTATTGATTGCTATACTCGTATGACGTGGATTTATATGATGAAACACAAAAGCAAGGTCCTTCAATGTTTTTAGGACTTTCATAGAATGGTTGCTACTCAGTTTGATGTAAAGGGCTAGACAGTAGAAAAAAGGGGACCCCCGGTATCTGAGAGTGACCGAAGGATCCTCAGAAAAGGGACCGATGCTAGGATAAGTGTATATGTATTAAATGCCTTGAAAAGCATGCCTTTCTTACATGGGGGAGAGAGCTATTTATAGCTTGCCGGCAGGGTACATGAGATTACTGTTCTACCCTTAGGAAGGTACTACCTGCATAGGGATTGTAGGGTCTTTTCCTACCCCAACGCATAGCTTTCCAGTCCACGGTGGGCTTCCTTGGACCTGGCTCACCCAGCCGATGCTCCTGGTCCATTTGTCTTCTCCCTTCGCTTCTGGCAGGGCAGCTTTGGGGCCAAGGGGCCCCCAAACATCCTTGGTGTCCACGAGGTAGCCTTTTGGGGTGCCGGTGGCCACCCTTATAGCCTTCAGGCCCCCTTCGGAGCCCCTTTGTAGGCTTCGGGCCCCCTTTGGGGCCCCTCTTGCGACCTTCGGGCCCCCCTTCGGAGCACCTCCTGCGGCCCTCGGGCCCCCTTTTGGGGGCTCCTATTGTGTTCGTCGAGTCGTGGGGGGCCGGTGGGCTGCCCCTACAACAAGCTCCTCGCGGTTGAGGTCCTGCTTCGTCATGGCTGAAATCGCGCCTTTCTCCCAAAGGGTCCAGGCACACTGTCCCCTTCGGCCTGGCGAAGCGTTGTTCGGACAGGTCTTGGTGTTGTAGGGGTTGGCCTCGAAGTCGTCCCTGGGGGTCGCGCGCTATGGCGTAGTTGATGGCATTGGCGTTTGCTCGGGCGTGGCGCGTCGGTTAGCATTAATGGTGCCCCCTTGGGGGGCGCACGCGGTGTAGTTGATGGCACTGGTGTCTGCTCGGGTGTGGCGCGCCGGTTAGCATTAATGGTGCCCTTTTGGGGGGGTGTGCGTAGTGGTGGTGGTTGTGTACCATAAAGGTGCTGGTGGGGTGGTCTTATGGCTACCGTGTGTCACGCTGGTATTGGTCCATGGCTCCTCGGTGCTCCCCTATTTTGTCGGGTTGTGTGGTTGGTGGGAATAAATAAGGGGTTTCTCCAACTGCGCTCTTATCGTGGTTTCATTCTGGTTGCTCGATGAACCCGCTCGCCTTCTCTTTGCGGTGCTAGTGAGTTGCGAGGGTTTGCGCTGGGGGCTCAGGAATGATGAAGGAAGCAAGGAGGGTGGGGGTGAGTCCTTGTACATGAGCGACCTGGGGAGGTCTAACGTGACGGATCTTGTTCTTCGAACCCTCGTACTTGTGGGTCCTCTCCATACTGGATCTCATCAAAGGTGTTCACTTCTGCTCTAGGACCTCGTTTCGAGAAGTGGTCGTAGGGTGGCTGAGACAACTCTGTTAGATCATGACAAAGATGGCTTATAGCCCCACTGGCCGCTTCCTGAATGATGTTGACTACAGCTCGATATTCTTCCATTCCAGGTCCTCGATCCCGATGGTAGATGGCATACTCCGGATGATAGGTGAAGTTGGCTCGCCACATCATATCTCGCAGCAATACGGGATATCCATCTATTTCCTCAGCACAGGTCTCCTTAACCAAATGCCAGCTGCTCATCTAAAGCACACGAAGGCAAGGTAAGTGAGCAAATTAATTTGTAAATCCAACTGAAGGATGGGGTAAGAAATGATACTAAGATTGATGAGAAATAAAAGACTTTCATAACTTAAGGTTTCTGAAATTATTTTGCTATTTAGAAAATAATTTCACAGAAGACTCACGATGCTAACGACCATGCTATTTCCGAGCAAAAAGGGAAGCAATGATAGATAACTCGCTGCCTAGCAACAAAAGTCCTGAAGTCCTTTTTAGCCTGGACAAAAGGGAGAAAATGTATTCAGCCCAGGCTTGGAAATTACCCTTCAACCTGCCTCTCTGCAACGCTGTGGGGACACCCGAAATCGAATCTGTTTCAAGTTAAGAGATTACACTAGAGGCATAACTTTTAACAGGAAACGAGCCCGATCTCAAGTTCCCGGATATGTGTCTTGCATTAGCTCCCAAGATCAAAGACTAATGCGCACATATCCTGAACAACATTGTACACAGTCATACACAAGTCATATATTATTAAAAGTAGTTGATAAGACTAGTGTTTAAGTACATAAGTTACATATGTGACCAATGATCAACTAAAAACAAAAAGTACGTAGCGAAAACAAATATAAACACCAAAAGATACCACCAAGTATGCCCAACACCCGAAGGCAACTGAGTGGAGGTAGAAACAACATCATTCGTTAGCGTCTCCATAGTCGGTGCTAACGGATGGGTCGTAAGCATAATCGCCCTCACCTGCAACAAGTGGTTAATCTGCTTGAGTACAGAAGGTACTTGCAAGACTTACACAAACTAATAAAAGAAAGTGTATAATAGAGCCTATCCAAATGATTAGAGAGTATACATGCTAGATGTTGTCCAAAGGAGAGTATACAAGTTTTATTCCTACACTTTCTAATTTACAAAGGCCATTTTGTAATCAAAATTTGGACTAAAGACATAAGTAACTTTGACATAATCATAAATCAAAACACATCAAAATGGCTATCGACTTTGTCAAGCTAACATGCATGAACACCCATTCATGTCGATACCAAGTTATCACCTTGTCAAGTTTTAATTTAGAGTCTAACAATGACGTCAATCAAAACAAGTGTCGTCCGTAACCGTGGACACGGCTATTTGAATAGTTTTAACCCTGCAAAGGTGTACATCTTTACCCACACGACTTGATTAGACCGTAAGCCTCCAGATAATGGCACACTTCCTTAGGTATGCTGGCCGGGGAAAACAAGAGTTGGTATTTTTTTAGCAATAAAATCTTATTGAGTTGAATCAGCTTTGCGAGACGAGATCCCGCTTAGTACAAGCTACTGATAGAACCTGCTAAGCAGGGCACACAAGTTGTGTTGGAAATACCAACCCAATGAACAGAAATCTAAAACTGTGCTCACCCGCACATATTAAATTGCAATAAGATCCCTATGAACATGTGATCAAACACATATGTTCTCACTCCACCTATTTTCCAAATCAATAAAACCTTCCCCTTACTTAACCAAGTGGCGCCCATACACAGCATATGGAAGTACGCATGGTACTTGAATTGATAGCCCAAAGTTTGGTCCTTAATGATCTGGACAAGACTACCACATTTTCCAAATCTCGTGCACGAAGGCACCCTCACTATCAATCACTTGTCCAGATCTAAATCATGTTTTAGTAGACAAAATTTAGATTCAAACCTCATATTTGAAAATCTGATCAAAGAAACAAAATTAGAATAAGTTCAGTGTTTCCCATGATTGACAGGCTAATCCCATCAATCAACTACCGTAACTACTGACTTCCATGGCCAAGCATTCACATAAAGACTATATATAAATACCAATACATGATTTCTATCATAAGCATAAGTGTATGAAATGATTAAGAATAAGCCACAATGATTAGGACATAGCTAGCTAGACTTACAAATTATGGATACAACAAAATAGCATGCACGCAATTATCATTGCATTTTAAAATACTAAATTACCAAAACTGGGATCAAAATGATGCAAGAGGATTCTTGCCTTGATGATATTCCACTTGTTCAGTCTCAGGAGTCTCAGAAATATATTCACTCGCATCGGGCAGTTCGGAATCTAGAAAAAGCGATAACAAATGAACATCAAGAAAAATATCAAAAGCCAAATTGCTAAAAAATGCATGAAAAAATTCACAGTAGTGATTTTATGATTTTAAGTGAATTTGGGTGAAAATTTTAGTTTATTTGGAGTTCATTTGAATTTTCTATGAATTTTACAAGATTACAGTTCTTAATGTGCAATTATTTTAATTAGCAAATTTTTCTGTAACAAAGACATGTGTGAGAGTTATTCCAGATTAAGTTACAGTAAAAATTAAAACTAACAAAATTTGTTTCACTTGATTTGGAGTTAAAATGAATTACTTATGAATTTTGAAGTTTTAAACTATTTGTAGTGTTGAAATAAACCATTTCGGGATTTCAAAACGTAACTAATACTTTTTATACTCCACTAAACCTAGCCACTGTCGCTTACACGTAGGGCCCCAAGTCAAGTGTTGACCCGGTCATCCTTGACTCAGTCCTAGTCGAAGCGACGCTGAAAACGTATTCTTTCAAATACGCCTTTCAATTAAAAAAAGGTACTTTAGGTTTGAACCGAGTAAGAAATACATGTCCCTTAAAGTAAAACGTACTACCCAAATTTACTCCATCACTTATCCAGCCACATGGGCCCTCCTGTACGCGACTCGACGCGGAAACTAGTGGTTAAAGCCCACGGGTTTCTATGCTTGGACCCACGTGTAAGCGGAACATTTCATAATAATTAATTAAAAGTTAATGATTGTTTAACCTAAACCGACATCAATTAACTCTAATCATCTCCCTTCAGCTCTGGTCAGAAACTCGATAATAGGGGATGTCGCCACCGCGTGCTTGCTTCACGGCTTGCCGGCGCTATGGTCCATGCCGGCATGAACCAAGGACAAAAATGGATGCATTTTGGAGGTGCATTAAGCAATCTAAAGCATGTTTAAACTTCTATGAGGCATAAATATGCTACCTGAACGTAGGAGATGACCGAAGAGACACCGAAGCTCGCCGGCGACATTGACCGCAAAATGACAAAAAAGAGCTCCACGTTGACACGATAACCTGAAGAAGGAATCAAACAATGTTTGGTCGGAATAGGTTGCATAGGCACATTAGAGGCTAATGCCGAAAGGAATCGATGATTAACTTACCAGGCCAGAGATCACAACGGAAAGAGCGAAGTTGGCCAGAGCTAACAAAATCCAAATTCCGAAGGTTCCTATGAATGAAACACAAAAAAATTTGAGGGGATTTACTTAACATACCCTAGAACATGATATGATGCGCAAGAACTAGGAAGGAGCTCACCATCGTCAAGATGGCACAATGGTGGCCTTTGGTGCACGCTCCAGACAATCGAAAGACAACCTCGTGGTCCGGGAGCTACGGCCAAAACCAAGAACTCATATTAGCACCATGGATATGGCTTGGTAAAAAAGGAAGAATGGCACAGAAACGAGAGGATACGCTTCGGTGAGGAGGAAGAAACAATGGCCGCACTGATTTTGCCGAGAGAAAAGTGAGGTGGTTTTGATGGTCTTTCTTGCCAGAGGAAACAACGACGTCTACCCGTGGCAGCACCAGAGTAGGCAACATCATCAACGGTGAAGCCACGTGGTGATGCATGCACCGGAAATCATGGAAGCGACGCCACCTCGCTCTCGGCTTGCGCGGTGTTGGCACAGCGTGGAGAAGACGAGAGGGAGAGACCGACATGTGGACCTGGGCTGTCAGCAGTGTGGCGAAACGGTGTGGCTTGGTCCGGCGTGAGTGAACTGGTGCGGTTGGACCAAACCCTGTAGCTCATTCAGTCGATCTGAAGATTTTCTCGGTCAGTCTAAACGTCTCTCGGTTAGTCCGAATGTCTCTCTTGGTCGGTCCAAAGCACTCTCGGTTGGGTCTAGCCAAATCAAGCGGCACAATTCGTAACAGTCCAAGAGGTTCGGGTCAGGTCCGACTAGTTGACCGAGAAGAATTCAAATAATTCTAGTTTGACTAGAGGGATACAAATAGAAATAAATTTGTAAAAATATAAAAAAATTTAGAGATGATACTAGGATGATATAAATCCCATATAGATTTTAAAATATTACTGTTCATGACTTAAATACTTATTTTAAAATCCTTAACCTAATAGGTTCAAATAATGAACATAGATTTTTCTTAAGGTCAAACCGATCTCCAAAATTTTTAAAAAATATATATTTATTCATGATAATTAATCTAGTATTATATTAAATTAATTTCTAGGGTTCTTTCCCATTAACTTCAGTTTTTCTTATGGAGTTTTTTAAGTTTTAAATTTGACTTGAAATTGATGTTTTCAAATGTAACCATTTGTGCAAATGATCTGAAATGTCATGTATGCTCATGAAATGCATATAATTACCATTTATTTAAAGTGAGGCTGTTACAACCTTGATGCTGTCACAGGCCATGGACAAGGACATTTCTAAAGGCTTTGCTGAGATTCAGAAGAGGATTGATGCGGAGCATGCCTGGAGCGGGGCCCTAAGCGCCGAACGCAACTCCCTTGCTATGAGGGTGAATGCCTTAGAGGCTCAGGTGGTGGGCCTGGAAACGGAGCGCACCGTCCTTCAAGGCGATGTGCAGACTCTACGAGGCATCCGGGCAACCCATGAGGAGGAGATCCAAGCGGAGCAGGAGCTATCAAACGCTGTTGGTCTTTTCGCCTAGGTGGCAACGGAGGCTCTCGAAGTAGCTGTGGCGGAGCTTAGCACCATGCCTCCTTCAAGGCATCATTAGGTCGGCGGAGATGGATATTGTGGATATCATGGGGATATGCCCATGATCTTAGGATGATGAAACAATTGGCAATGGTGCTTTTGGTTTAAAGTTTGAAGTGTTTTCGACAAAGTTTCAGATCTGTCAGTCGTGGCGGTCGACCGCTTTTATCTTGAATATTGTTATAAGTGGTGAATTGATTTTGGGATAGGTCATATCCATATTTGTTAATGCTTATGTGTTGCATGTTGCATGTTTTGGCTAACGTGGGTCAAGTTGTGAAGAACTTGTTCCCGGATTCGTGTTTGCTTGTCTATTCTTTGTCTTGGTGGCTTGTAGGTCAACGACGGTCAACGGCGAGGTGGATCGGGACTAAGCTTGGAGAGCTGAGGTCCAGAACGATCAAGGATGCCGGGTGAGGTCAAGTAACTCAAGCATGGCGCAGAATGGACAAGGATGACTGAACAGGCGGTTGGTCGGCGATGGTTGGATCAAGCGGCGCGAGTCGTTGCAAGTGCTCGATGGTGCGGTGGGATCCGAGCGGGAGAGACTTGACGACATGGAGCCGTTGATCAACCTACGTGGCGAAGCAGGCGAGTGCTTCACGCAGATGGACTCGGTCTTTTGGAGAATGATCAAGAAGGGGTATTTTGGTAATTTTACCAAATACCATCTTTGTGATCTTTTGACTAAGCCGCGGCGCGGGTCGGCGCATGGTGAAGCGGTTTAGATCAATCGACGATGAAGACGGCGCTTTGAGATGCGTGCGTATGTGTTCCGTTGACGTTGGGCCTTAACGGAAGCCCATTAGGGTAAATCTTCTAGAAGGTTTTCTAGGGTTAGAGGTTACTCTATAAAAGAAACTGTTAATGGGTCTTTGGGGGCTGCTGCCGTAGAAAAAAAAAATTAGGCGTGCTTTTGGAGCCCTTTGGGGTGGCAGCCGTTGTGCCTGTAGAGTGCCACTGCAGAGAAAAAAACGAGAGCTTGGCGGCGGCGGATTGGTTCCCTGAGAAATGAATGACCTGAGCGGCATTTTTTTATGCGGCTTGTGCCCGTAGAAACCAGAGATCGCAGCCGTTTTGCTCCCTGTGTTTTTGATTTCAGTTTTGCTGCTCGAGTTAGATCTTGGCTGCTCAAGGTTGAGGCGGAAGTGTTGGTTTGATTTCTGCAAGTTGCAGTCTTTAAGCTCTGTGTATTTGTTTGATTGGCTGCAGTTGCCATCGATTTGCTGTTTTCAGTGTCCCATCATTTTGTGGTTTATTTTATTGCCAAGCATTCTCTGTGGCCGCTAGAGAAAAGGAATTAGGAGGAATTAGGGGCGGCGGCCTCAGGCTCTGCAAAACTCGGTTCCGGGCGGCGCCCTGCAGATCAAGAAATCCAGAACCTCATGGCAGCGGCAGCTTCAGAGTAATCTCTTTTTGAATCTTTGCCGGCGGCTGTAGTTGATCGGAAATTTTCTCTTTGATGCTTCTGAATCCTTGAGGCGTGTGTTGATTTGCCGACAGGCTGCTGTTTTGCCTTGCCTTAACCTGCTTGTTGTTTGATCGCGCGATTTTGATTCATTCCTGTTGCGTGTGCGCGCAAAACCGGAGTTCTGTCGGTGGTTTGTCTTCAGAGGAACAGAACCTTCTGACTTATGGCGCCCATAAAATTGAGTCCTTTGTTTTTTGATTGCCGATCGCCATTTCTTGCTGTGCATATGGAGGCAGCCAATTCCACCGAGAAATCAGGAGCCCTGTGTGGCATGCTATCAATGATGCGGCAGTAGCATTCATTGTTTTGTCTCCTGTTTTTTGTAGTCTCGAGGATAGACAAGAAACTCAGCGGTTTGCTGGAATCGGTTCTTATTGCCATCGATTTCTCTTTGATTCAGGATCTGGCGATTACTGTTTCAGAATTATTTAGTTCTTTGCCTGTGTCAGTCATCCTTGCTGTGTCCGATCTATTTAGTTTTATAAGCTTGGGCTGTTGTTATAACTCGACTGAATCATTGTTGTTGTGCTTGATGCAGCTTTTAGTTGATTAGGCTTTTGCTTCAGGGTTTTGATCGGATTCAACACAGTCATCCGCGTGCTCAGATACGATCTTCATAGCTTTTATAGCTATTGGAGTGAAAGTAGTGTTGAGTTCGATCGAGGTAAAAAAAATCTGACGACTATTCACCCCCTCTAGTCGCCTTTCCGGTCCTACAATTGGTATCAGAGCCAAGTTTGCTCTTTTGTGATCTTCTTGATCTTTGAGCATGGCGACAAATATGAGGACTTGTGAGCGTTTCTTTGCGTCTTGTCGTGGTTCTTTTACCAATGGTGTTGGCCGTAATGAAATATTTGAATGTATGATAAGTGTAATGGCTATGGAGGAGGAAGTCTCCTGTGATATCTGTGGCAAATCCTTTTGTTTTGATTGTCCTAGTTTCAGGGATGGGTCACTTTTAGAGCCCGAGGAGAAGAAGCCCAGTGGCATATGTGCAGCAGCTTTTGAGGATGAACATGATGGAGAGGATTTTGATGATAGTGATGACTCTTATGAGGACGATCCCCTACTCAAGCTAAACAAGGTGAGCAAAGAAAAACTCATTGATGGCTTGATTTCATATGAATATAAATTGCATGCTCTTAGGAAGAAAATGAAATTACTAAAAAGAGAAAAGAATGATTTGTCTCATGAGCTCTCTGAATTGAAAACCCTCCATGAATGCCTATGGTTCATTGCTTGTAGACATGGAGAACTTGAATAACTCTTTTGCATGCCTAAAATCTGAAAATGAATTGTTGAAATCAAATGCTTCTATGCCATGTGATTCTTGTATTGCCTTTCATCATGAGCTTGACAATGCTAAGTTAGAAATAGGCAATCTTAGATCTATGGCTAGAAATAATTATGATTCTTGTGTAGGCATGCTTGCTGAAATTGAGAAGCTTAAATTGACTAATTCCATGCATCTTAAGCAATTAGAAAATGCTAGGGCTGAGATTATTGAAATTGAAGCTAGGCCTTGTAGCATGTGCTTTGAATATAAAAAATTGCTTAAGGATGGTTTAGTCTCTTGCAAGAATTGTGCTTGTCTAGAAACTGAAATTGATGCTTTGAACTGCAAGCTTAATTCAAATGCATCATTAATTTCTTGCACATCTTGCATTTCTTTGAAGAGCGAGATTGAGTCTTTGCGCGATGATATGAGCGCCAAATCATGTGACTCTTGTATTTGCCTTCACTCCGAGGTTGATGTTTTTAAGATCTCTCTTGCATCTTTGCATTCGGAGTTGGAGTCTTTTTGTGCTAAACGTGAGTCACTTGATGTTGGTTTTTGTGACATCGCTTTGGATAGCTCTTCTTTGGTGAGTTCGACTCTTTCGGACTCTTCTTGTGTTGTCCAACGGATTTCAAAAGATAAATGTGCTTCTTTCTCAAATGGTACTAAATCTTCAAAAGAGAAGTACCATTGCATATTTTGTAAGAAGAATGGACACACTCTTGGGTTTTGCTTTCGCCGTTTGAAACATGAGCGTCGAGTGCGTCGTCGTATCTCTAGGAACACACATAGCCTTTCTCATGGCATGTGTGGGTCTAGTGTCGATACGAGGACGAGTCATGATGCTAGTTCTTCCAAGACTTCTTCTTTGAGCCATAATGGTGCTTCGTCCTCTCAGACCGTGTCTACTAGTAGACCATTACACCATTGCTCATTTTGTGGGAAGAATGGACATCATGTGGATTTCTGCTTTCGGCGTGCAAAACATTTGCATCGAGCTCATGCTTCTAAGTCTCCTAGTGGGCATAGTCTTTCTCATGACATGAACACTAAAGAGCCAAGCACGAAGACTCGATTTGTTGATAGCTTCTTTGACACCTTTTCTAGTGGTGTCGGACAGCACCGTGGACATGGTTTGCATAGTTTTGGTTTTGGTCCACGAGCTGCCCCGAGGCAGGATTTCCGCCGTTGTCCAAGAGGTGGACCCCGGTTTGTTCATCGAGGTACACACCCACGGCGAGGTTATGTGAGTTCTTTTGATGCTTCTGTTGGTTCTCATCATGGTGCTTTCAAGCAAGGACATCGCCGCTTTCGTAGAGATGGACCTCATTTTCCTCATCGAGTTGTCCACTCGCGGCATGCCTTCAAGGTTGAGATTGGATCTTCTTGCATGGACCATCATTTGCATCATGCTAACTCACATAATGGTTCGATTGCCTCTGGTGGTGGTGTGTCCAAGGTTTGGGTTCCCAAGCATTCGCTCTCTAACCCTTCGGGACCCAAGACTCGGACACCTTGCCTTTCTCATGTGTAGGTACCAAGAACGCGGGTTGGAGAACATGGACTTAAAGGATTCTGATCTTTTGCTTCATTACATGATCGAGACACTTGATGGTTCTCCACCTCAACGATGGCCTCCAAGAGGCATGTGCTTTCATGATTGGTGCTTTCACATGTTTTGTGAGCTATCTTATACCTTCATGCATTTACTTTTGTGATTATTCAATCTTGGCATGTTGTGCTTTTCTTTGTGCTCACTTGTACCTTTTTGGCATGTGTTAATCCTTTGATATCCTTCATCATGCCTTTCTTTTATCTTGCTCGTGTTGATGTTTGCTGTATGTATCCACATGTTCACTTGATATCCATGTTAGCATTCTTTATCCATGTCTTGTTCTATAACATGCTTTATACTTACATGGTTATTGTGTTTTACTGTTAATTGTGGATGCATGAGTCTTGCCATAGCTTTCACTAGCATGTTTTATCTATGACTGTATATATGATGGGTGATATGCTATGTGCTTGTTTGCTTGCTCCTATGCCTTATTGTGGATTACGGATAATTTGAGCTTTGTCATATCTTGGATAGCATGTGCTGAAATTGTCTTGTCTATCTCCATGCTCATGTCTTAAATTGTTGATTATATGCTTTCATGAGCTTTGGATCATTTGCTGCTATTCTTGCTAGTCATGTGTCTTGGTACTGTTTCTCTAGATATTGTCTCACTAACCCAGTACCAAGGCATAGACTTTTTCTGTCTCTTTGGTGTAGTCTTTCAGCTAAGAAGAAGAACATGTAGTCCAACAAGTGTTATCACCTCAAGCTGTTGGTTTTTCTTCATTTGTGCCTTCAATGATGACTAACACCTCTCGGAGACGAAGGAATTTGAGATGAGGATGATGGGTGAGCGCAACTACCTTCTGAAGCTTCAAGGATTGGATCTTCATCTATCATGACTACATCTCACTGCCAAGCAATGGGACTCAAGTTCGAGCTTCTATACCCTACATTTGTGTATGGTATCCCTAGTCTACCTTGCATAGCATCTGGTTCGTGTCAGGTGTTGGGTTTGTTGGGTTCAGGGTAGATAGGAGGCTCTGTTCTAGCACGTGTCTTTTCTAGGCACTCTTCTTATCCCATGATTTGCTAGGATGCATTCTTCTCATAGCCTAGGTCGAGCTTGTTTCCCAATCACTTGTCTTAGCAGGTTTTGAGCTGCCTGTAGGGCTTTTTAGTGTTGGTGTTTCGCTCCCTAGCTTTTTGAGTTGCTGTCCCTAGAGATCTTGTGGTGTTTGAAGTTTTTGTGCTAGTTTTTTGTGGAGTTCAAGGCCTTTTGGCAGGTCTCCCCTCAAAGCTTTTTAGACCCAACAAGGTTTGCCACCTTGAGAAGTATGTTAGGGATAATTTATCCCTATGGGTTTGTTTGAGGGGGAGTTGGTTCTTTTCGGATCTTTCTTAGTTCTTTTCTGAACCTTCTTTGTTCATCTGAACTTTTCTTGTTCATTTGAATTTTTGTGGATCTTTTCTGATACCTTTTTCAAGTGGTATCTTCTTTGGATCTTTTTGATCCTTGTGATCTTTTTAGGCTTTTAAGTCTTTTGTGCATCTCATTGTATCATATTGCATTCATATGAAAAATCCAAAAAGATGCATTGTAATATAAGCTTTACCGCTTCCTTCTTTTAATTAATGAAGCTTTGCTTATTACCCTATTGAGCTTTAGTATTTCAATTCTTGCTCAAGATTGTGTCTAGTTCTTTGACTTGCTAGAATTATTATGCTTTCACATGTGCAGCAATGTCTTTGCTATATGAGCTAGAACTTTTAATATAACTTGAACTAAAAATTGCAATTTGTGGATCTTTTAGCTAGTTGCACAATTAGTGATCCTTTTGTGACATTGGCCCTGTCAAAATTGCTTTGTTAGCTCTGGAATCTAGAATTGAACATCTTTGAGCTTTCAGTTCATTAAAGAATCTAAAATAGCCCTTGTGCAAAATGAAAAATGATCTCTTTTGTGCGAAAAAACTGATCTCACCAATTCTTTCTCATGAGACGGCTTGCCATTGTACTAGGCATGAACTCAGGGGGTGTTTTGGATGACCTAGACCACTCTTTTAAGCTTTTTGTTGCTTGGGATGGTCGTGGCAAGGCTTGAGATCTAGCACATGGCTAAAAATGCAATTTGTCAAAATTGGTTGAAGCTTAGGAAGAGGTTGTGGATAGCTCCTAGTCCAGGATCTTCTTTATTAAGATAGACCTTTTATCAACTTGAATATTCATTGCAAATGAAAAATAGTTGAAATTTGGGCTTTTGACAAAAATTGAGCTAAATGATTCAATTCAGGACCTTTTGTCTTTAAGATGGTCTTTGCTAGCTTCTGGATCTCACAATGACATTCTGACATGGCCATTATCACTTTAGGATAACTGTTGTTGAACTTGCTAATTTTGAAGCATTGCTTAATTTAATCCAACAACATGTGATATATATTGAGCTCATTAGCCTAGCTTTGCTATATATGTCTTATCATGATCTTGCTAGCTTTGTCAGGCTTGTTGTATCTTGAGTAATGGTAGAAATGCTAGCCTGTTCAATTGAGTAATCTCCAAAGCTTCTCTTTCCTAAAAATTGAAAAATCAAAACAAAAATGAAGCCACCCCATTGCATTTCATGCATGCTCTTTCTTTTGCTTCTTCCTTTCTTGTGCATTTGTCATCTCTGGATGAGAGGAAGGGATGATTCCTTGATGAATCCATTGTCAAAGGGGGAGAAGATATAGAGAAAATGTAATGTTAATAAAGAGCTTTTTGGTTATGGGGGAGAAGTTTTGTAAAGGGGAGAAATGGAGAAATTGAAAATGATGATCATAGTGAGGGGTAGCATTCTTATTGCCTTTTCTGAACTTGATTTGCAATTCTTGAAGCCTCACAATGATCTAAGGTCAAATAGAACAATTGTTCTTTCATATGAACCTTAAGTGAGATTTTTTGTCGATTCTCTCGAATTTGAAGCTTTCTTGCTTCTTTTTGCCTTATCTCACTTGTTTGTGCTATTCTGAAGCCAGCTTGTTTTTTTCCATTGCTTTCTCTTGCTAATGGACCAAGTTGTGCCTTTGTGCGAAAACGTCGAGTACTTTACTTTTCAAACCACAAACTTACATTTTCTGAGAGATTGCCAATGTGTTCATCAAGGGGGAGATTGTGGATATCATGGGGATATGCCCATGATCTTAGGATCATGAAACAATTGGCAATGGTGCTTTTGGTTTGAAGTTTGAAGTGTTTTCGACAAAGTTTCAGATCTGTCAGGTCAGCGGCGGTCTGACCGGCTTTTGTGCTGAATATTGTTATAAGTGGTGAATTGATTTTGGGATAGGTCATATCCATATTTGTTAATGCTTATGTGTTGCATGTTGCATGTTTTGGCTAACGTGGGTCAAGTTGTGAAGAACTTGTTCCCGGATTCGTGTTTGCTTGTCTATTGCTGTGCAGGTGGCTTGTAGGTCAACGACGGTCAACGGCGAGGTGGATCGGGACTAAGCTTGGAGAGCTGAGGTCCAGAACGATCAAGGATGCCGGGTGAGGTCAAGTAACTCAAGCATGGCGCAGAATGGACAAGGATGACTGAACGGGTGGTTCGGTGCGACTGGTTGGATCAAGCGGCACGGGAGTCGTTGCAAGTGCTCAGTGGTGCCGGTGGGATCCGGACGGGAGAGACTTGATGACATGGAGCCATTGATCAACCTACACGTGGCGAAGCAGGCGAGTGCTTCGCGCAGATGGACTCGGTCTTTTTGAGAATGATCGAGAAGGGGTATTTTGGTAATTTTACCAAATACCATCTTTGTGATCTTTTGACTAAGCCGCGGCGCGGGTTGGCGCATGGTGAAGCGGTTTAGATCAATCGACGATGAAGACGGCGCTTTGAGATGCGTGCGTATGTGTTCCGTTGATGTTGGGCCTTAACGGAAGCCCATTAGGGTAAATCTTCTAGAAGGTTTTCTAGGGTTAGAGGTTACCCTATAAAAGAAACTGCAATGGGTCTTTGGGCCGCCAGAAAAAAAAAATTAGTCATGCTTTTGGAGCCCTTTGGGGCGGCGGCCGTTGTGCCTGTAGAGTGCCACTGCAGAGAAAAAAACGAGAGCTTGGCGGCGGCGGATTGGTTCCCTGAGAAATGAATGACCTGAGCGGCATTTTTTTATGCGGCTTGTGCCCGTAGAAACCGGAGATCGCAGCCGTTTTGCTCCCTGTGTTTTTTATTTCAGTTTTGCTGCTCGAGTTAGATCTTGGCTGCTCAAGGTTGAGGCGGAAGTGTTGGTTTGATTCCTGCAAGTTGCAGTCTTTAAGCTCTGTGTATTTGTTTGATTGGCTGCAGTTGCCATCGATTTGCTGTTTTCAGTGTCCCATCATTTTGTGGTTTATTTTATTGCCAAGCATTCTCTGTGGCCGCTAGAGAAAAGGAATTAGGAGGAATTAGGGGCGGCGGCCTCAGGCTCTGCAAAACTCGGTTCCGGGCGGCGCCCTGCAGATCAAGAAATCCAGAACCTCATGGCAGCGGCAACTTCAGAGTAATCTCTTTTTGAATCTTTGCCGACGGCTGTAGTTGATCGGAAATTTGCTCTTTGATGCTTCTGAATCCTTGAGGCGTGTGTTGATTTGCCGACAGGCTGCTGTTTTGCCTTGCCTTAACCTGCTTGTTGTTTGATCGGCAGTTTTTGATTCTGTTCCCTGTTGCATGTGCGCAAAGACCGGAGTTCCTGTCGGTGGCTGTCTTCTGTTGGAACAGGAACCTTACAGCAGCTTGTAGCGCCCGCAAAATTGAGTCCTTTGTTTTTTTGATTGCCGATCGCCATTTCTTGCTGTGCATATGGAGGCAGCCGATTCCACCGAGAAATCAGGAGCCCTGTGTGGCATGCTATCAATGATGCGGCAGTAGCATTCATTGTTTTGTCTCCTGTTTTGTGTAGTCTCGAGGATAGACAAGAAACTCAGCGGTTTGCTGGAATCGGTTCTTATTGCTAGCGATTTCTCTTTGATTTAGGATCTGGCGATTACTGTTTCAGAATTATTTATTTCTTTGCCTGTGTTAGTCATCCTTGCTGTGTCCGATCTGTTTAGTTTTATAAGCTTGGGCTGTTGTTATGACTCGACTGAATCATTGTTGTTGTGCTTGATGCAGCTTTTAGTTGATTAGGCTTTTGCTTCGGGGTTTTGATCGGATTCAACACAGGTCATCCGCTGTGCCTGTATACAGATCTTCATAGCTTTTATAGCTATTGGAGTGAAAATAGTGTTGAGTTCGATCGAGGTGAAAAATATAGAAAGCGTCTATTCACCCCCCCTCTAGTCGCCTTTCCGGTCCTACAGATATAACTTTGGAGCGTCTCCGGCGTGCCGGGGAAGTGTGCTTGCCTACGGCTCATGCGTACAGAGATCATTGCGCAAAGGTCGCTTGGTTAATGACCCTGGCCTCTCTTGACAAGGTGGGGTGCACTCATATGGATGCCCTTCTTTGCTGGTTCATTGCGTTAAGGGCAATCGCCGAGGAGGTTGCTACTGCAAAAAGATCGAACACGGAGGGTTAGCAAAGTCTTGCAGCACTTCTGGATGCTGTGCAGCCATGAAGCTATGGCGGAGTCCATTCGGGTGGTCCAGGCCCAACAGGCGAAGGGGAAGGCCCCGGTAGAAAGTTCGGTGGAGGACGCAGAGGTTGGCAAGTGGGGGTCCTCCCACAAAGATAAGGTGTGACCCCCCCTGCCTGCCCGAGGTGGCTCAAACTTTTTTTAGATTACCACTGTTAGAAGCCTAGGATCTTTAGTTTGCTTATAGTTGTCCTTTTGTTTGTTGCACCTCGGAGCAGTTTGTTGTGTAGAGGTCGACCCCTTTTTGTGTAAGGACCTCTGTTTTTTAATGAAATGAGATTTTTGGACGATGTTTGTGTTCCTGGCTTTGGTTGTTTATACCTGTCCTTGCCGACCTACACAGGGCGAACGACGCCTATTTAAATGCCCCGCACTGCGGGGGCCCCAACCCCCGGAGGGCGGGGGACTAAGGCTATGGCCCCCACGTAGGGGCCAAAAGTGATTTAATCCTTTTATGCAAAGCTTTAATCCAAAGTGATTTATAAAAATTTCTTTGTCAAAACTTGGTTATGGGTACTATTTCGGTATGAGAGACATTCTTGCAATGTTTTTGATAATTTTGGACAGCCACTTACATGTGGTTATTGTTTATGATTATGATCTCAATTACTTACTGTTTTAGTCCAAATTAATTTATAAAATTGCCTTGTCAAAACTTAGCAAGTGTAGGCTTAAGATGTATCGCTTTGTGCAAAATTGAACCCCTTCTGACCTTTCTTTTGTTAACCTTATGCATGTACAAATTCTATTCCTTTGTATAGGTCCTACTAAACACTTTCTTTTAGTAGTTTTGTGTAAGTCTTGCGAGTACCTTCCGTACTCAGGTTTTATAACCTCTTGTTGCAGGTAAGGATGGTTATTGTGAGATGCCCGTTAGCGCCGATCAGGGTGACGCTAACGAGTGAAGCTAATTCTAATCTCCACTCAATAGCCTGAGGGTAATGGGGCCATTGGTGGCTTTTGTTGTTTACTTCAAGTTTCCGCTGCTAAATTTTGTTGTGACCAAAGTCACATAATATTGTAAGTCCAACTGAAGTGTATTCTTTATGTATAATTATGTAAATGTTACCTTGTCTATATGATGCAATGTTGTATAAGGATATATGCGCAATATTCACTGTTCCTGGGAAATATTGCATGACATATATCCGGGATCCTAAATGTTGGATTTGTACCTAATTAAGAATTATGCTTTTGGTATGATTTTTAATTTGGTATAAACCTCCAATATTCCGGGTCCTTACACCTGCGGTATTTGAAGAGTAGTCCTGGGAAAGGCCTTTGGTTCAGGAAGAATCAACATCTGGATGTGGAAGGGTATTGTGATGCTAATTGGGCGAGCAGTGTGGATGACAGGAGATTTATCTCTGGATATTGCATCTTTGTGAGAGGTAACCTTGTGAAAACAAGATCTACTATACGTAGGTCATGAAGAATCTTGGAGAACCTCCCCCATAGCTCATCTAAAGACTCACCAGGCCTTTGCTTGATCTTTGAGTATTCTTTCTTGAGCTGGTTCTGTCTCACTTCCTTGATCGCAGTAGAGCCCTCGTGGTAGTCACAAAGGGTCCTCCAGATCTCGTGAGCAGACCTCAAATGAGCCATGCGCTCAAACTCAGATCGACTAAGACCTTGAATCAGAAAGTTTCGAGCCTTGCTATTACCCTCAACATCTGGAGTGATCACATCGTCATTGGCTACAACGACATATGGATTTTTGACTTTAAGCCAAATAGCGTGCCCTTGAGCCTCGATGTAGGCATGCATGCCTGCCTTTCAGTAAGCAAAATCAACTCCATCGAAAACAGGTGGTTTGGTTGAATACTTGTCAGTCACCATGGCTCCAAAGTAGGGGTGTAAGTGGACGCAGGCTATCCGCGAGTCTGCAAACCCGCCCCACAAAATACAGGTAAGTGAACACCCGCGGGCGGAGTAGCAAATTATGTGACCGCTTGCAGGCCATCCGCTCAACCCACTGTCAGCCCGTGTATCCCGCTAATGTGCTCCGCTCGAAGCAATGAAGGATTGAATGCCGCCTCCTTCTACTTCGCTAGGTTTTCCCCATTCCATCGCTTTGTTCTGCCTCCTCAGCTCCTCTGCTCCGCCTCCTCCTCAGCTGGTGCTCATGGCCGCCGCCGGCAACGGCGGCGACGTCAACTCTCTCCCAATTCGCCGCCCCCAAGAGCTTTCACTCGGAAGGTTTCTATTCCTTTCCCAATTCTTTTTGATCTTTTACATGTGATGGTTAGTTGATGTTAGATTCGTTGATTAATGTTAAAAGTCATGGTGGGTGGCGACGTTATGGGCGGACCTTGCGTGCTCATGATGATCGGGAAGAGCGGCAATGCCGATCGCCGACGATGAGCAACGGCATATGACATTTGTGCATTCCAATAGAAACAACATGTTATTCTTTGGATCTTTCAAATACAAACCTGTTTCTTCAAAACCAAATTTACTAACATGATTCCATTCCATGTTTTGTTTGAAGATCGGTTTAGAGTTTGGTGTCATCGTGACCGTCAAAAGTACCGTAAAATAGCATGTTTAAGCTTGAGTTTAGTGAGACTCGGTGCTTTCTTGTTAATCGTACTAAGTTACTCGCCGCAGAGCAAATTCTACACTACATTGTCAGATAGCCTCCTTGACACTTTGACAAAGAAGTTACGTAGTTGGGCACCACCGAGATGTAACACGGTGTTAAAGAAGACAGAATTGTCTTTGTGTATAGATAGTATGAGCTTTGTATAGATAGATTGGATTGGTATCGGTACAAATCGATACCAATCCTCGTAATCTCGTTCTATCTCAATCTCTTTGATTGTAATTCACAGATCGATGGCTCTATTCCTTATCGGGCACATTGTTTGAATATATATGCAGAGCACAGAGAAAGCTAGCGACAAGGCTTCTCCCAAAATCTCTTTCTCTACATTGTATTTTTCACCTAGAAACCAATAAAAATGGGAATCTGCATGGTCTCCCTTTCATTTCTTCTTTATGAGTGCACCAAAGAAGGATCTATCAAGATGATAAGAAAAACAACTTGCAACTACAAGTGGGTATGGCTTGTAGCCAGTTAAGCCTATACAGGTAATTAAGCTCAAACTGAACAACAGAACGTGACATATTGTTGTCTCTATGTAGTTGCGGGCTAGTTGCCACCGCTTATGCCGCATAACGCTCCGCGGGCTGCCACATTTGCCCGCTTAACAATAGGTGGCCGATGCGGGCAAGGTGCGGGCAGCAACAGCTTGTCCCGATTGCACCCTGACTCCAAAGACCGGTTAAGATCTATGAGAAGAGCTAACCGGGCTCTGATACCAGTTATAGGACCGGAAAGGCGACTAGAGGGGGGGTGAATAGGAGCTCGCCTAATTTTCACCTTATTCAGATTCAATACCAGATTCACCCCAACAGCTATGAGAGCTATGAGGATCAACAGCAGAAGACTTGTGTTGAACTCGAACCGAAATCCCCAACCAACAGAACCAAACCATAACCTGGAAATCGATCAGACCGCCGGCAAAACTTGACCAAATTTGGAACACACCTTCGATCCTAAGGATATTAGGAACCTATTTCAAGCAGATATTGAGTAGATCCACGTCAAAGTTTCGACCTTTTTCTATTCTACCGAAGGAAGGTTCAAAACCAGGCAAAAACGAAAACATGATCTAAACCTTGCTCGTGGGAGATTGATGATCTAGGTGATCTTAGATATGTTCCCACATGTCACAGCAAGGTAGAAGAGGGCACGAAACCAACCCTAAAGCAATAGATCAAAGAACCCTTCAAAATCTCAAATACAGAGCAAGAACACAAAAGAGACTCATCTTTGAGAAATCATCCATAGATTGATCTGAGGTTGAGAGGGTTTACACCACTCCATCTATGGAGGACAAAACTCAATCCATGAGCACACAACTCAACACATCTCCCCAGAGCCCTAAGCCTCTCCTCTTTCTCTAATACCCTAAAACCAAACTAGGGTTTACAAATGAAGTGCTTGGTGGCTGTATCACAGCAGCCACCCCTATTTATATGGAGGCCTAGCTTCTAGAGAGTTAACCCTAATGGGCTCCCGTTAAGGCCCAACACAAACGGGTCACACACGCACGTATTTCAAAGCACCATCATCAACTTCTTCTTAACCTAAACCGCTTCTCCACGCACTGTCTTGCGCCGCGATTTAGCCCAAGGTCACAAAGGCGGTATTTGGTGAAATTACCAAAATACCCCTTCTCGATCTTTTTCAAAGACCGAGTCCGAACTGCGTGAAACACATCCATACTTCGTCACGTGTAGGTTGATCCAGCGGCTCTCATCGTGTCGGCAAGTCTCTCTCGTCCGGAACCCACCGGAACCTCCATGGCACTTGCACCGACCCCCGCACCGCTTGATCAACTAGTCGCATCGAACTGCCCGTTCGGTCATCCTTGTCCATTCTGTGCCACGCTTGAGTCTATTGACCTCACCCGGCATCCTTGATCATTCTGGACCTCAGCTCTCCAAGCTTAGTCCCGATCCTCCTCACCGTTGACCTCCAAGCAACCTGCACACCAATAGACAAGCAAATCGAATGCGGGAACAAGATCTTCACAACTTGACCCACGTTAGTGAAAACATGTAACATGCAACACATATGCACTGAAGCCCATGCCCTTAAGCTAACCCAATAAGCATTGCCAAACAACTCGACAAATCAAGTCAAAATCGGTCGATCATTGCGTTACGCCGGTCGACCGCCATCGACTTAGCGAATTTAAACTACGGCCATTGATCCGATCGCCAAAATGCGGTCATCGCTAGCAACCTGACAGAACACATTCTTTGCCGAAAACGCTTGAATCGACAAACCACAAATGCCATTGCCAATTGTATCATCATCCTAAGATCATGCACATATCCCCATGATATCCACAATCTCCCCCTTGATGAACACATTGGCAATTTTTCAGAAAATGTAGCTTTGAGGTTTAAAAATGAAAATACTCGACGTTTTCGCGCAAAGGCACAACTTGGTCCAAATGCAAGAAAATGCAAAGGAAATGACCAAGTTGGCTCCAGAATAGCATAGATAAGTGAGATAAGGCAAAAGAAAATAAGAAGGCTTCAATTTCCAGATAATAGCCAAAAAAATCTCACTTAGGTCCATATGAAAGAACAATTGTTCTATTTGACCTTTGATCATCGTGAGTCTTCAACAATTGCAATTCAAATTCAGAAAAGACAATAATACCAAAAGAATGCAATTGAGATGCTCCCACTCACTATGATCACCAAAATTCCAGAAAATCCAATCTCTCCTTATGACTCCAAAAAGCTCTCAAACAACATTTTTATCAATCTTTCTCCCCCTTTGACAACGAATTCATCAAAGTGCATGGAAGAAGATAGAGCATGAATAGAATGAAATGGCTACAGTTTTTCAATTTTTCAGTTTTTGTTTAATTTTTAGCAAAAAGGAGCCATGAAGATTATTCAAGAAGACTGTACAAGTATTACACCAAGCCATATTATGTGAAAAAACTATGTTCAATTATGGCAAAACATGTACAGCAAAGCTAAGGCCAAAATAGCAATAATCTGAGATTAAATGAATTGATAGCATGACAAGATGCTCAAGATCATAGTTTCACTAAAGGTGTCCAAAAATGAGTCAAGCCATATCTATAAGCAAAATAGAGACCAGAAACTAGAAATTGAGTCAATTTTGAACACTATGAGTTCAGTTTTGAATCAATTGGTTCAAGCATTTAGAATTTAGCACTTTGAGCACTTTGCTGAAAATGATTGGTTTTATCTTAGTAAAGCAAGTCCTGGACTAGGAGCCATCCACAACTGCCTCATAAGCTTCAACTAATTGCCAATTTGTTTTCTTAGTAGTATGCTAGACCTCAAGCCTTGCCGCAACCATCCCAAGCAAGAAGCTTAAGAGAGTGGTCTAGGTCATTTAAAGCCCCCCCCTGAGTTCATGCCTAGTGCAATGGCAAGCCGTCTCATGAGAAAGAATCAGTGATATCAGTTTTTTCGTACAGAAAAACTCATTTTTCATTTGCTTGACTTAAGAATTATAGCTCAAGTTACAACTCAAAATAAGTTCAAGACTCAATTAAGCCTATATGACATGGCATGAATCATGAGAGGATCACTATAGCAAAACTAGTCACAAGATCCAACAAGTCATATTTTGATTCAGTTTGCTCACAGATAATAAAGCTAGCATGACAAAAGCTAAGCTATACAAAAAAAGCCATAAAAGAATTCTTAGCAAACTAGCACAAGACATGGCAGGGTATAAAGTATGAAATCATGTCATACATGGATAATAATCAAAGCTCCACAAGTTTATATTACAATGCAAGTTGTTGAATTTTAAAATGCATTATGGTACAATGAATACAAAAAGAGCAAACTCTCCCTCAAAGCAGGCCAAGAGAACTAATAACCCCCAACTCTCCCCGCAAAGAAGCAAAACGAGAAGAATCAAGAGCTTTAGTGAAAATATCCGCAACCTGCTGCTCGGACTCTACAAAGTGAAGCACAACATCACCCTTCTCAACATGGTCTCTAAGGAAATGATATATAATGCCAATGTGCTTAGTCCTAGAATGTTGCACTGGGTTTTTGGCAATGTTTATGGCACTAGTGTTGTCACAGAAAAGAGGAACACTATCCAAAGACAACCCATAGTCCCGAAGAATAGATAAGATCCAGAGAGCCTGAGAGCAACTACTGGCTACAGCTACATATTCGGCCTCAGCAGTGGATTGTGCAATAGAGGACTGTTTTCTAGATGACCAAGGGATAAGAGATGTGTCTAAGAAATGACAAGTGCCAGAAGTACTCTTCCTATCCACTCTACACCCGGCAAAATCAGCATCAGAAAAAGCCCGAATAGAGATAGCAGAAGAAGAAGAACACCAGAGTCCAAAGTCAAGAGTGTCTTGGAGATACCTAAATATGCAACGCACTGCTTGACGATGAGAGGCTCGAGGAGAAGCCTGAAATCGAGCGCACAGATACACAGCAAATTGTATGTCCGGCCTCGACGCAGTGAGGTAGAGGAGGGAGCCGATCATGCTGCGGTACTCCTTCTGGTCCACGGGCTCACCATCCTCATCTAGGTCCAGCACGGTGGATGTAGTAATGGGAGTAGACATTGGCCTACTTCTTCCCATGTCGAAGTGCCGAAGAAGGTCCTTTGTGTACTTACTTTGATGAATGAAGGTACCTTCTTTCAGTTGCTTGACTTGAAGACCAAGGAAGAAAGTCAATTCGTCCATCATGCTCATCTCGAACTCCCTGCTCATAGAATTTGAAAATCTAGACACCAAAGCATGAGAAGAACCACCGAATATAATGTCATCCACATAAATCTGAACCAACAGAAAGTTACTGCCATGCTTGAGAGTGAACAAGGTTTTATCCACCATTCCCATTTTGAAATCATTTTTAAGCAGAAAACTCTTAAGCCTATCATACCAAGCTCTAGGGGCTTGCTTTAGACCATACAAGGCTTTGGAGAGCTTAAAAACATGATTTGGGAACTTAGGATTTTCAAAACCAGGAGGTTGCTTGATAAAGACCTCTTCTTCTATGAAACCATTCAGGAAAGCACTTTTGACATCCATTTGAAATAGCTTGAAGCCCTTGGATGCCGCAAATGCTAGCAAAATACGAATAGCTTTTAATCTAGCTACAGGAGCAAAGGTTTCTTCAAAGTCTAAGCCTTCTACCTAGGAATAACCTTGAGCTACAAGTCTAGCCTTGTTGCGAACTACCAACCCATCTTCACTTTGCTTATTTTTAAAAACCCATTTTGTTCCAATTATATTATGATTAGGCGGAGATTCAACTAAGGTCCAGACTTTGTTTCTTTCAAAATTTTCAAGTTCTTCATGCATGGCATTGACCCAAGAGGAATCAGATAAAGCATGGGTGACATCTCGGGGTTCAAAAGAAGCGATAAAAGCAGAATATGCATGAGAATCAGGAGAAATAAACCTGGAGCGAGTGACTCGCTCATGGAGATCCCCAATGATCTGTTCAAGTGGATGCTGTCGCTGAATGTGAAGAGGAGGTCCTGGTGCAGAAGTGGCCTCTACCTCATGAACTGTGGAGGTAGGAGCAGAGCCACTCAGGTCGTCGGTGAAGGTAGTAGGAGGCTGCTCAGCTAAAACTGGAGAAGTAGAAGCAGGCTCTCCAACCATCTCAGAAGTGACTGGAGAATGGATTGGGTCCTCATCCTCAGAGTCATCGTCGATGAAGATGCTTTCTCGAATATCAGAAACCTGTGTACCTGCAGCATCGGGTCTAGTACTAGGACTAACCTCATCAAAAGTGACTTCGCAAGTCTCAACAATTTTGTTAGTGTCAAAATTAAATACACGATAGCCACGAGAATGAGCAGGATATCCAAGAAATATGCCATCAGAACATCTAGATTCAAATTTATCAAGGTTGCCATGTTTAAGAATGAAGCACTTGCAACCAAAAATCTTGAAGTGAGAGACTTTGGGCTTATGACCAAATCTAAACTCAAAAGAAGTCTTGCCAATCACAGATCTCAAGAATACCCTATTAGAGATATAACAAGCAGTAGAGATCATCTCAGCCCAAAACCTCCTAGGTGTGGAATGCTCATCTAGCATGGTCCTAGCCATCTCTACAAGGGTTCTGTTCTTCCTCTCTACAACACCATTCTGCTGGAGAACTCTAGGAGAAGAGAACTGGTGCTCAATTCCCCTATCAGCGCAGAAGGTAGAAAATGAGGAATTCTTGAATTCCGTCCCATTGTCACTCCTAATGGCTCTCAAAGCTCCATGAAGATCAACAGCAAGTCTAAGAACCAACTCTCTAAAGAAACCAAAAGCCCCGTCCTTAGAAACTAGAAAATAAACCCATGAATACCTGGAGTAATCATCCACAACCACAAGCATATACCATTTCCCACCTGTAGACTAGACTCTAGAAGGGCCAATTATGTCTAGTGCAAGAGCTGACCAGGTCTATCAGTCATCACTAAAGTAAGAGGTGAATGAGAAGCAGAAACCATCTTACCATGTCTACAGGGTGTGCACACTAGATCTCTAACAGCCTTCAGCCTAGGCAAACCTCTAATCAAATCCTTGCAACTGACTCTAGTCAAGTGATCGAAGCCTATGTGTCCAAGCCTACGATGCCACAATACTAGATCATGAGAGTCAGAAGCCACAAGACACCTAGGGCTAGAAATGTAAGAGGTAATCAAATCAAAGATAAAAGATCCTCTCAACCCTGGAGATCTCAAAGACAAGCTCACCCGAGGAGTCTAGAACTCTACACTCACCACTTTTAAATCTCACTTCTAGGCCCTCATCAAGAAGCTAGGAAACAGATAAAAGATTATACCTCAGCTTATTTACCAAAGCGACGTCTTTGAGCATGAACTTGTTGTTGACGCGCACTGTGCCCTTGGCTGTCACGGTCCCAGTAGAAGCATCCCCAAATGTGATCAATTCATTCCCGGATGCACGAGTGAGGGAGGAGAACCATCTAGAATCTCCAGTCATGTGTCGAGAACAGCCGGAGTCAACAAGCCATATGTCCTCCTTCCTCGCACGACGGACCTACAAAGCATGAACAGGAAACATCTGTGCCTCAGTACTAGGGTTAGTGATAAAAGAATTGGGAATCTAGTACTGAGTCACACGATGCTTGGGCAAAGCAGTAGAAGCAACAGTGAAATGGTTAGAAGTAAAATCATAAGAATGCACGCGAGAACCACCTAGACCTCTCCAAATCGACCTACCAAAAGGTCGGTACTTCCCCTGTCTAGATGCTACCGGTGATCTCTCTTCACGATATCCTAACCCAAAGCGCTGCCTAGAGCCACCAAAAGAGTCAAAGAAGTCATCTACAAACCTGGCCCTATGTCTAGCAGGAAAGACAAGCTACTTAGCTCTAGAGACTACAGTAGGTGAAGGAACTCCTCTAATGGTTCTCAAAGTACTCATCCTCTCCTTCCTCTCAATCTTGGCTCTACGGAAGCAGAACTCAACAATGTGGCCATCCTTCTTGCAGAAGGTGCAATAGCACTTGACCTTTTGAGGGGTCTGACCTGTTGAAGTAGAAGCACCTATCTTGCTAGAAGGGGTTTGGGCAAAACCTGCAGATCTAAAAACTAGCTTAAATGACTTAGGAGGTTCTACCTCAAACATACCACTCTCAACAGCTCTCACAACCTTAAGTGGATGGTTCTTGAAATGCTCTAGGGAATTAAATCCTAGGCCACTATTGTTCACACTCACCTTAGATTGATCAAGAATCATGTTTAAGTTCTTCTTCCCACTAGTAAATCACTCAAGAGTCCTATTAAGGTAGTCATTTTCTTTGACTAGCTCCTTACATGAGGCACACTTATTTGACTTAATAGCCCTATCATACTTTTCCTTATAGTGAGCTACCTCAGCTTTCAAAGCCTCACAAGACCCACAATAGTCATCTCTAATCCTATCTAACTGCTCTTTGAACTTAACTCTAAAAGCTTCTTTTATCTTATCTACATTATACCCAACTTCAATACAAAGAGCACAAGAATTAGAATCAACAACTTTCTTGGAAGCAGTCATGGACATGGATTGTTCAATTTTAGCTTTCTCCTCAAGAGTCTTGTTTAAGGCATCATTCTCAATTGTGAGTTTAATACAGTTTTCACATGAAATAGTTTTAGAATAAAGAACTATTTCAGTCATCTCCTTCATTTTAATCCTACTATCCTCACAATGAGAACATATGTGACTAGCATCAAATTTCTGCAATTCTTTAGTAGCACTATCCAATTTCAACTCAAGCAATGCACAATTTGAACAAGATGAATGAATAGCATCTACAGTAGTCACATCTAGAGCAATAGTATCCATGCAAACATGACTAGGACTCGACTTGAGAGAATCTAGTTCATCAAAAGTATCTTTCAGTTGATTAGCAATAGAGGAATGAGCAAATTTCAGATTTGCTAGTTCATTAAGCAAGCTAGAGCAAGAATCACAATCATCAGCAAGATTAATGGATTTGAGCCTAACAACTTCTAGGTTCAAGTCATCAATCATGGTATCCTGTTTCTTAATCATTTTTGCTTGCTTGTTCAGTTTTTGTTCAGCAAGGACCAAAGCACGTTTCATATCAGCAAGTGAGGGACGTACCTCATCGGGATCGCTGAAAGGGTCGTCGTCATTGGAGGAGTCGATGTCATGGTTGTCCCTAGCCATGAAGCACACATCGGTGAAGTCTTGGGCCTTCTTCTTGCCATGAGAGTCGTCGTCGTCGTCCTCCGTCTCCGAGTCCACATCGCTCATGTCAACACTCTCAAGAGCGGCAAGGACCTGGCTGACAAACTTGCGATAGTTGGGCTTCTTGCCTTTCGTGTCTTTAGCTTGAGGACGCCTCTGAGAGTCCTTTTCCATCTTGCCCTTCAGCTTGGGGCACTTGGAGCGAATGTGGTTCGGCTCACCACACTCAAAACAAGTGACAGGGCCACCTCCCCTCCTGTTCCTCACCTTGTTGTATACTCTAGAAAATTTTGTGGATAGGAGGGCTAGATCATCCTCAGATAGCTTTTCTAGCTGCTCATCACTCAGAGAATGCAAAACGGACAAGGAAAAACCAGATGAGCCAAAATCCAATGAATCAGAAGAACTACCCTTAAATGGGTCGACCACCAAAGCCATCGACTCTATCTTGGGGAGACGCAAGATAAAGTCAATCTCATACGTCTTCAACCTCGAGTAGAGCTTATCCATGGTAAGCTCACTCATGACAGTGTTGTCATTGATGGATGTGATCTTCATCCCGCAGACCTTCACATCAAGAGCAACCAAAAGCTGGCGTGCGTTCTCAGACTCAGTGAAAATAAGATCTACTGCATGTAGGTCATGAAGAATCTTGGAGAACCCCCCCCCCACAGCTCATCTAAAGACTCACCAGGCCTTTGCTCGATTTTTGAGTATTCTTTCTTGAACTGGTTATGTCTCACTTCCTTGATCGCAGTAGAGCCCTCGTGGTAGTCACAAAGGGTCCTCTAGATCTCGTGATAGACCTCAAATGAGCCACGCGCTCAAACTCAGATCGACTAAGAACTTGGATCAGAAAATTCCGAGCCTTGCTATTAGCCTCAACATCTGGAGTGATCACATCGTCATTGGCTGGCACGACATATGGATTTTTGACTTTAAGCCAAATAGTGTGCCCTTGAGCCTCGATGTAGGCATGCATGCGTGCCTTCCAGTAAGCAAAATCAACTCCATCGAAAAAGTGGTTTGGTTGAATACTTGTCCGCTGTTATGGCTCCAAAGACCGTTAAGATCTATGAGAAGAGCTAACCGGCTCGATACCACTTGTAGGACCGAAAAGACGACTAGAGGGGGTGAATAGGAGCTCGCCTAATTTTCACCTCGCTCGATTCAACACCAGATTCACCCCAATAGCTATGAGAGCTATGAGGATCAACAATGAAGACTTGTGTTGAACTCGAACCAAAATCCCCAAAGCAAAGAACCAATGAGAACCAAACAAGAATCTCGAAAATCTGTCGGATCATTGGTAAAACTTGATCGAGATCGATCAAGCGGTTTGACCGGCGTTATAGGATCGGTCCGACTGCTCCTGACCAGAAATAGTGCAGACAACCCAAAACCAAAACAAAAATCGGTCTAACTTTTGATCTACATAGCCAAACTTGACAAAATTTGGAACACACCTTCCTAAGGATATTAGGAACCTATTTCAAGCAGATATTGAGTAGATCCACGTCAAAGTTTCGACATTTTTCTATTCTACCGAAGGAAGGTTCAAAACCGGGCAAAAACAAAAACATGATCTAAACCTTGCTCGTGGGAGATTGATGATCTAGGTGATCTTAGATATGTTCCCACATGTCACAGCAAGGTAGAAGAGGGCACGAAACCAACCCTAAAGCAATAGATCAAAGAACCCTTCAAAATCTCAAATACAAAGCAAGAACACAAAAGAGACTCATCTTTGAGAAATCATCCATAGATTGATCTGAGGTTGAGAGGGTTTACAGCCACTCCATCCATGGAGGACAAAACTCAATCCATGAGCACATAACTCAACACATCTCCCTAGAGCCCTAAGCCTCTCCTCTTTCTCTAATACCCTAAAACCAAACTAGGGTTTACAAATAAAGTGCTTGGTGGCTGTATCACAGCAGCCACCCCTATTTATATGGAGGTCTAGCTTCTAGAGAGTTAACCCTAATGAGCTCCCGTTAAGGCCCAACACAAATGGGTCACACACACGCGCATTTCAAAGCACCCTCATCAACTTCTTCTTGACCTAAACTGCTTCTCCACGCACCGTCTTGCGCCGCGGTTTAGCCCAAGGTCACAAAGGCGGTATTTGGTGAAATTACCAAAATACCCCTTCTCGATCTTTTTCGAAGACCGAGTTCGAATCACTGCTGAACACATCTATGCTTCGCCACGTAGGTTGATCCAAATGGCTTTCATCGTGTCGGCAAGTCTCTCCCGTCCGGATCCCACCAGAACCTCCATGGCACTTGCACCGACCCCCGCACCGCTTGATCAACCAACAGACCGAATCGCCTGCTCGATCATCCTTGTCCATTCTATGCCATGCTTGAGTCCATTGACCTCACCCGGCATCCTTGATCGTTCTGGACCTCAGCTCTCCAAGCTTAGTCCCGATCCTCCTCGCCGTTGACCTCCAAGCAACCTGCACACCAATAGACAAGCAAATCGAATCCGGGAATAAGTTCTTCACAACTTGACCCACGTTGGTGAAAACATGCAACATGCAACACATATGCACTGAAGCCCATGCCCTTAAGCTAACCCAACAAGCATTGCCAAACAACTCGACAAATTAAGTCAAAATCGGTCAGACCGCCGTTCTAGCTTGTCCCGACCACCCCGACTTAGCCAGATTTAAACTACGGCTTGGCGGGCCTGATCGCCAAAATGCGGTCGACCGCCAAACAACTCGACAGTAATGATTCTTTGCCGAAAACGCTTGAATCGACAAACCGCAAATGCCATTGCCAATTGTATCATCATCCTAAGATCATGCACATATCCCCATGATATCCACAGAGGGTACTACAATATGTAACAAGATGAACATGATTGATATCTTTGGTCCATCTTGAGAGGGAGTGTTGGAGAATTCGTGTTACATCTAAACAATGAGTTGTATTAAAGATGGACTCTACTTTGAGACTATAAATAAAGGGGGATTGACAGATTTGCCACATCAGTTGATGTGCAATTGCTATTTTGCCACTCCATGTCTCACTGACATGTGGCCCCAGGACCCACATGTCAGTGAGACAAGTAGTGGCAAAATAGCAGTTGCATATAAATTTAATGGCAAATCATCAATAATCCCATAAATAAATGGTGTGGGATCCTACAAGATGCACACAATAATCCCCGAAAAACCACAGACTTTTATTTGTATTTATAATTTTTCGTGAGGGTATTATGGATTTTTTCAACTAGGGTTGAAAATATTACTTTTGTGCTATAAAATCCCTCACATGGGCAATTACAATTCTACTCTCTTTGGGATTCTACTACTCATACTACTAAGTGTAGTATAACTAAATCCTAACTAATCTGAAAGATAAAAAAGAATGAATGGCACGTATTAAATTAAGTGTACCGTAAAAGAGCTCAATAATAAACCTTTCATGGAAATACCTCTCTAAATTTCCATAAGTCTTATAATTCAACTGAACCTGGCCTGAGAGAGTGCATCGTTCTGTCTTTGAAGGACTAAATATTTAACTGACGGTCAGGGGAGTCACTCTATATAGCTGGTGAGTTGCAGGATGTGTGCTGTGTAATTCCTATTTCAGACATGCTTATGTATGTCAGAGATATTAAAGAATCACGAAATTACATGAAAATTGAGTTACATGCATGTGAAATCATGACTTTCTGCCCTGCAACTACCCTTTAGCTGGCAATGTTTGTACTTATCTACAGTTAAGCAGCAACAAATTATCTTTTCCCAAAAAGAATAGAAGGAAAGGGATGTCATGTGCACTTGAATTTTGATCTTATCTGTGGAGGAGGAAAACGAGCATATTTAATTCATGGCAGAGTGTAAGAATGTATAAATTAGACCACCAGTCCTAAGGAATCTGGTTGGATTAGATTCAAGCTGTGGACACAAGTGAATATTAACTGGTCGATGCCAAGATCTTGTCTGCGCAAATCCGAAGAGGCAACATCAGTGCCGTGTGCACAAGGAAAAGATAGACCATATGAGTATACTTAATTTCTATCATGACTTAGTTCATTGTTACAGGCCAATGCTAACGTTCTGAGCTAATGAAAACAATTGGCAAGGTAAATACCTCTCTAAATTTCCATAAGTCTTATAATTCAACTGAACCTGGCCTGAGAGAGTACATCGTTCTGTCTTTGAAGGACTAAATATTTAACTGACGGTCAGGGGAGTCACTCTAAATAGCTGGTGAGTTGCAGGATGTGTGCTGTGTAATTCCTGTTTCAGGCATGCTTATGTAAGTCAGAGATATTAAAGAATCACGAAATTACATGAAAATTGAGTTACATGCATGTGAAATCATGACTTTCTGCCCTGCAACTACCCTTTAGCTGGCAATGTTTGTACTTATCTACAGTTAAGCAGCAACAAATTATCTTTTCCCCAAAAGAATAGAAGGAAAGGGGTGTCATGTGCACTTGAATTTTGATCTTATCAGTGGAGGAGGAAAACGGGCATATTTAATTCATGACAGAGTGTAAGAATGTATAAATTTGACCACCAGTCCTAAGGAATCTGGTTGGATTAGATTCAAGCTGTGGACACAAGTGAATATTAACTGGTCGATGCCATGATCTTGTCTGTGCAAATCCGAATAGGCAACATCAGTGTCGTGTGCAGGTTTTTTTGTTATCGGAAACTTTTTTTAACGGGTCCGGTAAGGCAAAAAATCGGAAATTTTTGGCCAAAAATTTCATTAAAAAATTGAATTTTTCGGATTTTAAATTAAAAAAATCAAATTCGAACACAAATCATCAAGTGAGCTAGTTAGTATGGTAGCAAGATTCGATGGACTTGTATTACTTCACTCATTCATCAACTGAACAAAATTCAAGCAAATTTGAATTTTTTTAGGACAAAATTCATCCAAACTACAAATTTCGGAACTGGTTTGATTGGCTACCGCCCGCGCGGGGGGGGGGGGGCAATATTTAAATCCTTGGTCGTGTGCACAAGGAAAAGATAGACCATATGAGTAGACTTAATTTTTATCATGACTTAGTTCATTGTTCCAGGCCAATGCTAACGTTCTGAGCTAATGAAAACGATTGGCAAGGTAAATATGGTTTACAAACATTTGGGCATTTTTAGATTTGTGGAATCAAAATGTAGATTTGTTTGTCATTCAGATTAAAGCATCCCAATGCGACAGAAAGGTGGTGATCAACCTTTTGCATGATGCTACGCCGATCAAAATTTTATTGGGTGCTGTAACTAGGAAGTTTTTGGTGATTCAGTATGAATGCCCATGTAGTGCATGCAAATGTTGATTTGGTAGGCAATGAATTTTTTTCAACTGAACTAGAGAATTTAGTTCCAAGTACATGTGTAAATGGGACAGCCACAGAAAAAATGGACAGAATCACAACCTTCTTATCGTAGTGTAACATTGTACCATAATCTGCGTTGCAACAAAAGGAAAATTTTTTTTTCGAAGGTAGCCATTATTGCATTAAGGATCAAAAGAAAAAGGATCCAGAGAAGAAGAAGAGGAGATAAGCAAAATAAAAAGTAAAATAAAACTCCTATGTTTATAGCTCATGCAACGATCGAAGTCGCCTCCTCCTCCGACAAGCAGGGCTTGAAGCTTGAACGCCCAATCGCCGCCCATGCCCGAGCTTCCTCCTTAATAATGGCCATAAACCAATTGGAGGTTGCCCGAGATGTCAAAAATACGCCTATTTCGTTCTTTCCAAATATGCCACAACAGGAGAAGAATAAGAGAGGCTTGGCCTTTCCCCGCCATTACTTACGCCCGAAAGAAAGATATCCATCCACCAATCCACTACCCGCCATGCGTTGTCCATTGCGATGGTGATAGATTTTGTCGCTTTGATCCAAGTAGCCGCCAGTCATTCAAACTTGTCTAGTATACGCATACCTACAAAAGGTGCATAGTTGTCTCAAAGTTATTTGTACAAAGAGGACACCAATGATCATTTTGCATCTGACGAGCTGTTAGAACATCGGCTGTCGGTAGACGATGCTGAGCGAGAATCCATGCGAAGATTTTACACTTTTGCGGTGCCGAGATGCGCCAAAAGAGTTTTGGAAAGAGGGGTTCCGTTGCTCCAAAGAATTGCATTTCAACGCGATTTGGTTGAAAAGTTTCTGTGACGCCGTCCATTTCCAAACTATGTCATCTGGTATGCCATGGGTTAGTGGGGCTTGATCAACCATGGTATAGACCTTTACAAAGTCACGAATAAGGTCTATGGTGATTTTCTTACGTAGATCCATTATCCATTTCCCTGCGCGAGTTGCGTCCTGCACCGTGCGATTTTTACGCTACCGCAATCCGAAAAGCTCGGCGCCAACTCTTGCAGAGACCTCGCCCAAGCCACCTATCCTTCCAGAAGTTTGCCTTATCGCCCTCTCCCATAATTAGCGAAGTGGATGCACGGAAGAAATGGTGGTCTTTCTCAGTTGTCGGAAGTG
Source organism: Phyllostachys edulis (assembly GCA_036346405.1). Lineage (NCBI taxonomy): Eukaryota > Viridiplantae > Streptophyta > Magnoliopsida > Poales > Poaceae > Phyllostachys > Phyllostachys edulis. The sequence goes on along the minus strand of CM070554.1, from coordinate 154,598 downwards.
GCATTCCATTCCATTGTTTTTCTGGCGATTTCCATTGGTGCCATAGCCATCGGAGGCGAGAGCACGACTAAACCGCTCGCATAAAGAACCCCTAGGCCGCTAAACTTTTTGGGCGACACACATCGCTCGCCACCACCCAACACTTTCTCCGAGCAAATGTCGCCACTGCCCGAACCGTGCTCGACGCCTTTTGTCTATTTGTTTTATTATCCAGACCGGCATCTCGGTAGCAGTTAGGTGGTACGTTGGTAACGCTGTGATGACCGCATTTAGCACCACCAGCCTTCCTGCCCGGGATAACATGTTTCTCTTGTACCCACTCAGTCTAGCGTGAATTTTGTCTAGTAGAGGCTGAAACAGCACTTTCCCAGCCTTGCGGTGGGTGAGCGGCAGCCCAAGATAGGTACAAGGCGATTCGCGAGCGACGGTCATTTGAAATTTGCTTAATCCGATCCAATTGCGAAGGATCGACATTGGATAGGTATGACAAAGACTTTTCAAATGTTGATGACTAGTCCTCATACCTCTCCAAAGACCAAGGATCTCCTTGAGATTATCCACATCCTCCTTATTTGGCGATAGGAAAATCATTGCGTCATCAGCATAGACCGACAATCTTGCCTTCATGAATCTTCCACCTAAAGGCGTGAGCCACCCGTGTTGATCTGCTAGGTCTAGGATAGAATGTAAGGCATCCATTGCCAGGATGAAGAGGAAGGGTGAAAGGCAGTCACCCGCTGCACTTCTACACCGATGCCTTATGTGTGGTCCTTGCACGCCATTCAATATGATCCGAGAGGTTGACGTACTAAGCAGCATAGCAATCCAGGCTCTCCAACGGTCCCCAAAGCCCATGTGACGCAGCATGTCTAAAATAAAAGGCCAAGCAATGGAGTCAAAAGCCTTGGCGATATCAAGCTTGAGTAGTAGCATAGGGACTTTGGATCGGTGGAAACTTCTCGCAATGTTTTGCACATACAGAAATTGTCTCAGATAGTCCGCTTTTGATAAAAGCACTCGACTTTTAAGAATCGAGCATCCATATATTTTGAAAGCCTAAGGAGAGAAGCTTGGATGTAATCTTAACGATGCTTTGTGAAGCAAACCGATTGGACGAAAATCCGAGATTTTGGATGCTTGATCCTTTTTCGCAATAGTATTATGTTTGTCAGATTAATTTTCGGAAGTGGCGATTGTTCAAGGCATAAACTTTCCGAAGACTGCTAGGATAGTCTCTTTAATCGCTCTCCCAACTTGCTTTGAAGAAGCTACCGTGAATCCGTCTCGCCCGGGCCTTGTCCGCCGAAAGTTCATCAATGGCCAATTTAATTTCCTTTCCAATGAAGGGTCGTTTCAAGGTCGAGAGCAAGATTAGCAGTGCGGAGCTTTAGCCCAAGTGACTCCCAACAAAAGGTTTGGGTCACCATTAGCAGATCCCTAAGACTTCGGTATAAAATTTAGCTAGCGCTTCCTCTTTCTCAAAGATGCAACGTGAAGATACCCCGATCGTCAAAGTGTGTATGAGCTTTCTCCTTCTTCCGCATTAGCTTTTGAGTGAAAGAATTTCGTGTTAGCATCACCTAACCGTAACCAACCCAATGAGAACGCCGCTTCCATCTCATGCTTATTGGATTGCCGCCATCCCAAAATTCTTAATTTTAGCGCTATACGAAGGTCATGTTCAGCTTGAGAAAGGATGCGGAATTCTTGCGCCTTATCAAGGTGAAGGACCACTTCTAGAGCCAGGTGTAATTGTAATTTGAGGTCCCCAATTTGCGCTCTGCTCCACGCCTTCAGTGCCCTTGCTGTTTTTTGCATTTTGGCAATCAAACTCTTAATTGGGTCAATTTCGTGGACTGGCTGAGACCACGCCTCTTGGACTATCGCGTGGTAGCCGCTCAATGATGGCGATAATTTTCAAAAGTAAACCGCCTAAGTGGTTGCACTTGACCTTCCCGGAGACTAACAAAGGGCGGTGGTCCGAGATTGAGGAAGAGAGCGAACGCAAGTGGTGGTCTCAAAAAGCTAGATCCCATTGTAGATTACAAAATACCTTGTCAATCCTTCCGAGTCAAGTTTCTGACCATTGGACCAGTGAAGCGCCGATCTTGAAGACGGATCTCCTTTAATTCGCAATGGTTAATTGCAAAGACGTAAAGCGCCCCATCAAGCTTCGGTTCAAGTTTGAGTTGTTTTTATCTCAAGCTCTATAAATGAGATTGAAATCCCCATAATGAGCCATGGTCCGTCAATACCTTCATGGATGTGCTTTAACTCTTCCAAGAAGGCTCGCTATCTATGCCGATCTTCATGAGGGCCATAGACAACTGTTAGCGACCGACTAATAGCTCCATCGAGCGGTTTAACTTTCATAGTTATAGATCTATTTAAAAGGATAGTGTCATCCATTTGAAACAGTAGCTTGGTCCCAAATACCAAGATTCCCCTCTGGTTTCAATAGCCGGTTTGTAAGACATGCCTTGAAGCCCGCCTCCTGCAATTTCAACTACAAGACTCGATGAGATCGTGTGAAGTTTTGTTTCACGCAAACAAAGGATAGAGCATCTCGTGTCCGCCACCGGCTGATTTAACCACCGCTTTCCGCCGAGCATTTAAACCTCTCACATTCCAATTTAGAATTTTATAAGGAGACATTGTAAATTTGTAGGACACCAAGGAGTTGAGGCAATATCATATTTATTCCTCCATGCTTTTCTAAACATAGGACCTAGTGCTCCCGCAAAAGTGTGCCACATTCTTGCCATATATACATCAGATACACCTACATTGGCAATGCATGCACACACTTGCACCATACAAACAGAGGAAGGTGCAAAGCATTGACAATGAAAAGTGTTATACCCCAAATGGAAGAGAGCTCCTAGATGCATACAACATAGAGGACTAAAACTGCGATGCCTCTATTAAGACAGATGCTATAAGGTAAACCTTCAGCCGCCGCAGGCCCTCGGACAAGAGTGAAAGGTCTTCAAGAAGAATCCCAAAGCGTGGAGGTCCACCGCGCCTTGCCATCAACACCGCTAAAGCTCGATTGCTTGAATGGTCTGCACATCCAGTCTTGCCAAAAGAGCATCAAGCTTCTCCTTTGTTGCTCCAGCTTGTCCCACGCTTTCTGTGTCACTTGCAAATTTTTTTCGCAGAGAATGGACGTTCTTGTGCCCCACCCACCTCGGTTGGGTTGGCCTTCTTTTTTTCCGCCAAGCGATCACTGCGACGACATGGAGTCTGCAGGACCTGCACAGGGATGACAACAAAAGGAGTCTCAGGCTGGCCTAAGACAGAAGGGGAACGTGGCCTAGAGAGCTCATGCATGGGGAGCGGTGGTACCATCGCATTCAGCTCCTCAGTTACTTCATTAGCCTCCAGGTGTGGTTCCTCCTGCTGCAGATCCTGTAGGGGAGTCTGTCCCTGTTGAAGGCCCTGCTCGGGAGAGAGGGGTTCTTCCTGCCGAAGCCCCTGGTCGAGAGAAGGCAGCGGCTGGACTGGGTCTTCCTGCTGATGAGTCTGTTGAGAGAGTTGGATTGGTTCTCCCTGATAAGAACTCTGTAGAGAGGCTTGAATCGGTTCTGCCTGTTGAAGATTCGGTTGGTAGACTTCAAACAACCGTGCGGCTCTTCTGTTGGGACCCTCGCCGCGAAGAAGACGTGGGCGTGGCGATGTAGGAGGGTTGTCTTCTTTATGCCCATCAAGAGAGCATCGGCGCCTCCGACAACATCGGATCTACGCGCGGCATCGGGACACCACGGTCAGGAATCTGGGCTGCAACATCCAGCAACCCCACGCAAGCATGATAAGGTATCGACAGGCCGTCTCGATTCTCTGGGTCTTGTTGCTGCATCCACGCTGCTAGCGGAGCCCTGCAGGATGAGGAGGATGCAGACTTACTCAGCAAGCGCAGTTGAAGCCTGCGCGGTGGTGACCTGGTGCGACTACGCCGGATTGGCCTGGAGCGGCAGCCTCCCCGCGATCTGGTGCGGCTCCGGCCTCGGATGCGGATGGGAGACCTGAAGCGATTGCGCCTCAGCGGCCTGATAAGGCTTCGGCCATGAGGGTCTGTGGCATCAACACCCTTGTGGAGGTTGTGACCGCCTCCGTGGCGACCAAAGGGGGAGCGGGACCTAGGGTAGCCCCTGTGTCCCTGGCGAGAGGACGCACCCCGAAGTCGCAAACTGCAGGCGCCCGTCGCGTCCGCCGAAAAAGGATCGCACGCGTTACGCCTGTCATCATCCGCCTCATCGTAATCATCATCTTCATCATCCCGCCTTGGCGCCAGGCGCAAGTGAGTGTCAGCAGGGGGTCTCCTTAGGCACCTCTCGACACCATCCGGAGCGCCCGCTGTCCAGAAGAAGTGCTCCCGCTTGGGATACTCCTCTTCCGGACCAGTGGGGGAACCGCCACGGCCGCCGCTAGGAGTGCGGTACACGTGTGGTGAGAAGTCTTCGAGGATGCTAAGGTGCACCAGCACCTGGTAGCGCCTGCCTTCCTTGAGAGCACGTAATGGCGGCGGAGCCCGTTGAGCCCGGCCCGCCTCCAATGCAGATGCTGCTGGGGGATCGAGCAACGTGAGGTGCGTGGTCTTCGGTATTGCGTCCGGATCGCGTACCCATACCCAGACAGCCCAAATGGAAGCATTATGCTCCCTCTCCCTGGAGAGCTCGTCCACCTGATCAAACTGACAGTTACCACCCGCTACGCGCTCTGCAATGGAAGAGCATCGCGCAAAGAGTGGGATGCCCTCCAAACAAAGTAATGCTCGATACCTCCAGATGTTGCGGTGTGAGTCGGCAGCGTAGTCCCAGGCCCGGAACGCGAACTGAAAGCCGTCTATCGAGCATCCACCTGCTTCTAATGCGGCATCATGCTGGCGTCGGGACTCAAACTCAACAAGAAAGTCTTCAGGGATGCAGCCGGAGACATGGATGTCTCTCAGCGGAATGCGGAGCCGTACTTGAATGGCCCTTGCCACCAGGCTTGGTGGGGGATTGCGCCGGTGCCCCACCACGCTGGCAAGCACTGCCGTGTCACGGAGACGAAGCAGCTCCGCCTCCATCTCCCGAGTGATGGTGTGAGCACAAAAGGCCTCACCGCCTGTTGATTGCTGACCACTTGAATAGTCTTCCATGGTGCGCCTGACCCACCGAAGGCTTGAGGCCGATCGCTTTGGAGGAAAGGGACAATGGGGGGGGGTGTTGGTTGAGGCTTTTAACCTTCAGAGGACGATTCCGAGCAATGTGACCACTCGCCGACAGAGGAAGCAATGGACGAGGAACTTACGATGGGCAATTCTGTGGTTTAAGCGAAGCATCCGGCAATGACGAAGAGGAAGGGGATAGAGCCAGTCATTGCCCTCTGGTGTTAGTAGCATTAATCTTTGGCGGTGAGTGCCGAGATTTGTTCGAGCTTTGGCTCTCCACCAATAGCGAGGCTTCACCAAACTCCATTCGTTGTCATTCTTCATTCCGGGGTCAGGTCTTGATTACTGGGACATCATCCAACTACGAAGAGGGGTGGACATCACAATTGAAAGCAATGAGCCTTGCCTTTTGCACCCAGCCAGAGGGTTGTAATACCTTCTTGGAGAGCAGCAAGGAAGAAGGGGGTTCCGTCTGCCTAGAGTTGCGAGCATCTTTACTGCATTCACCCAATTCCGTGGCCTTCCCAAGGTGGGACAACAAGTTTGTTTTCACCGGATTGCCTTGCAGGGACTTCAAGCTGGGCTGCTCCACTACCATTACGCAATCCTTCTTAAGCAAAACAGAAATGCCTTGCTCCCTCCTAACACAATTCATTGGCGAAATTGAAGCAGAAAACGGCTGGTTGGGGACGACAGGGATACCTGCCGTCATCGATTTGCCAGTGCCAACCGAAGAGGATTTGCCTGGCCGGTAAAATCCAACAGAAGCTTGCTGACCCTCAAAATCTGAGCAATCATCTCCAGATGACCCGTAGTCGAGAGGTTCAGTGCCAAGGTTAGGAGAAACGAGCGGGGCAATTGGGGCTAAAGCCATGGGGGCGAGGGGGAGAGTTAGGGCTTGCTGGAGGTGGTAGGACACGAGGCGGGCGCAGGAGGGTTAGGTCGTGCTGGAGGTGGAGGGGGGGGAAGGAGGGAAGCGGAGGGTGAGGGAGGCGGAGGGTGGAGTAGGGTTGGAGGACTAATGGCGGAGAGGCGCGCGCGGCGAAAGGATGGGGGAGGCCCAAGGCGGGTCGCGAGAGAGGCGGGCGCGGAGGCGGTGCAGTATGGAGGTGGAGGTGGCCGCCGGTGCCGGAGTGGCACCGGCGGAGGCTTGAGGGCGGGGAGCTACTGTGGAGTCGCCAGAGCACCGGCGCAGTTTTTATGATTGAGTTGATATGTCTGTGTGTGCTTCTACAAAAGGAAATTGACCTTATATTACAAGCACTTGTTCACATTCTAGAAACCTGTCATGAATCATGAGATTGAGACCCCATTGTTTGCTTCTAGTTTCTCTTCAACAGATCCACCATCATCGCCTCCATTTGATACATCCGCGGGTCTAGTGCCATCCGGTAAAGACTGCACAGAGCCATGTCGGAGCTTCAGCAGTGTGTCCTCTGAATATAAGGAATGGTTAAAAATTAACGAAAAAATGCACAGAAGATGGGGATTTTAGCAACTGCAAGTATCCTCTTACCTCCTACTGCAACTGACATGGACCAATCATAGTCGTAGATCAGGCTCAAGTAACCAATCTATAATGTCAACGTTCTCTCTGGTCTGCTCGGTGGCTCGGTGCCGAATCTATCTTGTATAGTCTATTGTCTCCCAAAAGCAAGTTGGCTACCATCAAAAGAGTATAAAACTAGTACTTCTTGTGTGACAAGTGACAACCTGCTAGAGCATATGCCTTGAGTTTGTTGTTGACTCATTTGTATTGACTATAGTATTGAGGAGGAGCATTGCATTTGCATAGAGTTAGATTAGTTCAACAAGTCTGGCACTGGCAGGAGGAGCAGGAAGGACAAGTCATCTTTCTTTTGGTAAATAAAGACGGAGGAGATACAGCCCACCCCAGATGAGACAAAAACCGACCACCCTAGGATTTAGAGTAGATTCAGAGTAGTTAGCCCTAATTACAAGCGACTGGTAAAGTAGAGCGAAATTGCAAGGTAGTATGGAATTCTTGTTGATGTAGGAACAAGATAGTTGGGCTGGTGAGCTGAATCTGAACGCGACGAATGACAAATAATCCCCGGTCCAGTATACTCTTTAAGAATAACTAGGGGGTCATGTGGGCGATTACAGGTTTGATTGAGCATGATTGGATCCAGACATATATACATTATTACCAGTGGCGGAGCCAGTAATTTAACAATGGTGGTGCGCACTTCAATGATAAAAAATCTTATACAACACATAAGTAATTTCACAAATCCAACACAATTACACAGAAGAGCTCGAAATTAGTTAATAGTGCAATACAAATAGTTCAAATAAAATCTTACATGAATGAAAGAGTCCTAAATAGCTAATGAAAATCACAATACCACACGTCACTATCTCATTCTTTGAAAGCACTTGATTATATCATTATCACTAACCTTCGAGAAAATATATCGCTCTATAAAGGTGACTAAACAATCATTCAATACTTGATCGCCCATACTATTTCTTAACTTGTTTTTCACAAGAATCATCGCCGAAAATACTCTTTCAACGCTCGCCGTTGTCACCGATAGGAGCAATACCAATTTGAGAAGCAAGCACACTAACTTATAAATGTCATGCTTCTTTGTTTCAACAAGCTTAGTAGAAAGCTCACCGAGATTCTTTAGGCCCTTAAATCTATCATCACTTTGCATATCATAAATAAAGTTATCAAGTTGGAAAGAAAGTCTCATTAAATCCGTGCTTGAAAAATCATTGGGATAAAAGTTGGCAAGGCTAAATACTTTGTCCCTATCATAAGAGGCAGCATATCAGGTGAACATGGACTATTTTGTGCACATATAGACATATGTGATCGCGACCATCCAATCTGAAATCGGCGAGCCAGATTGATGCAGGCGTTCCCACCTGTCCACTTATTGCACTTTTGCGGAAAAAAACCCCCTACGACTTTTATCCCCAAATCTGTCCCCTCCCTGGCTCCCTTCCCCATCGAGCCACTCCTCCCATCGAGCGATTCCTCCCATTCAATCTCCCCCGCGTAGGAGCTAGGGTTAGGGGAGCCACCGTGGCGCGCCGCCCGTGGCCGCCGCCGCCTCTACGACTCCTCCATCATCGCCCCCACTGTCCTCCATCGACACGGCGAGCCCCCCTCCGACGACGGCTTCCATCTATCACTCTCTGGGGTGGCCTCCATGCAGGCGGCGTGCGGCGGTGACGTGACTGCCTCCACCGCACCACCGTCCTCCATAAGCACAGCTAGCCCCCCTCGGACGACGGCTTCCATCTATCGTGCCCTGGGGTGGCCTTTCTCTAAGTGGCTTGTCGCGACGGCGCCCTCCAAGCAGGGGCGCGGTGCGACAGCGGCGTGACTGCCTCCTGCGCCGCGCTCGTCCCCCTGTGTCATGCCCTCTGCCCGCCATCACCCGGCGGCGCTCCGCTGACCCGGCGGCTGCCTCCTCATCACCGCCGCCCTCCTACGCCGTGCCCCTTTCCCTGCACCGCCTCTCCATGCCCTACATCATCCCCGCGACCACGTGCTGCTACTCGTCAGCCACTGATGTCGTCCATGACTCCGATGACTGCTTCTCTGCGCCCACAAGCTCCTCTCCTTTGCCTCTCCATCCTCCACCTCTCGCCTGCAAGGATGTACAAAATTGACAAAATATATGGACGAAGCAAATTTGTAATTCTAGAATGTGTGGATGTAGTAATGACCGGATGTTACAATAATTTTGTGAATTGCATGTGGTTTTGTTTGTCAGATGGTTTGTAAAATTCTTCAGATTGTATGAATGAAAGCATGGTCCTGAGTTTGTTTGTGAAATTGGTAACTTGTTAGTGTCAACTCTTGTGTGAACTTCAAAAGCATTTCGATATTTCAGAAGCGTGATGAATAAGCTTTACTGTGCAATGTCTACAAGAAGCGTGATCTCCATTTTCCTCACAGTATAACAGATATAGCTTGTGATCTCCATTGCAAGCAATACATTTATGTGACTTACTGGATCCTTGGACAGTAGATACTGAGTCCCAAAGCAGTGGATGGTCTGTACCTCCAGTTGCTCCAACAAAATCCTACTATTTAAGGCCAGATGTTCATTTGCTGGTGTCTTTCTACCTGGGCATCCTCCTGTACCCATCCATATTTAGTAGTGCTTGATTACCACGGCCATAACCTCTCATCCCAGAGTTAACTTCCTGCAGCTTGGAAGTGATGACGACCACCTTGGTATCCAAAGTCCCAAGAGTAGTATGATCATTGTTGTAGCTAAAAGACTAGATAGTGGGTACGGAGGGTTCTCCGTACCCTTTGTCTTGGGAGAAAGACCAAAGAGAGGAGCCAAAGACATGTATGTATGGATGTATTGCTCATGTGTGTTGAATGAGGCTTTCTTCCTCCTTACATGCCCATGGGGCTTTACTTATAGTGGGCAAGAAGGGACATTTACCTTCTTGCCCCCATAGGCGAGACAGAGAGAGAGAGAGAGAGAGAGAGGGTAATTTAGGTACATTTGCCTAAAGTATGCTATATAGGCTAACTTTACATATGTACAGTACCACTGACGGTACACCGGTATTCCTGACGATCTTGGGGTGCGAGGCACCCCTTGGTGCCTTGCTACGACAACTCCCTCGTCTGCGTGGTCCGAGGTCGCGAGGACAGGTCCCGCGGTCCTGAGGGGCGAGCGGACGCAATCCTATCGCCCTCGTCCCCTCAGGAGTCGGGATACTCCGGGAGATGCAGGTGAACCAACGAAGGGGCCCCAGAGCCGGCTGAAGGCGGAGCGCCGAGGGTACTCCGAAGGCGGCCGGTGGCGAGGCGCCGAGGGTGTGCCGAAGGAAGATCTATGTCGGAGTCGCCCCGCCGGGGCTACAGCCTCGACGCGGGCGGTGAGCAATAGCGGAGCCCGTGGGGGCGAAGTCGACGCAGAGCCGCCACACCAAGGCATGGCCCTCGAGGCGGGCGGTCGGTCGGCCGCCCGCCCGAGCGAGGCGATCGATGAGCGGATAACGTGGGGGCAAAGTCGACGCGGAGCCACCACGCCGAGGCATGGCCCTCGAGGCGAGCGGTGTGTTGGGGCTGCCCCGCTGAGGCGATAGCCTCGAGGCGGGCGATGAGCAGCGGTGGAGCCCATGGGGGCGAAGTCGATGCGGAGCCGCCACGCCGAGACATGGCCCTCAAGGCGGGCGGTGAGCAGTGGCGGAGCCCATGGGGGCAAAGTCGACGCGGATTCGCCATGCCGAGGCATGGCCCTCAAGGCGAGCAGTGCATTGGGGCCGCCCCGCCGAGGCGATAGCCTCTAGGCGGGCGGTGAGCAGCGGCGGAGCCCGTGGGGGCGAAGTCAACGCGGAGCCACCATGCCGAGGCATGGCCCTCGAGGTGAGCGGTGCGTCGGGGCCGCCCCGCCGAGGCGATGGCCTCGAGGTGGGCGGTGAGCAGCGGCGAAGCCCATGGGGCGAAGTCGACGCGGAGCCACCATGCCGAAGCATGGGATGCGTCATGGCAGCCGTTGCTGCCCTTGTTTTTTGATTATTTCTTCGGGGTGACCGTTTGCGATGCCCTGCTGGGGGCTTGGTACCGTCCCCCCCCCTCAACCATTCCTGGTCGAGTGTACTCGCGACTTGGAGTGGCGTGAAGGGGTTCTGTTTCTTTTTGTGTTGATTGGGCTCGTTTGAGGGCTCACGACGTGAACGCGGTCCTCCAACTTTCTTTGGTTGGGCTCATTTGAGAGCTGAAGGCTAGCAAGGGGAGGCGAAGCCGAATGCGGTCCCCCAACTTTCTTTGGTTGGGCTCATTTGAGGGCTTAATGCTAGCGAGGGGGATGCGAAGCGGAACGTTGTCCCCCATGATGGGAGAGGGAAGCATGGGTGCGTACGCGTCGAGCTTTGATCCATCGAACTGTCTGAACCCATCCGTATTCCCTACCACTAGCAGCAATCGTCCCTAGCTAGGCTAGGTTCTAAGTGCTACCTGACCTTTGCCGACCTTGCCGTTATTCGTGATGGGACTAGACTGACTGGCGGGGGGAGGCGGAGAGACCGTCCCCTATACTTTTTAGATAGGGCTCTGTGGAGCCCTACTGCTTTGTTGCGAGGGGGAGGCGAAGCCTTACGCTGTCCCCCATACTTTTTTAGATAGGGCTCCGGGGAGCCCTACTGCTTGTTGCGTTGGCGAGGATGACACCGTCCCCCACATGGTACGTTTTGGTCTTGGGACCGTGCGGTGCCAAGGTTAGCTTTGCGCGTCGTCTTCATCGAGGCAATCATGTCTGTGGATGGTATTGGCTTGCACTGAGGCCGAAGGCCATGCGCGGTGTCTTTGTTTTTGTTGTGGCCTCTTGCTGCTTTTTCATTGAAGGGGAGCAAAAAATGTAAGAAGTTACAGCTATTTTTGTACATGCCTACTTCGTTTGGAAACGGTGGTTCTATTTTCCGGGCACAGCCGGGTTTTTCAATTCTAAGGATAGTACTTTCGTAGGCTCTTCGCGTTCCAAGTGTGGCCCAATTGCTGGTTGCCGAGGCGCGACCTTCGAAGCGGCTAGGGCTTTGCGCGAATGAACGCGAATGTGCGAGGTCTCTCTGTTGAGGTAAGGCACTCGAGGCGGGAGACTCCCTAGTCGCCAAGGCACGGCCTTCGGAACGACTAGGGCTTTGCGTGAATGAGCGCGAATGTGCGAGGTCTCTCCGTCGAGGTAAGACACTCGAGGCGGGAGACTCCCTAGTCGCCGAGGAGCGGCCATCGGAGCGACTAGGGCTTTGCGCGAATGAGCGCAAATGCGTGAGGTCTCCCCGCTGAGGTAAGGCACTCGAGGTGGGAGACTCCCTAGTCGCCGAGGCACGGCCTTCGGAACGACTAGGGCTTTGCGTGAATGAGCGCGAATGTGTGAGGTCTCTCCGTCAAGGTAAGGCACTCGAGGCGGGAGACTCCCTAGTCGCCGAGGCGCGGCCTTCGGAACGACTAGGGGTGCGTATTTGAGCGCGATTTGAAATGTCTCCCTGCCGGGGCGAGGCCCTCGCGGCGGGAGACTTTCTAGTCGCCGAGGCAAGACCTCCGAAACGACTAGGGGTGCGTGTTTGAGCGCGGTTTAAAATGTCTTTCCGCCGGGGCGAGGCCCTCACGGCGGGAGACTCCCTAGTCGCCGAGGTGGGGCCTCCGGGACGACTAGGGGTGCGCGTTTGAGCGCGATTTGAAATGTCTCCTCACTGGGGCGAGGTCCTCGCGGCGAGAGACTCCCTAGTCGTCGAGGCGGGGCCTTCGGAATGACTAGGGGTACGTGTTTGAGCGCGGTTTGAAATGTCTCTCTGCCGGGGCGACGCCCTCGTGGCGGGAGACTCCCTGGTCGTCGAGGCGGGGCCTCCGAAGAGACTAGGGGTGCGCGTTTGAGTGCGGTTTGAAATGTCTCTCCGCCGGGGCGAGGCCCTCATGGTGGGAGACTCCCTATTAGCCGAGGCGGGGCCTCCGAAACGACTAGGGGTGCATGTTTGAGCGTGATTTGAAATGTCTCCCCACCAAGGCGAGGTCCTCGCAGCGGGAGACTCCCTAGTTGTCGAGACGGGGCCTCCGGAACGACTAGGGGTGCGCGTTTGAGCGCGGTTTGAAATATCTCTCCGCTAGGGCGAGGCCTTCGCGGCGGGAGACTCCCTAGTCGCCAAGGCGGGGCCTCCGGAACGACTAGGGGTGCGCGTTTGAGTGCGGTGTAAAATGTCTCTCCGCCAGGGCGAGCCCTCGTGGCGGGAGACTCCCTAGTCGCCGAGGCGGGGCCTCTGGAACAACTAGGGGTGCGCGTTTGAGCGCGGTGTTGTTGCCACGGTGGTGAGCTTATGCACCGCACACCCGTGCGGGTGAGCTAGATCGGTGTGCATCGAGGCTCGAGGCCATACGCGGTGTCTTAGTTTATACACTCATGCCCGCAGGGGGCATCAGTGTGCACTGGGGCTCGAGGCCATGCACGGTGTCTTGGTTTATACACTCATGCCGCGGGGGGAATCGGTGTGCACCGGGGCTCAAGGCCATGCACGGTGTCTTAGTTTATACACTCATGCCGCGGGGGGCATCGGTGTGCACCGGGGCTCGAGGCCATGCGCGGTGTCTTCGTTGCCACGGTGATGGGCTTATTGATGTTGCCATCCTTGTGGGCTTTCGCTGCACACTCTGGAGAGTGAGCTAGCTTGCGTCGGGGCTCAAGGCCATACGTGGCGTCTTTGTTGCCACGGTGATGGGCTTATCGATACTGCCACCCTTGTGGGTTTCCACTCCGAGACCATAGTCTGCGAGGTGCTTACTCTTCTCTTTTTTTTCAAAGGCAAATGCGCACCCTCGGCTTTCTCTTCTGGGCCGAAGGCCATTTCACACACAAAACCTTTGGCCGAGGGCCACTTCATACCTGGACCGAAGCTCAGAGAGGCGAACCTCGTATTTCGGATGAAAAGACCGGAGTCTTCCCTCTCGCGGGTCGCTCGGTGGAGTGAAGAGGTGGCTTCGGGCTGAGGAGGCTCCTCCAACGGCCGAAGGAGATGAAGGCGACGCCAGAGGCGTAGGGGGGCCCGGAGGCGGTTGTGAGCCAGCGGCGGCTGTGCGGAGCCTTTGAAGGCGGGCCGAAGGCAGAGGATGCGGTGGTGAAGGGGCCGGAGGATGCGGCGAAGGGTGCCCGAGGAGGCGGAGGGCCCGACGGTGGTTCCCGGCCGAGGCCTTCAGAGGCGACCAGAAGGCGGAAGCTGCGGTGGCGAAGGGGCCTTCCTCCGGAGGTGCCTCGGCTCGAGGTGGGTTTGCGCCGGAGGAGGTGGCCGACGGGGGCCTTCGGAGGCGACCCGAAGGCGGAAGCTGCAGGCAGGCGGAGGTTTTGCCATTATACCTACTTACCTGCACGTTGAAACAGGCTTGGCCGCCTCGCGACCCAACACGCACGCGGTGGGGCTCCGGTCCTCCGAGGCTGCGGACGAGTGGCCTCCAGAGTGGCGAATGGGCCACGAGGGAGGCCCCGGAGCGAGGTGGGCCTCGGGCAAAAAAAAACTTCGGCTCGGGTGCTTCGGCCGAAACCGAAGGGTCTGCTAGGGGGGCTTTGGCTTTTTTTTTTTGAAGGCTGCTTTGCCGAAGCCCACAATCTGCTGAAGGTAACACTCTCATTTGAGTGCACAAGGGGTTTTATACGGATTTCTAGTGGTTCCAGCTATACAACGGCATGGAAATTTCCTAAGTGAAGGGTTTTCTGCGCCATAACAAAGCATGCGAGAGAAAGGAATTAATGCAAGGGCGCTCCTCCTGCTGTGCTGCTACATTACGCATGCCCAGCTATTAGTAGCAGTAGAGCCTCCCCTAGACCGGCTGACCGCTAGAAATTAATGCAGGGGCCCACTTGTTGACATGCTACTACGCTAGTTCTGTGGAATTGCAAAGTGCGTACCAAGTGCCAGTGCGTTGAAAGGAAACGAGGAGGCACGTACTGGTCTTGGGCAGCTGCGGGGTGCAGCGAGGTGAGGCGGACGTGGAGGTGGCCCGAGGTCGGAGTGCGGGCGGAGCGGCGGCAGCCCTCGACGGCTGCATGGCGCGTCGGCCCTTAGATGCACCGAGGCTAGAGCTCAGGTGGAAGTGAGGTGGGTGTCTGCATGGGGCCGAGGTGGCGGAGCAGGCGAAGCACCATCTTGATGCGAGGCACAAGCGGTCCTTCGGCCCCGAGGCCGGAGCAGAACCGGCGGAGGCGAGGGATGAGAATGCGATGGCTGCGACCCGCGAGGGAAAGCGAATGGGGGCTTCGTCCCGAGGAGGCGTTTGTGCCCGGAGTGCTCCGGCTGGAGGCCGCTCCGGAGGTTGGCGATGCCGAAGGGGCTGGAGTTGGAGGCGGAGCCGACGGAGGCTCTCCGACGGTGGGCTTCGGCTTGGAGGCGAGGCGGGGCTACTGAAGGGTTTGCTCCGGCTCGGCCGGATGAGGCTCCCGCGGGAGGCGTCTCCGGGTTGTTGCAGAAGGGGAACCCACGGGGTCCTCCGAATGCGGCGAAGCTCTGGAGGTGGTGAAGACGCCGAGGAGGCTCCGGAGGCGGAGGCTCCATAGACAGCTCCAAAGGCTGCGGCGGGCGAAGGAGGCACGTGGGCGGAGGTGCTCTGGAGGCTGCTCCGAAGGCAGAGGTGGTCTCCGGGTTTGCTCCGAAGATGGCCGAAGCTGGGCATGCAGATGTAGGCACTTCCGGGGGTGGCCGCAGGTGGTGTTTGTTCTTGAGCGAGGAGTCAGCCGAAGGCAATGCGGGCCTTCGAGCTGAGGTCACATACGCGCCAGTGGACTTCGGCTGGTGACCGAAGGTGAACCGAGGGTGACTTAGGCCTTCGGGCTGAGGGTGGGGTGTTGACCGAAGGTGACTTGGGCCTTCGGCTTGGTTTCTTTGGTTGATCCTCTCATGAGTAGCTTTTTGTTCGGTCCGCACGGACGACGCCAACTATCGTAGCTAAAAGACTAGACAGTGGGTACGGAGGGTTCTCCGTACCCTTTGTCTTGGGAGAAGGACCAAAGAGAGAAGCCAAAGACATGTATGTATGAATGTATTGCTCATATGTGTTGAATGAGGCTTTCTTCCTCCTTACATGCCCATAGGGCTTTACTTATAGGGGGCAAGAAAGTGTTGGAAATATGCCCTAGAGGCAATCATAGAGATGATTATATTTCATTATGTTCATGACATTGGATAATGTGTTATCTTGTTCCTAGAATAATATTGTTAATATTTATTATCAAGTATGTGACTTGGTTGTGAAACTCTATATTTCTGCGATAATTATTCTTACACGATCCCTGGTCGTAAACATATGAGGACACATATGAATAGACTAGCATATGTATTGGTTGATGACTATGTTTCACGAGTCATAGATATGGAGATATCAAACCAATAATATGGACACATGTTAGAGAACATGATGTTGGATAAGACCCACCTTGAGGCACTATTGAGATTGTTATGAATCTATGTGTCATTAGTTGGTCTCAAGCAATGATGATGTATAATCCTTAGACCGAGATCGATGGTTTCCTACATGTGTAAGAGCACTCTCGGGGGTTGCCAAACGCTACAATCAGAATCGGTAGTTATAAAGGTGGCTTTCGTGTATGCTATGAAACATGCAGAGGAATGTGACTAGTCGGATATGGGATTTACCCTCCTAACATAACAGAGAGATGTCTCGGCCCTCGTTGATCGGATAAAGAAAGTGCATGACCATGCCACTAGTAGTCGAAGTGTTCGACCACGTAAAGTTATCTCGATACTCGATCGAGAAAGTATTGAATACCCATGGATGACACAACATCTCACCCGGAGTTCAACCGGACATCGTGAGGCAAAGGGAGTATACACGAGTAGGTCGCCAGTCGAATATTCTGGTCGGTCGTATGCAAATACGAGCTAGTCGAGATCGGTCGAATGTAATCACAGAGTGGTCGTAACACGGTCGTGGGAGTTACGAATCGGTCATGACCACATACTGAACCGGTCAGATACGAGATAGGACACAGTCGTAAGTGATGAAGACTCGTCGAGATCATATTGCATTAAGGTTCGTCTGATATAATTTGTGTGTATTCGGAATCGATATGCTCGCTAGGAGCCGCCACGACTTGTGGTCGAAACGGTTTCGACTCACAACCGAACTACACATGAACCTGCTGTGGTCACACACTTAACGGGTTGGAACAAACCAAGACGAATACGATTCAGAACGTGTTGGATAGGATCCGCCACGAGTACTATATAAGGAGGTGCATGAGGTCATGGGAGGCATGCGTGAAACACCACCCAAACCCTAGCCGCCATCTTCTTGAGAGCTCCACCGCGCGATTTGGTGCCGCACACCGGCGTTCGGTTGTTCCTTCCTCGACGTGTGGATACCGTAGAGACGCTACTACGATTGTTGCGATTGAGGATGATCCGCGATCTTCACAAGGAACCGCAGACGTTCTTTGGAGGAGACGATCGATTGCGACCATCGCATCGATCGACTTTGTCGGACGTTGACGATCGACTCGACCACTACATCGACGCTCTTCGTTGGACCAGCCGCTCCAACCCTTCTTCCGCCGCTCAAGCGTCGGTGGTAACGATCTATGATCATCTACTTGCATGGCTTCCTGGTTTGCGTGGTAGAAAATTTTGTTTGTAGCTATCATAGCCTACCCGTGACCCTACAGAAAGGACATTTACCTTCTTGCCCCAATAGGCGAGAGAGAGAGAGAGAGAGAGAGAGAGGGTAATTTAGGTACATTTGCCTAAAGTGTGTTATACATGCTAACTTTACATATGTACAGTACCCCTGACGGCACACCGGTATTCCTAACGATCTTGGGGTGCGGGGCACCCCTTGGTGCCCTGCTACGACAACCATGGCATCCTCCGCCAACAATGTGTCCAGTATCCTTCTTCCTCTCCCATCTTACAGATTTCTAAGCTTATAATAGTAAAAACTAGTATGTCCTGTTCGACCACAGTAATTGCCGGTGATATCATGATTCCCCTGTGCCATAGCCTTGACTGAAACCAAAATATCCCACTATCTGTGTCTCTCTGGTCCATTCTACCAGCAAAACCTTCTTCTGTCAGAATTGAAATGCTGGACAATAGATCTACTATAAGACTGTCTCCAAGTAACATGATTATACCAGGAGTATGAGTAAGCTTAGAACCATGCCAAGTATACATATTCAGACTAGAAGAATAGGGAAAATGATCAGTTTTGATAACTTGAGCATAAGTGGGACACGTCACTACATTGTTGAAGTGTTGTTCTGCAACGAATGTCATCGGGCCTAGTTAACCCCATCTTTTGATTTAATCCACGTCCACTTTCTATCTCACCCAATTCTAGTGCTTGTAAAACTTCTTGAGCTCTAATATTTCGAAGCATGTCATGGCATTTACAAGAAATTCCAATAATATTCAGCAAGTGAGAAACTTATTCAAAAAACCACACATAATCAGAATCCCTTGGCAACAGCTATAAGAACTAACTGGAGTTAATGTGCAAAACAATGGATGTAATAAGCAGAAGGAGACTCTTTCATAACCAATGTTTTCAGCCTTTTAATCTTGCCTTTCATGTTGCTAGCTCCATCATATCCTTGCCCACGGATTTGAGCAAGAGTCAACTTGTGATTAACAAGTAAGGACACAATTGCATTCTTAAGTGACAAGAAAGTAGTATCAGACACATGAATTACTCTAAGGAACCGCTCACATACTAGTCCTTTTTTTATCAATATAACGCTAGCAAAGAGTAAGTTGTGTCTTTGTAGGATACATCATTAGACTCATCAACTAGAATTGAATAGTGATCATCACCAATTTCTTTAATAATGTGCTTGGTAGTTTGGATATAGGCAGGCAGGCAAGGCAACTAGGCAAGAGCTGCAAACCTTGGTCTTGACGGACTGGAACTTGGAGTAGCGAGAGATCAACTAGGGGGCGAGAGCGGGAGGAGGTGAGGTTTTTAGGAGGGTCAAAGGGGAGGCGGCAGTCACCGTAAGGCTCAAGGGTGCCTGGCGGCTGGCTCTGCCTTTGCCCTAATGCCCTCTGTGAACGAGAGTTGAGATGGAAAGTTGAATACTTAGCCTGGTTTGGTGCCTTGGTGGACTGAGATTTGGCCAACCCAAGTAAGCAACTAATGATAGTATGATTTCTAGGTAAAAATTTTTTGCATTTTTTTTGGGTGCCTGTGCACCAAGGCGCCCCCTTGACGCCGCCACTGATTTATTACATACATATGCGAATTGGATGGTCGATTGATCTGGAGGAAGAAAAGAATACTAGTGCTACTACTCCTAGCTAGTAGAGATTGAAGGAAGAATACTAGTAGTAATAAGATGGATGAGTACCGTAGACGGAGAGGGGGTCACTCTTGGTCAGTCTTGAGAGCTCTTGACCTCTCGAGCGGCCGACGCCGACGACCCCAAACCAATTCCGCTTCCATTTTGCTTCTATTCTCGGCCACTAGCTCTCGATCTCGATCTCGATGGTATGGTGAACTGGGGTGCGCGCGCGTGTCTGTACTGGTGTCCATGCGATGTCTGTACTGTGTGGTGTTTGAGCGAGCCTGCCCTGCCCTTGACCTGGAGGCGTGGATCTTGAAACTTTGGCGCCAATTCCATCCCCCACTTTCCCGCGCAAACACAAGGAAACAGAGCAGGGCTGACTGAGCAGTATGCTTGTTCTGGTCTGGGCCTCTCCCACGGCCCACTCCTCCTTTCTTGACTGCCTCCTCATCTGATCTGACACCACCCTTCGAGCCAGGTTATACGAACAAATAAGACTCAGTACATAATGTCAATAATAAATTTGAAATTTATAAAACAGTTCTGCGATTTAGAATGTGACACTTACAAGCCCCCAGTTATACGAAGCAAGGGAAAGGGAGCTGCTGAAAGCACTATGGTCCTCAGTCCAGATTACTGAACACCCTGATGAAACTGTTTGGCTATTAGAATCCAAAGGAAAATTCTTTGCACATCCTTTTCTTATAAGTTTATTTGGAAAGTGAAGACTCCACTCAAGCTCAAAGTTTTCCTATGGCTCCTGATCAAGAAC
Source organism: Phyllostachys edulis (assembly GCA_036346405.1). Classification (NCBI taxonomy): domain Eukaryota; kingdom Viridiplantae; phylum Streptophyta; class Magnoliopsida; order Poales; family Poaceae; genus Phyllostachys; species Phyllostachys edulis. Next base: position 134,890 of record CM070554.1, on the reverse strand, counting down.
AGTATTCTTACAAGAGATAACTTGTTGCATAGAGGCTGGAAAGGTCCTAGTGCTTGTCTTGTCCAATGTGATTTTGAGATTGCTAGTGTGCCAGGTGATATTGATCCGATCCGATGATGGGGATTTGGCTGGGCAGTTTTCCTAAGAAGAAAAGGAAATTGGTTGTCTTAGGTTGTGCTGCAATTTGTTGGGCTATTTGGAAAACGAGGAATGCAGTCTGTTTTCAGTGAAAAGAACTGCCTGATCCTACTGACATTGTTTTCCTTGTTTGTTACTGGATCGATCTTGGTCTATTTTGCAGAAACAGGAGGATCAAGGGGATTGCTTCAGAGGGGCTGCTCAACTTAGGAGGATGGCTATGGAGGTGTTCAATCGGGCGAGAGGATGGGCGCCGGTTACTAGAAGGCTGGAAGCTGGATGAGCACATCTCTGATGATCATCTCCTACGTGTGTCGTCAGCTGTTCTTACCTGCAGATCGTTTTGGCGTAGTAGCTGGTTAAGAAACCTTTTTGCAGTTCAGTTGCTGTTGGGAAAAACTGTCCTACTCTTTGTCTGAGTCTGAGGGTGTTTCTGGTATGCCGGTTCATCCGCGCGCACGAGAGAGAGAGAGAGAGAGAGAGAGGGCGCTGACCACATGAGGACTCGGATGCTTCCTCCATAATTCTACTATATGGTGCTTGGAGAGCTGTTGCAACATGCATCAAAGCCTTGATATAGGGCCAAACAAATCCCAAGACAAATAACAGTGTGCTGTGAATAGTACACGGTTCATAAGCCAGTTGACCTTTGATACATATGATTCAAGAACGAACATTTGCCTTGTTTAGAAAATTCCAATATCTGCATGAGCATGAAAACATAGGAAATCATCATATGATCTTAGATTAGTAGTCTATTTGCACCCTTGTTGTTTTCCGTGCAGTTGAAGTACTCCCTTTTGCAAAGTACAATCTGCACCTACCTGGAGAAGCTAACATCACTGGCAAGAGGGTGTGGAAATACGCAACAGGTGGCAGATTTCTACGCCTTTTATGCTGCCCTGTATAGAATGCATGTCATGTACTTGGGGATAGATGGTGTATATAAATGATAAATCTATGGATCAATTACAGGCACGGTTAGACAGTCCAAAGCTCAAGTGGAAAACGGGGAGCAGAGAATGCTCAGTGTCTTTTAGTTCTGGAAAACGAGGTCACACGTAAAATATTTAATTTTAAGTCTTTGATCTGTGTGACGTGCATTGCAACAAGAAACCTTTTTTTCTTCATTGGACAGCAACAACTTACCAGCAATTGCGGCCAGGGTCATGTCATCTGAGTAACCACAATCTCTTAATTTACTGACAACACCATACAGATCTACTACTACAGAAAAGTTCTTCACATACGGTTCAAAAACGTCATCACATACGGTTTTGTGGGCCGTCTGAGTTTATCGGTCAGTAATGACATAAGGTCATCACAGACGGAACTCAGAATCATCTATGATAGCTGATGTATCACAGATGGTTTATAGATGAAACCGTCTGTGATATATATTCTCTATAAAGTCTCCAAGCAGTGACTGCTTGTGCCTTTAAAACCGGCTTCATATATATATTGTTCGTAGTCCTCCAGCCACTTTCGGGGGGGGAGGGTCGTGAGGAGGATGAGACAGCAGCCACGAGCAACTTCATTGAGCCTGCAAGTTCAAGAAGCATGGCTGCTAGGAGAGCGTGGATGCGCAGGTACTCCGACTAGGAAGTGGCTTCATGTATCAGCAACCAACCATTTCTTGATGTCAAGTCCAATTACCTATCGATGACATCCAGGTAATTGTATGTTCACGCGCTCTCCTAGCAGCCATGCTTCTTGAACTTGCAGGCTCGATGAAGTTGCTCCTCACGACCCCTCGAAAGTAGTTGGAGGACTACAAACAATATATACATATATATATGTATGTATGTATGTATACATATATATATGTATGTATGTATATATATAAGAAGCCAGTTTTAAAGACACACGCAACCACTACTTCGAGACTTTATAAAGAAGAGATCAGGAATGGAATGGTAGGACGTACCTAGGACGCAAGGGAGGAGAACTTGACCGGCGTGAACACGGTTTCACAGACAAAGGTGAAATGAATGGCGAGAGACAGGTGAAGAGGTGTTGTACTAGTTTTTGACTCATTTGGTCTTTGTTTTGGAATAGAATACACACCAATTAATAAATAATTGATGATCAGAGGCACAAGCTAGGTAAAAATTCTAGAAATTTGTATGTTAATTATAGATTTACAAATTAGCTTAACCTTTACAAATATAAAAAGTTAATTGCATCTTTCAAAAGTAGAATACCATATAGGAACATAACATAAGATTAGTTACATGTACAAAAATTTGCATGTGTACAGACTGATATTTTACCCCATCCGAACCACATCCCATGTAAACCAACTAAGCACAAAGAACCGGCGTCCAGTATTATACTTTTTGTAGTAGTGATCTTGCCTAAAATCATTAGCATGCATCTAAAAGAAGCTTGTCTCACTAATTGTACGGGCAACCCAAGCTTACATCACAAATGTTCAAGCCAACTTTCTTATCCCTTAACGAAGAAAAGCTAAATGAACTATACCATCATGCAGCCACCCCATAGAAAGAAAGTATTCCCGCCGGTTGCAAATCCAATAGAACAAGGCTGCAATACCGTTGTGACCGGAAAATTTCAGAAAATAAGCATGCTAGTAAGCAAATGTAAAGCTTGTACCCAAATGGAGGACAACAGAAAAGGACAAAAAGTTGGAAAATATTACAAGTCCATGTAGAAAATATCCCAGTAAAATTAGGCTATAGTTTAGGAATGTTAGAACAGATAGCAGGCTGCAGGCATGCATAACTCACAAGTTTCCAAGTACAGTACATCTGCCATTGTTTAAGGTGGTACATCCAAGTATCAACGAAAATAGAAGAGCATACTAAAGAGTCGTATACCAAGTCCGAAAAACAGACATGAAGTTATCAGTCATTAAAATGACTAATTAGGTAAGAGGCCAAGAGCAAGTCTAAAGTACATATTGAATATCATCAGGAAGCCTTAGGAGGCTCAAATTATATACGTATTATACTGTTGATGGTACTTAGGGAATAAACATTCTGATCTTGATAAAATGCTCACATGTTTCAGAAATCATCACCTGCAGGACAGGTTGACGATGGCGTGACCATTAGACCACCAATAGTGCCATTGAGCGGCATAAGACCACATGCGCTTATTCATGAACAGAATGCATAATGTTGCTGTAGAGATCACGGTAGATGATCCTAATCCTAGTGTGTTGAATAGTTGGCAATGGTGTCGAGGTTTTTGGGAGAAACTAGGGGGTGCAAGTTGGTAACGGATAATCCGAAACATCCGATATCCGAATCCGATAAAATCCTTATTTGGTACGAAATTCAGTATCCGAATACTTAATCGAATTCGGATTCGAATATTATCCGATTACATTTGCTGGATTCGAACTCAAATATGGTATGGCACACCCTATCGAATTCAAATATCCGAATGATGATTTCCGACTTAATAAATACTCCTCGGGTACTCCCAAAATCCATGGCTATAGTCCCATTGGGTCAAGGACTCAACGTCCACAGCCCAAGGCCCACAAGTTAACCTAGTATTTTAATTCCATTCTTGACTCCTCGTATTGACCAGTTGATCTCGTTTTTTTATTTGATCAGCACCGCCGCACTGCCTCTCTACCTCTTCACGAGGAACAAGACTGATTCTCTAGTCTCCTTGTGAGTCTTAAATCCACCCTTCATTAGCGTTTGTCCCTCTATTCCCTTTTGGTTGATCTGCTACATTGATGGTGTCACTGCTAGTAAAAGTGCAGCACTGCATGTATAGAAAATTTAGCGCTTGCATTTGTGTTGATCATCTATTTTTGTTTGGTAGTGATAAAACAGAATCAAACTGCGTTCTTACTATTTATAGTTTGGAGAAGATAAGTGCACCAAATCAACGATGACTACTAAATATTCAACTAAGAAGAAACATGTACTCGTATGCCATATTATTTACAAAAACTTCTATACTCTATAGACTATAGTCTTGTCCCTTTGTTTGTTTCAATCCCTGTACGTGATCTAATTTATTTTTTGTTTCTATAGAACTCCATGGCACTTGGAATCGGAAGAGTTCCAACTGGACCAAGTAGGGGTGCAAGTGCTGCTCCAGTAGCGAATGTCACTCCAATCACTCCTACCGGAGATGGTAATGCCCAAAGTATTCTCATTGAGAATGTTGTAGCAGATAGTGGTTGAAAGTATCTAGGTCTTCAGATTTGATTTTGGTAATTAATGTTAACAATATGTTAAGTAACTAACATGTGTGCTAAGATGTTTTAAGGTTTAGTCCCGAAGGATGTGTTATGACATGGAAATAGAAATGCAAAGATTATAAAGATCGACTTGGCTCAAACAAAGATATCAGTATCTAGAGGACCCTTTTGTAGTTTTTTGCCGGTCTAGGTGTTTAGAGAAAAGACCGGATTTGTAGGCTAGACGTCGTACTATTAAGAGGGATTATAGCTAGTAGCTCGAGGATCTATTTTTTTTGTGCCATCTTGATCAACTAGGAGTCATGCACTACATTTGTTTTTGCTTCTGGAAAGTGTTTTTTGATTCTCTCTAAAATTCGGTTTGACCGCATTTGATGAGTGGTATTACCGCAAGTGGTCGAAGATGCTGGTCGTACACAGTGGTCGAAGACGCTGGTCATACATAGTGGTCGTAGATGTTGGTCGTACATAGTGGTCAAAGACCTTGTCGTGAACACTGGTAGTAGACCTGGTCTGGGTCTGGCCAGCGGTATGACCGCATTTCTATTGCGATACTACCGCAAGAAGGTAATACTAAGTTTTACTTGGCGGTTTGTTTTTTTCCCGAGAAGGTGTTTTTGTGAGATTTCTTGAACTCTGGAAAACGTTGTTCCGTTCTAGCCAAGCGGTGCTACCACGCTACGTTAGTACCGAATTCGAGTTGGCAGTCGTACCACAACTCCTTTTCTAACGGCTAGTTCAGAGCATTAAATGTAACTATTTCGACCGTTGAACGGAACATTGGTAGTACCGGGTTTCAACGGCGATACTACCGGAAATCCTGATTTTTTCAGAAAAGTGGTTGTAATGGCTAGTTTTGTTGGTGTGGGTTATAAATACCTCCCTACCTGCCTCTAGCCGAGTGTAGCTGAGCATATTTACTCTCATTGAATACTCTTGAGCTCTTAGACACTCTCTACTACTCATTTGCTTTGAATTCCCATTTTGAGGTAGTTGAGAGCTTTCAAATGCATTGCATCATTAGTTGATCTTGTTGGTACTTGATTCTTCCTCAAGCAAACACTTGATTTATTACTCTTGGTGCTTACCGGCACCTAGACGGCTTTGGAGGAAGATTGCGTGGTGAGCTCTTCAAAGAAGATTGTGAAGCGTCCCAGCAAAGGATTGTCAAGTGGTTGTGTGCTCACCATCTCCAAAGAAGAGGAAGAGCAACAATAGTGATTGAGGGTTAAGGCTTAATTAGTGGAGTCGGCTTGATTGGTTCAAGCTTTCTCAACGTGGACTAGTAAAGACTGGCAAGTCTTCGATACCACGGGAAAAAAATTGATTGTCCTTATTGTGGTTTATTCTTGTCTTTATTTCTTTTGCATTTACTTTTCTAGCAGTTTACTTTTGTAGAATTGTTTAGCTAGAATTGTGTCTAGTATTGACATAGTTCCATCTTACAAATTCTGTTATTTAGTCATATAGTTTTAAAACCCTCTATTCACCCTACTCTAGTTGGTTATCCTTGATCCTACAAGTGATATCAGAGCTTGGTCTCTCTAATTTTAGACTTAACCGTCTAAAGAGAAAGGATGGCTAGTGAGGGAATGTCAATAGGCAAGGCACCTTTATTTGATGGATCAAATTATGCTTATTGGAAAATTAGAATGTTCATTTATTTAAAGGCCATGATCCCAAGCATATGGAGAATTGTTAGTGATGGTTTCGTTATGGCACTTGATTCTACACACCCCACGGATCTTGAAGAACGAAACTCTTAAATCAATGCTCAAGTGATGAACGCTCTATTTGGAGCTTTAAACGCGGATGAGTTCAATCGAGTGAGCAATCTTGAAACCGCTCATGAGAAATGGACTACGCTGTCGGAAATTCATGAGGGCACATCCACGATAAAAGAAGCCAAATTGCATAGACTTCGAATTAAGTACGAGACATTTATAATGTTACCTCATGAAAACATCACCGAGATGTATTCTAGACTTAACAACATTGTAAATGAACTCAAAGGTCTTGACACTAACTTACTTGATGTTCATATTGTGCGCAAGATGCGGTGGAGCAACATGAAGCATGGCATTGGCATGCTCCCTAAACCCTAAAATAGATAAAGTACCAACTACTGCATTGGAGCAGGTCAAAATATTGGAGCACTGAAACAAAATCAAATCAAATCGGCATGCGGGGGGAAGGGTGGATTCGAAAAGAGAGGGAGGGAGAGGAATGCAAGTGATGTGCAAGCCCAATATCGAACTCGCCTATTCCTTAAGTGAGTCAATGGATTCTCTAGTGCATAGGATGAGTTGAGGATTAGCAGTGGTTACTGTTGATCCATGCTAGTCAAAGATATTTGTGATGGTCAGCTAGGACCACGCGCGTGCGAATGCAACTATGTGCAGTACAGCTGTACACACTGATCTTGACTGTTGAAGTTGAAGTTGAAGTTGAGGATGCGACTGGTTGGTTGGGCGGCTGCTGCTTCACAGGGACAGGTTGGGACAGGCAATTAAGACACGAGACCATGTTTTGTTGTGTGTGGGAGCACCATGCCACTATACATCTTGTGTCTCCCATGTACGGTATGCACGCACGTAACGTGTATATATAGGAAATTATATATGTATGTATGCATGTATGTATGTATTTTCTACTCAAGATTTGCACAAGCATTGGTGGAGGTCACTAGTCTTACCTTCTATTAAGCCTTGTGGAAATGCCGCAACCAGAGCGTCCCCGTACGTTTAGTCCTCCACATGCACGCTGCCGCGCGTCCTGAAAGTCGGCTTCCTTCGTGCGTCGACCGGCTAAGCCGTCCCGCTCTCGGTTTCCCGGTCATGTGGCGCTGGCGACCAGGTTGTGTGCCTCTCCGCCAGCGCATTCACGCCACTGTCCAGTCCTGCACACGTGCCTTTCTCCCGATTTCGTCGCTAGCACAGCTTCTTCTGGACGCCTCGGGTCCCTTCGTCTCCACCCCCCCCGGCTTTCAACGAGAAAGCTCTTCCAATTTGTTCGCCCCGGCGCCTGCCCTCCACATGCTCCAGCCCCTCCTCTCGTTCGGCCGCACCGTCCCCACCGCACGCCCCCATAACTTTGCCCATGCCGTCCCCTCCCCTGTTCTCTCCTCACCTTCGACTGCCTCCCCCGCCACCAATTTAGCCCATGCCCAAATCAGATCTGCCTTCCATCTGCTCGGCCTCGCCGCCCATCGCTGGCCATTCGGCCGCCTTCTTCCTTCACCAGGTTGCCCTCTCTCCTCCCTTCACCCGGCTTCACACAGATCGAGAAGACACTCTCCAAAGCGACGAGCCCTCCTGTTCGCCCCTAATCAGATCAGCCTTCCATCTGCTCGGCTCCTCCTCTCGCCACCACGCCTTCCCTCCCCGGCCGCCTCCTTCCCTTCTTCGTGCCTCCCGGGACCTCTCCTCCCTTCCCGGCTCCACACAGATTCTTGTTCGGCCCTTTCCTTGTGGTGTGTAGGCTCGTTTTCCTGGGGTCGCACACCATTGCGTTGATTGCTGCCAGGTTCCAGATTCTTGTACCGCTAATTCCCTAATTACATGTGCAGCTAAGATGGAGTTTTTTGGTTAGTTCTATCGACCGCAGATTAACATGCTGACTACACGTTTTGAGCCTATGTACACATAGACCTATGTTGAATCTTTACACTTACAGATGCATTTATCTGGATGGATGGTTCTAAATCACTTACAGATGCATCTATCTAGATGGTTCTAAGTTCGTAGTTTGTATATGAGGATATTCAAAAAACCTGAGGTACTGGACAAAACACATTTAGTTTGATTTGTATTCAGAATCAATGTTGTCTCTTAGGTAACTGTCGAACTGGCTTGTTTAATTTTATCCCTGCTGTTTACCTGTCTGAAACCGCACTAATTAACGTATTTATTTGTAAACATTCCGCTTGTCCCTGTTATCGTACTCAGATTGGCCTTCTATCGCGCCGGGGATTAGATGGTTATTGCTTATTGTTGAATTCTCCATCCGCTTTCTTTTGCTGGTAACCAGTCATCCTTCTTTCATGCATAGTTAGTTGTAATATATCCAGAATAATGTTCGTGTCTAGATGTGTCTTAATACTTTGAGTGTGTTTGCTGATCAAATATCACTGATTTATGTTGTTCTCAATATTTGGTAATGCCATAGATTTATTTGTCATGTTTCTTGATGTTGAAGCCAATTAGTAGAAGCCTGTCAGCTCATGGCGCTGTTATCTTCACGATTAATTGCAAAGGACATGACTATATATATACCCTTCAGCGACTTCCAAACTAAATCAGGTCTTCCTCCTATTTTTCCTCCGTAGATCTACCTGCATCCTAAATAGTTCTGTGAATTGTTTGTACTGACTACATTGCTACTGTTCAGTCTTCGAATCTTTATAACTGACGTGTTCCTTCTGCATAGGTTTCTAAGGGATAGGTGCTACAATATCTGTTGTGTAGTTAGTAACAATTGAGACATGGTTAGCACTCATACACTGTTGGCTATTTCCGTTTCCTTGATTCATAGGTCAATGGAGATTCTGCTAATTTTGTGCTTGTTAGTTATCTGGCTTTTCTTAATTACCATGACCAATACAGGTCTATGAATATGAATGATCTTGATTCCTCTCAGGAGGAAAGCACGACAACAATCTAACTGGCTAACAAGATGGTTCGGTGAGGTATCCAAACTGTCCATGTAAGTTCTTTGCTTCAGACTTTAACCTTAAATTGTTTTTTTTTTGTACCGTCGATCAGAGAAAAAATGCATTTTCCAATTTGGTGGAAAACAAGTGTAAGTAGCAAGGGTGATTAGCTTCACTACAAAATTGATGTGCCAAGCCTATTGCATTTATTATGAAATCATAGATTTTTATCGAAATTCTAATGTTGATATCTTGTTTCATATTATACGGATCTTCTAGATCTTAGACTCACCGTTTTTTTGTTCCACTTCTTTTGGTGGTTGTAGCTTCGTTAGAGTGGGGTCAGGCCACCACAGTGTGCATTGCTTGGTCCATTAACTAAACCCATTGATGGATATGCGTTGAAGGTCAAACTTCTATGTGTTGCCTTTTGCTAGGGATATATTTGCATTACAGTTCTGAATTATCAGTTGATTATGATGAAAAATTGCCTAATCTAGAAGTATGACGTGACAAACCACTTACACACGGTTATGTTATTGGACTATGTAAATTAAGCTACATTGTTGGGTCATAATTCCAATCTCTATCTCCAAACAAATTAAGGTGGTTCTTCTAAAATATTTCTTTTCTTCTTTACTCTCTCATTTTCTTTTCAAACCTATATTCTCTCATAATTTAATTCATTTTGGGCCACCGTTAGCTTCATTCTTCAAAGATAATTGGACTAATGGTTTGTACTGTGCTGAATTGAGTTATGCAGAAGCTTTCTACCAGGTGGCAAAGGGAATTTGGGGAGGACAGAGATCAAGATCTTTTGTATTTAGTATCTGTAGAGCGGACCCTGCACATGGAAGATTTCAGTGAGGTACAACATATTTCAGCAGATGCAGTGCCGCGTTAGACTACCCCGACTACACCACTGTCTCTAGAGATTAGCATAGTTTCATACTTATGCCCTTCCTGTTGTTGCATAGCTTTAGGCTCGTGCTTTCAACAGCTCATTACACCTCTGTCGTACAAAGGTCGTTGTCCCATTATTCACCATTGCAAAACGTTGTACTCCAGACTATACGCTCATTGCTCCCAATGCTGCCGATGATACAAGGTACCTGCTCTTTCTACTTCTCTTCTGACCTTACCTTACTTAGTATCTATAAAATAGACTAACAAACCTCTACCATGCAGGCTTGCTTGCACAGATCGGTATACCACACGCATGTATGACACAACCTGCTCAAACAAGCACTATGATCGACATACCACACGCACCCTTCTTGTCCTACATACACTCTGTAAAGACGTACCACATGTATATAATTCCTGCCCACTAGCCTACCCACGATAGAGTTATGTTTAATATAATGTTGTATCGAACAACATTTCGTTATGTAAATCTTATATGATATGCATCTCTTAGTCCATCTCGCAGTACAATGACCGGACCTCATGACTGATTATTAACCAAAACAATCATCCAATGTGGTCCTGGTTGGCTGCCTCTGATGTCCGGATATACTTCTGTTTGCTTCTTTTGTTTCTTGCTAGCTCTATTTACATAGCACCCTCTTGTTCCTTCTTGGCTAACTCTGATGTCCGCATATGATTCTTGTTGTTTCTACGGGAAAGGCATAGAAAGTTATTAACACAAAGTTATACAAAATTTTGTACAGAGTGCTACCATAGGTTAACAACTGACCATACATATGCATCTTAGTTAGTAAATTTTTACTTTATTAATAGGGTATTGTTTAGTCAATCAATGATTATCTGTGTTTTTTGTGGCGCCCTTATTTTGCAACAGGCCATTATGGTATGTAATGCCATATGAAAGTTTGTCTTGTATATTGTATATGGGATTTATATTTCTTTGTTATTGTTACATAGAATATCATCTTGGACAACTGAAATCAACACAAAAGCAAAATTGTGGACACAGTTATTGGAGCCTCCAAAGGTATTTATGAACTACGGCGCTACATAAGAATCTTTGGAATTTAAATTTAAATCTTTTTTCGATCTAATTTTGGTGACAAATTATATCATCATGTGAAGCTATTGTGCTGCTGTTTCTTGTTCAATTTTTACTGAATTCTTTCATAGCTTCACCTTCAGAGATTTTTTAGCGACATGCTCTGAAAAAATGAAATAGTCTTAACATACAAGTTCCTTGAATTTCTATCGTTAAATCTGCCATCTCATTGGTCATATAGGGTTCCAATGGATAAGGAGATGGTTTTTAGGTCACAAAGTTTGGTCATGATCGTGTTGCGCTTATTGCATTTCCCAAGTATCCCTCTTATGCCACAAAATGGAGTACTACATTTTTGGGTTTCAAGCCTTTTGGTTTGTAGCGTGTATTTACAATTCTTGTACTATGTTATAATCATTTGGAGAACCTTGTGTGTTTCAGATACATAATTTGCTTTCTTGTATTCTTGACACATGCATGTCTATCAAACAAACTATGATAGCTGCTGGCTTGTATATAGTGCAAATCGGAAATCTGAATTATCTACTGACCCAACTCAAGATATATTATATACCTTATTTTCTATTGTCTAATATTATGTTATGTCCTTTTTGCTATGGGTACTAACTTGAGCTCAAAATTTCTTTCTTGTTTGTATTGCAAGAAGCCTCAATGTAGTTGTTCGCTCATATTTATTACATCAATACGATTAATGTTTTTGACAGTTTATATTGCAGTGTTGGAAAGGCGCTTCTTTTAGCTATGTAAACTGTGACACATTATGAATCTGCATCATATGAGTTCGCAACCCTCACTTGCATTCCTGGTATTATCTATTACAGGGATACCAAAATCCAACTTCTTGATCTTCCTGGTATCATTGAAGGAGCCTCTGAAGGCAAGGTTCATGGTAGGCAAGTAAATGCTATTATCAGTTAAATTATTATAATATGTGTTGCGTTCTTTAGCCACGAATCGCTCCATGATATTGTTTCAATGTTACATCATTGTTCCTGTTTTCAGTTTATCGCTGTCGCCAAGTCATCAGATCTTGTGCTAGGCAAGGGTCGTGGCAGGCATGTAAATGTTGTTTTCAGGTTATTGCTACCTTTGCCCCATCTGAATAGATGTTGGTTCCAGCTGCTAGCAAAACCTAGGTTTCTCAATTTCTTTGCAGCTCTATTTACATATCACTCTCTTGGTCCTGGTTGACTGCCTCTGATGGCTGGATATGGTTCTTGTTGCCTCTTTAGTTTCTTACCAGCTTTTAATTACATAGCACCATGTTGGTCCTTCTTGGCTGCCTCTGATATCCGGAATCCGGATATGATTCTTGTTGTTTCTACAGGAAATGCACAGAAAAGTATTAGCACAGAACTATTCATCAATTTTAAAATCGAAGATGCACACTTCTATGCTTCTGTTTGCTGTAGCAGGGATGATGCGCACTATCTGGTTGCGTTGGTCTCAAATTATTTAGCTCCAGCTTTGTCCTCGTGAGTTAAATTATGTGCCCTTGCTTATGCTCAAGTCTGCTGCGTGTTAGGTGCCGATTGTGCTTGCTTATGCTTAGTTGGTTACTGTTTGTGTTCATTACTGCTTATGTTGCTCATGACACGTGAGATTTAAAGTTATGCTCTATATACAAATGTTGATTACCTATTACCAATTACATAATGTTGTTATGCTTTTACAGAGTTATACAAAAAGCATCATCTGATTTGGCAGGGATTAGGTTCACTGTGTATGCTACAACCATTGCGAGAAGGCATGTCGCAGATCTCATTAACACCCACAAAGGAGTCGCACCACTTGACAACACCCAACAAATTCTTGCATAGCCTAAAATGATTATCTCCTGCCTACTTAGGCCATTTGATTACCCTTCGCCTCGATTCAAAACAAAGATTACTATTTTATGATTTCCTCTGCACTTAACCTGACGAGGAACTATAAGAAATCTCTTGAAAAATAGTTCTCCAATAGTCAACAGAGGCCAAAGGGAAAGCACCATATACATTAGCCATCACTCTTTATGTTTCTGAAATTATTTGAACTAATGATGAGTGGTACTTGGTACCGCTGCCATATACATTTTTGTTTAAGATAGCCTCCTGTAATCCTTGAACTCTGCATTCTCTATTATCGTTACTATGTCTTTAACTGCATCATTGCGTGTACATTTCAACTCATGCTTGTATTTACTGGATTGCCTGTATATGGTTACATATCCTATTTGGTGGTCGTTGCTACACAATAAATACGCTAGGAAACATAACTACGATGATTGGCCAGTTTCATGTCATATTGTTAATGCCGCTTTCTTTTAGATCCTTATATTAGGTCAAACTAGCTTTGTCCACTTTTTCCCTCCACTATATATGTCTATTAGGTTTTTGCTACAAACAGCCATGATGCTATAGTTAGAACAGCACCTCCCTAAATTAACAATCGCTTCACGCCATCATTTTTATGACCTCTTATCTCAAGACGGATCGCATGGGCGCAGCGTAAGCACCCTTCCTACCTAGTATCTATCAATATCGCTGTGCTCGCACAAGCGGCTCACAATGGATGACTGTTGAATACTCACTCCATATATATCATTCACTGGCGTACTCCATTCGCAACTCGCAACTGCAGCCCCCGTAGAGTCAACCCACTGGGTCAACCTCCTCTGCAGTAAATAGACAATGCAATTGAGTATAAAAATTATACTCGCAAGACTTACGATTAACAAATATATATATAGCTACATGCAGGCTTGAATCAATAGAGATGGATGTAGAGTTCATTTTCAGCGTAAAGCCATATTTTATTTGCAATAACATAATAGATTGGAGGCAATTTGTTAAAGCGGTTTTTAATTATTCAAATATCAATGTGACAACAAATATAAACATAATTAACATCCTAGAGGTGACTTCCCACAGTCACCACGTCAATAGCACGAATTACCCATTCGTACCACCCATTATCAAGTTTTATCAAAATGTTATAGTCTAAGTCTTGAAAGACCTCCCTAAGCGTGTTCATAACTAAGGACTTGGCTATTTGAATAGTTTAAACCCTACAGGGGTATACAACTTTACCCACATGTCAGACCGCTCCTTTTGCTACCGGATAAAGCACACTTCCGAAGGTATGCCGGCAGAGCTAAGTCCTACGAGACATTTTCCAATGGAGTTAGCTAATTAAGAATCGCACGTATGGGGTTTAACCCTCGTGAACCGCCCATCCTGGGCTCCCATAGAGAACCCAAACATTGTGTCGGAGACATTGGCCCAACCTAGCAACTGCCAATGCTCTTTGGGCGAGAGAACCTACCTGGAACCCACCCCGCACATGCTCGACACAACAAAACAACATAACAATTTTCTTTTCTCCTACACCTACCACCAGCAACTCATTAATTAACACTCCCCAGAGTACTAAGTCAAGAGGTGACCCATATGACTCTCATGTGGCTGCACGCGATAATGCTTAGTTTAGTGGGACAAGATGTTCGGTCCTTATTGACCCGTCCGAGCAAACAACTACACACTCGATAATCACACCTACCAACCATGTGCCCAAGTTTAAATTCTTTTTGTTTTCAGTTTTAGTTTTTTAAAATATGGTAGAGTCATGAGTACCCTAACTCAAATATTTAAAATGATGTTGTAATGACCATCGATGAAGCGATGATCCCCAGTCTATTGTTCTAAGCATGGCTAAGCGATAACAACTCGCATACTTAAAATATACGTGACTAGAGCCCATCCAGCGAGCTCTAAATCACAACGAATATAAACATAGGCTCAGTGATAAAGGATGGATATTTACCTACAGTTCAAGTAACTAATTAGGTAAACTATCGAAAACTGAGAAATAACTTATCAACATAGCATGCATACATACAGTTGAAATTTAAAATATTAACATGCGCAAGTAATAGGATCAACATGCATCAAAGGAAAACTGCTTGCCTTGCTGGAGCTAATTCACTTGCTGCTGAGGATCACTTCGTATTCGATAGAATCGTCGAAACCTATCGATCGAGCAAAAGAGCGAATAATAATGAATAACACCAAAATAACCAAAATTCAACTTCATCCAATCATACATTCATTACAGGTAGAGAATGATGTTTGAAGAATCTTAGGAGAAAGTTTCAGTCCAAAAGGAATTTATTTGGATTTTCTAAGTGCATAACAAGTTAAAAGCATGATTTCCCAAATAAGTTAACTATCCACTTTCTACAACAGCAACAAGAATCAAGCTTATAACAAGTTAAAATATAGTAAAAATTAGAATTAGCAAAATTAAGTTTACTCTATTCGGAGTTAAGATGAAATACTTATGAATTTTTGAAGTTTAAACCATTTTCTAGTGTAAAAACAATTCCTCTAACTAACCAAAATTTTCTGGAATAGAAGCATACTTAGAAACTATTTTATTTAAAAGTACACTAAGAATGAAAACTAACAAAATTGGTTTCATTTGATTTGAGGCTAAAATGAATTAGTTATTACTTTTCTAAGCTATTTGAATTTTTAGTACAAAAATTATTGGTTTCGGAATTTCTAAAAGGATTATCTACTTTTTCTACCGACGCTCAATTAAAGAAATACGTTTTCCTTAGGAGAAAACACACTTCACAACTTTGCGCTATTACTTAACCAGCCCTACGGGCCCACTTGTCAATGACTCTAGGATTTAAAACGGGTTTCAACTAAAGTTTTAATCACGTTTAACCTCAGTGGGACCTACATGTCAAAGATACATGATTAGATCAATTAGGCAATAATGACTGGGGTTTTACCCTAACGCTGTAAAGGCCCGTTTGTCCTAGAGTTTTTGCCAGATTTCAAAATTAAAAAGGAACCAATCGGTTTATTTGCTTGCTCAAGCTTAACTTGGAACTTTAGAAATATTGGAGGGTTAACTTGACTTAACCAAACTTCAACTAAGTCTAGTTGGTTATTGCTCTCTGTTGGTTGAAGTTCTTTGGTGTTCCTTGGCTTTTGTTTTCCTTTCTTCTTTTGCTCTGTGTGCTCTTAGGCCTAGTCTCTCCTTTCTAGGACCTCTTCTGTGTCTGGACCTCTCTCTCTCTCTCGGTCCAGACCTCCCTTGTGTTGGACCTCCCCTTGTCCAAGACCTCTTTGTAGGCCTAAGACCTCCCCTTTTGGGTCTTAGACCAGTTCGGGTTTCTGTTTCAAACCTTTTTTATTTCCGAGGGTCAAGTTTGAGTGGTTTTCCTCTCTCTGGACCACCCTCTTATTTGACCTCCTCTCTTTCTTCTTCCCTTTAGACCTCCCTTGAGTCTCTCCTTTGGACCTCTTTCCTTAGACCTCCTCATTTTGAAATATCCTCCCTTGGATCTCCTCTTTTGAATCTCCTCTGTTGGACCTCCCTTGTGTTCGTTTGGACCTCCCTCGCGTCTGTTCAAGCCTTCCACTTGATCCAGACCTCAACCGCTTTTTTACCGTTCGATTTGTATTGGACGGCTTGATCTTGTTGGCATGTTCGGCCGGTCCGAACGGCTCACCCCTTTTTGAGTCGTTCGATCTATGTGGGACTGGCCAATCACTTTGCTCCGTCTGATCAAGATCTGATGGCCCCAGCCTTCCCCACGTTTTTCTCGCTTTCGTCAAGACCTCTTTTGATCCATTTTGACTGTTGAGACCTCCCCTTTGGAGATCTTAACCGCCAGAACCTCCGCCCCCCCTTTAGATCTTGACCGTTGAGACCTCCCCTTTAGAGATCTTAACCGTTAGGACCCCCCTTGTTTAGATCTTGACCGTTGAGACCTTCCCTTTGGAAATCTTAACCGTTGGGACCTCTCTTGTTTAGATCTTGACCATTGAAACCTCCCCTTTGAGGACCGCGAACTCCTCTCTTTTGCCCTTTAGCCGTGACCTCCCCTTTGAGGCCGCAACCTCCTCTCTTTTATTGTTTTGCTGCGACCACCCTCTGAGGCCGCGACCTCCTCCTTTTGTTGTTTCGCTGCGACCTCCCTTTGAGGACGCGACCTCCTTCTCTTGTCGTTTTGCCGTAGCCTCCGTTGGTTGAGACCTCTGGTCTTTTTGCAAAGACCGCCATTACGGGAATGATCTCCTCAGAACCTCCTGGTCCTTAGGACCTCTTTGCCTTTGGGACCCTTGGTCTTTCTACAAAGACCACATTTGCGGTTGAGATCACCCTTGATGGTCACGACCTCCTTCCCTAGTCATGACCTCCCCTTTGCTCGCGATCACCCCCCCCTTTGACTGAACTGTTTCCCCAGTTTGACTGGCTCCGTATGTCAGTCCTACTCACTTATATTTCTTCGCCACATAAGTCCCTTGTGCGTTTAATATCGGTTGAGTCACATTAAATACAGTTACTTATGTGATCACTTATGTGGCACCTTAATCTCCCTCCTTGTTCCCTTCTTTTCCAGCACATCCTGTTCTGGCTGTCCTCCACCAGATCGGTCATGACGCTTGCCCTGACTCCTACCTACCTTTGACCCGTATGTCTCTGAGTCTCTCTGTGGCTCTCTCTTTCATCTCCGGCTATAAAAATAGCCTAAGGGAGCCTTCTTTAATTATTCCTAGCCTCTTGGCCTAAGTTTTCTTCATGCTTGAAACTTCACCAAGAAGAGCTTCAGAAGAGCTCGAGGAAGCTGTGGGAGCTGCCCTCATCACCAAGAAGGATCTTTTGGAGCCTACGTCACCGACTTGCTACCTCAAGAGTTCGCTGGAGCGTCGTGCCAACCTCGACCACCGCAGCTGTCCCTCTGATCTTCTCCTTTTTTTCTGTTTCTTTCTTAGTTTTGGTGAGTTTCCTTGTGCCTAATCTTTTCTTGTCCATACAACCACTTTGTGTGATCGTATTCTTCTCACGACTACATTACGTGGTCGTGTTCTTTTTACGACCACGTGAAATAGTCGTGTCTTCCTTAGGACCTCCCCCTCGGGATCCCCTCAGGATCTCCTTTGGCAAAAACCACTTTCATGGTCTTTGTCGGCTCTTTTGCAAAGACCACCCTGGTGGTCCTTGCTAGTATTTTTGCAAAGACCACCCTCCTGCTCATGGCCGCCTCCTGGTCTTTTTGCAAAGACCACCCTCTCGGCCATGATCGCCTCTCAGCCATGTCTTGGTCTTTTTGCAAATATCACCCTCTTTCGGGTTGGACCTCCCCTCTCGCTGATCTCTTGCTTTTCTGGTTTTTGGTTGAGATTTGCTTAAGTTTTTTTGAGTCTTTTAAGTTCTTTTGTCGAGAGTTGTCTTGTTTATTTGGTTGTTTACGTACGTGTAGATCCCGAGTTCAAAGAGGAGCACTTGGACTCGGCAGTCTCTACCGAAGGCTCACCCCTACTCAACGAAGGCAAGTCACAGACCTTTGATCATGTTGAACCCAGCGTTTCAAAAATATGTTGTTTTACATTATCATGCATGGCTACTTTTATCAGAAATGTTTTGGGCAATAGCTATATCCCACTTGATATTATGCCTCCTTGGATGATTGTACTCGACATGTTGACATGTTGCTTTTGGACACCTTAGAATGGGTAATTTAGTTGGTATTGTTTGATAACACCAACATGGGACCGTATGTATATGTTTAGCCTTGCTTTAGAACCGTGGGTCTTAAGAATCATGCTTTATCATTAATAATCTTGACTAATTGAACTATGGAACTGTGGTTGGTGCCACTATTGAGCAGTTGTGGTGCTGATGCCGCAGCTGTATTGATTGTGGTGCGATGCCACTCTTGCTAAAATTTGTTGCGCCAAGACTAGGGTGGTCTTTGGCCGGGTTGACCCTAAAATGTTTTCACACTCAAGCAAGTGGTTGTGCAGTAAAGGGGGTGCTATGCGCACACTGGGATGAGGTTGTCTTGCCTGAGTGGATTAAGAACTTAACTTTGTGATCCATTTGAACCGGGTATTACCGTGCAACCACAAGACCATTTTATAGGGGTGGTCTGGGCCAAATAATTAGCAATGGTTTGGTTTGGTTCATTGGTGGAAGTGTGTCCGATTCACACTTGGCGCAAGAGGGAGCACAACCGGGGGGTTTGCACCAACTAAACGAAACCTTAGCGGGCAGAACCAAGCCAGATCAGAGCTTTGTAAAGGCCTTGTCACGCTCTCTAGACTGCTCACCTTCGGAAGTGAGCAAGGGTTTTCCAGGAACCCGACCCGCTAGAGAGGTCGTGAATTGTGGGTAAAGTTGTACACCTCTGCAGAGTGAAAAATCTATTCGAATAGCCGAGTCCTTGGTCATGGACATTGCCTGGTGAAAATTGCGCAAGGGGTAGACTTTTATAAAATTTGTGGTCCACGATTGGCCATGGGTATCTGCGAGTGTTCTGGGTGGCTCTGAATGCTCGTGATGTCCATGGTTGGTCGTGGTGGTATTTTGAACCCTAGGGTGGTCCAAGATACTCCTGAGTGGGTGCTCAGAGGAGGTCTTGGTCCCTAGGGAGGTCTTTGGGAGCTCTGGAGTGGGTGCTCCAGAGCGGTCGTGGGAGTGGTCCTGGCCGTGGGTGCGACCAGACCTCCCACGAGTGGTTTTTGGAAGTGAGTTGGTGCTCACCTCCCTCCTTTTCAACAAATGTATCTATGTATTATGCTTTTAACTTGAGCTTTTCAATCTACTTATGCTATTTACTGTTAAATTTGGTTTTCTGCAAACTAACCTTACAGCTCTCCTTGGCCAAGCCATTGCATGAATATTATGCGCATAACTGTTCTCTGCGATTTGCTGAGTATATTCAAACGTGACGATGGTTTTAAGCCCTCTGCTTGAGCAAAGGGTCAAGATGATCAATTTAGGAAGCTGAGACCTCTTCGAGGAGGAGTTCTTTGATGACCCAACGTGCTAGGATCGCCCTCCACTGACACTGTGGGCTTGCTTGGATGGCTCTTTGCTATATGTTTACTGCAAAGGTTTCCTTTTGTCGGTTTTTGTAAGCCCTAGTTGGCAAACCTCTATAAGCAACCTTGACCATAAGGTTTTTGTTTAATATATGTTAATTTGCCTGTTTCATCTTTTGTCCCGTACCATGTGGTTGTGATTACACCTTGGGAGTTCTGTGCGAGTTAGCTCTTGTTCCTAGGACTAACTCAGTGCACAAAGGCCAGACCTCTAGAAGGTCTTTGTGATCCCCTGGGAGGTCCTGGCAAACCTCCTCTCAGGACATCACTTGGAGGACCTCCCGGCAGTCCTACCGGACCTCCCTAAGAGGTTATGGGAGATCTTTCCTAGTATTTCCCGAGAGAGTCCCCACAAACGCGTCGGTGGCTCGTCGGAGGTTCCGAACGCGAGCACGATGACGAGGAAGTCGATCAGGAAAACAAGAGATGCTCCGAGCTCGGGAGGACACCACCAGGTGCGCAACGATCTTCTGAGTTCGTTGGTGAAGACACAGAGGCTTGAGGATACCGGCGGCGAGCTCCTGGTGGCCAGAGGCGGAGACGAATGGCAGTGAACGTGGACCCGCCGCTTTGGATGTCTAGAAGGCTCGGAGAAATGTGCTCTGAAATCGCTTGGTCTCGAGGAATACAATGCCCAAGATAACGTCGCCGAAGGATGACGGTGGTAGCCAGAACTGAGGCAGCTGCACTTGATCGAGGTTGAGGAAGATGGGATCTCTCTCCCTTAGTGATGCACCAAAAGCAAATTCAAAGCACCAGTAAGTTCAACGGGACAATGCGATCCTAAAGGACTAAACACCGAGGAGAAAGACTCACTAGAAAGCCTACGCGACACGGGGCCATGACCGCCGGAGTTGAAGACGACGAAGTCGTCCTCAGTGATTCACTGGACGACAAGGGCTCGGATAAGGAAAAATGGACGTGGTGTTGAACGAGGAACTCGATGGTGGGGTTGTGGTTGCTTGAGCGGCAGTGAGGTGGGCTCTAGCTCGACTTCCTCTCTCGTAGCTGGAGTAAAGAAATGGGCGGAGAAGGCGAGAGAGAGTGAGAGAAAGGGAATGGATGAACCCAGGAGCTTCAAGAAAACTCAGTGACACTCCAAGACCGGACATGGAAGCATGAGGTGGCATCGATGAGCTACGTGGCACGCATGCGCGAACGCCAACGCGCTCGGCTTAAACGGCGCCGACGAAGACAATGGGCCTGACAAGAGGGGCCCACGTGCCAATGATAGTGATGAAGCAGTGCAGTGGAGCGGCTCGAGTCATACTTAGGTCTGGTGCTAACCAACGCAATTGAGTCAAGTCCGTTTGCACGGTCTAGATGGCTTGATCGAATCGGACGGTCCAAACGAGATGAAAGTTCGGATGGTCCGAATGGCCCAAATAGATCAGATGGTTGAATCAAAATCGGACGGTCCAAACGAGATACAAGTTCGGACGGTTGAATCGAAATCAGACGGTCCATGTGATAGGTTACGTTCGGACGGTACGAACGGCTAAATCAATCCGGACCGTTGAGATCAAATTGGACGGTCTGAACTATAGGATACGTTCGGACGGTCCAAACGTCTTCGATCAATTCAGGTGGTTGATCTCACATCGGATGGTCCAAAAGCTTTGCTTCAGTGCGGACTGGATGCGCTAGGATTAGGTCTGGTTTTAGTTTGACCAAAAATAAAACTAGTTTGACTAGGTTGTTAAAAATAACAATAAAATTCTAAAAATTCTGAAATTTTTTGTAGGTGCCCTCTGGTTCAACTAGGACTTAGGAGAATTTATTTTGGCCAATGTTCATATTTAATTTGTCTAAAATAAATTCCTTTTGAAATCTGCATTTGTAACTGGCTAGGATTTTAGTGATATCAATTTGACCTCTAAAAATTGTGAAAAATTATATTAATATGTGATAATTCATCTAGTATTTTACAAAATTACTTCTAGATACTTTTATACACACATTTTTCTAGAATCAAGTAGAAACTTGCAAGTTTAAAGTTTGAATTTCAAAGCAAATTTTAGAAAACCAAGTGCAAACTCAAGAATTTCATCAAAAGTTTTAAAACTCTCAAACTTCTATACATTTGAAATACAAACCATTGTTTGGGATGTTAAAATCCCCCCCTACAAGAATCTCGTCCCGAGATTCTGTTCACTCGAAAAAGAAGGATGGGAAGTCTGCACGAAGACGATCCTCTTGTTCCCAGGTGGCTTCATCCTTAGCATGATTAGACCACTGAACTTTAAGGAATTTGATGGAAAGATTTCTTGTCCTCCGTTCAGCCTCTTCAAGGATACGGATAGGATGTTCACGATAGGTCAGATTTTCTTGCACTTCGAGACCTTCCAAATGATCTTGCTCAGTTGTAACACGAAGACATTTCTTCAACTGGGACACGTGGAAAACATTGTGTACTCCCGAAAGTGTAGCAGGTCGATGATGCGAAAAGGTCTGACATATCGAGGAGCTAACTTGCCTTTGACGCTAAACCGTTGAGTGCCCTTTAGAGAAAGGACTTTGAGATAAACAAAATCATTTGATTCAAAGCTCAATTCGCGACGACGTCGATCCACATAGCTCTTTTGTTAGGATTGAGCCGTGCGTAATCGGCCTTGAACCAATAGAACATGATATTCAGCCTCTTTGATCGTGTCCGGGCCAAAGAGTGATCTTTCGTCAGTTTCGAACCAATTCAGCGGGGTTCTACATCTTCTCCCGTATAAGGCTTCAAATGGTGTCATGCCGAGACTAGCTTGAAAACTGTTGTTGTACGAGAACTCGGCAAACGGCAAATATTTCTCTCAATTCTTCCCATATGAGAGAACATAAGCACGGAGCATGTCTTCTAAAATTTGATTGACTATCTCCGTTTGGCCATCGGTCTGAGGATGGAAAGCAGTGTTGAAAGAAAGTTGAATTCCCATAGCTTCTTGCAAACTCTTCCAAAATTGAGAGGTAAAGAGTGAGCCACGATATGAAACAATAGTCTTCGGTAATCCATGCAAACTCATAATTCTTGAGACATAGAGCTCCGCTAACTGACTCACATAAAGTTTGATTTTGATGGGAAGAAAGTGTGCTGGGCGGCTGCTGCTTCACAGGGACAGGTTGGGTTGGAATCTTTTTAGGAATCGTTTTTTGAGACAAAAAAAAAAACGGGCGGGCGCACAGGTAGCATTAGAGTTAAACGTAACGTGGTAGTTGGAATTAATGCATAGGAAATTATATATGTATGTATGTATTTATTTTCTACTCAAGATATATATATATACTCGTTAATTTGCACAAGCATTGGTGGAGGGCGCATCTTACTGAATACTAGTAGCTAGTAGGACCTAATTAACCGGCTAGCAGTGACAGCCTGTTGAATACTGGCATATATACTCCACTCGCAACTCGCAACTGCAGGCCCCCGTAGATCTAGTCGAGGAGGAGTTAGTTCTATCCGATCAATACCACCATGGATATACGATACGATACGATGGTCGGAGGCGGCAGCAGCGAGGAAGAGATTGCTGTGCCTGCAGCTGCAGCCAAAAGGGGGGGCAACAAGGAGGCACGAGGATGGAAGTGCATGCCCTTCATCATAGGTTGCTAGCTTAATTACTTCTATCTCTATCTGCTAGCTTATGATGAATGTATTGATCGGACTAGCTACTTACTTGATGAATGATGATGATCGCCGGCAGGCAACGAGACATTCGAGAAGGCGGCTTCCTTCGGCGTGGCGGCCAACCTGACGGTCTATCTGGTGAGCCGCTTCAAGGTGGGCCAGCTGCAGGCCACCAACATCACCACCATCTTCTTCGGCAGCACCAACTTCGCGCCGCTGCTCGGCGCCTTCGTCTCCGACGCCTACCTCGGCAGGTTCCGCACCCTCGCTTACGGATCATTCGCAACGCTGCTCGTACGCACTCATTCTCTTGTCCATCTCCTCCGATCCCATCCGATCGATCCTTGTATATATCGACTGCTCATGCATGCAGGGCCTGCTGGGTATGACCCTGTCCGCGTCCGTTCCGGCGCTGCGGCCGGCAGGGGCAGCGCCGTCGCCGGTGCAGCAGGGCGTGCTGTACCTGTCCCTGGGCTTCCTCACGGTCGGCGCCGGCGCCATCCGCCCGTGCAGCCTGCCCTTCGGCGTGGACCAGTTCGACCAGACCGACGAGGACAGCCTGCGCGGCCTTAACAGTTACTTCAACTGGTACTACGGCACCACCACCGCCGCGCTCGTCTTCTCCATGATCGTCCTCGTCTACATCCAGAACAACGTCAGCTGGGCCGTCGGCTTCGCCATCCCCACCGCACTCATGCTGCTCTCCATCGCCCTCTTCTTCGTCGGCGCCGGCCTCTACGTCCACGTGCCGCCGGAGGGCAGCATCTTCTCCGGCATCGCCCGGGTCATGGCGGCGGCCTTTAGGAAGAGGAGGCTCGAGCTTCCTGACGATCATCGGCTCTACTACAGTCCGCCCACCAAGAGCAGCCGCGTCTTCAGGCTGCCGCTCACCTCCCAGTTCGCCTTCCTCAACAAGGCCGCCATCGTCCTGCAGGAGGAGGACAAGGGCAGCGATCGTCTGTGCAGCGTCCAGCAGATCGAGGAGGTCAAGTGCCTGATTCGCATCGTGCCCATATGGGTCTCTGGCGTCCTGTGCTTCGTGGCGCTGGTGCAGCAGTTCACCTTCGTCGTCCTGCAGACCATGACCATGGACCGCCACCTCGGCCCGCGCTTCGAGATCCCCCCGGGCTCCATCCTCTCCATCTCCTTCCTCGCCCTCACCCTCTTCATCCCCGTCTACGACCGCCTCCTCGTGCCCGCGGCGCGCAGGCTCACCGGGGTGGACAGCGGCATCACGCTGCTGCAGAGGCAGGGATAGGGCTGGCGATCGCCCCTGTCGATGGTGGTGGCGGGGCTTGTGGAGCGCAGGAGGAGGAGCTCGGCGCTGGCCCACGGAGGGTGTCGCCGATGTCGGTGATGTGGCTCGCGCCGCAGCTGGCCCTGATGGGCGTCGCCGAGGCCTTCAACGCGGTGGGGCAGATCGAGTTCTACAACAAGCAGTTCCCGGAGCACATGCAGACGCTGGCGGGCTCCCTCTTCTTCTGCAGCCTGGCCGGTTCCAGCTACCTCAGCAGCGCCCTCGTCAGCGTTACCAAAAGCTCACCGTCTCCGGCTCCGGCACCGGCTGGCTAACTGACAACATAAACGATGCTAAGGTGGACTACTACTTTTACGTCATTGCCATCATGGGGCTCCTCAACCTCTTCTACTTTCTTGTCTGCTCCCACTACTACCGTTACAAGGGCCATGCCCATGCCCATTCCTAGCTACTCCTTTGCTCGTCAACAGGACGACGACTCCTCTAGAATTAAGACTGCTACCACTCATGATGAGCAAGATCCGGTTACAGATTCAAGAACCGCAAAGCAAACTGATCACCTGGTGTGATAAAGAAAAAGGAGCCCTCCTTCAGTTTGGGGCCGGGTACGTATATACCTTGCATAGAGCTAGCAGTATACATATGATCTGCACGCTCGGCTCAATTCCTTGGGCTGCTTATATATTACCGAACTAATTGCCATATTGTAATGTAATGTACTACCCATTCCTATCTACCCCCATGACAGTATGCATGACGATGCATCTTGCATTTACCCGACTAGTGTGCTTCCCCAGTGCTGTGACTGCTCCTACGTTTGGTTTCTACGGCCGGGCTCAGTTATTACTTGTGTACTGGTGAGCCTTTACTTACGAGTAGCAGCACTCTGCTTAAAGATAACCAATCCCCACCTATGTATAC
The DNA here is from genome assembly GCA_036346405.1 of Phyllostachys edulis. Taxonomy (NCBI): domain Eukaryota; kingdom Viridiplantae; phylum Streptophyta; class Magnoliopsida; order Poales; family Poaceae; genus Phyllostachys; species Phyllostachys edulis. Next base: position 109,239 of record CM070554.1, on the reverse strand, counting down.
AGTATGACTGTCGTAGGGGCAGTCCACCGGCCCCTGCGACCCGGCGAACAGGACCTGGGGTTATCTGAAAGGGACAAAGGTGCACCTGAAGGAGGCCCGAAGTCTCCAAGGCCACCCGAAGCCCCGCCCCCTCCCCCTCAGCGGGGAGTGGGGGGGGGCGAAGGCCCCAAGTGGGGCCCTGAAGGGAGCCCAAGGGCCACAAGAGGGGCCCGGAGGGATCCCGAGGGTGGCCCGAAGGCGGTAGGAGGTGTCCACCAGCACCCTGAGAGGCCACTTCATGGGCACCAAGGGCGGTCGAAGCCCCCTCGGGTCCGGAGCCGCCCTGCTAAGAGCGAAGGGAGAAGATAGGTGGACTAGACGCACTGGCTGAGTGAGCCAGGTCCATGGAAGCCCACCATGGACCGGAAGCTGTGCATAGGGGGTAGGAAAAGACCCTACAATCCTTGTACAGGCAGTACCTTCCTAGGAGTAGAACAATAATCTCATGTACCCTGTTAGATTGGCTATAAATAGTTATCTCCCCCATGTAAGAAAGGGGTCTTTTTAAAGGCATTTAATACATATACACTTCTCCTGATACCAGTCCCTTCTCCAAGGATCATTCAGTCACTCAGATTCCGGAGGTCCCCCTTTTCATACTACCTAGTCTTTTCTACTACGACAATGACCTAACAGTAACAGAACCAAACCATACAATCAAAGTCTCTCCAGGGGAAACATTGTTCAGTTCCATCACCTCTAGCACTGAAAACAAAAACAGATCATATTCTCAATGACCTAGTTAATTACGAGCCAATTAGATACATTGCCAATATATAAGTAATTATCTTATAACACTTCAATTCATCTGTGCTTACTAAGTACTTATCAAACACCTCCAAACAAATATCTAGCAAACTGCTATAAGATTGCTAACACGTGGAAGCAGCACATGCTCACAACAATTATCGGAGATTTTGTTTGCTAACATGTCGAAGTAGCATGTGTGCACCTGGAAGAAGCAATGTAGCATTCCCAAATTTGAAATAATTTAGTTTGATTGCAACAACATGAGGGTTACTGACTAACCAACAACACCTAAAAGTAGTATGTGTTCATTAGTCTATTTCATAAAACCATCTCAACTTCCAAACCAATATGAACAAATGATAGGCATTCTGACCGATAGGTTTATTTGTACCATTTCATATCACTTCTCCTGTTTTCCATTGAACCTCATCAAACATTCAAGGATTCCTACCCAATAGTACCACGAAGTTGCATGTGTTCACAAAACTTAGTCTATTTCAATAGACCGTCTACCTTCCAAACCAATATGCACAAATGAGCACTAACTATAATCTATAGGGAAAAATAATGGTGACAGCATAACACTGTTCTACACATGTTTCACACAAACCAAAAAGAAGACTCACTAACAACTTAATATGAAATCTACACGAGCATTGAGTTGGAAATAAGCATCCTTTTCTTATCGTATTGAAGGGCAGAAAAAAAAAACATATGTAATTAGCTAATAATAGATGGACTAGAAAGGATAATAAGTGGCACAACAAACTTGTATAGCACCCCCCCCAAAAAAAACAGAAAATCAGACACAATTACCTTATCCACATTCCTGGTGGTGGAGCTCAAAGCGACCACAGCCCGGCAGCAAGGAAGGACAATGCCGACTGGATCCGACGACGGGGGCGACACGTGGTACACCACGACCAGATCTTACTCCTTCAATAGCCATCTAAGAATGTAGTGAGCAGACAACAGAGCAAATTGGTTCTATATAAAATTGAGAGCAATCAGTACACTGTATATAGGTTTTTTCATTGAGGGCCTCGCGTCGTCCCCCTCGGGGCGACTCACCCTGCCACTAGCATCCCCCCCTCGCCACACCCCACCGGGCCGCCGCCGCCATCGGCGACCTGCTCCGGCGGCGGCGGGCCCCCTCCCCCTCCTTTCTCCTCTCCCCTCCTCCTTTCTCCTCCCCTACCGGCTGGTTTTCTCCGTCGAGCGGTGCTAGCCGGGCCCGTGGTGTCCTTGCCAGATCCGCTCTAGCCTGGCTGGATCGGGTCTTCAACCAGCCGGATCTGCGTCTGGTGGCTACCATCATGGATCTGCACCTCCTTGGTGCTACTGGCGTTGGGTGGTTTGGTAGCGTGGCGCCTTGCCTTCGGTGCTCTTTTGGCTGGATCTGCGCTCTGGCGGCGTTCGGCTGTCGTCTTCGCGTCGCCTCCCCGCCCAGGCCACTTCGCAAAGAATCGCCTGTTTGGGCCGACGGCATGCGGTGGCGTGGTGCTAGTCCCACGCGGCGATCGCGAAGCGGGCATGTCGTGGGCGGCTGCTGCGGGTTCTAGCTGGCGTCCCCGACGACCCGCCACTGCATGCGGCTGTGGCTCCCACCACGGCTCCCACCGCCGGGACCCCTCCCCGGGCCACGTGGGCACAGGAGCCCAGCTATCGCTGTTGGCCGCCATTGCGCGCGCACCAGTGTTGCTGCAGGTGCTTGCAGGGCATGGCGGCGTCGGGGCTCGTGTTCATCGGTGTGGCGCCCTGCGTCTTTGTGCGCGTGTTCCTGGCAGCGCCGTGCACGTGGATGTCCGAGTCTACGCGGTGCTGTTGTCGGTGCTGGTGCTGTTGGGCGTGGGTCGCTTGGCCCGTATCTCCTTTTGTGCAGGTTTCCGGGGTGGGGAGTCGCGAGCGAAAGTTCTGCCCGGCTTGCTGGTGACTACTACAAAAACGCTAATACTGGACGCCTCATCACAGACGGTTGACCAAAACCGCTCAGATATATGCAAGCACGCTTGGTTTTGGTTTAGAGACCGTCGTGTTACTTGTCGCGCTTAAAACCGCTCAGTGAAGAGGTAATACCACGACGGTTCATGTTGAAAATGCAGGAAGTATCACGAGCGGTTCTTGTTAATAACCGCTCGTGATAATTCTATATATCACGACGGTTTTCAACAAAGAACCGCTCAGTGAAACATCACGCACGGTTCTTAACAATAATCGCTCGTGATATTACCACATATCACGACGGTTTTTGTTATAACCATCTCGTGATAATATCGCTCTGATCCAATGCGCGCGTTTTCTTCTTCGCCGCCATCCACTTCGCCCCGTCGCCTCTTCGTCACATTGATCTGCTTCGGCTCCCCGATGCGTCTCTTCGTCTCACGCTCCGAATTTATACCTTGTTTTATAAAAAAGGATCATCTGCCATCGAAGATGTGATCATCGATCCCCACATACTTATAAAAAAACAGAAATGGATGTCTCTTCCTTGTCGCCGGCATTGATGGCCTACCTGACCGCACTGTACGAGTACCTCTCTCGTTGTACGTTGAACCGTGCTGCGGAAGAACACTGTTTCAACAGTGTCTTCACTCCTACGCCGCCGAGAATTTGCCGGAGTAGATGATGACCACCTTCCGCCGCCTTGACATCCTCCTCCTTTGTCTTCCGGTGATCTCCCACTTTCGACGAGTTTACGCGTCATCGACGTGGTTCTCAAAACGACGTTGCATCGCCTTCAAGAGGCTTGCCGTCACTTGATCACAGAATCGAGGCGGCAAAGCATCGAGTCGACTAGGCCGAGACCCTCAAGCAAGGAAGAGAGCATATGGGCTCAATTCTTCTTGGTTCAACAATCTGGGGTCTTCGGAGACACTTTCGAGCAGCTACGTCGTGAGTGGACGATTTCGAGCTTCGTTCGTTGATGATCGTGAATCGTCCGATGCCGACAACGCCGCCTATGAAGTATTGAAGATGGAGATGGCAGCCTACCCCCGCCACTAGAAAAACTTTGTTTAATTATAGGTTTCTACTTTTTTTTAATATAAACATGTAATTTCTTCATGTCATGTAAGTGTATATACAAGATAAATATACTTGAGAAAAAATCATTTCACGGATGGTTCCATAATGGAACCGTCTGTGATATGTCTGTCCGTGATATGTCCCATATCACGGATAGTTCTATTATGGAACCGTCTGTGATAAGTCTCTTTATTAGATAGGAGCCCGGTCGGCCGCTAGGGTTTGTGCTCTAACTCGTCACTCCCCAGTGACCTTACTCCCCTCCCCACCCGAGTGACCCCGTCGCTGACGCCGCCATTCTTCCCGTCGTCGACGGTTGTGACACCACGTACGGTTCACTATACAAGACATTCGTACGATAAGAGTGTCTTTTGCAGTGTCACCGTTGTGCCACAACTACGGTGACGCCCTAACTCTCGTCACTCCCCAGCTCCGCTAGGGTTTGCGCCCACCCTAACTCGTCACTCCCCAGCGCATTTACTCCGTTCCCCTCCCCACCTCGACGCCGCTGCTCGACCCCCGTCGCCGTCGCTGGCGGGACTTTGCTTTCCCCATCCTCCCTCTATTCTCCTCTAGATCTGTTAGCTTAATGTCTTTTGTTGAGTTTGATTTTTATGCTTGAGCCTTAAGTTGTGTCCTGATGTTTGTGTGATTTATCCAAGGTGAAGGAGATGGATGAGGGTTGTCTTTGGTGGTGGGTCGCCATTGTGGTTCTTATTTGTCTCGAGGTATCACCCTATCTTACTCTGTGATGTAATGATGTTAATAGTCTTATGCTGAAATTAAATTGATAATTAGTTCATATTAATAGTCCCCTTGCTCTGTGATGTAATGATGTTAATAGTCTTATGCTGAAATTGAATTGATAATTAGTTCATATTAATAGTCCCCTTGCTCTATGATGTAAACTGATGGCTATTGGTGTATGTGCATTCTGTGCATCTTGCTTAGTTCATGCTGTGGGTTTAGATTGACAAAAATGAATGGGACAAAATGGTGGGTTTGGTTAATGCTCTCTGATGGGTACTGAGGGTTATTGATGCCGGTTCTTTGTGCTTGGTTAATTGATACCGGTTCTTTGTGCTTGGTTAACTTACATGGGATCGATGTGGTTTGGATGGGGCTTGGCTGCAATTAACTTTTCATATTTGTGTCCTAGGTCAAGTTCTCCTCCCTTGCGTGCAAGGTACATATACGTCCTACCATTCTATTCCTCATCTCTTCTCTATAAAACCTCCAAGTAGTGGTTGTGCTTGTGCCTTTGAATATATATATATATATATATATATATATATATATATATATATATATATATATATTTGTAGTCCCTAGCCCTTTCTTGGGTCGTGATGAGGATGAGACTACCGCCACGGGCAACCTCTCATCGAGCCCTTGCAGATTCAAGAAGTAGGGCTGCAAGGGAAGGTGCGTGACATTACAATTACCCCGGATGTCGTCGATAGGTAATTGGACTTGGCATCAATAAACTCGTCACTCCCCAGCGCCGCTAGGGTTTGCGCTCGCTCTAACTCGTCACTCCCCAGCGCACTCTCGTCCGTTCCCCACCCCGTCGCCATCGCCGCCCGTCCCTGTCGCCATCGCCGTAGGTTGTAACACCACTCTGCACTGCACAAGATCGTACGATAGTCGTAGTGTCTTGTGTAGTGTCAGGGTCGTGCCACAACTACGGTGACGTCGCCACCCCGCATGTCGCTTGCGCCGCCATGGCTTGGTTCTCCTACTTGGCCTCCTGCGCTCGGGCCCTGGCGGGGCTTTGCTTTTCCCATCCTCCCTCTATTCTCCTCTAGATTTGTTAGCTTAATGTCTTTTGTTGAGTTTGATTTTTATGCTTGAGCCTTGAGTTGTGTCCTGATGTTTGTGTGATTTATGCAAGGTGAAGGAGATGGATGAGGGTTATGCTGGTGGTGGGGTCGCCATCGTGGTTGCACTGTACTGAGGTATCACCCTACCTTACTCCCTCTCTGTCTCTACCCCCTTTGCTCTGTGATGAAAATGGCTAGTGCTCTGTGATGGATGCCGAGGGCTACTACTGGTGTGGTGGGTTTGGACACCCTTGGTCTTGTTCTCTTGCTGATGAACTGCTCAAATTGAATTGATAATTAGTTCATATTAATAGTCCCCTTGCTCTATGATGTAATGATGTCAATAGTCTTATGCTGAAATTGAATTGATAATTAGTTCATATTAATAGTCCCTTGCTCGTGATGTAATTATGTCAATAGTCTTATGCTGAAATTGAATTGATAATTAGTTCATATTAATAGTCCCTTGTTCATGCTTGGTCAAGTTCTCCTACCTCTTGCGCACCAAGCACGCCCTACCATTCCATTCATAATCTCTTCTCTATAAAGTCTCCAGCGGTGGTTGCTTGTGCCATTAAAAGCGGCATCATATATATATATTATTAAGTCTGACCACTTTAGAGAATTAGTCCACATGACATGAGGCGGTAGCCACGAGCAACCTCATTGAGCCCTTGCAAGTATAAAAAGTATGGATGCAAGGAGAGTCGGGACATCATTACGGATTGGGCGTCGCTATGTTGAAAGCCAATTAGCAAGAGCATGTAATTGTCTTTAAAGCCAACAAGAACACCAAGCAACAAGTTGAGAATTCTTTTGAAATATGAGAATGATTGTTTGGTGTTCTTGTTGGGTTTAAAGACGATTACATGCTCAAGAATGGTTAGTTGCTAATACATGATGCCACTTCCCAGTCGGAGTACTTGTGCATCAACGACACTTTCTGAACATAGCGACGTCCAATCTGTAATTGATGTCCCGACTCGCCTTTGCATCCATACTTTTTAAACTTGCAGGGCTCAATGAGGTTGCCCGTGGCTACCGCCTCATCCTTCTCATGTCATGTGGACGATCCCCAAAGTGGCCGAGAGATCACTTAACAATATATATATAATATATATATGATGCTAGATTTAATGGCACAAGCACCACCGCTGGGGCTTTATAGAGAAAAGTCATCACAAACGGTTTCAGCCATAAACCGTCTGTGAAAGTATGCATCACAGACGGAAAACCGTCTGTGATGACCTCATGTCATCACTGACCTATAAACTCAGACGGCTCACGAAACCGTCTGTGATGACGTTTTTGAACCGTTTGTGAATCCCTTTTCTGTAGTAGTGCCATTGTCGTTGACGCCCCTCGGGCGCCATTCCCTCTCTGGAGGCGACAATTTCGCGTCTCCCCCACCCTAGATGCTTCTTCGGGTGAAAACCCTGTCCGGGTGTCCGGAAGGGCGACGGTGGCATTGATATCGTTACCTTCCTAAAGACGTCGCTTCGTGAAGCCCCTGCTCTCTTCGTTTTGAACCGCCGGCTTCTTCTGTAGGTTTACCCCTTCGTCCTCAATTCACGGTGGCTTTTCATTCTGGATTGGCGCTTCACGACAGCTTTTTGGTCTAATGCGCGCTCCTCCGAAGCGTCGCGCTGTCGACTTGTGTGTTAGAAACGTGCAGCGTGGGAGTAGGGCTCCGCCGATAGAGAGGAGCGGCGTGGGAGCGGGGCTCCGCCGATAGAGAGGTGCGGCGAGGGAGCAGGGCTCCGTCGATTGAGTGGTGCGGCGTGGGAGCAGGGCTCCGCCGACCGAGTTGTGAGGGAGTTAGTTTGTTTGGTTGGTTAGCGCGCGAGTTGAGTTGGGTTGGACTAGTCTGTTGTCTGGTGGTGCCTTTTGGTGTGAGCGTCATTCTGTTTGAGTTGAGGTCATGTTGTCGTCTTGGGGTTGGCTGCTGGTTTTCCTCTCTGAAACTATGCACTTGTTTAGGTTTGTGGGCCCGTTTTCCCTTATAAACTGGGTCATTTCTCTTCTTTATATATATGCTCAGCTGGAGCTCTATTAAAAAAAGAATATTTCACAAGATTGAGACGAGTCAAGAATCGATCTATCTGTAAGATTAAGATCATTAACCACAATATTCCCTAAATACTTTAAGCAGAGAACTACTAAGAAGAACCTGAGAGATCTTCGATTGTTGAAACATGCACACACACACACACCCTGGCCTAGAGTTGAGGAGAAGATCAAATAAAGGGGGTGAAGTAATAGGGCATGAGGGTGAGTGCGTCCTGCACACCAACTGGGTTGCAAAATTCATGGTTTGGTGAGGAGAGAGGGGTCAAGGTGATTCATTGATTTGCTCGTTGTGTGTCACTCAATCATCGTTGCATCACTACCACCCAGATTTGACCGTCGTTATCAAGATCTTGCTCCGGTGGGGGCGAGGATCCAACCGTCGTTATCAAGATCTTGCTCCGGTAGGGGCAAGGATCCAACTATCGTCGTCAACATATGGCGGCAGACGGAGAATCACCAGCAGATCTTACAAAGAGGATTGGGGCGCAGCGGCATGGCAAGCCCACTCTCCAATAGATCTAGGTGCACCACCTCCGTATCTCCCTTCACTCACCGTCAGCCACCCCTCTTCTTTCTCTAGCCAGATCTAGGTAAGTCAAGGTGACACACCGCCGCCGAATCCTGGCCTCCCCGACCACGCCACCGTAGGATCCCGACTTCCCCGACCACATGACACATCTGAGCTCACCGACGCTAGATCTGGCCTAAAGTGCATCACCACCATCCTTCTCCCCCCATTTCATTGTCCTCCTCCCTACAAGGCGTCGGCGCCTATCGCTCCTCCCCGATCGCGTCAGCGCCTCATCGTGCCAACCATGTCATCATCCTCTGCCCAGACATGCGGCATCTCTCATCCTCCACTGCTCCGGCCTCCTTCTTGTCGCCCGTCAAGGAGAGAGGTGCCCCTGGCACCCCATGCGAAGTAGAGGGGTTTTAAGAAATAACCAAGCAAAATCAGGGGGTTTCGTGCAAAACTGCGTTTTAAGTGGTGGAGGGCTCGGTCCACCTCCATGCTTTTTGCTGCTGATCCAACGGTGGGTTGGGTTGGATGGCACATTCACCATCACCACCAAGTGGCTCATTTAGGTGGTGGAGATATAGCCTGTGCTCAACATCAAAACAAGTAAACAAGAAAAGAAATGCAAGAAGAATTCGATCATCCCAAACAGACCATTTCTCACTTTACTTCGGCCATCGCAACCAGTTCCAACAATACCAATAATAGTAGCAGTAGCTTTCCTTTCCGACTCATCACATAGTGACAAAACGCCACTGCCACAACAAAGTTTCCACGGCAGACAACCAACACAAATACTGGAGCCACATCATCGCAGCACCAATCTTACTTGCCGCCATGCTTTGCTTTCGAGTGAGCTTGTAGAGCCATCTCACTGTTCAATATCCTGGGTGGAGGGTGGGGGGCAATAGACATTATATTAGATTGAATCCATTATTGTCAAACCATTGAGGAGCCAAGCAAGCTACTGTATCTCAGAGAGAGAGAGAGAGAGAGATTTACTTGGTGCAAGACTTGCAGGCAACTGACCCACCCGATTTTGGGGACTTCTCGTTGTTTCCAGGGGTCTTGCTCGCCTGCTTCGCCGGATGTGGAGTCGCCACATGGACACCCTTCCTGCCGCCTGCTCAAAGGGCATACAGATTACAAACCCAAACATCATGACGGGAAGAAAAAACTCCAACTCAGCATGTTGACAAGTCCGCACCTGTCTTCTGGCCAGATGGTGTTGCGACCTTGGCCTTCTTATCAGACGCAGGTGTCTTCAACGCACTTTCAGCTGCTCTCTTCTTCCCAGTCTCTGGCTGCAACAAAGCATCGCATTGGTGTCTGATAACAGCACAGCAAAAGTAAACAACACGGTAAACAAATCAAGCACATACCTTCTTGGGAGTTTCTTCTTTGTCATCCTCATCACTCTCATCCTCACTATCTTCACTGGAATCCTCCTCCTCACTCGTCTCCTACATCAGGCCATAACATTAGTGTCACTAAGCATGGAAAAATCCTCCTTACAATCTATAAAGTAGATCATAGTAATAAACTATTTTGTCAAAAACTTACATCTTCATCACCTTCCTCGGGAGATAGTCCTTCATCAGAATCAGAATCATCAGCATCCTTCTTATTCTTTCCCACGTCCTTTGCAACAGCCTTTGATTTTGAAGCTGCAGCATCTATCTTCACTTGACTTTTCTGCTCCTTCCCCTTTCCTTCAGCTTTGCCTACACAGAAGTATATATGCATTCAGAAGTATTACCTCATCGAGTTTCAAAAGAGAGGTGCAAAATAGATACCCAAGATTCAAAATTCAAATAAGTGCAACGGGAAGGAGAAATTTGAATACCATTTTCCTTTATCACTGGAATGTTCTTTTCCTCCTCTTCATCTGAAATTGTAACAATCTGGTTAAGTCCTTGTCGTTTACGATAACACAAATACTACTGCAAGTACAGTCATATGCATACCTTCAACTTCTTCAGAATCAAAATCCATTGTGGAACAAGGCAAAAGGCAGGTCAAGGAAACAAAAAAAAAAGACAAGTTCTTTTAATGCCTTTTACTAAATAAAAATAAAATAGCAGAGTACACATTATAGATTTGAAGGACTTTGACCAAACATTATAAAGGATATTCATCTCCCTCAGCTGGCTGGTAAACCTTGTAACCAGAAAAGAACACGCTGGCAGTCTTTGAAGTGTGTGATAGTTCAAACTCTTTATCGAAGACCAAATCAAGTTGGATTTGAGGGAACCTCTCAGCTGCGAGGGTTCCAATGGCTAGCTTCTGATCATCAACTTTAACATACATCAACGCGCTGTCACTGCCTTTCTTCGATTCCCCAAGAGCAGCCTACCAAACAGTTGTTGAACAACACAAAGAGGAACTGCTCAATGACTATAGAAAAGAGCACATAACAGAAAGCACAACTAGATGCACGCATTTTCTAACAAAGAGTTGAGAGAAGAAAAGTAAGATAGGCATAAACCGGACCTGAGAAAGGTGCAAAAAGTGGTCATCTTCAGGCTCACACTTAACAGTCTGTCCAGGCTTGACTTCGAGGCCTGCACAACTTTGATTGATCAGTGGAAGCTCAATTACGGAATCTGATTTGAATTTGCAAAATTACAAGTGTCAAAGAAACATAATCCTTGATTATATTTCATGTTACAGAATGTAATCAAATGTAAAACTAGGAAGGTCAGCATCCATACAGTAGCAGATCAAACTGACCACTTAAGTGCCTGAAGTTGTGTCTTGAAAAATTATGGACAAATCGCCAAACTATGTATGTAACATCAACGAGGAGGCGCACATACAGAAGCATATATAGCTATGAAGTGTGAACAGCTAAATCTAAATTATGGCTACAAGTTGATCGCTGGGGAACACAGAGAAACAAACGATACAGACAGGCAAGCAAGCAGCCAAGGAAGTCGAAGGGGGGCAGAAATACAATAGGGGGTTCTGGTAGCAGGGTGAATCCGGGAGAACCACCTAGTGTTAATAGATCATTCAAGGCCATGCCATGCCATGCCTGCTAGTACAGCAACTAATAACTCTATATATTCAGTATTCACCCCCTTTTGCGTTCAATTCAACATATCTTAATACAAGAAAGATGCAGATTAATTTTTAGGGTAGACAAATGCAACGATGGATGCGTAAAACAGTATACTAGAGAGCGGACAAAGACAGTAATCATGAGATGCGATGCGGCGGAGCAACATGAAGCATGGCATTGTATTGCTCCCTAAACCCTAAAACCCTAGATAAAGTACCAACTGCTGCATTGGAGTAGGTCAGAATATTGGAGCACCGAAACAAAATCAAATCAAGTCGGCATGCCAGGGGGAGTGGGGGGGATTCGAAAAGAGAGGGAGGGAGAGGTTACCCCAGAACTCCATTGGAATCGGCGGCGGCGGAGAGAAGAGGAAGAACCCTAGCTAGTTGGTGGGAGGAGGAGGAGGAGGAGCGCTGCCACGTGCCTGCTATGCTAGGGTTTATGGGAACGGGGCCCTAGCTAGATAGCTGAGGTGGGCTTTTAAAAGGCCGGGTCAGGGCCGTCAGATGATACTGAAAAGGCCCATGCAAGTGATGTGACAGCCCAATATCGAGCTCGCCTATTCCTTCCTTAAGTGAGTCAAGTGCATATGTAGGACCACGCGCGTGCGAATGCAATTATGTGCACTAGTACTGTACACACTGAACTTGACTGCTTTCCCTACAGGGACAGGGACTCGTTGGTGGAGGGCGCATCTTATCTTACCCAGGTAGGTAAATAGGTCCTCGCCGTCAGATTTTTTTTCCGTTTTTGCTAAGGCGCGATTCTTCGGCACGTCGCTCGATTGGCGTCGCGTGCGGCTTTTCCTCCCTCCCTCCACTCCCACTCGCGTATGCGATCGATATATCATTCATTCATCATAAGCCCGGCCGGCAGGCCTGTACTGGCTGCCTAAGCCTAAGATCGATACGATACGATACGATGGTCGGAGGCGGCAGCAGCAGCGAGGAAGAGATTGCTGTGGCTGCAGCTGCAGCAGAAAGGGGGGGCAACAACAAGGCACAAGGATGGAAGTGCATGCCCTTCATCATAGGTTGCTACCCTATCTCTATCTGCTAGCTTACGCGTGAATGTATTGATCGGATCGTCGGACTAGCTACTCAATTAATTACTTGATGAATGACGATGATCGCCGGCAGGCAACGAGACATTCGAGAAGGCGGCTTCCTTCGGCGTCGCGGCCAACCTGACGGTCTATCTGGTGAGCCGCTTCAAGGTGGGCCAGCTGCAGGCCACCAACATCACCACCATCTTCTTCGGCAGCACCAACTTCGCGCCGCTCCTCGGCGCCTTCGTCTCCGACGCCTACCTCGGCAGGTTCCGCACCCTCGCATACGGATCATTCGCAACGCTGCTCGTACGCAATCACTCTCTTGTCCATCTCCTCCGATCCCATCCGATCGATCCTGGTATATATCTACTGCTCATGTCATGCATGCAGGGCCTGCTGGGTATGACCCTGTCCGCGTCCGTTCCGGCGCTGCAGCCGGCAGGGGCAGCGCCGTCGCCGGTGCAGCAGGGCGTGCTGTACCTGTCCCTGGCTTCCTCACGGTCGGCGCCGGCGCCATCCGCCCGTGCAGCCTGCCATTCGGCGTGGACCAGTTCGACCAGACCCACGAGGACAGCCTGCGCGGCCTCAACAGCTACTTCAACTGGTACTACGGCACCACCACCGCCGCGCTCGTCTTCTCCATGACCGTCCTCGTCTACATCCAGAACGTCAGCTGGGCCGTCGGCTTCGCCATCCCCACCGCACTCATGCTGCTCTCCATCGCCCTCTTCTTCGTCGGCGCCGGCCTCTACGTCCACGTGCCGCCGGAGGGCAGCATCTTCTCCGGCATCGCCCAGGTCATGGCGGCGGCCTTCAGGAAGAGGAGGCTCGAGCTTCCTGACGATCATCGGCTCTACTACAGTCCGCCCACCAAGAGCAGCCGCGTCTTCAGGCTGCCGCTCACCTCCCAGTTCGCCTTCCTCAACAAGGCCGCCATCGTCCTGCAGGAGGAGGACAAGGGCAGCGATCGTCTGTGCAGCGTCCAGCAGATCGAGGAGGTCAAGTGCCTGATTCGCATCGTGCCCATATGGGTCTCTGGCGTCCTGTGCTTCGTGGCGCTGGTGCAGCAGTTCACCTTCGTCGTCCTGCAGACCATGACCATGGACCGCCACCTCGGCCCGCGCTTCGAGATCCCCCCGGGCTCCATCCTCTCCATCTCCTTCCTCGCCCTCACCCTCTTCATCCCCGTCTACGACCGCCTCCTCGTGCCCGCGGCGCGCAGGCTCACCGGGGTGGACAGCGGCATCACGCTGCTGCAGAGGCAGGGGATAGGGCTGGCGATCGCCCCCCTGTCGATGGTGGTGGCGGGGCTCGTGGAGCGCAGGAGGAGGAGCTCGGCGCTGGCCCACGGAGGGGTGTCGCCGATGTCGGTGATGTGGCTCGCGCCGCAGCTGGCCCTGATGGGCGTCGCCGAGGCCTTCAACGCGGTGGGGCAGATCGAGTTCTACAACAAGCAGTTCCCGGAGCACATGCAGACGCTGGCGGGCTCCCTCTTCTTCTGCAGCCTGGCCGGCTCCAGCTACCTCAGCAGCGCCCTCGTCAGCGTTACCAAAAAGCTCACCGTCTCCGGCTCCGGCACCGGCTGGCTAACTGACAACATAAACGATGCTAAGGTGGACTACTACTTTTACGTCATTGCCATCATGGGGCTCCTCAACCTCTTCTACTTTCTTGTCTGCTCCCACTACTACCGTTACAAGGGCCATGCCCATGCCCATTCCTAGCTACTCCTTTGCTCGTCAACAGGACGACGACTCCTCTAGAATTAAGACTGCTACCACTCATGATGAGCAAGATCCGGTTACAGATTCAAGAACCGCAAAGCAAACTGATCACCTGGTGTGATAAAGAAAAAGGAGCCCTCCTTCAGTTTGGGGCCGGGTACGTATATACCTTGCATAGAGCTAGCAGTATACATATGATCTGCACGCTCGGCTCAATTCCTTGGGCTGCTTATATATTACCGAACTAATTGCCATATTGTAATGTAATGTACTACCCATTCCTATCTACCCCCATGACAGTATGCATGACGATGCATCTTGCATTTACCCGACTAGTGTGCTTCACCAGTTCTGTGACTGCTCCTACGTTTGGTTTCTATGGCCGGGCTCAGTTATTACTTGTGTACTGGTGAGCCTTTACTTCAATCCAATCAGTGATCAGGTAGGATGTCCGACTGCCCGTCCAGCAATATATACGAGTAGCAGCACTCTGCCTAAAGATAACCAATCCCCACCTATGTATACAATATGACCTAACAGTAACAGAACCGAACCATACAATCAAAGCCTCTCCAGGGGGGAAACACTGTTCAGTTCCACCTCTAGCACTGAAAACAAAAACAGATCATATTCTCAATGACCTAGTTAATTACGAGCCAAGTAACACGCAGACAGAAAATTTAAGAAAAGAAGCAACCGTTCGCCTCACTGTTCAGATAGACACATAGTTCAGTACAGACCTCCAAATTGAAGTATCCCCACAGAGATGCCAATGATTTTGGAAGGAACAACCGTAACAAAGGCGGAGACAAAGGCAAATAGACAAATTCAGAGCAAAGGCTGTTCCCAGTGAATCGTACATGAAGCGTCATGAGCACACATGCATGTCCTTACCCATCACCTAAACATGCTTCTGTCAGGCTGGCCAATCCTTCCTAATCTCAAAGCAATAGATCATGTCCAAGTAGACTTTCCCATCATCATCCACAAACTGGAAACAAAATTCACACAAATGCATTACAGCGGTTAGTTACACACTTGTGCAGATGACTCGTATAAGATTGACTGAAATAGCTATTATTATGGTGCTACGACAAGGCCAGACCAGATTAATTGATTTGATCTCATCATGACTCTTTCGAAATTTGTACAAATATAGAAGCACACCTCCTTGTATAAGTTTATGTTATAACATGGCCTTACCTTTAATTTAGCAGAATATGAACCCCTTGCAAACATACCGCTTGGGGTGTTATCTTCTTCAGCCTCGTAATTGTAAGGCTCCTGCCGAGGACTGAAGGTCCCGAGCATCACCTTCTGATTCTCCACTGCAAAAAGGAATAGGGACTCAACTACTTAGAGAGAGCACGTAGAGAGGGGGCAAATAGAGCGGCAAATACTATTCCTGTACTACATGACTAGGATCTTGATCTCAATGGATCATTGAATGATTAATTGCACTCAATGAACAGCAGCCAAACATTAAACATTAAACGTAATATGCGCACCTTCTCTTTTTTCTCTCTCCGAGAATTATGAACCATGCTGCTACGCACAACATAAGATTGCCTTAACATCAATTGATTCATTCCGTATCATGAAATAATCACTGTCTCATAAGATCTTGAACTGACAGCACATTTATTGAGCGAGGAAAAAGATCTTTGATGAAACATAATAGCAGGAATACATGACTTCATGGTTCAGATAAGAATTATTAAGAAATATTATCTCATTGTGCAAAGTGGAAAATGGTGATTATGACTACATGCCTAGAAGTCAATCAGATACAGTGCAGATTCATTGATCAAAGAGGTTGTAGTGTCATGGTGCTTTATATAAACGGGCAATAAAAATGTAATGCAGATTCAGATCAAAACAAAGATTAAGTAGAGCTATTTCCAACTCAGCCATCTCATAAAACCTGTTTCAAACAAACATCCATTCATTCTCATTTAGGGCAGCTTCAGAGCATAACCAACAAATTAAGAGGATATAACAATCCATAGATATGTTTAATTATGAGTCACCTCTTACTCCAGCCTTCCAGATGGTGTGTGTATACTTGAGACCGGACACAATGTTGTTGGAGACGGTAAAGGAGAAACGGAAGCTGTAGGTGCTCCCGTCCTTGAGTGCAAATGCGTACCCCTTGTCATCCGGCACGAATGGGATTGGCAAAACCAGATCAGGCCGCCCCGGTGTCAGGATGGTCACGTTCAATATGGTCACCTCTGGTTCCGCGGTCTCTGAATATATGAAGGGAACAATCAGTCTAAGCATCCGGAAACTTGGTTTGCCTGCACTTTCTAGGCCATGTTTCACTTTGTCTATTCTAGCTGAATAGACATTTTTAACAAAATCACATCTTAACAAAATCACATCTTATTTGTTAAAAGAAATAAAATGCTCAACTTAATTGTGCTCTAGCATGCCCAAGAGTGCAAACAAAACACTGCCAGACAGCACATTCAATGCTTGTTCTTGACATTCAAACACAAGTAGGAGCATTAGTGATCAATATATGTGTACCTCCAAGCTTAGTGGTATCAACATCTCGAAGAAGCTGCTCCTTCCACCTTCTGAGGCTGTCATCGTCCTATGGGAAAAAAATCCATGATACCCTACACTTACACATTGAAGGTGTCATATCATGATAAATAAAGAGAAAGTATGTTACCTTGTCGAGCTCGAGGTGGTCCTTGAGGGGAACCTGAGGGCCAAGCACCATGGTGTGCTTCCCATGGTCGTCATCCTCGTCCTCCACATCGTTGATGTCCGTGTCATCGTCCTCGTCCACATTGCTGACGCTCACCGACGCTTCCTTAATCTCATTGGCGCCGGGCTCCTCCTTATCCATGCTCCTCCTCCTCCTAATCTTGCTGTTCTTGGCGTCTTTGCTCTGAGACAATGACGATGAACTGAGCTAGTACATAGATAGTCCCTCTTAGCACTATAGGAAAGGTGAGCATACAGGGGCGAAGCATAATTGCAGGTTGCAGTGCAGGATATATTTTTTTTGATAAAAGGGCGTGAAACACCCCTGTTGCAGTGCAGGATGAGCATCAAAATTAAATCTTGGGCCGTAATTGAGCCTTTTGAGCGGAACTGAACCAGTTCACAAATCACAACAGCATAGCATAGCATAGCACAGCATACTAGCGGTAGCAATTCTGATTTGTGAGGAAACGAAACGAAACAGTGGGTGGGGGTCGTCGCATACCTGAATCAGCACCTGGTTCCTCTAGTTCTACCGTGCTCGCTCGCGATCTGCTAGGTAGGCCTGAGGTCCGAGGCGAGCAGCCGCAGTTCGGGCCGCCGGCGATGGGGAAGATAGGTCGCGCGGCCGCAGATCGGGGTTGGGAGGGCCTCAAACTGCAGTGCTGCGGCTGCGGCTGCGGGTGGGTTGGGTGGTACGGACACTGCTGGGCTGACGGAGGTTTCGCCTATGCCCTTCGGGCTTCGAGTCTCATTTTCCACTTTTTTTTCTTCTCTCTCTCCCTCTCTCCCTTAATTTTTTTTGACAAGGGAAACCATATTTTTTTAATAGAAAGCATATAAGAGTTCTTACAATGAGAAACAAACCAAATCAGAAGACTGAGATCACCCGTTTACAAGACAGGGCTCAGAACCATCGTCACAACTCAAACTAGTCTATTACAGCTAGACAAACAAATGTAACCCAGATTACAAAAGTGTTTAGTCCAATCTTCAACAGCCACCACGAAATAGTCCATTTTACTTCGATCAGCCCCTCTTAAGAGAACTCGCCAATACTGCAAAAAAGATAGAAATTTGAAAATCACTTCCACTAGTTGCTTAATAAAATTCTTCTCAAACATCATTTTGTTCCTAATTTTCCAAAGAGTCCAAGTCGAAGCTGCAAAACTAAACAAAACAACATTGTAGTCATTAGCCCCCTTTTTCCACCCAAATTAGTTGGAAATCTTCTAAAGATGTTAGAGTACACTCCCAGCTTAACACCTCTTTCATACAAATCCAAAAAAAAAACTTGCTAAAATGCAAGAGAACAGAACATGGTCAATGCTCTCCTCAGAACCACAAAGAATACAATTCACATCTCCTTTCCAACCTCTTTTTTCAAGTTGATCTAAAGTATGCACTCTGTTATGATAGCATAATCACATAAAGATTTTAACCTTCAAAGGAAACTTATTTTTCCACAAAATTTGCATTTTCCTACAGATTACACCCCCAAACAACACCTGTTTGTACAAAGATTTAACTGAGAAAACCCTAGATTTCTTAAAACACCACACAACTATGTCCTAATTGTCATTAAGCTCAACATCCATGATAATTTTCTTCATATCCTCCCATTGATTTAATTCTTCTTCACCAAAGCTCCTATTGAAAGTAATATTCCATCTATCTCCTAACATCCCCTCAGCCACACTCATATAAGGGAACTGGCAAATATTGAATAGCTTATTGTACTTGATCTTCAAGGGACACTCCAATCCAAATATCCCCCAATCAGAAATATTACGACCATTACCAATCTTATACATAGTGCCCCAATTAAACATCTTCTTGACTTTCTACATATTTTTCCAGAATTGAGAGCCTTTTAAGATATTACCGTCTCTCAAAACCCCCATAGGGAAATATTTAGCTTTTAGGATCCTAAACCAAAGTTCATTATTAGCTGAGTTTATTGTTCAAATCCATTTAGCTATAAGACAATCATTCATAACCCTTGTGTTAATGATCCCTAAGCCTCCAAACTCTTTGGGCCTACAAACAGCTCCACAATTCACCATATGGTACTTAAACTTGTCACTAGCCCCCTCTCCAAAAGAATCTAGCTCTAATATTGTCCATCTTTTTTGTAAATCTCTTCATTAAGTCTATAAAAACCCATTGTGTAAATAGGAAGACTGCTCAAACTACTATTTACCAGCACTAATCTACCGCCAGATGATAGTAGGTTATTTCCCCAATTGTCTAACCTTTTACTCAATTTGTTAACCACATTCTCTACTACTTTCACCCCCCACATGTCTATCTCCAATCAAAATACCCAAGTAATTCATGGGTAACTTAGCTAATTTGCAATTAAAAATATTTGCTACCTTATTAGCATCTTCATTATCCACCCTTAGCACAAAAACTTCGCTCTTGTGATAATTAATTTTCAAACCCAACATCCATTCAAAGCAATAGAGCAGAAACTTCAAGTTTAGAAAGTAATCTTCCTCACAATCCATCATAATCATAGTATCATCTGCATATTGCAAAATAGGAACCCCCAGGGACCAAATGAGATATCACTTCCTTAACAAAACCTCTGTCTTGAGCTGCATTAATCATCTATGCTAAAGCATCAGCATCCAAATTGAAGAGAAGGAGAGACAATGGATCTCCTTGTCTTAACCCTCTGTAAGTTTTGAAATAAGGACCCATCTCCCCATTTATATTAATACTGACCTCCCCCCCTGACTGAGCTCATAACCATCTGAATCCATTTATCAGAAAAACTCCCTTCTGTATTTTTTAAAGAGTAATTTTATTTTTTAAAGGGTTTGTTGTTGTCAAAGTTGAGTTTTCATCTGATGTAGCCTCTTTTTGAAACGCAATACTAAAAATAGTTCTCACACGAATAAAATTGCAGAAATGACATCCTTATCGCACACCCAGAAAAAGCGGTGGCTCGCCACACATCTAGACCGCGAAGAAAAGTGCGGCGACCACTAGCTAATCAAGTCATGACAGTTAAAAAATGTGTCATTTTAGTAAAGAACTCGTCAAAGTTTGCTTTTTTTGCAAGCTTGGTCATCAAAATTAAATCCACACTTTAGCTAGCAAAAGGGAACCTTGCCATATTTTTTAGGCACTGACGCGTGGGACCAGTTGATAGAAAAGGAATCTTCTCACATGTATGGTTACTAGAGTATGTACAGTTTTTTGTGCACGTTTTTGCAAAAGATGGTTGTGCACTTGTGCTTGGCCCACACAACAACTTTAAATTGTACAATGCTATTGTTCTTTGTGTTTTGACAATGTGGAGGAGGTGCTAAGGGGTCCAACGAGGAGGAAGAAGAAGGGCTCGGGAAGGATCTGGCTCAGGCTAATCTGGAGGGTGAGACTGCGGGAGGCGCTTGGGGAGTGGAGGAGCTTCGGGGTGGAGGATCTTCACTGCTTCGGTGTCGGTGGGGAGGAGGAAGAAGGGCTCGGGAAGGATCTGGTGCTTCGGGGGTGCAGAGGGAGAAGGTTATGAGCGCCATCTCTCCCCCAAGTGCCCCACACGCAACTTTCTTCCTCTTCACCCCCGAAGCACCAGATCCTTCCCGAGCCCTTCTTCTTCCTCCTCCTCACCGACACTAAAGCAGTGAAGATCCTCCACCCCCGAAGCAAGTGCCTCTCGTAGCCTCACTGTAGAATCAAGGATAACCGACTAGAGGGGGGTGAATAGGAGGTTTTTAAACTTTTTAACAATTTAACAATTAAGCCAATTAATAACTTAGTCTAAACAAGTTATACTCCTAGCTAGGCAATTCAATCACAATAAGCAAGCTAGAAATATAAGTGCGGAAGAGTAAAGACAAGAAATAACCACAAGACACAAAGATATTTTTCCCATGGTATCGAAGACTTGCCGGTCTTCACTAGTCCACGTTGAGGAAGCTTGACCACTCAAGCCGGCTCCACGAATTAAGCCTTCCCTCGATCACTATGGTAGTTCTTGCGGAGATGGCGAACACCGACCACTCACAAACTTGCACCGGGCCTCTTCACAATCTTCTTGAAGAGATCACCGTGCTTCACCTCCAAGCCGTCTAGGAGTGCGGCAACACTCCAAGAGTAATAGATCAACGATCTTTGCTTGACTTCACTCAAGTGCAAAAGGATCAACTAGAATGAATGCACTTGAACTCCCTTTCAATGAATGCAAGAGTAAATTGGGGAGTAGAATTGAATGCACAATGCTCACAAGGGTCTAGAGATGTTCAATGTACTGTCTAACATTACCCTTGTGCAGTTGGGAAGGTATTTATAGCCTCCACCAACAATTCTGGCCGTTGGGAAGAAGTTCCCAACAAATCGTGAAACCGGTACAACCGGCGTTCAACTCATGGTACAACCGCTCTGCGTTCATTGCACAATAACGGCTATTTTACACGCATTAAATGCACCGACATAGCCGTTGAGTTGAGGTCGCGATACAACCGCCGCTAAGCTCGAACGTCCGATACCGGGGTTTCCAAAACAGAGAATTGCATGTGTTCGGAATTTTTCAACCGCATATAAAATACGGAACAACCGTATCGCGGACATCCGATTACAAGTGCGGTATGTACCGATTCTCAAAAGGGGTTTCAAAGCAAATTACACCGGTTCTTATTTTGCAACCGCCAGAAACAAACGGAACATCCGAGATGCGGTCGTACCGTTCATGGCTCCGGTACAACCGCAATCCACACGATCAGATCAGCACAAGATGTTGACACGTGGAGGGCAGGGATTCAATTCATGTCGGACGGTCCGAACGGCACACTTGATTTTAGCCGTTGGATTTAGATCGAACGATCCACAGTTACCGCCATCTCGGACGGTCCGAACGGCCCACTTAATTACAGACCGTTAGATCCAGATCTAACGCTTAGCTCAATTTGCACTTTAAAAGGTAAACGGTTGAACCGCTCAACTAAGGCCGGTTCAGCCGCACTGCGGTACAACCGCTGCTAAGCCTGCGGTACGTCCGATTGCGGAATAAAAGCACTGAAGTCTTTCTAACTCAAATGCAAGTTCAATTTTAAATGCATGCATGATCCTAAGTTGATCCAATTGGCACAAGAGTAAGCTATCAAGCTACTAGTCATGATCCCCCTTAATAGTACGGTATTTAACCTATAATCCGGTCTACCAACCAATTCTCCTTAGACCGGTAAAATATAAAAGGATCCTAAACTACTTGTACCTTATCTTTAAGCCTTGTAGATCTTCATATTATCCTTTACCATGCATCTTTGCTTCATCATGTCCATCAATGGGATTAAACCTTGCACATTCTTAATAAACATGTTAATCCCATATTCACATATTATCATTAATTACCAAAACCATTTTTAGGGGCCTAGATGCTTTCAATCTCCCCCTTTTTGGTAATTGATGACAACACACTTAATATGTGAGAAAAATTGTTTTGAATATACTATGAGTGTATATTCTTTTGAAGTTTTTAACAAGTAAAACAATTCTTGCAATGAGCACAAGTAAATGTTTAGAGTTATTTTTCTTGTTAAATCCAGTTTAAAGACGACTCCCCCTTAACATATGCATATGAATAGTAGTTAATTTGCAAGCATATGTAGAGATTTTGAAAAATTTAGCGGAGTCTCTTTTGCATTTATGAACTTGATGAAGCAATACAATATAAGATAAGTCAATGATTAAGATTGCATTGAAAGAAAATATGCATAGACCATGGTTATCAAGTCGTCGACTAGTCGACGACTAGTCGTCGACTAGTCGACAAGTCGCCGAGGATCTGGGACGACCGAGACGCCGACTCGACTTCTTGGCCAAAGTCGGGCGACTGGTCGACTAGTCGTCGACTTGCCGGTCGACTAGTCGACCAGTCGGAGACAAGTCGGGCGACTAGGGCGTGGGCCGGGCTGTCAGGGGCTCAGGGGCAGTGGCAAAGCAAAGAGGCAACAGGGGGGAGTGAGGAAGGGAGTGAGCGCAGTCGGGCCTAACCTCACGAGCTCGGTGAGGGCCGCAGCTGCGCAGCTCCCACTCTCCCAGATCCGGTGCGCCGCGCCGCTGGCCAGCTCCCACCTCGCCTCCGGCCTTCCTCCGCGCCGCCGGCCAGCTCCCACCTCGCCTCGGCCTTCCTCCGCGCTGCCGCCAGCTCCCACCTCCTCCACCGGCCTTTGGTCCTTCCTCCATGCCAGCCTCTCCAGATCCGGTCTCACTTGCCAGAGAGCTCCAGATCCGGCTCGGCCAGCTCAAGCTGCCTGCCTGCCGGGCTCCGTCCACGAGGAGGGGGGGAGACGGGAGGTCGGGTCG
Organism: Phyllostachys edulis; assembly: GCA_036346405.1. NCBI lineage: Eukaryota > Viridiplantae > Streptophyta > Magnoliopsida > Poales > Poaceae > Phyllostachys > Phyllostachys edulis. Next base: position 86,144 of record CM070554.1, on the reverse strand, counting down.
CTGTTGGGAGGGGAGGTGGAGGCCGAGAGGGAGGGTCGCCACCGGGAGGGGAGGTGGAGGCCGAGAGGGAGGGTCGCCACCGGGAGGGGGAGGGGCCGAGGGCGAGCTCGGGTCGCCGCCTGGAGATCGGGAGGGGGAGCGGCCGAGGGAGGGGGAGGTGGGGAGAAGGGGGAGCTCGAGCAGAGACAGGAGTGGAGGGGGAGCTCGGGCAGGGGGCTATGTGGGAGCTCGGGCAGAGGAGTGGGCCGAGTGGGCCTGGGGCAAAGGAGTGGGCCGGGGCAAAGAGGAGTGGGCTAGCTGTTATATCTGTACACACTACATATCAAATGAATAGAGGCAGTGTGGGCTAGCTGCTACATGAGTACATACTACATATCAAATGAACAGTACCTATCGACTAGTCAGCGACTAGTCGGCCGACTAGACGACTAGTCGGCAAGTCGGTCACTAGAGAGTAGTGTCGACTTGCCGACTTAATAACCTTGGCATAGACACATTCCACAAGTTCTACAATAGTTATAAACTATTACAAGAACAAAAGGATCAACCAGTTTTATACAAAACACACATAAGCTCATAGCTCCCCCTAAAACTATGCCTTCTCCTAGCACTAAATCTTCTCACATCTTCTCCCCCTTTGGCATCAAGGTACCAAAAACGCATCAAACAGCGGAGTCCTGAGGAGGAAGAGCTGGAGCAGAAGCAGAAGTAGGAGTAGGATCCTGAGAGACTGCTGGCGGAACTGGAGAAGAAACTGGTGCAGGATCCTGAGAGACTGAAAAAGTGGCTGGCGCTGGAGGAGCTGCAAAAGTGGCTGGAGCCTGATGCTCTGTAGCTGAAGCTGAGGGAGCTGCAGAAGGAGCAGTTGTCCAAGAAGAGGGACCCTTAGGAGATTGAGGAGGTCGGCGAACATAACGCTGAGGGGTCCTCAAAAACTGCTCTATGTCATTTAGGCCTTCCAACAAAGCTGACATCCGGTTGTGAGACTCATCATAAAAGTCATTCTGGACTGTCTCCATGTGACGTAGCTTGTTGCGAGTCTCATTTTGTTCTGCCTTTATTTCTTACAAGGTGCTGAGAATGAGTTGCTGATTTTGAAGAATTTCAGCAAGTATACCTTCAGCAGGTACAGCAGCAGCAGCAGGAGGAGCAGCAGTAGCCTCCACATCAGTAGGGGCATCCTCAGTGTCTTGGCGAGGAGGAATAGCATCTCGTGGTTTATAAGGTTTGTGGGGTGATCCCAATCCACCACGATACTCTATCTTTCTGATAATCAATGCCATGATGTAAGGTGCATAGTAAATTCTTTTGACTCTATCATTTTTGGATGAAGCTATGCCCTGAAGAATTACATCCACGACATCAAATCTTACTCCCTCCACAATGTGATCAATCATATTCCAGACATGCCCCCTGACTGCATCAAAATTGCCACTCTTAGGGTAAAATGTATGATTAATGATCCTGTTAATCATACTCACTTCTGGCTTTAGTCCTGTGATAGTGCCCAGCTTGCACTTGGCTGATGAATCATAATGCCTACTCCAAGCAGGAACTAGCAAAGCAGGACTCTCAAATATTTTCTCCCAAGAACTAGACTGGATCCTCAAGATTCTCTCAAATTCTCCTTTGGTGCTTTCCAGATTTCGGGTGCCAGTCATCCATCTAAATGTGCTCAGGTCCGGAGACATATGCAGTGTAGCATAAAACTGTCTAATGATCTTGTCATCATAGTTCTGCTTTATCCCTACAAGATCATGAAGACCTATTCGCTGAAAGAGCCCATAGACACCACTATACTTGTCCAAGGCATTGATATGAGTCCATTTGATCCACTTGTGATCGGCAAATTTTCTGTGCCGTCCATATAGCTGCTCATAAACTTGCTCTTGAAAAGAAGTGTGGAATCTTGGATTTAGCGTGTCATTCTTCAAAAGATACTGATTTACATGCCTCTTGATGGCATAATCATCAGCGGACAGGAGATGCAAGTCAATTGGTGTTCCTGGAGGTTCTATCAAATCCTCTTCTTCTTCTGTTCTAGCGGGAACTTTCTCTTCTGACTCATATTGCTCACTTGACTTTTCTTCTAAGCTACTTTCAGGTTCAGACTCTGTAGCTGACCCCTTTCCCTTTCCATGCACGGTCTTTTGTCGAACAGATCGTGTCTGACGAACAGGAGCATCGGGACGGACCCTCTCAATTTGCAAAGGAGGTTGAGGTGCTGACGATCCTTGTCTTGATGATCCTTGAGATTTCTTGGTTGTTCCTCGCATTCTAGGCATCTATACAGAGATTGGAGAGGTTACAAGATGTTAGAGGAATAATTTGAATTGAATTGAGTTGAAAAGAAATTTCAATTCTGGTTCTGTCAGGATAATCGGACGAACCGCCGTTATGTGGCCGGAACAACCGCACTACGGTCATTCCGCCCTCAAGAACCGGAACATCCGATTGTCCTGACCGAGTTCTAGGGCAAATGATTTTTGAGATTTTTGATGAATTCTAGTGGAGTGAGTGGTCAAATAGGATGCGCAAACATCACTAGACATCATTAACACACTTTTGCCCAACTAGATCAACAGAAATTGATCGCATTCACATCTATACCCAAATTCAACCCTAGCTTGACCCCTACGGCTCCAAATTGCGGTAAAACAAGAATCAAGTAGTGTTTTACCTTGAGATTTGGAGGAGGAGAGTGCTTGAGATGCAAGAATCAGCGAAGAAGTGAAGAATCCCCGAAGAAAACGATGGATTTGAGTGGAGGTTTTGTGAGGAGCTCGGGCTGGAGAGAGAGAACCTGAGAGGAACTAAGGGATAGAATGCGAGCGGATGAGCCAATTGAGAGATAAGGTCAAGTGAAAAACGGTCGTTCCGCTGTTATAACGCCGGACGTTCAAGATCAAGGGTCGCATGCGGCGATAACGCTTGGTTCATCCGATTGACCTGGGATTTTGAGAACAGCTCAGGATTTCTTTGAAATTTTGGAATAATTGCAAATGATCCTTAGTTTTGCACTCAATTAAACAACATAATGGATCATTATGCATATAATATACTAAAGTTTATATATGAACATAGTTTTTATAATTATAGTTATTTTAATGTAAGATTTGAGAAATATTTTTATAAAATATTCAAATAACATAAAATGAAGAACAATACATGAACAAAGATTTAAACAATATTTGAATAATCTATGACATTTAATTCATTTCTCAATTTGCAAAAACTGCCTTCATCTAATGGCTTGGTGAAAATATCCGCTAATTGGTCTTCGGTTCTTATGTGGCTAATTTCAATGTCACCCTTGCTCACATGATCTCTCAAGAAATAGTGGCGAATATCTATATGCTTGGTTCTTGAGTGTTGAACAGGGTTATTAGCAATTTTCACGGCACTATCATTGTCACACAAAAGAGGCATTTTATCAATTTTAATTCCATAATCCATCAATGTTTGCCTCATCCATAGCAATTGAGCACAACAACTTCCCGCGGAAACATATTCGGCTTCGGCGGTGGATAGGGCTACGGAATTTTGTTTCTTGGATGACCATGATACTAAAGATCTTCCTAAGAATTGACAACTACCCGAGGTGCTTTTTCTATCCACTTTGCATCCCGCATAATCGGAGTCCGAATATCCAATTAAATCAAATTTAGCACCTTTTGGGAACCAAAGGCCAATGCTAGAGGAATGCTTTAAATATCTTAGAATTCTTTTAACAGCCATTAAATGACATTCTTTTGGATTTGCTTGAAAGCGAGCACACATACAAACACTAAACATGATATCGGGCCTAGATGCGGTAAGATAAAGCAAGCTACCAATCATAGATCTATAAAGCTTTAAATCTACCGATTTACCTCCCTCATTTAAGTCAAGATGACCATTTGTTGCTATGGGAGTCTTGATGGGTTTTTACATCCTCTATACCAAACTTCTTGATCAATTCTTTGGCGTACTTTGTTTGGCTCACAAAGGTTCCATCTTTGAGTTGCTTGATTTGAAATCCAAGGAAGTAGCTTAATTCTCCAATCATGGACATTTCAAATTCCCTAGACATCATATCACCAAACTCTTTGCAAAAATCTTGATTAGTAGACCCAAAAATAATATCATCAACATAAATTTGACATACAAAGAAATCATCATCTATAACTTTAGTAAATAAAGTTGAATCAATTTTCCCAATTTTGAATCCTTTTGAGACTAGAAAATCTCTAAGGCGTTCATACCATGCTCTAGGAGCTTGTTTAAGACCATAGAGCGCCTTGGAGAGTTTATAGACATGATTTGGATTTTTAGGATCTTCAAAACCGGGGGGTTGTTCAACAAATACAAGTTCGGATATTTTACCATTTAAGAAGGCACTTTTAACATCCATTTGAAATAATTTAATATCAAAGCATGATGCAAAAGCAAGTAATATCCGAATTGATTCAAGTCTAACTACGGGAGCAAAGGTTTCACCAAAATCCAAACCTTCGACTTGTGAATACCCTTGAGCTACCAATCTTGCTTTGTTTCGAACAACCAAACCATTCTCATCTTGCTTGTTTCTAAAGACCCATTTTGTACCAATAATATTGTTTTCCTTGGGTCGATCCACCAATGTCCAAACTTCATTCCGGGTGAAGTTATTGAGTTCTTCATGCATAGCATTCACCCAATCCGGATCTTCAAGTGCTTCTTCTACATGCTTTGGCTCAATAGAAGAGACAAAAGAGTAATGTTCACAAAAAGAAGCAACACGAGATCGAGTTTGAACACCCTTACTTACATCACCCAATATTTGGTCTATTGGATGATCTTTCGCAATTGCATTGTGAATTCTTGGTGGTAGATTGAATGGTTGATTATCTTCCTCATTGTCCTCTTTATCAATTTGAACTTGATTTGTGGAAGAGGTTGGAGGTTCAACTTGTGTGGAAGATGATGGATCATTTTCGGGCTTGATGTCACCAATTTGCATATGCTCCATTGCCCTTCTCAAAGCTTCATTACCTACATCATCCAAATTTTCATGCTCTTCTTGAGAGCCGTTAGTTTCATCAAATTGAACATCATGTTTTTCTTCCACTAAACCGGAGTTTTGGTTGAAGACACGATAAGCCTTACTATTTGAGGAATAACCTAGCAAGAAACCAACATCACATCTACTATCAAATTTTGAGAGCCGAACACCCTTCTTTAAAATATAGCATTTACAACAAAAAACACGAAAATATGAGATGTTCGGTTTTCTTCCTATAATAAGCTCATAGGAAGTCTTTTTCAAAAGTCGATGTAAATAAAGACGGTTTATGGCATGACAAGCGGTGTTAATTGCTTTCGCCCAAAAACTATCGGAAGTATTATATTCATCAAGCATTGTCCTAGCCATTTCAATTAATGTACGATTTTTCCTTTCTACAACTCCATTTTGCTCCGGAGTGTAAGTTGTGGAAAGTTCGTGCTTTATTCCAAGTTTATCACAAAAGTCTTCAACTTTAGTATTCTTGAACTCGGAACCATTATCACTACGGATTTTCTTTATTTTGAAATCAAATTCATTTTGGGCCCTTTTTGCAAAAACTTTTGAAAATCCCGGAGGTTTCACTTTTATCATCTAGGAAGAATACCCATGTATATCTAGAGTAATCATCCACAATGACTAAACAATAGCTATTTCCCCCGATACTCTTATAGGTTCTTGGCCCAAACAAGTCCATATATAAGAGTTCCAATGGTCTAGAAGTTGACATGATACTCTTGGAAGGATGAGAATTAGCGACTTGCTTCCCGGCTTGACATGCACTACAAAGTCAATTTTTCTCAAACTTCACATCTTTCAAGCCAACAACTAAATCATGTTTGAAAAGCTTTTTGAGTTGAATCATTCCTACATGAGCTAGCCTTCTATGCCAAAGCCAACCCAAGGAGGTTTTTGCTATCAAACAAGTTTTTAAGCATGAATCATTTGAAGTGAAATCTACTAAATAAAGGTTTCCAAATCTAAATCCTTTGAAGATTAAAGAGTTATCATTTTCATTTGAAATTGTAACACCTTCTTTAGTGAAAGAACAAATTAGCCCTAAATTACATATTTGAGCTACGGATAACAAGTTAAAGTTTAGTGATTCAACTAGTGATACATTTGAAATAGAAAGGTCATTTGAGATAGCAATTTTACCCAATCCAATTACCTTTCCTTTGCTATTGTCACCAAATGTGATTTTGTCCATTCCTTTCCCATTCTCGAATGTGGTGAACATTTTTCTATCACCGGTCATGTGTTGAGTGCAACCACTATCAAACACCCAATGCTTTCCACCGGTCTTATAGTTCACCTACAAAACAAGAATCAAGTTCTTTTAGGTACCCAAATTTGTTTGGGTCCTTGGAGGTTAGTGACCAAGGTTTTAGGCACCCAAATAGCATTCTTTTTAGCGCCTAAAATTGAAGTGCCAACAAAATGAGTAATTACTTTACCATCCTTAGTCTTTCTAAGCATGTAGCATGAATCATATATACCAAGAGATGGAATTTTACCTTTAAGACAGTTTTGTTGCACATGTCCTACTTCCCGGCACTTATAGCAATACTTACCATTTTCCCTCACATACCTTGTGGGTTTGTTTGCCGGCTTCTTGCCTTTCTTAGGCACATATCCAAGACCTTCCTTGTTGAATGAGCACCTTTGCTCACTCAAAAGCTTGTCTAAGGTGGCCTTACCCTTAAAGCATCTTTCTAAACTTTTGCTTAGTTTAGTTACTTGTTCTTTTAGTTCATGATTTTCAACAACAAGTAAAGGATCACAAGAATTAGCTAAACTAGCAATTGAATCATCACTAGAGCAACATGGCATAGCAAGTAAATCATCACATGAAGTAGAAATGCTAGACATAGATTTTTCATTTAAAGCAATGTCTATTTTAGGCATTTCATCCATTAAATCACAAGTAATTCCAACATGTGAGTGAGGTTTTTCAATATTCTTTAGGAGAAGAGAATCATGAGCTTTCTTTAGCTCCTCATAAGAGTCTTTTAGAGAGAGAAATTCTTTCTTCAAGACTTTAAATTTTGATTTCTCTTTTCCATTAAATTCATTTAATTCATCAAGCATATCCATTAATTCTTCATAAGTAGGTTCATCACTATCAATGGATTTTACCTTGTCTCCTTTTGCCATAAGGCATGTAGGAGTGGAGAATAGCGAAGGGGCTTCTTTGATTGCAATGCCAACTAGTCCCTTCTTCTTGGGGGACTTATCCTCATCGGAGTCGGAGTCACTCAACTCATCATTTGAGTCCCATTATCCAATGTGAGCTTCATTCTTGCCGTCTTTGTGAAGCTTCTTGAAAAGATTCTTCTTGCCATTATATTCTTTCTTCTTGAATGACTTGTCCTTGTCATCCTTCTTTGCAGGGCAACGGGAAGAGATGTGCCCCTTTTCATCACAATTATAGCACCGAATGTTGTTATACCGCTTCTTGTCACTTGAGAATTGCCCCTTCTTGTACTTGTCAAAGTTGTAGCTTTCGTTGAGGCGTCTCTTCATGACCCTCTTCATTCTTCTTACAAGGAGTGCATACTCCTCATCGGAATCTTCTTCTTCATCCTCATCATCACTTGATTCCGCTTTAGCCTTGAAAGCAGTGATTTTCTTCTTTGAAGAGGATGTCTCCAAGAGCTCTTCTTTGTCCTTCTTGAACAACTCATTTGTGATGAGATTGCCCAAAAAGCCCGTTGGTGTCATCCTTGACAACTCGGGAGAGTTGATGAATAGCGTCACCAAGGTCTCGTACTTGTCCGGAAGAGCCCTAAGCATCTTGCGCACAATATCGTTAGTCCCAAGGCCTTTGAGCTCATTCACAATGTTGTTGAGTCTTGAATACATCTCATTGATGTTTTCATGAGGCAACATCATGAATGTCTCATATTTAATCCGAAGCCTATGCAATTTGGCTTCTTTGACCGTGGATATACCCTCATGGATTTCTGAGAGAGTTGTCCAAATAGCATGAGCGGTTTCCAAGTTGCTCACTCTATTGAACTCATCCGCGTTCAAAGCGCCAAAGAGAGCATTCATAGCTTGGGCATCTAAATGAGAGTTACACGTGTCTTGATCCGTGGGTTCTAGTGGATTAAGAGGCATGGTGTAACCATCATTTACGATTTTCCAAATGCTTGGACTCATGGCCTTTAAAAAGATTGACATTCTAATTTTCCAATAAGCATAATTTGAGCCATCAAAGAGTGGAGCCCTTCCTTAAGCCATTCCCTCACTAGCCATCCTTGCTCTCCTAGACGGTTAAGTCTAACAATGGAGAGACTAAGCTCTGATGCCACTTATAGGATCAAGGATAACCGACTAGAGGGGGGGTGAATAGGAGGTTTTTAAACTTTTTAACAATTTAACAATTAAGCCAATTAATAACTTAGTCTAAACAAGTTATACTCCTAGCTAGGCAATTCAATCACAATAAGCAAGCTAGAAATATAAGTGCGGAAGAGTAAAGACAAGAAATAACCACAAGACACAAAGATGTTTTTCCCGTGGTATCGAAGACTTGCCGGTCTTCACTAGTCCACGTTGAGGAAGCTTGACCACTCAAGCCGGCTCCACGAATTAAGCCTTCCCTCGATCACTATGGTTGTTCTTCCTCCGCTCCGGAGATGGCGAACACCGACCACTCACAAACTTGCACCGGGCCTCTTCACAATCTTCTTGAAGAGATCACCGTGCTTCACCTCCAAGCCGTCTAGGAGTGCGGCAACACTCCAAGAGTAATAGATCAACGATCTTTGCTTGACTTCACTCAAGTGCAAAAGGATCAACTAGAATGAATGCACTTGAACTCCCTTTCAATGAATGCAAGAGTAAATTGGGGAGTAGAATTGAATGCACAATGCTCACAAGGGTCTAGAGATGTTCAATGTACTGTCTAACATTACACTTGTGCAGTTGGGAAGGTATTTATAGCCTCCACCAATAATTCTAGCCGTTGGGAAGAAGTTCCCAACAAATCAGCGGAAACTGGTACAACCGGCGTTCAACCTGCGGTACAACCGCTTTGCATTCATTGCACAATAACGGCTATTTTACACGCATTAAATGCACTGACATAGCCGTTGAGTTGAGGTGCGGTACAACCGCCGGCTAAGCTCCGGAACGTCCGATACCAGGGTTTCCAAAACAGAGGAATTGCATGTGTTCTGGAATTTTTCAACCGGCATATAAAATACGGAACAACCGTATCGCGGTACATCCGATTACAAGTGCGGTACAGCCGATTCTCAAAAGGGGTTTCCAAAGAAAATTACACTGGTTCTGTTATTTTGCAACCGCCGTAAAACAAACGGAACATTCGAGATGCGGTCGTACCGTTCATGGCTCCGGTACAACCGCAATCCACACGATCAGATCAGCACAAGATGTTGACACGTGGAGGGCAGGGATTCAATTCATGTCGGACGGTCCGAACGGCACACTTGATTTTAGCCGTTGGATTTAGATCGAACGATCCACAGTTACCGCCATCTCGGACGGTCCGAACGGCCCACTTAATTACAGCCGTTAGATCCAGATCTAACGCTTAGCTCAATTTGCACTTTAAAAGGTAAACGGTTGAACCGCTCAACTAAGGCGGTTCACCAAGATCATGCAGACAACCGCCGCTTTGCTAAACTTCTTGATGCGTCCGATTCGGAATAAAAGCACTGAAGTCTTTCTAACTCAAATGCAAGTTCAATTTTAAATGCATGCATGATCCTAAGTTGATCCAATTGGCACAAGAGTAAGCTATCAAGCTACTAGTCATGATCCCACTTAATAGTACGGCATTTAACCTATAATCCGGTCTACCAACCAATTCTCCTTAGACCGGTAAAATAGAAAAGGATCCTAAACTACTGGTACCTTATCTTTAAGCCTTGTAGATCTTCATATTATCCTTTACCATGCATCTTTGCTTCATCATGTCCATCAATGGGATTAAACCTTGCACATTCTTAATAAACATGTTAATCCCATGTTCACATATTATCATTAATTACCAAAACCATTTTTAGGGGCCTAGATGCTTTCACTCTCCCCCTTTTTGGTAATTGATGACAACACACTTAATATGTGAGAAAAATTGTTTTGAATATCCTCCTCTTCACCCCCGAAGCACCAGATCCTTCCCGAGCCCTTCTTCTTCTTCCTCCTCCTCACCGACACTAAAGCGGTGAAGATCCTCCACCCCCGAAGCAAGTGCCTCTCGTAGCCTCACTGTAGGATCAAGGATAACCGACTAGAGGGGGGTGAATAGGAGGTTTTTAAACTTTTTAACAATTTAACAATTAAGCCAATTAATAACTTAGTCTAAACAAGTTATACTCCTAGCTAGGCAATTCAATCACAATAAGCAAGCTAGAAATATAAGTGCGGAAGAGTAAAGACAAGAAATAACCACAAGACACAAAGATGTTTTTCCCATGGTATCGAAGACTTGCCGGTCTTCACTAGTCCACGTTGAGGAAGCTTGACCACTCAAGCCGGCTCCACGAATTAAGCCTTCCCTCGATCACTATGGTTGTTCTTGTGGAGATGGCGAACACCGACCACTCACAAACTTGCACCGAGCCTCTTCACAATCTTCTTGAAGAGATCACCGTGCTTCACCTCCAAGCCGTCTAGGAGTGCGGCAACACTCCAAGAGTAATAGATCAACGATCTTTGCTTGACTTCACTCAAGTGCAAAATGATCAACTAGAATGAATGCACTTGAACTCCCTTTCAATGAATGCAAGAGTAAATTGGGGAGTAGAATTGAATGCACAATGCTCACAAAGGTCTAGAGATATTCAATGTACTGTCTAACATTACCCTTGTGCAGTTGGGAAGGTATTTATAGCCTCCACCAACAATTCTAGCCGTTGGGAAGTTCCCAACAAATCAGCGGAAACCGGTACAACCGGCGTTCAACCTGCGGTACAACCGCTTTGCGTTCATTGCACAATAACGGCTATTTTACACGCATTAAATGCACTGACATAGCCATTGAGTTGAGGTGCGGTACAACCGCCGGCTAAGCTCCGGAACGTCCGATACCAGGGTTTCCAAAACAGAGGAATTGCATGTGTTCTGGAATTTTTCAACCGGCATATAAAATACGGAACAACCGTATCGCGGTACATCCGATTACAAGTGCGGTACAGCCGATTCTCAAAAGGGGTTTCCAAAGCAAATTATACTGGTTCTGTTATTTTGCAACCGCCGTAAAACAAACGGAACATCCGAGATGCGATCGTCTGCTTCATGGCTCGTAGACAACCGCAATCCACACGATCGATCGGCACAAGATGTTGACACGTGGAGGCGAGGATTCAATTCATGTCGGACGGTCCGAACAACAAGACTTGATTTTAGCCATTGGATTTAGATCGAACGATCCACGATATCGCCATCTCGGACGGTCCGAACGGCCCACTTAATTACAACCGTTAGATCCAGATCTAACGCTTAGCTAAATTTGCACTTTAAAAGGTAAACGGTTGAACCGCTCAACTAAGGCGGTTCACCAAGATCATGCAGACAACCATTGCTAAGCTTCATGATGCGTCCGATTGCGGAATAAAAGCACTGAAGTCTTTCTAACTCAAATGCAAGTTCAATTTTAAATTCATGCATGATCCTAAGTTGATCCAATTGGCACAAGAGTAAGCTATCAAGCTACTAGTGATGATCCCCCTTAATAGTACGGCATTTAACCTATAATCCGGTCTACCAACCAATTCTCCTTAGACCGGTAAAATAGAAAAGGATCCTAAACTACTTGTACCTTATCTTTAAGCCTTGTAGATCTTCATATTATCCTTTACCATGCATCTTTGCTTCATCATGTCCATCAATGGGATTAAACCTTGCACATTCTTAATAAACATGTTAATCCCATGTTCACATATTATCATTAATTACCAAAACCATTTTTAGGGGCCTAGATGCTTTCACTCGCCCTCCTACTAGGGGCAAAAACAGATTGGATATGGACGGATAATGGCTCTGTCATATTTGTTTTCGTATTTTTTTGGATACGAATTATATCGAATACGAATACAGAGCGAATACGAATTGAAACGAATACGGTCGTGGATATTTTTCGGAACATGAAAACCCCTTAAATTGTATGCCAGAAATTAACGAAAACATATAATTAGTTTGTTTGATGCAAACATTCATGAATTGTTCATATTTTCAGCAACCACACAAAACATTAGCACTAGCAAACTATATTAATTAGTTCATCACAAACATAACACTTAGTTTACCATATTTAGCTCATAAGTCATAACTCACAAAGTCACAAGTCATCACACATTCACACTTAGTTCATCACATACATAAAACTTAGTTCACACTAACATTGATCAAGCTAGATGGTTAATCTATGCGCAAATGACTGTAACATCCCAAAGTATGTTACTAAAAATAAAATTAATAAATTTATTATTTTATTGGATTTTCCGAGATTTAAAAGAGTTTTCTTGGTTAAAAAGAAAAATAAATAAAATAAAGTCAATTATTTAATTTTCTAGTTTTTTAATGTCAAAAATAAAATTTATTTATATTTCTGGGATTTTATTGGATTTAAAGTGAAAAAGGAAAAATAATTAATTTCTTGAATTTTCGGATTTTAAAAGGTTTTTCCTATTTTTAGAAATTAAAAATAATTTATGTGCAAAAATAAAAGCACCTTTAACTTGTAATTAATTTTATTAAGTTCAAAATAATTCATGGAATTTTTGTGATTTTTTTAGAATTTTTGAACTCTATTTGCTATTTTCTAAAAGGCTATTTGATTTGTTGCATTTTCTGAAATTCGAAAATCAATGAAAATCTCCTTTTCTATTTTGGGTCGAAATCCAGATATTCGGACTTGGTCTTATCCGGATAATCCGTATTCATATTCGTATCCGCTGGATAGCATGCCTAACGTATTCGTTTTCGTTTCCGACAAAAAAATCCGAATTCATTTCCGATCCGAAAATTATCCGAGAAAAATCCGATCCGAGACGATCCGAATTCGTTTCCATCTGGATCAGTCAGAAACTATCTGATCTGTTTTCATCCCTACCTCCTACAGATTAACCTGAGCCAGATTCTCCCCGAGCCCTTCTTCTTCCTCCTCGCTAGATCCCCTACACTAGATCCCCTCAGCTCCTCCTCCATGCCAGACTCCTCCACGCCGACCCTTTTCCTCCTCCTGAGCTCGACCTCGAGCAAACCCTCCTCCTTCTTCATCCGCATTGGATACCCTTGGCTCCTCCTCCTCTACCTCGGCCCCACGATCTGCTTCTCCCTCGGCCACCTCCACGCAAGCCGTCGCCTTCCCTCACCTTCCTCGTCTCCTCCACGGGTCACCTGTTGTTGCTCACACCACGCCTCCTCATGACAGCCTGTTGGCCTCTGCGCCTGCCAAGGCGCGATGGCGAGTGCCTGCACGCCCGAGATTTACGGTGGCGGTGCCCTGTTGAAGTGGTGAGGCGGTGATGGGCGGATCGAGGGTGGCGGCAGCAGGTGAGTCATGGGTCGTGGGCTAGGGTTAGGGTTAGGTTTTGGGATGACGGTGGATTAGGATTGGCTCTGATATCATGTAGGATTTTAGAAATAATTGAGTGTCCCTTGGGATCCCGACACCTCTTATTTATAATACCAAATATTACAACCGACCCGGACTCTTAGACTCGTATATGACTTGAATTCTTATCTAAACTCTAATATCTCCAATAGTTTTGTTGCCGCGCCATGTATTGAAGGGAAATGATGATACTTTGCTAGTTGCTGGATTGCTTTCTTGCTAATATTCTTTTGGGTTGCTGATATGCGAATTTTTGGCCGATACGGCCACTTTCCGAATCGTATTTGCACTTCTGACCACGGCGGACTAGTATTTGCAAAAATAGCGTGTGATGCATAATACCGTCTTGTACGGCTGCCTGTGCACGCGACACGTCACCGTGGGCGTGGAACATCGTCGCCCGTCGCCACCTCATCGCCGGCGGGCGTCGTGGCCCACCACCACGTCGGCCGCCCCCGCCGCATCTCTCGCCACGCAGCCCGGCCCGCCATATAATGGCCACAGCGGTGAGCATCTTGGCGGCGTGGCATGCTCCCCATGCGCACGACCATGCCCCACTCCTTCCTTCATTAAAGCAGCCCATTAAAAGCTAATTAGTTTAACCTAATTAGGTTAATTGCATTAGTCTGAAATTTGAACAAATTTTAAAATATAGCAAATTACTTCAAAAATTACAAATACACGGTGTCAGACGCTCCACAAAAATTTCATAATTTTTGGACTCATTTGCTATATTTTAAAATTCTTTCAAATTTCAAACCCTAATTAACTAACCTAATTACTAACCTAACCTAACTAATTAACTAATGGAATTAATGGCTGGCGCATGGTGTGCATGCGCCAGCCACTTTTTGGTTTTTTGGTTTATTTAATTAGTGTAATTAAGTGTAATTAATTTCATTAGTTAATTAGTATCTTTGGCGCATAGTGTAATTAATTAAAAAAACCAAAAAAACCAAAAAGTGGCTGGCGCATGCACACCATGCGCCAGCCAATAATTCCATTAGTTAATTAGTATTAGTTAATTAGTTAGGTTAGGTTAGTTAATTAGGGTCTGAAATTTGAAGGAATTTTAAAATATAGCAAATAAGTTCAAAAAATTATGAAATTTTTTGTGGAGCGTTCTGACACCGTGTATTTGTAATTTTTTGAAGTAATTTGCTATATTTTAAAATTTGTTCAAATTTCAGACTAATGCAATTAACCTAATTAGGTTAAACTAGTTAGCTTTTAATGAGCTGCTTTAATGAAGGAAGGAGTGGGGCCCTGGCTGGCGCGCTGATGGGCATACGCCTGAAGGAAGGAGAGGGCCTGGTGGCGAGGTGGGCATCTTGGCCGTGGCAAGATGTTTATCGCCCATTAGCGCTATATGCATGGGTCGCGTGGCGTGGAGGCGCGATGGCGGGCGGGTGCGTGGCGGGTCGGGCCGACGTGGTGGCTAGCGCCGGCCGCTTGCGCCCGGCGATGAGGTGGCGGATGGGCACAGCCGCCCGCGCCACTGATGGCGACGTCGCGCATAGCAGCCCGCGGCCAAGACGGTGGTCGCGCCACCCTATTATTTTTGCAAATACCGGTTCGCGGTGGTCAAAAGTGCAAATACGAGTAAGAAAGAGGCCGTATCGGCCAAAAATTCTCCATTGTTGGATCTGCAGTTCTACGATGACCCGGTGGACAGGAAAGGATCACTAATTTTGCTAATTTTGATGTACATATCATTATCTATTGGAGCCATATTTATATGTTTTGAAGATGCACTTTCCATTAACGAGGTACCTTTATTGTACTTATCTTTTTTTGCTTTGCTTTACTTTTATTCATATATGAGTTCTATTGCATAAGAATACAAGACTGTTTGTCTTAAATTAGTTTTTTCAAGCCACTTTTTTCATCTGACAGAGGATAGGATAGGAGCGACCTAATCCTGATCAGTAGCACTGCAAATCAGTGCGTCGATGCATTAAAAGAAAAGGAAGAAGCTGCATATAAGCGTAAACATGATTAGTGGTGGCTAGATGGCCTGGCCCGACTAACTAATTAGGCCCGTGCCAGCTTATGAGTCGGGGTGCCGATCCCCACCGCCTCCACGCCGACCGCCTCCTCGACGCCTGTGCATGCTAGGCCAGGCTACCGATCTAAGCACGACATACTCGGTCGGGCCGTGCTCAGACCAACAGTCTCGTGCTTTGAGTTGGCCTGGGTGGCACGGCCATCTGGCCATCACTAAACATGACAGCAGTTTTAACACTGTTCACATGTGTGAAGCAGATGAGGATTTCTGATTTTCAGCTAATTCAACTAGTTGGACAGCTTGCTCTTGTACCCTTCAATTGCAGTATACTCAGGAAACCATAAAGCGCAACTATTGCAGAATACATATAAAAAAAGAAGATAGCAAAGAAGATGTTTTATACTTTTATAGAATAAAAAGATGGAACCAAGAGGTAATTATTTGAGTTCAACTTCTTTTATATGAACTACAACAGGAAAAGTCTTGCTAAAGCAGCAAATTAACAGAACAAAGGAAATAACTTCCTGGCTCCTGCTCGTATGCACTAAAGAGCGAATGAAGAAATTAGGCCAACAGACCTCCCACATTCCAACCTTCTAAATCCAATTATTTCTAGAACATACCATTTTTTTCCCACATTTTTCCTGCACAGGTGGAAGAGCCGCATCAGAGCCCAAATTCTCTATAAACTTGCTGCAATATGTAAGCTCAACTCAAGGAATCTGTGCAAGTGCAGTAGGTATATATATATATATATATATATATATATATATATATATATATCATATATATATATATAGAGACTAGTTCATATGCATTTGACGACCACAGCGCCATGGTGTCAGACGGACGCCATAATGGCGTCCTCAAGGCAAGATACAACGAGTTAAAGAACAACGGAGCTTGGAGGGAGAGACCTTGCCGGCGGCTCGCCTTAGCAGAGGAAGAAAGAAGAACAAAGGATAAGCAGTAGAAGGAAGAGGAAGACAAACAGAGAGCAAGAAGAAGAACTCAAGAAAAACAAAGAGAGGACAAATCAAGAGTTTAAGATTTCGGGAGAACTCAAGAAAAACAAAGAAGTGGAGGGAGGGGAGGGGAGAGGACCTAGCGTCAGAGCGCCAGGGAGGGAAACTCGCAGGCGGCTTCATGCGCCCGACGCCCTTCAGCTTTGCTTCTCACGCGCCCGACACCCCGACTAGCTGGCCAAGGCGAGGCGAGCCTCCGTGGCGTCCCCTCCGGACCGCCAGGACGCCACGACGCCGTGACAACCATGATTCAAGCAATCTACCACATGAGAAGAGCTAGAATATAATTGGACTTGACATGGGCACATGGTCTTGTTCGCAATCCACTTTTGGTCCAAAAAAAGTTTTCTTAGCAATGATTGATCTTGTGGGTAAGAAAAATGAAATTTTAACCTCGATGTATATCAGATCGTGTAAAGTTGTCTCCGGCTGTTGCAAGCTAGGTCATTGCTGTGCTTATCAATGGAGCGTACCAGAAATACTCATTTCAGCATTATCTATGTCGGAGTACTTCATTTTTCAATGTCAGAAGATGCATGAATGATACTCAACAGTTGAAGTGTATGTAGTATAGCTAAACAATGCACTGGCATATGAAAAATCAAGTTAGGCAGTTGTATACAGCATGGAGTCACATACATTAACTCTACAACACAGTAATACAATCCGCTATTTTGATGTACATAGTCGAATGAACATGCAAATCGAGCATGGCTAGGGTCTAGACTCTAGAATATGCTGAATCCTGACAAACAATGACGGAGTACCTCACCCCATTAGACCATACAAACAGACAAAATAAATCTGGAATTGTTAAACACCACAAAAACTAATAACCATGAGCAAACAAGCTGGCGGTCTTGGCACCAAAGCTCCATAACATGCACATCGAGCGCATTTCTGGGAGGAATTTGCACATGCACTGTATGTGTCTTGTGCGGTTAACAAGACACAGACAATACTTACCAAGTAAATTAATTTGATGCCTCAGGCACTACAAAATTACTTGAAATAGAGATATAGAAAAATCACAAAACAGAGATTAAGCAAACAGATCACTAATAGATGTTCAAACTAGAAATAAAATCTGATGAATCTCGTCATCACTAGGGTCTATTTTTCACTACAAGCAACAAATATTCCAGCCCGGCTAAAGGAATCAAATGTGCTACCTTAAGGATTATAAATTTAAACTTATCCCCAAAGTAAATATCATCAAATGCATACTCCAATCCTAATTTTGAAAAAGTACTTAACAACATAAGAGTAATATTCTCGGTTGTAACATCTACCGATCTTCACAGTACATCATCAGCAAAATCAATGAGCACACATTCACACCTGCAGGTCCTGTCCAGCCTTGCAGGTCCTCTCTTGCGTGCTGCTGCCGTTGAACTACAGATTCGCGGTGCCAAGGTTAGAGTCCATGGGATCAACTCCTGTCTTTCCCCCTGACATTGCACCTCCAGCCTCCACAGGAGCAATTGCTGCCTTCTCTCCAGACACAAGCACAGTTTTCTCCCCTGACACCAAATCCTCATCTTTTTCAGGCATAGCTTCTGTCAAGTCTCTAGATACCTCACCCGCAGCTTGCGCAAACCCAGTTTCAAAGGACTTGTCCTTTCTTGGCCTCCCACGCCCTCTCTTGTTCCCCATTGACGCAGCATCTCCAGTTTCAGCAGACCTTGCTGCTGATGGCTTCTCCTTCCTCGGCCTCCCACGCCCTCTCCTCTCCACCAATGCAGCAACTCCTATTTCTGCATGTTCACTTTCCAATGGCTTCTCCTTTCTAGCTCTCCCACGCCCTCTCTTCTCCGTCGATGAAGCGCCTCTGGATTGCAAACTAGCTTCACCTCCATTTTGGACAGCCACAGCTTCACCTACAGCTTGTGTGGCCTCAGCCTCACCTCCAGCTTCAGTCATCTCTGCCGCCACAGCACCTCCAGCATATGAGGGCCCAACTTCCAACGCCTTCTCCTTTCTTGGCCTTCCAGGCCCTCTCTTAGTCAATGCAGCATCCCCAGACAGCACATACCCAGGTTGCAATGGTTTATCTTTTCTAGGTCGCCCTGGCCTTCTTTTCTCCTTAGGAGTTGGGCCACGCTTTCTTTTCCCAGCAACCAGCGAAGGCATTGCAGTTGCAGGAGCAGCAATGCCGCTGTGAGCAGGCAGCATAGCCTTTCGTGGACGCCCACGTCCCCGCCTCGCACCAGACGCACTGGTGCTGACCACAGCATTCTCCAAGGAACCTTGCACAGCACCAGTGGTCACAACACACTTGCGTGGCCGTCCAGGTCCACGCCTCCCGTTCGGCTTGGCAGCAACAGTTACCGCAACCTTACGCGGCCGTCCAGGCCTGCCTTTCCCACTGGGCACAGCACCAGCAACAGATACTGCAACCTTGCGCGGCCTCCCTGGCGCCCTTGCACCTGGCGCTGCAGTCAGGATTGGCGCACTCTTAGGCGGGCGACCACGACCCCGCTTCGCTCCCAACACAGCAGTGGGTGGCGCTCCCAACACATCAATGGGTAGCACTGCCACAGGAGTGGCATTCCTCCGTGGCCGTCCAGGCCCCCGCTTCACTCCAAATGGAGGCGGCGGAGCAACGGGAGAGGCAGCATTCTTCCGCGGCCTTCCAGGTCCCCGCTTCACTCCCAGCGGCGCAGGAGAGGAAGCCGCAGGGACGCCGTCCTTCCGAGGCCGCCCGGCCCCCCGCTTCGCCCCAAACACAGGAACGGGAACGGCGGCTAAAGCTGTATTCTTGCGAGGCCGCCCAGGCCCGCGCTTCTCATCAGGAGGAGGCGCCAAAGCCGCGGAGGGGGCGGGGTTCCCTTTCTTGGGCGGCCGGCCGCGGCCTCGGTGTTGCTGCGGAGCAGCGGTGGGAGCGGAGGAGGAGAGGAGGTAGGAGTATCCAGACACGAGGAGGAGGCCCTGGGACCTGAGGCGGCGGAGGTGGACGGAGAGGAGCGCGTCGTGGCGAGCGGAGAGGCCGGAGAAGTGGTCGGCGATGTACTTGGCGATGGCGCGACGGCTGGACCCGTTCGGCTCGCGCAGCTCCGTCAGCGCCTGCACGATCATCTGCACATCAAGATTCAAGATAAGTAAGAACCACAACCACCAGAGGCAGCAAGATCCGAACCAGAGGGGGGAAAACTGGAGACGGAGAGTAGCTGGGAAGCTTGCCTCCTTGTAGGTCGGGTGGGGGCGAGCGGCCGCGGCGGCTGGCGCCGACGAAGGTGAGGCGACGGCGACGACCATCTCGCCTCCGGTCGCTACTGATTCAAAATTTTTTTTTTTTTTGCAGCGGGGACCTGAGGCGAAGCAACCGAGGTGACCTTTTGTGGGGTCGTATCCGAATTGGGGTCGAGACGGATGGGGGAGTCTGGGAGAGAAGCGGATCGGTGAGGTGGCTGCCTGTCATGGTGGATGGTGGATGGGCCCACCTTCCACTGACTTAGAGATAAGGTTACATATTTTTCTTTTCTACGTTTTCTTGTTTTATACAAACCAGATCTGATCTGGTTCCATAATTTTCCATTCCGAAATGAGGGAATTTATTATTTGCTCTCGCATCAGTTGTGTTTTCCGATTTTACCTCTATTCTTAATATAATACATTTTTTGCCCTCCAGTTAGTCTATTTCTTCATTATTTGCCCTCTTTGCATTATTTTAATCATATTCGGCTGTTTCCCCGTTTTGGCCATGCGAAATGATCGTCTTACCCTCCCTGTTACCGTGCGCATCTCATTCTCATTCCATTCCATTCCTCCTCCCTCCCCATTCCACTCGCCTCCTCTTCCTCCCGTACCCGCACCAGTCACCACTTGCTCTCGCCCCGCTTGCTCTCCATCATCTCCTCTCCTTCTGCTGCCGCCTCCTACTCCTACCCTCCCTCCTCTCCTTCTCCTTCCGCGACGGGCGGAGGCTTCATGGCCACCGGACATGGCGGTCGGATCTGGCCTGGGGCGGCCAGATCTAGCCTAGGATAGCCGGATCCGGCATCTCCTCGCCTCCGGAGTTGTCGTCCCCGCGTCGTGGTCTTCTGCTCGACGCTCCTCTGCCCCGAGCTCCCGCCGCCGTCCCCGCCCAGATCTGGGCCGCCCAAGCCTCCCGACCTCGCCCCGACTCCTTCGGCAAGAAGACGACCATGGACGAGCTCATCGCGCGCCAGATCCACGTCACCCGCCAGCAGGCGCTGCTCAGCGCCGCGGCCTCCTTCGACTGCGACACCGCCAATGCCTTCCAACTCTACGTCGCCAAGGCACTCGCCATTGCTGCGGCAGCTTTTTACTGGCCGTCGACCGACACACTAAGGAGGTGTTCGTCGACTTCATCTACGAGCCGCCGTAGCACGTACCAAGGACCACATCTGATGCGGTTTGAGCTTCCTCCGCTGTGACGTGATTCACACGTCCCTTGATATATTGAACTGAGGGCTTCACATTAGTATTGCTGCTAGGAACTGGAGGTCCTTGACCAGATCGGGTGGAAGTTGAGGTTGCGGCTTGCAGCTTCTTTGGGCACTTATTAGCAAAATGCCCAACTTCATTGCAATAAAAGCATGTGACACCAGCAGTGGAGACCGAAGGTAACTTCTTCTGGGAGTGACCTCCTGGGGAGGTTACACGAGGACTAGAGGTGCCAGGACGTCTGGCTTGCATGGGAGGTCTTGAAAGGGAGGAGGTCGCAGGTCTCCCTTGCTGAAATTGGGAGGTCCTGGGCTTAGGAAAACCTCCTGGACTGACTTGTTGTGCTGCCTTCCTCTTTTTACGATTCTCCATCTCAAGATGTTTGCCTTCTTGACGAATTGCGTTACTTACAAGCTGCTGAAAATCTGGATAATCCCTAGCAACGAGCTGAATAGCAAGGTCATCATTGAGACCTTCCAAGAAACGCTCTTGCTTGGACTCATTTGTGGCCACATCTTTGGGTGCATATCTTGCCAATTGATTGAACTTGTGGAGGTACTCACTGACTGATCGGTTGGCTTGTCGCAAAGATCTAAATTCCTTCTTCTTTAACAGCATCATGCCATGTGGAATGTGTGCACGGCGAAATGCTTGCATAAACTCATCCCAAGTTATAGCCTGAGCATCGACATGGGACTGAGTGAAGTTGTCCCACCACTCAGAAGCTGGCCCATGGAGCTAGTGAGAGGCAAACAAGACCCTCTCACGATCTGAACACTGGATCATGTCCAGCTTTCTACCCACGGCTCTGAGCCAATCATCAGCTTCCATTGGCTCAGTAGTGCTGGAAAATGTGGGTGGTCTCATCCTCATAAACTCAAAAATGTTTGCCCTTAGAGGAGGTGGAGCATACACTGGTGGTTGAGCTGCTGCGGTTGCTTGAAGGTTTTGAGTGTTGTTGATAGACTGAGCTAACAAGTTGATCAATTGAGCTTGATTTGCCATCATTTGATTCCAATCTGGACCTTCAACTGGAGGAGGAGGTGGCTACGGCACAAGAGTCTCTGGATCACTTCCAATAACTCTGCCCTATCCACTGGTGCTACCACTACCTCGGGTTGTCACCATCTGCCAGAACTCCAAAGATTAGGAAAGAAAAGAAAGGGCTAAGGGGAAGAGGTCGAAACACCCAAACCAACAAAACTAGCAACTCAAAAGCTCCAAAACGCTCTACTCGAGGCTCACTGCCCTCAGGGCTGCGAGCAAGGAGGTCGTGGCCACAAGAGATGGTCTTTGCAAAGAGACCCAAAGGGAGGTCTTTGCAAAATCTACCACTTTTGACCACAAGCTGGGAGGTCCTAACAGCGAGGAGGTCTAGAACACTAAGGCTAACGATCACAGGACCTCCTAAAGACATGTCAAGGGAAAGAGGATCCAATTAAGTAAGGAAGAATAAGATAAGGGAGGACACTAAGAAGGGGGATAAGAATAGAAAGATGACCCAGATAAGAGAAGAACAATTTACTTTTTCTTATTTTCCAAAACAAGTTTTGAACTTTCTACTAACGACCATTCTACTAGGTTGCGACCTACAGCCAAAGATGCTCTGATACCACTTTGTAACGACCCAACTTGGAGCACCCGAGAGGTCCTCCAAGACCTCCTGAAAAGTCCACCAGGACCTTCGAGGAAGTCCCGCAGGATCACTCGGGAGGACCTCCAGGACCACCCTGGAGGTCTGGAGCCCTGTCCCGAGGAGGTCTTGAGACCTAAGACCTCCCCAAGTACCACAACTAGACCCAAGGGAGGTCTTGGAGAGACCAACCCGAGGAGGTCGTGGGACTTGGAAAAGTCTCAAGCCCTCTGTGATCCGAACCAGTCCCAAGGATCAATGACTAGCTCACACAGCATACGTAAGTGTTAACATACATCAACGTAAACTTTATTAACATCAAAAGAGTTGATTACAAGGTTGGCATACAAGCCGGCAAAAGCTAGATACACAGCGGGGCAAAAGTCAAGTTCATCCAATACACCACAGACAATTGGCTGGAGATCGAGGCCTAGTCATCTTGGGGCTCCTCTTCTTCAAAGTCCTCTCCTGCTCAATAGTTAATCAAGCAAGAGTGAGTACAACAACCGTGCTCGCAAGTCACACCCGTCAATAACATATTAGCATGCATGCAAGGATATCACAAAGGAGAGCTTATAGGGTTGATTTGCATAATGCCATGTTTCTTTCCAAATACAAGTAATAAGTTCTAAAGCATGTAACAATAATTAAAATTCATTTGCCAAACCTCAATTTTACAGTTGGATAACATTCATCAATGAGATAGTGAAGGATACCCTCTTGTCACATGGCTCCCTGCCGAAACCCATTTGGATAGAGATCCAAAACTATTTAACAAACCATTTTTGAAAACAAAACAAAGATCTAACTTTGAGTAGCTTTGCTAGCATGTCCATAACCGTGGACATGGCTATTCGAATAGTTTTACACTCTGCAGAGGTGTACAACTTTACCCACATGAGATAATCAACTTATACCGTCCTCACACACTTCCAAAGGTATGCGACTAAGAGATTATCACAAGGCCTTTACAATACTCCATTCCACCATAGTCCTCCCTCGCTAAGGTTTCACCCCCTTTGGACTACCCATCCGCAGGGTTCAGGCCCCCTCTTGCGCCAGGTGGGACTAACAAAGGTCATGAAAGACTACCCACCGCATCTAAATGGAACAACCATGGTGGAACATTGCAAATTCATTGGCTAGGTCCACCCATTCAAGACATGTGGTTGCACGGGAAGACATAGAAAAATACACCCAAAGACCGGTCCTTAACTGTAGCACCCTGGTTTTTGGAGTCTTTTTGAAAATTTCAAAATAAAAAGAACCATTTGGTTTTGATGAGGATTCAAAGCTTAACTTGAGATTTTAGAATGGATTTCAACTCACTAACTCAAACTTCAACTAAAACTCTCTGTTGGTTTGTTGGGTTTGTTGGAGCTTTGGTGATCTCCCCCCCCTATCTGTGCTGGTTTTGTTCTTCTTTGGTCCAGACCTCCTTAGGTCTAGACCTTCCCAAGTGTTAGGACCTTCCCGTATCCTTTAGGATCTCCCCCTCGTTCATTTGGACCTCCCCGTGTCCTTCAGGACCTCCCCATGTCCTTTAGGACCTCTCCCTCGTTCATTTGGACCTCCTCGTGTCCTTCAGGACCTCCCCGTGCCCTTTAGGACCCCTCTCGTTCATTTGGACCTCCCCCTCATTCATTTGGACCTCCCCGTGTCCTTCAGGACCTCCCCATGTCCTTTAGGGCCTCCCCCTCGTTCATTTGGACCTCCCCGTGTCCTTCAGGACCTCCCCATGTCCTTTAGGATCTCCCCCTCGTTCATTTGGACCTCCCCATGTCCTTTAGGACCTCCCTCTCGTTCATTTGGACATCCCAGTGTCCTTCAGGACCTCCCCGTGTCCTTTAGGACCTCCCCCTCGTTCATTTGGACCTCCCCGTGTCCTTTAGGACCTCCCCCTCATTCATTTGGACCTCCCCATCTCCTTCAGGACCTCCCCCTCGTTCATTTGGACCTCCTCTATGTTCACTTGGACCTCCCTCGCGTCCGTTCGAGCCTTCCGCTTGATCCAGACCTCTATCGCTTGTGTACCGTTTGATTTGCGTTGGACGGTTTGATCTTGTTGGCACGTTCGCTCGGTCCGAACATCCCATGCCTTTTGTACCCTCCGATCTGCATCGGACGGCTTGGTTTAGTTGGCACGTTCGGCCGGTCCGAACGTCCCAATCAATTTGGACCACCCGATCCAGTTGGATTGCTGAGATCTAATGGTAGCTTTGGATGGTCCGAACGGCCCAATCGCTTTGGCTCGTTCGATCCAAATCCAACGGCCCCGCTCCTCCGGCTTCATATCTCGCTATCGCTCACCTCCTTTGCTTGTTGATCTTGACCGTTAAGACCTCCCTTGAGAGATCCTAGTCGTCAGGACCTCCTTTGCTTGTTGATCTTGACCGTTAGGACCTCCCTTGAGAGATCCTAGCCGTCAGGACCTCCTTCGCTTTTGATCTTGGCCATCAGGACCTCCTCCTGTTGGGATCGTGACCGTCAGGACCTCCCCTTTGTGGATCTGACCGTCAGGATCTCCCCTTTGTAGATCTGACCGTCAGGATCCCCCCTTTTGTGGATCTGACCGTCAGGACCTCCCCTTTTGTGGATCTGACCGTCAGGACCTCCCCTTTGTGGATTTGACCGTCAAGACCTCCCCTTTGTGGATCTGACAGTCAGGACCTCCTCGTCCTTGGACCTCTTAGTCCTTTGGACCTCCTTGTCCACATGATCTCCTTCCAGTCTTTTTGCAAGGACCTCCCTTGCGGGTTGAGGCCACCTTGTGGTCAGGACCTCCGGTCCTGTGCTCGGACCTCCCCCGTGGGTGAGGACCTCCCTTGACCTCCGCGGGACCTCCTTAAGGTCTCCGCAGGACCTCCCCTTCGGGCTTTGACTGGTCCCATTTGTCAGTCACGCCCACTTTTCTTTATCCTTTGACCATGTCCTTGGCACCCAAAGTCTTCAAGCATTTAATGCCTGTTGTGTCGCATTAAATGCTACCACCTTTTTGCAGCACCGAACTATCTTTTGTCTCATCTTTTACCTACTCCTATCATTTCCTTCACTTACTTTTGAGCCCGAGAGCCCTTGGAAATCTCGATGGCTCTGGCTATATAAGCTTGGGCAGCCCTTTCTCTTTACTTTTTTCTCATTTCCACTCTCTGGCTCCATCGACCAGCTCTTGGACCTCCTTCCAAGCTCCCTGGACCCCCTCCCTTAAGCTTCGGACCTCCTCCAGCAAGCTCCTTGGACCTCCTCCAAACCGACCAAACCTCTCTGTTGGTTTATTTTGGTGTTCTATTGGAGTTTCTTTGGATCTTTTTTGAGTTTTGTATTGAGTTGCTTTGGTTTCCTCGTGTAGATTGTGAAGACACTGAGGAGCAAGAACTCTCTGAAGAAGAAGAAGACACCCAAGCCTTTGAGCAAGGCAAGTTACACCTTTGACCATGTTGCACCCATTATTTCAACATATTTATATTCCATTTCGAGAATTAATGCATGCTTACTTTACTAAGTTATGTCACTACCTATTTTTAAGATCTTAGCTATGCCTAAATTCTTGTATGACCACTGTTGATCTTGAACTGAACACGATTGCCACTCTAGGCAAAACCTGGTTAAATGCTATAGTGTGGACCAGGCCCTCTTAAAAAGTAAATCTTAGACATGCTTAGATAAAGAATTTTGATTTGGGAAGTCTTGGCCAAAAATATCACTTGTCTAAATGATTTGAACCATGGCATTGGTGTGTCATGGAGGTTTTACAAATGACCATGGCATTGGTGTGTCATGAAGGTTTTACAAATGTCTTGGCAAAACAAAGTGAAATGGAAAGTGGTTTAGATTTGGGCGAAGATGGTTGTTTGGTTGGTGCATGTCGATGCACGGGATCGTGTCATTTCAATGATCGATCGATGTCCATGGGTTTGTGGTTAGTCGCTCAGGTCAGTTAAGGACCGGTCTGCGAGTGTATTTTGCTACGCCTTTCCTTGCAACCACATATCTTGTATGGGCAGGACCTGGCCAACTAACTTGCAAAGTTCCATCGCGGTTGATCCGGCTGGTGTGTGGGTGGTCTTTCATGGCCTGTCTTTTATGACTATGTTATTCCCACATGGCTCAAGAGGGGGCCCTTGATCTCTACGGGTTTCTATCCGTAGGGTGGGGTGAAACCTTAGAGAAGGGTGGATTGCGGTGGAATGATGCATTGTAAAGGCCTTGTGGTAATCCCTTAGTCGCACACCTTCGGAAGTGTGTGAGTAGACAGTATAAGTGGATTACCTCTTGTGGGTAAAGCTGCACACCTCTGAAGAGTGTAAAACTATTCAAATAGCCGTGTCCACGGTTATGGACATGCTAGCAAAGCTGCTCAAAGTTAGACCTTTGGTTTGTTTTCAAATGGTTGGTGAAAATGGTTTTGGAGTTCTATCCAAATGGGTTCGGCAGGGAGCCATGTGACAGGAGTGTATCCTTCACCATATTGATGAAAGTTATCCAACTGTAAAATGAGACCTTGAAAATGAATTTTAATTATTGTTATATGCTTTGGAACCTATTACTTGTAATTGGTAATAAACATGGCTTTATGCAAATCAACCATATAAGCCCTCCCTTGTGATATCCATCTACGCATGTCATTCTGTTAATTGACGGGTGTGACTTGCGAGCACGGTTGTTGTGCTCACTCTTGCTTGATTAACCATTTAGCAGGAGAGGACTTTGAGGATGATGAAGCCCAAGATGACTAGGCCACGTTCTCCAACCAATTGCTTGTGGTGTATTGGATGGACTTGACTTTTGCTTCTGCTGTGTATATTGCTCTTGTTGGTTTGTAAGCAAAGCTTTGTAATCAACTCTTTTGTGTTAATAAAGTTTGCGTTGATGTATGTTGCCACTTGTGTATGCTGTGTGAACTAGCCATTGATCCTTGGGACTGGTTCGGATGACAGTGAACTTGAGACTTTTCCAAGCCCCACAACCTCCTTGGGTTGGTCCCTCAAGGACCTCCCTCAGGTCAGAGTGTGGTGCTTGGGGAGGTCTTAGGTCCCCAGACCTCCTCGGGTAAGGACCCCAGACCTCCAAGCGGTCCTACCAGACCTCTTGGGATGGTCTTGGCGGTCCTACCGAGAGACCCTGCGGTATGTCCTGGGAGGTCCTGGTGGACTTTTCAGGAGGTCTTGGAGGACCTCTCGGGTGCCCCTGGCCAGGTCGCCACATTAACCGACCTGGGCGACCTCCACAAAACCCTGGGCCTCAACCCTAACCAGGTAGAGCCCGTGCATAGACATGCACTGTGACGACCCGACCAAGGGTTACCCGAGAGATCCTCCAAGAACTCCCAAAAGGTCCACTAGGACCTCCCACGAGGTCCAAAAGGGTCTCTCGGTGTAACATCCCAAATATAAGTATGTGCTTCAAATGTAAGAAAATGAGTAGAAATTAAAACTTTTCTTGCATCTTAAAGTCCTTGAACTTCTCTGTAATTCTTCTAAAGGAATTATAGAAAATCAAAAACCAAAATCTCAATTGACTCAAGTCAAAAACCTCCTTGGTGAAAATCTTGTGTTAAACCCCTGGAAATATTTTTTTCTTGGTGCTAGGGATGATATGTGACACCTCTGAATTATTTCATAATTTTTAGAAATTATTTGATAATTTTTGGAGGCAAGTCAAACCTTGGTCAAACCCTAGAATAAACCTTCTGGAATTTCTTGAGAACAATTCAGTGCATGAAAGTCTCTGGAAAATTTACACAAGGTTAATCCTAAAGTCAGCAAACTCCAGTTAAAATTTCATAAATTTTGGAGTTGATTTGCTATCTCAATGAAATCCCCAAAGTTCAGCTGTTAATTTCAAACTCAAAACCAGGGCACTGTTCCTTGGGTCCGAGCCCAACCCCCACCTTGGCTCGACCTGACCGCCTAGCTGTACCGAGCCGTTCAAAAGGTGGCGAGAGCCTTGGGCCGTTGGATGGCCATCGCGCGGCCCACGTTGGCGCGGAAACGCTACCCCTCGATCTCGCGTCAGCCGTCGGATCAGGATCGGGCGGTGGCCGCGTCGTCCTCTTCCTCGTGCTCCCTCGCGCACGCGCGGTCGCCATGGCGTGTGCAGAGGCGTGGGCAGCGCAACGTCGTGTCACCTCCGCGCAGGCCAATGGGTCTCTCTGCACGCATTTAATGCCCGTCGTGCGTCCGCCCTCAAAGTCGCCGTTCTCACCTGCTCCCGTCGCTCAGAGCTCCCGTGAGCCGCGGTGGACCGAAGGTCACCCGTGCGCATGCGCCCGCTCCATCCTGTGCCCTCTCTGCTACTTAAGCCCGCAGCTCTCCCCCTTGTCTTCCTTTCACATTTCCGCAGCTCTAGCTAGCACCCACCTTGCTGGTTTGAGCTCAAATCACCTAAACCCACTCGGCCGCCATTACTGAGCTGCGAGCTCCACGGTGAAGGCGGTACTCCAGTGGCCCTCTTCTTCAATCGATTGCTCCAGCTGCTTCCTCTCACCTCGGTGGAGCTTAACCCTCTCTCAATTTGGCTTGTGTCCTCAAGTGCCAGTTGAATTTTGGATTCTCCCGTTTTCGGTCGAAATCGTCTCTCATCGTCTCCAGCGCCGGTGAGTGCTTCTCCTCCCAATTCCTTGCTCGGGGAGCTTCTTTGTGCTGTGTAGGACCCATTTTGATGATGCGGTCCTTCGCTGGATGTCCAGGTCGCCTTCTCCACTTGGTCGCCGTTGTCGCCGTCGCGGGACTTCGTCGCTGGCACAGCTCAGCCCTTCTCTGCTCCTCCGCGTCGTTCAGGTAGCACCCTAGTAGTCCATAGACTCTCGGGCACTGCTTGAATGATCTGCTGTGGAGCTCAATTGCTGTTGTCGTCTTCACCGTGCTTTGCACCGCCGCTCCCCACCGACGCGCCGCCGTTCTGGTCCATCACCGCAGGTGTGGGTGGTACCAGCAGGTGCGCATCACTATTGCGCACCTGTAGATGGCCTCGGTTTGCACTACCGTGGCTCGAGTCGCTGGCGAGTCGCCGTGGAGCACGTCGGTGCTGTTGTCGGGCGAGTAAACAGAGCGTTGTCGTCATTTGGGCACAGTAATGACGGTGTTTAAATGTTTAATCGTCACTTAGCCTTAATGCTGTCTTAAGCCACTACTAATATGTCACTTACGTGTGGGCCCGCGGCTTAAATAACCCTCCGTGCATAGTGAACGCCACTTAAGGCCTCGGTCGCTGACGGGTGGGTCCCCGTTTACTGTGCGCGTGTGTAAATCCCGCGGGCATGACTCAGCCTCTCTGACAGGTGGGCCCCGCTTGTCAGCGCACTATTCAAGTCGCGAACGGCCCAGTCACTGCTAGCCGTTCATTTCAAGGTCTGCGGCCCACGTTCCAGTGAACGTTCGAACCGTGAATAGTGTTTGAATCTCAGCCGTCCATCGTTCGATCTACGGCGGAGATTCACTCTAGTTGACCGTGTGCACTGTGTCGCGTTGATTGTGAGCCGTCCATCTCGCGATCAACGGTCCACAGCCACTGCCCTTTTCGCGCGCGTGGATTCAAACGCGCCGCGCGCGATTCAACGTAGACCGTTGGGTCCAAGATCAACGGCCCACGTTTGTCGATCTCGCGCGGGCGCGAGCGTGTTTTCCCCGTGGGCTTGGACCGTTGGATCCAAGATCAACGGCCCATAAGCTTCCACGTCGATATGAAATTAGAGATTCTCGAGAGATTTATTTGTGAACTGAAAAAGGTAATAAACTTCAAAATTGCATAACTAATTCATTTTAAATCCATTTGAGTTTATTCAAATTTTGCTAGCTCTGGTTTGAACTGAGGTTTAATCTAAAAATGGTTATAAGCTTGGTTCAGCTCCAGAAAATGGTTTTATAAATTGGTTTAGAAATAGACTTTAAAAGGTTGCACTAAAAATTCATTTAACTTGTAAAATGCATAACTATTTTTCTGTATATCCTTTTTGAGTGAAACCAACTTTGTTGGTTTCCACTATTAATGAACTTTACTGTAAAATTGGTTTTGAACATGTTACTATTTTCAAAAGAATTACTTATGTATTTTAATTATGCTCATTTCATGACTTTGAAAAATTATAGAAAGTGCATAAAAGTTCCAAATGAGATGAATCCAATTGGGTTGTTCATATTATAAGGTGCTTGATTTACTGTAAAAATTTCAAATGCACCACCTTTCTAGAAATTTTTGCTAAACAATTTAATTATGGTGAATAGTAACCGATTGCAATTTACAAGCTGAGCCAAATTGTTTTGATCATATCTTTTGCATTGAGAATCTAAATCAATTGGTTCTTATTGCTAAATTCCTTAAAAATCATGCTCTTGCTTCTGTAGAATTTTTAGGGCATTCGGAGAAAGTTGGTTTTTGAATATTTTCGTATTCTTCGTTCTTATCGGTTTTTTTTCGATTCTTTCGTTAGGTTCCGAAGAGCACGTTGATAACCAAAGCATCCCTCTGCAGCAAACTGAGCATAATCAACAAGGCAAGCAGTTTGATCATGTTAATCCTAGTATTTTCATGTCTAATATATTGTTTGCAACTTGTATGTATGCATTGCTATTTTGTGTTAAATTATGCTTTGATTAGTTGATCCTATAGTTGCATAATCTGTAGGTAATTGATTATTCTCTACTACCATGAGCCTAGGTTATTTACTGTGATGGGAGTTCGTTGGATGAACTCTTGTCACTTACTAGAATACGAGTTAAAATTGCTTAGACATGCTTAGCGATCGGTAGTTTTGGGCGGTCATCGACCTAGTCGATGATCTTGATCACACATCTAATTATTACTCTATTATGTCCAGCACTTGTGCTTTGTTAATTTGTAAAGTCAAAATCTGATAATAAAAAAAATTGATTTAGACTTGGGCATATTGGTTGGATGGTGTGGTTGTTTGGATTGTGGTGGTATGCCTAAGTCAACAAGGACCGAATTACTTGCGCCACCGTACTGAGTAATTTGCGTGCTAACCACATGAGGGGGATATGGGACCTCTCTTGACCTAGTACTTTGGCGTGTGTTAGCTCCGAGTCACAGGTGGTTTGGCGTGGTTGTTGAGTGATGTATGGACGGGGTGGACTCTTTCTAGGGTTCTCTCCCTTGTGGGGCATCGGTATGTTGTCTCTCTGCCGGTGACTCCGTCCTAGTGTATGGGAATGTCTATTCCCATGCAAGTGACTCGTAACTAATACACAATATTGGAAACGTCTCGTAGGACTTAGCCGTGCCGGCATACCTAAGGTAGTGTGCTTCATCATGTGGCAAAAAGGCGGTCTGACATGTGGGTACATTGGTACACCCTTGCAGGGTTAAAACTATTTGAATAGCCTCGTCCTAGGTTATGGACACGCTCGGATACGCCCTGTGAGAATTAGACTACAACCTTTTAATTAAAACTTGATGTGGGTGGTATGAATGGGTAATTCATGCTATTATTGTGGTGACTATTGGGTTAGTCACTTCCAGGATTATTGTTGTCATTTATCTATTGTTATTATTGTTGTCAACTGCTATTTGAACAATAAAAACAGATTTGCAAACATTGCTTTTAAATGTATTACATTATTGCAAATAAAGATTGCTTTGTGCTAAAATGAAACATACAACCTCCACTTAAATAAGCTTGCATGTAGCATATGTATAGGCTTGTTATCTTACACGTCAGTCTTGCGGAGTACATTATTGTACTCATTTGCTTTGCTTAATGTGTATGTTGCAGAGGAAGAAGGTGAGCCCCAAGGGCTTCACTTTTGTGAGGCGTGCTTCGGATTTGAAGGCTAGCTTGGCGGTCCGGTTGGTTGCCTTGTGGGTTAAGGCACACTAATTGGCTTTTGTTTATGGCCATCTTATGGCACTTTTGCTTCCGCTGTTTAATTAAGTTTATGTATGTTATTTGGCCGGTCGGCCTCTCTTGTGTAATAACTCTCTCTAATTATATTAACTTCTGGTTTGTTGTTGTGCTTCTGTTCTATGTGTTTGAATGGAATTGATGCATACTTTTGTAAAGAGGTGTATGTACTGCATCTTGGGAAGTACATATATCTTGAGGCTTGGTTTATTTGATTTGTGATGCTAGGACCAAGTGGATGGTTAAGCATTACAAGCCGAATAAAACCGGGTCCTCACACTCGGGTAGTCCTCCAAGACCTCCCAGAAGGTCCAAAAGGGACCACCTGGAGGTCCAGAGAACTAGCCCGAGGAGGTCTTGAGACTCAGGACCTCCCCAAGTGCCACGACCAGACCTGAGGGAGGTCGAGAGACCAACCCGAGGAGGTCATGAGACTTGGAAAAATCCTAAATCTCCTGTGATCTGAACTAGTCCCAAGGATCAATAGCTAGCTCTCACAGCAAATACAAGTGATAACATACATCCACGCAAGCTTTATTAACAACAAAAGAGTTGATTACAAGGTTTGCTTACAAGCCCGCAACAACAAAGCAAGATACACAGCGGAGGCAAAAGTTAAGTCCATCCAATACACCACAGGTAATTGGCTGGAGGGCGTGGCCTAGTTGATCTGGTCCTCATCTTCATCAAAGAAGTCCTCTCCTGCTCAATTATCAAATTAAGCAAGAATGAGCACAACAACCGTGCTCGCAAGTTACACCCGTCAAATAACAGAATGATATGCATACATGGAGATCACAAGGGAGAGCTATATGGTCGATTTGCATAAAGCCATGTTTATTTCCAATTACAAGTAGTAAGTTCCAAAGCATATAACAATAATTAAAATTCATTTTTTTCAAGTCTTAGTTTTACAGTTGGATAACATTCAACCACAAGGTGTGAAGGATACCCTCCTGTCACAAGGCTCCCTGCCCAAAACCAAATGGATAGATATCCAAAACCAATTTCACAAGTCTTTTGAAAACAAAACCAAGATCTAACTTTGAGTGGCTTTGCTAGCATATCCATAACCGTGGACACGGCTATTCGAATAGTTTTACGCTCTGCAGAGGTGTACAACTTTACCCACATGACACGACTTCTCTAGTTTATTTGGCATCCGTCGATACCACCACTCACTTTCGAAGGTGAGAGGTCTAGAGCACGTGACAAGGCCTTTACAATGCATCATCCCACCGCAGTCCACCCTCACTAAGGTTTCGCTCCCCTGTGGATAGAAACCCAACAGGGTTCAAGGGGCCCCCTCTTGCGCCAGGTGGGAAAAATAGTCATGAAAGACATAGTCATGAAAGACGGGCCATGAAAGACCTCCCACGTAACAACAGGATGGACCGCGATGGAACTTTGCAAATTAATCAGCCAGGTCCAGACCCATACTCAGGACATGTGGTTGCACGAGGGTGGCTAGCAAGATGCGGCTCGCAGACCGGTCCTTAACTGGCTTGGGAGGCTACCACAGAACCCTGGGCCTTAATCCTACCCGGGTTGAGCCCGTGCATGGACATGCACCAACCAACAAACCAATCCGCCTAAGTCCAAGTCCATTTGCCATTTCTGTTTTTCCAAAACCATTTGCCAAAACCTCCATGACAACCCAGTGTCATGGTTTTAAAAACACAGGATACCTTGGTCTTTTGGTGGAAACATTTCCCAAATCAAGATTTTGGTCTAGGCTAGACTAAGCATACATTTTCAAATGCCTCTGGTTCACACTATTGCATAAACCAGGTTTTTATCTATAGTGACAATAGATTCGGTTCAATGTCAACAGTGGCCATACGAAGGATTTAGGCATAGCTATGAATTTAAAGACAGGTATGGAAATATCTAAGTAAAGTAAGCATGCATTGATACTTGAAATGGAACATACATATGTTGAAATACTGGGTGCAACATGGTCAAGGGTGTAACTTGCCTTGTTCAAAGGCTTGGGTGTCGTCTTCTTCCTCAACGAACTCGGGCTCTTTGGTGCCTTCACAATCTACACAGGAGAAAAACAAAGCAACTCAAATAAAGCTCAAACAAGCACCAAAAGAACTCCAATGAAACTCCAAAATAAAACTGATAGAGAGGCTTCAACGGTTTGGGAGGAGGTCTTAGGAGCTGGTCGAAGAGGATCAGTAGCTGGGAGGGAGGTCCAAGAACTGGTCGGTTGAGCCAGAGAGTGGAAATGAGGAAAAAGGTAAAGATGAAGGGCTGCTCAAGCTTATATAGCCAGAGCTCCTGAGATTTCCAAGGGTTCTCGGGCTTAAGAGTAAGTGAAGGAAATGATAGGAGCAGGTAAAAGATGAGACAAAAGATAGCTCGGTGCTGCAAAAAAGTGATATCATTTAATGCGACACAACAGGCATTAAATGCTTGAAGACTTCCGATTGCCAAGGACATGGTCTGAGGAAAAAGAGGGTGAGCGTTACTGGCAACACAACAGGCATTAAATGCTTGAAGACTTCCGATTGCCAAGGACATGGTCTGAGGAAAAAGAGGGCGAGTGTGACTGACAAATGTGGCCAGTCAACGCTCAGGTGGCAGGTCCTGCAGAGACCTTGAGGTGATCTCGCAGAGGTCAGGGGAGGTCCTGACCCTCAAAGAAGGTCTCAACCTGTGAGACCCCGGGGTATTTAGCTTGTAATGCTTAGTCTTCCAATTGACCCTAGCATCACAAACAAAATATCCCATGCCTTGGGAAAATGTGTACCTCCCAGAATTGCTGTACACACACCCTTTTACAAAATCATGCATCAATTCCATACAAGCACATAACCGAAGCAAGAACTTACTTAAACAAAAGACATACATAATAGAGTTATTACAACAAGGGGCCAACCGGCCACAAAAGCTAAAAACTTAAATAACAGCGGAAGCAACATGCCATAAGATGGTGATAAACAAAAGCCAACTGGTTTTCCATTATCCCACAAGGCAAACTGATCGGGCCGCCAACCTAGTCGTCGAAGTCAAAGTCCGTCTCACGATAGTCAATCCCTTGGGGATCAACTTCCTCTGCAATGATTTAAGCAATGCAAATGAGTACAAAAATGTACTCGCAAGACTTATGTGTAGTGTAACAGCCTATACATAGCTACATGCAAGCTTGAACAAAGGAGAAGGCTCTAGGCTCATTTTCAGCATAAAGCAAGTTTCATTTGCAATAATGTAATACATTTAAAGAAATTTGACAATCTGTTTTAATGTTCAAATAACAACGAGATAAATAATAATAACAACAAGACAACCTGGAAGTGACTAACCCAATAGCACAAATTACCCATTCGTACCACCCACAACAAGTTTTAATTAAAAGGTTATAGTCTAGTTCTTGCACGACCTTACCAAGCATGTTCATAACCTAGGACGAGGCTATTCGAATAGTTTGAACCCTGCAGGGGTGTACCAATGTACCCACATGTCAGACCGCATTTTTGCCACATGATGAAGCACACTACCTTAGGTATACCGACACGGCTAAGTCCAACGAGACATTTCCAATGGATTGTGCTAATTAAGAGTCATACGTATGGGGGTTAACCCTTAGTGAAATGCCTCCCCAGCTCTCACCAAGGACCCATACGAAGAGTAGGATACATCGGCATAGCTCAAGCCGTTGCGGATGCTCCCCTCTTGTCCCATGTTGAAATATATATATACAACAACCACCACGCGACTCATTAATTAACACCCCCCAAAGTACTTAGTCAAGAGAGGTCCCATATCCCCCTCGTGTGGTTAGCACACAATAATCGCTTGGCTTAGTGACACAAGTAACTCGGTCCTTGTGGACTTAGGCACCATTTCAGTCACACCCAAAAGATCACACCATCAACCATTGTGCCCAAGTCTTGAAACATTTTATTTTTAGTTTTTGACTTTACAAATTAACAAAGCATAAGTGCTGGACCTAATGGAATAATAATAAGATTTGTGTGATCAAGATCATCGACTAAGTCGATGACCGCCCAATTCTACCGATAGCTAAGCATTTCTAAGCATGACACCGAAAAGACAATAAAAGAGCATAATTCAATCACCGGGCTCTAATTCACCGGCGAGATTAATAACTTAAGGTTAGTGGCAGGGGATAAACAATTTAAGGGCAACCATGCAATAGGAATAGCTACCTCTAATTGGGAAAATTAACTTTGACACAAAACATGCATACATACAATTTGTAAACAAAGTATTAGACTTTAAACGTAATGGGATTAGTATGATCAAACTGCTTGCCTTGCTGGAGATGCTCAACCTGTTGCAGAGGATCACACTTGTCGATGTTTTAGAACCGATCTTACGTAAAGATTGTTTGATTCGGGGGGTCTCCAAGAATGAAATCACGCAGAGAGATTGACACAGGTATTTTTATACAGGTTCGGGCCTTCTCTGGGGAGAATAACAACCCTACTCCTGTGTGTGTATGGTATTGAGTGTATCTTGTACAATCGAGAGAAAAGACTCAGTCTATTACAGAAGATAGTGCCTGTCTTCCCGATTGCCCTCCCTTCCTTCTCTGATCGCCACCTTTTTATAGTCGTGAAGGAGTAGCCATCTCTCCAGGTGAAGAGGCGCCTCATCATGTCTTGTAACGGACGCACATTTGCAGTAATCACCGGAGTGTTAACTCCTCCACGCTGCCTGGCAGTTACTTGTCAGAGATAATGGAGCATTACGTGCTATTACTCCGTAGAGTAATAGCGTATGTTGACTACTTGGATTCCTTAATCAATTGGACCCACTCGTCTGTAGGTTTGATTGATCCTAAGGTGGTCGTAGCCGACCTGGTCGTAGGAGAGCTTACGACCATGGGGTAGTCGTAGAATAACTTACGACTGGATAGTGATCGTAGAAGAACTTACGACCATAAGGTAGTCGTAGCAAGACTTACGACTATGGGGGTGATCGTAGAAGAAATTACAACCACCTGGTAGGCTTCTTCCTTGTACATATAAGTGGTATACCTAGGGATCACATGACATCATATTTACCCATAATAAGAATTATAGATAAAAGATAAAATGAGGATTACCAGATCCCTGTCAACACTCGTAATCAACAAACTCGTCGGCATCTAACGAAAGAACGAAAAAGAACCGATAAGAACGAAGAACACCGAAAAGACTCAAAAACCAACTTCCACCAAAAGCTCTGAAATTCTTACAGTAGGTAGAGCATGATTTTTAAGGAATTTATCAACAATAACCAATTGATTTGGATTCTCAATGCAAAAGTTATGGCTAAAACAAAATCCGTCTGCTGGAAAAATGCTGAAAAATTCATCTCGGGTACTGTTCATCCGAAATTAATTTTTTAGCGCAAATTTCCAGAGAGGTGTTGCATCTGAAAATTTTATGGTAAACAAATCACCTCATGAGATGAACAACACAATTGGATTCACCTCATTTGGAGCTAGGATGCATTTTCTATGATTTTTCAAAGACATGAAAAAGAGCACAAGTTAAAAACAACTACAGAAACTTTAAATATAGAAGTGTGAGACCCCGGGATATTAGGCTCATAATACTTAGTCATCTAGTTGACCCTAGTATTATAAACTAAATAACCCGTGCCTCGAGATATATGTACTTCCCAAGATGCAGTACACACACCTCTTTACAAAAAGCATGTATCAATTCCATTCAAACACATAGAACAGAAGCACAGCAACAAACCAGAAATTAATATAAATAGATAAAGTTATTACAAAAGAGAGGCCGACCGGCCAAACAACAGTACAAACTACTAAGTAAACAGCGGAAGCAAAAGTGCCATAAGATGGCAATAACAAAAGCCAATTAGTGTGCCTTTAACCCATAAGGCAACCAACCGGACCGAAGCTAGTCGTCGAACCCGAAGCACATTTCACAAAAGTGAGGCCCTTAGGGCTCACCTTCTTCCTCTGCAACAAACAACATAAGCAAAGCAAATGAGTACAATAATGTACTCCGCAAGACTGACGTGTAGGATAACAAGCCTATACATATGCTTCATGCAAGCTTATTTAAGTAGAGGTTGTATGGCTCATTTTTAGCACAAAGCAATCTTTATTTGCAATAATGTAATACATTTAAAAGCAATGTTTGCAAATCTGTTTTTATTGTTCAAATAGCAATTGACAACAATAATAACAATAGATAGATGACAACAACAATCCTGGAAGTGACTAACCCAATAGTTACCACAACAATAGCATGAATTACCCATTCATACCACCCATGTCAAGTTTTAATTAAAGGTTATAGTCTAGTTCTTGCACGACCTTACCAAGCATGTCCATAACCTAGGACGAGGCTATTCGAATAGTTTTAACCCTGCAGGGGTGTACCAATGTACCCACACGCCAAACCGCCTTTTTGCCTTCGGAATAAGCACACTACCTTTGGTATGCCGGCACGGCTAAGTCCTACGAGACATTTCCAATGAATGATGCTAGTTAAGAGCCGCACACAACGTGAAGAGTAGGAGACACCGGCCAAGTCTAACAAACTAGGGTGCTCTTCCTCTTATAAAAACAGTTTTACTCACCAGCGATCCATAACTAACACCTCCCAAAGTACTTAGTCAAGAGAGGTCCCATATCCCTCTCGCGTGGTTAGCACGCAATAAGCGCTTGGCTTAGTGACACAAGTAACTCGGTCCTTGGGGACTTAGGCACCATTCCATTTACACCCAACAAATCACACCAATCATCCATTGTGCCCAAGTCATGAAACAATTTTATTTTCAGTTTTTGACTTTACAAAATTAACAAAGCACAAGTGCTGGACATAATGGAATAATATTTAGATTTGTGTGATCAAGATCATCGACTAAGTCGATGATCACCCAATGCTACCGATAACTAAGCATGGCTAAGCAATTTCAATTCGTAATCTACTAAGTGACAAGAGCTCATCCAACGAACTCAAATCACAGCAAATAACCTAGGCTTATGGTAGTAGAGAATAGCATTTACCTACAGATTATGCAACTATAGGATCAACTACTCAAACCATAATTTAACACAAATTAGCAATGCATACATACAAGTTGCAAACAATATAATAGACTTGAAAATACTAGGATAATCATGATCAAACTACTTGCCTTGTTGATTATGCTCAGTATGCTACAGAGGAGTGATCTGATTATCAACGTGCTCTTCGGAACCTAACGAAAGAATCGAAAAAGAACCGATAAGAACGAAGAATACGAAAAGATTCAAAAACCAACTTTCTCCGAATGCTCTGCAAATTTCACAGCAACAAGAGCATGATTTATAAAGAATTTAGCAACAAGAACCAATTGATTTGGATTCTTAATGCAAAAGATATGATCAAAACAAATCTGCTCATCCTTAAAAATCAAATCTGTTACTATTCATCCTAATTAAATTGTTTAGTAAACATTTCTAGAAAGGTGGTGCTTCTGAAATTTTTACTGTAAATCAAGCACCTCGTAAGATGAACAACCCAATTGGATTCATCTCATTTGGAGCTATAATGCACTTTCTATAATTTTTCAAAGTCATGAAATGAGCATATTTAAAATGCATAAGTAATCTTTTTGAAAATAGTAATATGTTCAAAACTAATTTTAACAGCAAGTTCATTAATAGAGGAGACCAACAAAGTTGGTCTCACTCAAAAATACTTTACAGAGAAATAGTTATGCATTTTCCAAGTGAAATGAATTTTTAATGCACCAAATAACCCTAAACAGGAATTAATCCATTTCTCAGATTTTTCTAAAACTATTCCAAGGATAAAACCATTTTTAGATTTAAGTTTATTTAATACCAGAATTAACAAAATTTATTTCAACCGAAAAGAATTTAAAATGAATTTGTTATGCATTTTTAAAGCTAGCTGGAATTTTTAATGTATTAAATAAAGCTGCAAAGGAATTAAACTCATTTACAAATGTTTCTGGAGTTAAACTAAGCTTAAAACTATTTTTAGATTAAAGTTTACTTAAAAAAAATTATAAAAATTTTAAACAACCGAAAATGAATTAATATGAATTAGATATGTGTTTTCAAAGTTTAAAGGAATTTTCAGTTGCAAAATAAATCTTACCGGGATTAAAATGGGATTAAACTGGAAAGGAAAACGTGGCTCAAACTGGTCCCTAGATTCCAAATCCTATGGCCCACAACGTGGCGCGCACAGTGCACACCCGCTCGGAAAAAGCAACTTACGCTTGGATCAAGAATGGACCACCCAGATTGATTCACACTTCGGACGGTCCGAACGTTCAAATCGATATGGGCCGTTGATCTGAAGATCGACGGCTGAGAGTGAAAGGGCCAATTGGAGCTGTCCGAACGTTCACGCCACTGTGGGCCGTTGATCTTAAATCCAACGGTCCACACTGGTTCACATTCAAACGCGCGCGCGGGAGCGAACTTACACGCGGGACCCACTGTCAGTGTGAGAGAGCCACGCGTGCACGCCCGGGGTGTTTAAGTGAGCCAGGCCCGCATGCCGTGCCATCAGGCACGTGGGGGGTTATTTAATATGCGGGCCCATTGCCGATGACGTAACGCTGGCTTTAGGACACATTAACTTCTAACCAATGTTTAACCATCAATTGAATGCTGGTTAACATTAACTGGGTCATTACTGTGCCCTAAGCGACAACGCGCGCTACTGATTTCATCCAACAAAAATCCCGATGCTTTCCCCAGCTTGCCGGCGGCGGCTCCGGCCACGGCGGCGCAACCCGAGGGCAGCTACATGTGCGCAATAGTGTTGCGCACACACCGGGACCATTCTCAGCGGCGGAGGTGGCCCCGAACGGCGGCGAGCCGACGACGAGCGGAGGTTCAACCTACGGCTACGGTGACAAGAACAAAAAGCTCCGCGATAGCCTAATCCAGCGGGTGCCTGAGTAATTGGAGACTACCGAGGACATACCCGAGCGTGGAGGAGGTTAAAAGATTGCTGGAGGAGCCTTGGCGGCGGTGGACCTTGCCGGTGCCGAGGACGAAAACAGGGACGAGGCGGCCTGATCGATGACAGAGCGACCGGGTCATCAAAACGAGTTCCAAATGGCTCAGAGATACTCCCCGAGCAATTAATTGGAGGGAGGAGGTGCTTACCGGAGATAGGGAAGAAAAGGGTGCTCACGGCCACAAAACTCCAAAACCCAAAATTGGGCAGCACCTGCGATTGCAAACCCGAATGGAGTTAGGGGATAGCACCACGGTGATGAGAGGGAGTAATTGAAGCAAGAAAAGTGGAAGAAACGCCACTAGGGCACCGGGGCGACGAAAGCTTGCTTCGGCCGCTAATGGTGATTTGGGGACTTTTGCGCTTTGGAGCTCAAGCAACCGAGGGAAGGCCATGGCAAGCTAGAGTGGTGTTGAAAAGGGAAAGAGGAAGGGCTCGGGGGCTTCTTAACAACCGAGAGCAATGGTGGGGCGAGGACGAGTGTTAATGGCGGACGGGACCGAGAGCTTCACCAAGGACGAAGGAGAAGGTGGGAGCAGGCACGACCGCGACTATGGGGGAGATTCACTGGTGCGCATTAAATGAGAGGAGCCGTTGTGAGAGGCGAGCAAAGGAGGATGACGCATCGGAGCTTCCTCCCATGCCCTGCGCTCTGCTGCACGCACGCGCTCGCGCTGACCCGGGGAAGACGATGACTAGCGAGGCGGTGGCCCCACCAGTCATTGGCACAAGGTGGCTTGAGTCGAAACGGTGCGCGTGGTTGAGTCAAACCATAAGTTACGGGCCCAACAATGCGCACCGGTGGATAGGAGATGGACGGTTGCGGTTGAACTAATCAGGACGGCTCGATCGAGATCCAAGGGCTGACCGCGATGCGCACATGAACGAGCCCAGGACAGAACGCAATGGCACGATCACGATCCAACGGTGGAGGTTGATCGCGCAATAAGAAAGGGGCTGGTGCAACTAGTTGGTTGGGCCGAGTCAATTGACTCGAGCCCGAGTCTGACTCAGACCCAATGAACAGTGCAACCTGATTAGGTTTTGAATTTTGAAGCTGAGGCTTTGGGGATTTAATTGAGATAGCAAATCAACTCCATAATTTA
Organism: Phyllostachys edulis; assembly: GCA_036346405.1. Classification (NCBI taxonomy): domain Eukaryota; kingdom Viridiplantae; phylum Streptophyta; class Magnoliopsida; order Poales; family Poaceae; genus Phyllostachys; species Phyllostachys edulis. Next base: position 43,506 of record CM070554.1, on the reverse strand, counting down.
TGAAATTTTAACTGGAGCTTGCTGACTTAAGGATTAACCTCCCATAAAATTTCCAGAGGTTTTAATGCACTGAATGTTCCTCAAGAAATTCCAGAAGGTTATTTCAAAGGTTTGACCAAGGTTTGACTTGCCTCCAACAATTATCAAATAATTTCTAAAAATTATGAAATAATTTAGAGGTGTCACATATCATTCCTAGAACTAAGGAAAAATATTTACAGGGGTTGGACACAAGATCTTCACCAAGGAGGTTTTTGACTTTGGTCAATTTGGGGATTTTGATTTTTTTGATTTCCATAATTCCTTTACAAGAATTTACAGAAAAGTTCACATACTTCCAGATGTAGAAAAAGTTTTAATTTCTACTCATTTTCTTACATTTGAAACACAACCCCAGATTTGGGATGTTATAAGAAGCATGCCTAAAACCTATTTTACAAATAAGTTCACTAACAGAGGAAACCAACAAACTTGGTTTCACCCAAAAAGGAGCTACAAAGAAATACTTATGGATTTTTCAAGTTAAATGAATTTTTAGAGCAATAAATAAAGCTAAACCAAAATTAAATCTACTAACAAATTTTTCTGGAACAAAACTAAGCCTCCAACCATTTTTAGATTAAAGCTTAGTTAAAACCAGAACTAAAAAATTTGAATCAACCGAAAAGGAGTTAAAATGAATTAGTTATGAAATTTTGAAGTTTGATACAATTTTCAGTTTATAAATAAAAGGCTCTCGGGCTTTCTTTAAAAGCAAACACAATCGGAAAAACATGGGCCGTTGATCTGCAATCGCACGGCCCACAACACATCGAAAGCACAAAGACACGCACAAGACGCCAACAGAGCCACCGTTGGATTTGATCCAACGGTCCACAGTGTTTGAGACGCTCGGACGGTCCGAACGTCCAAACAAATCTGGACGTTGATCTGAAGATGGACGGCTGAGATTGAAGTGACGTTCGGACGGTCCGAACGTTCACGCAATCTGAGATGTAGATCAAGAAATGGACGGCTCACAGATCACGAAGTGCAGCGCACGCGCCCGCGGGGGTTTAAAGACGCTGTGCCCCACTGTCAGTGACACGTGGGCCACGCACAAGTGCTTAAAAGCGCACGGGAGGGGTTTTAAAGGCGCGGGCCCACTATCAGTGGCACCGGAGCTTACTTAGGACCGCCATTAAATACTAAGCATTGATTAAACACTGTGATGAGGACATCGACACCAACTCCATCAACTCCAACGTGGGCCAAGTTACCTCCAACATGCCCAAGGGACCAATGACAAGAGCGCGAGCGCGACAACTTAACATTGAGGTGAAGTCGCTCTTACTCGAGTCTCGTTTTGATATCTCTGAGAACTGGATACTGCCTCATGCTCCACATTTATGTTTAATCAGCTTCGCGGGAGAAGATGGCAAGAGAAATGACGACCGGGAGACAAAGGACTGCCTGCTGTTCCAGACTCAACCGGTCCGACCGCCGGCCAGACCGGTCAGACCGGCGTCCCAGCTGAAGACCGGTCCGACCACCGGCCAGACCGATTAGACCGGCGCCCCAGTTCGGCTTCGTCCAGAGAGCCAGCGGTTCTGGTCCTTAGCGGGATTTCGGCCAAGCTTAGCTTGCGGTCAGACCGCCCTCAACGCCGGTCAGACCGGCCCGACGCCTGGCCGAGCCAAGATTTCCACTGGCGGTCCGACCGCCAGACGTACCGGTCAGACCGGTCCAAGTCCCACTAGCGGTCAGACCGCCGTCAACGCCGGTCAGACCGGCCAATGCCTGGGCCGAATCCAACTTCCCCAATCCGACCCCCACTATAAAAGGGGCCACTCCACCCAACAGCAAGAGGAGGATAGATTGAAGAAGAACTTGAGCTTTGCTCTTGCCTAGGGTTAGATCCCTTAGGTTGGGAGTTCCCCCATCTTGTCCTTGTATTTCCTATGGATTGTAAGGAGCATCGTGTGACGGATGTATGGACACGATCGTTCAATTAGAGAGATTGTTGATTGAGTTCTTTGTTGGAGGCTATCTCATTGGAGTGTGTTGCCAAGATTTGCTTCTCAATAGGCTTTCTCTATTTATCCCCCTTGATCCTACGACGTGAAGACCCGGTAATCCGTATCATCTTGGTATCAGAGCTCTTGGTTGCCACGGTAGGATCGATCTATCAAATTTCAAATTTCACTTGTTCTTGTGTTCTTCCCCAAATTGGAAACCCTAGCCCCGATCTGAAATTCTTGATGTGTTTTGCTAATTGTGATCCAATAGATGTGTTGCTTATGTGCTGATCTACTACCCTGTGATTTTGTGCATTTTATCGGAGGAATCGACGGAATCGACAAATTTCATCTTTTTACGAGACGAATCGGGCTCGATTAGGAAATCGGCCTCGACCGCCACCACGGCGGACCGCCAGTTCGATTCAACCGGTCGGATCATTGCCCAACCGGTCGGACCGCCAGGACCAATTCCGCCGGTCGAACCGCTTGACACACCGGTCGGACCGCCAGCACAAAAACAGATCTGCAACTTTCGGGAAATTGCAACTTTTCAACCCCGACTCTGAGCCTTGTAAGCCATTTTCGAACCTTTGCGAATACCTTTGCTCCTAGTCAGACTAGTTCATTCACGATTGCTTGGCTTTGCATGTGTATGATAATTGTTGCACCTAGGTCTATTTATAGAACTTGAATCCTTTGAAATCCATGTGATTTGAGTTGGACAACAAAAGAGAACCTCCCTCTCCGAAACAAAAAAAAGGAAGAAAAGAGAAGAAGAGAGTTGTCCCAACGAGACATCAAAAACAAAAAAAAAAAGAGGAAAGAAAAGAAAAGAGGGAAGGGGAAAGCCAACTCAAATACTTTTCCGGGCAAGTTCCCTACACATTGGTGCATTCTTATTGTCATATGCAATCTAGAGCCTAACAACTTTGCAATCGAACTAGCGCCTTCCCTTACTAGTGCAACATGAGCTAATTCTACCTTTCACTTCCATCCTTTGCTTTAGCTCATTACCTTTGGTTGCATTCTAGTACCATCATCTTTGGGAGTGTGTGAGTTCCTTTGACTTGGGGTCGGCACCTAGGCTATTGCAATCTAGTTTGGATTCCTTTTAGCATTATTTCACTCGAATTTCATTTTGTGATTGCTTTTGTATACTCACCCATTCCAAGCTCCACATAAGTTGTGTGTGTGTTCAAGGTCTCCAGCAAAGAACTCTCTCAATCCTCTTCCACAATCTGTGAGGAAGTACAAGGACTTGGTTGGCAGGGAAGGTGAGGGAGAGTAAAATTCCATATTTTTCGAACTAATCTTTGTTTCTCTTTGTTGGATACTAACCATGTCAGGAGAAGGCCACCCTGCAGAAGGAGATGAGTTGGCCGCTGAATGTGTCACTCAAACGCAACTTAATGCGTTGAGTGGCGCCCTTCGACAAGAGATCCAAGAAACAATGGCCAGTACTCAGAAAGATTTGGAGATCGAGATCAACCAACAATTCGGGGTTCTCCGAACCAACCTCGTGGCTGACATCATTAGAGAGCTTCGGGCAAATCCTTTGGGAGCACATGAGGCTGAGTTGGATGAGACCGATGCAGAAACCGCCGAGCGCCTGGCTCGAGAGCGGCGAGCAAGAGGGGACCGCACCCCCCATCATCAAGCTCACCCACATCCACCAAGAAGAGCAGAAGGCATTGCTGACCGAGGCCGAGGTGGAGGGGGTGACCCATATTGTGCGACCCCGGTATTTATTAGGCTCATAATACTTAGTCATCCAATTGACCCTAGTATTATCAACCAAATAAATCCGATCTCGAGAGATGTATACTCCCCAGAATGCAGTATACATACCTCACAACAAAAGAATGTATCAATTCCATACAACACATAGTACATAAGCAACAAACCAGAAGTTAATATTAATATGGAATAGCTATTACAAAAGAGGGGCCCTTAGGCCAAATAGCAACAAGACTACAAGAATACACAGCGGAAGCAAAAGTGCCATAAAGATGGCTATAACACAAAGCCAATCAGTGTGCCTTAACCCCTAGGCATCTGACCGGACCGCCAAGCTAGTCGTCGAAGAAATCGCAACACGTGGCACGTAAGTAAGGCTCTTGGAGCTCACCTCCGCCCTCTGCAACAAGGTTGTTAAGCAAAGCAAATGAGTACAATAACTTGTTTATTGTACTGCAAGACCGACGTGTAATAACAGAACTATAATTTAGCTACATGCAAGCTTTATTTAAGTGGATGAGGCTTTGGACTCATTTTAGCATAAAGCAAGTTTCATTTGCAATAACATAATAGATTGAAGGCAATTTGATAAAGCATTTTTAATTGTTGAAATAACAACGAGATAATAACATAATAACAACAACAAGAACATCCTGGAAGTGACTATCCCATTAGCCACCACAACAATAGTATGAATTACCCATTCATACCAACCATCAAGTTTTAATTAAAAGGTTGAGTCTAGTTCTCACGCATGCGTTTCGGCGTGTCCATAACCTAGGGCGAGGCTATTCAATAGTTTTAACCTGCGGGGTGTACCAATGTACCCACACGCCGACCGCCTTTTCGCCACTAGATTTAGCACACTTCCTTTGGTATGCTTAAGACGCTAAGTCCTACGAGACATTTCCAATGGACAATGCTAATTCGAGTCGCACAACCCACGGGATAAGGACACAATAGACAGCCTAGCCGGCCTCGCTAATGCTCCCTCCCAACACCACACACACACGTTTTATCTTTAAAACACACCAACCGAGCGACCCCAATTAACACCGCCCAAGGTACTTAGTCAAGAGAGGTCCCATATCCCCCTCGTGTGGTTAGCACGCAACATTGCTCAGAACGGTGGCGCAAGTAACTCGGTCCTTAATGACTCGAGCATACTACCACATTCCAAAACCACACCATCCATCCAATATGCCCAAGTCCAAATCAACATTTTATTTTCAGTTTTGATTTTACAATTAATCAAAGCACAAGTGCTGGACATATAGGAGGAATAATTATACTTGTGGTGATCAAGACCATCGACTAAGTCGATGATCGCCCATTACTACCGATAGCTAAGCATGTCTACAATATTAACGTAAACTACTAAGTGGTGAGAGCTCATCCAACGAACTCCAACCACAGCAAATAACCTAGGCTCATTGGTAGTAGAGGATAAGCAATTCCTACAGATTATGCAACTATAGGATTACTAGCGACATTTAACACAAAGTAGCATGCATACATAGAAGTAACACAAAGTATTAAGCTTTAAAGTAATGGGACAAGATGGGAAATGGTCAAACTGCTTGCCTTGTTGTTGCTGGTCACTTTGTTGCGGAGGGTCACTCTCGGGATCACCACAAATGTCGAAACCTAACGGAAAAACGATAAAGAATCGATAAGAACGGCGAAAAACAACAAAGACAGCACAGCAAACGAACTCCAAATCCTCTGAAATTTCTACAGCAGCAGGAGGATGATTTTTAGGGAATTTTGCAACAAGAACCAATTGATTTGGATTCTCAATGCAAAAGTTATGAGCAAAACAATTCTGCTCAGCCCCTAAAATACCAAACTGCACTATTCACTAATTTAATTATGAGGCAACATTTTCTAGAAAGGTGGTGATACTGAAATTTTTACTGTGAAACCAGCACCTTATGAGATGAATAACACAATTGAGTTCATCCCATTTGGAGCTATATTGCACTTTCTATAATTTTTCAAAAACAAGAACTTGAACAAAATTATAATGCACAAGTCCTCATTTTTATAACAGCAACATGCTCAAAACTAATTTTCATAGTGAGTTCATTATTAGAGGAAGCTAACAAAGTTGGGTTCATTCAAAAATAACCTACAGAGCCTTAGTTATGGATTTTACAAGTTAAGCATTATTTTGAGTGTACATTTTTAAGTTAGTTTGAAAACCTAGTGGCTAACTGTGCTCTGGAGCTGAACTCAACTTACAATCATTTTTAGATTAAAGTCAAGTCCAAGATAGAGCTAGCACAATTTGAATGACCTCAAATGGATTTAAAATGAAAAAGATATGAAATTCTAAAGTTTATACCTTATGCTGTTTATAATTAAGACTTTACTGGAAATCCTAAGAAATTTCACAAAGACATGGGAGGTCGTGAGCCACAGATCACAGATCTAACGGCTCAGACCTCCCAGGAGAACAACACACACGCGCACGTGAGGTCCAGAGGTCCTGGACCTCCTAGCAACGCACATGCGCGAGGTGAGGGGAGGTCGTGGCCGTTGATAATGAATCCAACGGACCACAACGATGGGGGAGGTCCGGAACGGACCAGATCAAAAGGGGAGGTCCTTAACGGTGAGATGACCTCGAGGAGGTCCTAAGCGGTAGATCTAAACATCACAGACCTCCAGGAGGTCGGATGGCCAGATCGCGCAAGGAGGTCTTGGACGCCCGCATTTCTCGGAGGAGGTCCGGGCGCCCCAGAGCTCAGCGCGACGCACGCGTCTTGGACATGAGATAAATGCGCACGGGACCACGAGGAGGTCCGCGCGCGCGGGAGGTCTTAAATGCACGCATTAAAGGGTGGATTTAAGGCAGTTAAGACGCCCCATTGATTGCAATGATGGGAGCAAATGATTAGCGCATTAAAATGGTGAATCTCGTCCTAAAACGACAATGACACGCCGGGGCGTCCGACAAAATCCCGAGCTTGAAGAAGTGGTCTCGCCATGATGTAGAGCCCGCCGGTGAGGTCAATGGTACCACCGAGTGCACAATAACGCTATGCGACCCAGTGGGCCTTCTTCAATCTGGCGACGGCGGCTTTGAACGCCGCCGGCGAGCCAGAGAGGGCAAGGTTGACCAAAGACGGCCAAAATTCAAAACACAAAATGAAGCTCATGCGACATTCAAGCGTGATGCCAAGAAAGCTCCGCGACAACATTCAGCGGGTGCCAAGAACTAAGGGACTACAGGAGGTGTACCGGAGGTCCTAAGGTGCCGGGAGGTCGTGGAGGTGATGGCTTGTTGGGGAAGACAAGTGAAGCTTCACCGCCTAAGACACCAGCTCCAAGCTCCTCTTTGTCCCCCTCGCAAATGTCCAACAACTCAAGTCAGACTTGGTCCCAGAGGGTAGGGCACAAATGGAAGCAAGGAGGAAGGTGGGAACCCCAATGACCCTTGTCCACCGAGGAGCTTCAAGCTCCAAAGAATGGCGGCCAAGGCAGCTTTTACTGCGGTCTAGAGCTCACAAGCACAGAGGTGTGAGCAAAGTGACAATGGTGTGCAAAGGAAGCCAGAAAACCATGGGGGTGGTTTTATCCTAGGGCAATTGAGGTCTTAGACCACTCGCTAAGCTCATGGTGAGCTTGGCCCATGGCATGGTCTATGGAGTTGGACAGAGGTAAAGTTGACAAGGTGACAGGTCAGGCCGACTGAGAGGCGGAAGTCGACCGCATTAAATGCGGGTCAAGAAAGAGTCATATAACGTACCCCATGGCAGGCGTGCATTAAATGTACAGCTCAGAGCTCGCAGGCGCGCCAGAGGAAGGAGAAGAACAGGGGAGGTCCTCATGGCCGTTAGATAAAACATGGGAGAGGTCCTGGCCATCGGATCTTATTTCGAACCGTTATGTTTTAAGTGGCTGGGAGGAGGTCCCAGCCACACGATCAAGGATGGGGAGGTCGTGGCCCTTCGATCTCCTTAATGTGTAAGCGCACGTGGGAAATGGGACAGGAGGTCCAAAGCGTTGGATCTCAATCCAACGGTGCGGACCTCCTGTGAGGTCTTAACCGCACGCGAACGTAAAAGCATGAGGGGGAGGTCATGACCTTTGGATTAAAATCCAAGGGCACTGACCTGATGGGGAGGTCTGATACGCACAAAGCGAAGGGGAGGTCTTAGCCCTCCGATTTGGATCCAAGGGCTCAAGAGATGGTCCGAACTGCCCATTGATTAGCGACCGCGAGATGTAAATCCAACGGCCAATAAAGGGTGGTCCGAACGGCCCCTTTGATCTCGTGCGTTGAGCAAAGATCCAAAGGCGGAAAAAGACAAGGGAGGTCATGGCCTTAGATTTTCGATCCAAGGGTTATGACCTCATCAAGGCGGGAGGGCCTTGCTGTGACATTTTTCAGAGGAGGTCGTGGCCTTTGGATGTAAATCCAACGGCTACGACCTCAAGTGAGTGCAAAGGGAGGTCTGATAGTTAGGTTGAGAGGAGGAGGTTGTGACCATGGATTTTTGATCCAATGGCTGTGACCTCACGTAGGTGGGAGGTTTGCTCAGCCTGACAGTGAGGGGAGGTCTTTGAGGTTTAACACACAAGGGAGGTCGTGACCGTGGATCTTTGATCCAGCGGCTATGACCTGATGAGGTGGGGAGGTCTTTGCGGTGCGTTGGTTGAGGGGGAGGTCGTGGCGGTTGGATGTAAATCCAACGGCTGCGACCTCATCAAGGTGGGAAGGAGGTCTGCTGGGGTGCAGACACGGTTGGGCTGGACCAAGTTTGAATACGACTCAGCCCAAGGAATAGTGTCATGTTCTAATTTAAATTTCTAACAGCTGAGACTTTGCAAAATTGTTTGGGATAGCAGTTTAACTCCAAATTTCATGAAATTTTTACAGGAGCTTGTTGACAATGAGATTATCCTTACATAAAATTTCCAGAGGTTATTATGCAATGAATTTTTCTCAGGAAATTCATTAAGGTTGTTCAAAGGTTCATTTTGCCTCCAAAATTATCAAACAAGTTTTACAACTTGTGATATTTATCAGAGGGGTCCCACCTCAACTTTAGGACCAAGGGAAAATGCTTCCAAATGATTGGCACAAGATTTAAGATAATTTGAAAATGAATTTGACTTTTGTTCAACAAGAGCTTTGTGTTTTTGGATTACACAACTCTTGGACAAGAATCACATGAGATTTTAGGGGTTTTCAAGATGTGAGAAAAAGTTTTAATTTCTACACATATAATTATACTTGAATAACCCTGATTATACATTTGGGATGTTACACATATGATCATCACGATGATGGATGGGAGACGAGGTCACGTGATGGCCCCCGCGGTAGGTACCGGTATGAGCGTGAAGAGGAAAGGTTTGGGAAGTTAAAGTTCACCATACCCAAATTTGATGGAGGTCCGGATCCAGAAGCATATCTCACATGGGAGTTGAAGGTGGATAAAATATTCCGGATGCATAATTACTCCGAGGAGAAGAAACTAGCCATGGCATCGGTTGAGTTTGATGACTATGCACTCATATGGTGGGAACAAGTGATCAACCAAAGAGAAGCTCACAATGAGAGGCCGGTAGCATCTTGGGTTGAGATGAAGCATGAGATGAGGGCAAGATTTGTGCCCAAGCACTACAAGAGAGACTTGTATGATAAATTGCAAAACATGAAGCAAGGCAACCGGTCCGTTGAAGAGTACTATAAAGAGATTGAGAAAGCCATGATCCGAGCCAACATCCAAGAAGCAGAAGAGCAAACCATGGCTCGTTTCATGTCAGGCTTGAACTACCCCATCAAGAGGATCACAGAGTTCCAACCATACAACAACGTGGTCGAGCTAGTGCACCAAGCTACCAAGGTGGAGAGGCAAGTGCAACAAGACTCAAAGAATGCCCGCAGCTATCCAACTTTCACACCAAGGGCTACAACATATAGCAACAAGTCAACCTCCAAGGGCATGCCCGAGAAGAGCTACACTCAAGGGAGTGGTGGAGGCGCCTCAAGCCTAAGGCCTCCTACCACCACCACCGGCACCAAAGAAGCATCCACACCCAGTACCCGGCGAGTCCCGGTAGCAAGTGGGTCTTCCTCAGTTGGATCTACCGCCAAGAGCCGTGAGATCCAATGTTTCAAGTGTTTGGGCTGTGGGCACATTGCAAGGGAGTGCCCAAACAACCGAACGATGATTGTGACCGAGGATGGAGGCTATGAGTCCGCTAGTGATGGAGAGGCCGAGAAATCAAATGAGGTTGCTAACCTTGAAGATGCCCAAGAAGAAGAGGCCAACGACCCCCTCTTTTGTGACTTTGATACGAGCCCGGCTCTCATTGTCACAAAGAAGACTTTGACGGTCCAGAAACAAGAAGAGCCCGAGCAAAGGACCAATTTATTTCAAACCAAGGCTGGCATGCAAGGAAAGTCCATCAAAGTGATCATCGATGGCGGGAGTTGCCACAACCTTGCAAGCCAAGAACTGTGTGCGAAGTTGGGACTCAAATTGGAGAAACATCCCCACCCTTACCATGTGCAATAGTTAAGTGAGTGTGGCACAGTCAAGGTGCAATATATGACAAAGGTCACTTTTCAAATTGGAGTCTACGCCGACACGGTGGAATGTGACGTGGTGCCCATGACGGTGTGCCACCTCCTGTTGGGGAGACCGTGGCAATACGATCGAGCGGTGACACATGAGGGTCGAACCAACCACTACAAGTTCAAATGGCATAACCAAGAGGTGGTGCTTCGCCCCATGACTCCAACCCAAATCATCGCCGACAATGCTCCACGGGTTGCTACCTGCCAAGGAGAGAAGGTAAAGAATGAGGGCCACCCTTCGGTGAGTGAGAGCCACAAAACCCATAAGAGCGGCCAAAAGAAAGGAGAGGAGAGAGTTTTGGTCATGCTTGCCACCAAATCAGATTTGAGAGAAGTGAGGAGAGACTCCACCATATGCCCCCTCATTCTAGTGTGCAAGGACCTTATTCTTTCAACTAACGACTCACCCCCCTTCCAAGTGCTCTTTCTTTTCTCTTGCAGGAATTTGAGGACGTCTTCCCCGAGGAGATTCCGGCGGGGCTTCCTCCTTTGAGAGGGATTGAACATCAAATCGACCTCATTCCCGGGGCTCCACTTCCCAACCGCCGCGTCTGCGCGCCAATCCCGAGGAGACCAAGGAGATACAACGTCAAGTCACAGCCCTACTTGACAAGGGCTATGTCATGAGCTTGAGCCCATGCACTGCACTCTAATCCTTGTCCCTAAAAAAGATGGCACTTGGCGCATGTGTGTAGATTGTAGGGCTATCAACAATATCACTGTTAGATATAGGCACCCCATACCTAGACTTGATGAATTGAGTGGCTCCATCATTTTCTCCAAAATTGACTTGAAGAGTGGATATCACCAAATTAGAATGAATGTAGGAGATGAATGGAAGACCGCTTTCAAAACCAAGTTTGGCTTGTATGAGTGGCTTGTTATGCATTTTGGTTTGTCCAATGCTCCTAGCACTTTCATGCGTCTCATGAATCATGTCTTGCGTGCTTACATTGGAAGGTTTGTGGTTGTTTACTTTGATGATATTCTCGTGTATAGCAAATCCTTGGATGAACATGTTGAGCATGTTAGACTTGTTCTAGAAGTGCTTAGGAATGAGAAATTGTTTGCTAATCTTGAGAAATGCACTTTTTGCACCAATAAATTGATCTTCCTTGGATTTGTTGTCTCCTCCAAGGGAATTGAAGTTGATGAAGCAAAAATTGAAGCAATTAAAAATTGGCCAACCCCTTTGAATGTTAGTCAAATCCGTAGCTTCCATGGCTTGGCTAGTTTTTATCGTCGCTTTGTGAAGGACTTTAGCACCATTGCCGCCCCTCTAAATGAACTCACTAAAAAAGGTGTTAACTTTGTTTGGGGTAAGTCTCAAGAAGAGTCTTTTCAAGAATTAAAGTTAAGGTTAACCGAAGCTCCTTTGCTAATTTTGCCGGACTTCACCCAAACTTTTGAAGTGGAATGTGATGCTAGTGGGTTGGGCATTGGGGGTGTTTTGATGCAAAATGGGCGACCCGTGGCATACTTTAGCGAAAAATTGCATGGCGCTCAACTTAACTACCCCGTGTATGATAAAGAGTTATATGCTTTGGTTAGGGTGCTAGAGGTTTGGCAACACTACTTATGGCCCGAAGAGTTTGTCATCCATTCCGATCATGAATCATTGAAATATCTTAAGGGCCAAGCAAAATTAAATCGTCGTCATGCTAGATGGGTCGAATTCATAGAAACTTTCCCTTATGTTGTGAAGTACAAGAAGGGGAAGGAGAATGTGGTAGCCGACGCTCTTTCTAGAAAACATATCATGCTGGTGCAACTAGAGGCCAAGGTACTTGGCTTAGAAAGGTTGAAATCTTTGTATGCGAATGATCCTGCTTTCTCTATACCTTTTTCGCAATGCCGTGATGGGAAGGGTTGGGGCAAGTACCACATGCACAATGGGTTCCTCTTTTATACTAACAAGCTTTGTATTCCCGAGTCGTCTGTTCGTTTGTTCCTTGTGCAGGAGTCTCATGCTGGCGGCTTAATGGGACACTTTGGAAGGGAAAAGACCTACACCATGCTCTCCGATCACTACTATTGGCCTAAAATGCGATGAGATGTTCAAAGATATGTTCAAAGGTGCATCACGTGTCACAAGGCGAAGTCCAAGCTCAATCCCCACGGTTTGTATACCCCGCTTCCCATTCCTTGTGCTCCTTGGGAGGACATTAGCATGGACTTTGTATTGGGCTTACCTAGAACGAAGACGGGTAAGGATTCAGTTTTTGTGATTGTTGATAGATTCTCCAAAATGGCTCATTTTATTGCTTGTCATAAATGCGACGATGCTTCCCATGTAGCTAACCTGTTTTTCAGGAAGATTGTACGCCTCCATGGAATGCCAAAGACGATTGTCTCCGACCGCGATGTCAAGTTCATGAGCTATTTTTGGAAGACTTTGTGGGCAAAACTTGGCACCAAGCTGCTCTTCTCCACCACATGCCACCCGCAGACCGATGGCCAAACTGAGGTCGTGAATCGCACACTCTCAAGTCTTTTAAGGACCATGATCAAGAAAAGCCTCAAAGAGTGGGAAGAATGTCTACCTCACGTGGAGTTCGCCTACAACCGCGCCGTCCACTCCACCACCAACATGTGCCCTTTCGAAGTGGTGTATGGCTTCAAACCATTCACGCCGCTTGATCTTCTTCCACTACCGCTACAAGAACGAGTCAACATGGAGGCCTCCAAGCGAGCCGACTTTGTGAAGAAAATTCACCTCAAAACCCGGGAGGAAATTGAAAAGAAAACCCGCCTCTATGCAAAGAAGGCCAACATGCACAAGAAGCAAATGTTATTTGAACCCGGTGACTTGGTATGGATTCACCTTTGCAAGGACCGTTTCCCCACCGAGCGCTCCTCCAAGTTAAAGCCACGCGGTGATGGCCCTTTCAAAGTGCTCAAGAAGATAAATGACAATGCATATGAGATTGACCTCCCAAGCAACAAGTACGCGGTGAGCTCTACCTTTAATGTGGCGGACTTGTCACCTTTCTTGGGGCTAGAAGACATAGAGTCGAGGATGACTCCTTTCCAAGAAGGGGGGGATGATGAGGACATCGACACCAACTCCATCAACTCCAACGTGGGCCAAGTTACCTCCAACATGCCCAAGGGACCAATGACAAGAGCGTGAGCGCGACAACTTAACATTGAGGTGAAGTCGCTCTTACTCGAGTCTCGTTTTGATATCTCTGAGAACTGGATACTGCCTCATGCTCCACATTTATGTTTAATCAGCTTCGCGGGAGAAGATGGCAAGAGAAATGACGACCGGGAGACAAAGGATCGTCTTTGCTCCAGACTAATCGGTTCGACCACGGCCAGACCGGTCAGACCGGTGTCCCAGCTGAAAACCGGTCCGATCACGGCCAGACCGGCCGAGATCCGCGCCCTGATTCAACCGTCCAAAGAGCCAGCGGTTCTGGTCCTTAGCGGGATTTCGGCCAAGCTCAGCTTGCGGTCAGACCGCCCTCAACGCCGGTCAGACCGGCCTGACGCCTGGCCGAGCCAAGATTTCCACTGGCGGTCCGACCGCCAGACGATCGGCCGAGACGGTCCAAGTCCCATCGGTCGTCGATCGCCAACGCCGGTCAGACCGGCCAATGCCTGGGCCGAATCCAACTTCCCCAATCCGACCCCCACTATAAAAGGGGCCACTCCACCCAACAGCAAGAGGAGGATAGATTGAAGAAGAACTTGAGCTTTGCTCTTGCCTAGGGTTAGATCCCTTAGGTTGGGAGTTCCCCCATCTTGTCCTTGTATTTCCTATGGATTGTAAGGAGCATCGTGCGACGGATGTATGGACACGGTCGTTCAATTAGAGAGATTGTTGATTGAGTTCTTTGTTGGAGGCTATCTCATTGGAGTGTGTTGCCAAGATTTGCTTCTCAATAGGCTTTCTCTATTTATCCCCCTTGATCCTACGACGTGAAGACCCGGTAATCCGTATCACACTGATTAGCAATGATTAGTGAGTTAATGGCCGTATCTATGTCCTAAACGACAACGCACAGTGCCGATGTCGTCCGACAAAACCCGAGCGCAGTCCAGGGCTCATCGCCGGCGATGAGGACCTCGCCGGTGCAAACCAAGGGCACCACTAAGTGCACAATAACCTTGAGCACCCACTGGGCCCACTCTCGACGATGGTGGCGGCCTAGAACGCTGGCGAGCCGAAGAGGAGCGGCGGTGACAAGCACTGCCAAGATGACAACATTAAAAAGGCTCCGCCGTAGTTCAAGAAAGCGAGTGCCCAAGCTTTCTAAGGACTAACAGGAGCTACCTTAGTGCTGTAGGGGCTCAAAGGTGGCCGAAGTAGCTCCGGCGACGAAGGACTTTGCCGGCGTTGAGGAAGACAATGCGGAGAAGACGCTCTGAGCAAAAAGAACACGACCGGGTCATTGGGTTAACTTCATTATAGCTCATAGATGGTCCATGAGCAAGGAATTAAAGAATGAAGCCCTTACCGGAGCACTGACGCGCATTAAAGAGCCAAGCTAAGACCGTTGACGTGTGAGGGGATGTGAGACCCCGACGTTTATTAGGCTCATAATACTTAGTCATCCAATTGACCCTAGTATTATCAACCAAATAAACCAGGTCTCGAGAGATGTATACTCCCGAATGCAGATATACATACCTCACAACAAAGAATGTATCAATTCCATACAACACATAGTACATAAGCACTAAACCGAAGTTAACATTAATATGGAATAGATATTACAAAAGAGAGGCCTTTAGGCCAAATAACAATAATTACAAAAGATAACAATGAAGCAAAAGTGCCATAAAGATGGCCCAAAATAAGAGCCAACCAAGGTGCCTTTAGCCCACAAGGCAATCGACCGGACCGCCAAGCTAGTCGCTCTCCAAACCACCGCAAGACACTCACAAAAGTAAAGCCCTTTGGGCTCTACCTCCTCTGCAACAAAGTTGTTAAGCAAAGCAAATGAGTACAATAAATTGTTTATTGTACTCGCAAGACTGACGTGTAAGATAACAGAACTATAATTTAGCTACATGCAAGCTTTATTTAAGTGGATGAGGCTTTGGACTCATTTTAGCATAAAGCAACATTTATTTGCAATAACATAGTAGATTGAAAGCAATTTGACAAAGCATTTTTAATTGTTGAAATAACAACGCGATAATATCATAATAACAACAACAAGAACAATCACGAAGTGACTAACCCAAGTCACCACAACAATAGCATGAACTCCCGCTCATACCAACCATGTCAAGTTTTAATTAAAGGTTGTAGTCTAGTCTTGAACGACCTTACCAAGCATGTCCATAACCTAGGACGAGGCTATTCAATAGTTTTATCCTGCGCAGGTGTACCACTGTACCCACACGCCGGACCGCCTTTCCTTTAGGCACACTACCTTAGGTGTGCTTCAAGCACGCTAAGTCCTACGAGACATTTCCAATGGACAATGCTAATTCGAGTCGCACAACCCACGGGAGAAGGAGACATCACACAACCTTCCCTAAGCTAATGCTCCTCCCACATCACACACACATTTTATCTTTAAAAACACACCAACCGAGCGACCCCAATTAACACCGCCTGAGTACTTAGTCAAAGGGGTTCCATATGCCCCTCGTGTGGTTAGTACGCGAAATCGCTTGGCTTAGTGACCCAAGTACTCGGTCCTTAGGGACCCAGGCATACCACCACATCCAAAAACCACGCCATCCATCCAATATGCCCAAGTCTAAATCAATCTTTTATTTTCAGTTTTTGATTTTACAAATTAATCAAAGCACAAGTGCTGGACATATAAGAGTAATAATCAGTTTTGAGTGATTAAGACCATCGACTAAGTCGATGATCGCCCATTTCTACCAAAACTAAGCATGTCTAAGCAATTTAAATCGAACTACTAAGTGATAGGAGCTCATCCAACGAGCTCCCACCACAGCAAATAACCTAGGCTCATGGTAGTAGAGGATAAACAATTCCTACAGATTATGCAACTATAGGCTTGCTAGCTTACATTTAACACAAAGTAGCATGCATACATAGAAGTAAAACGAAGTATTAAGCTTTAAAGTAATGGGACAATGATGGAAATGATCAAACTGCTTGCCTTGTTGCTGGTGGTCACTTTGTTGCGGAGGGTCACTCTCGGGATCACCACAAATGTCGAAGCCTAACGGAAAAGCGAGAAAGAACCGATAAGAACGACGAAACACAACAAAGACAGCACAACAAACGAACTCCAACTTCTCTGAATTTTCTACAGTAGCAAGGGGATGATTTTTAGGGAATATTGCAACAAGAACCAATTGATTTGGATTCTCAATGCAAAAGTTATGAGCAAAACAATTCTGCTCAGCCCCTAAAATACCAAACTGCACTATTCACTAATTTAATTATGAGGCAACCTTTTCTAGAAAAGCAGCGAAGCTGAAATTTTTACTGTAAAACCAGCACCTCATGAGATGAATAACACAATTGAGTTCATCTCATTTGGAGCTATATTGCACTCTCTACAAATTTTCAAAAACAAGAACTTGAACAAAATTATAATGCACAAGTCCTCATTTTCCTAGCAGCAACATGCTCAAAACTAATTTTCACAGTGAGTTCACTAAGAGAGGAAACCAACAAAGTTGGTCTCACCCAAAAATAGTCTATAGAGCATTAGTTATGTATTTTACAAGTTAAGCATTGATTTAAGTGCACATTTTAAAGTTGGTTTTAAAATCTAATGGCAAACTGTGCTCTGGAGCTGAACTCAACTTACAATCATTTTTGGATTAAAGTCAAGTTCAAAACAGAGCCAACACAATTTGAATGACCTCATTTGGAATTAAAATGAAAGAGATATGAAATTCTAAAGTCTATACCTTATTTCAGTTTAACTAAGACCTCACCGAATTTCTAAACTCATAAGGGTATGGGAGGACGTGAGCCACGATCTCAGATCCAACGGCTCAAGATCTCCCAGAGAACATCACACACGCAGCGCGTGAAGGTCCAGAGGTCCCGGACCTCTTAGCAACTCACATGCGCGAGGTGAGGGGAGGTCGTGGCCGTAGATGGGAAATCCAATGGACCACAACACAGAAGGAGGTCCTAACGGACCAGATCTAAAGGGAGGTCCTCAACTACCGGAGATCTTCCAAAGGAAGATCTAAACTACCAAGATCTCCCCGAGGAAAATCTACATCGTCAGGACCTCACAGGAGGTCCCGGACGGTCCAGATGTTCCAAGGAGGTCCTCGATGGTTCAGATCGTCCGAGGGAGGACCGACGGTCAAGATCTACCCGGGAGGTCATGAACTACCGAGATAACCTAGGGAGGTCTAAGGAGGTCCTAACGTCCACGCACCTCCGTGGAGGTCTGGCGGCCACGATTGCGAGGAGGTCTTGGGCGCTCCAGATCTCCTGAGGAGGTCCGGGCGCCCACACCCCAACGCCAAGACGAGCTTTGGACATGAGATAAATGCGCACGACCACGAGGAGGTCCGCGAGGGGGTTTTAATGCGCGCAAAGGGACAGGGTTAATGGCGGTTAAGACACCAATGATTGCGATGATTGGGCATTTAAAACGGTGAATTTATGTCCTAAAACGACAATGACACGCCGGACGTCCGACAAAATTCGGCGTGAAGAAGTGATCTCGCCGGCGATGTAGAGCTCGCCGGTGAGGTCAATATACCACCGAGTGCACAATAACGCTATGCGCACCGGTGGACCTCTCTCGGCGGCGCGGCGGCTTTGAACGCCGGGCGAGCCGAGAGGGCAAAAGATGACCAACACGGCCAAACACGAAAATGCAAAAAGCACTCAAGAACATTCAAGCTTGTGCCAAGAAAAGCTCCGCAAAATCATTCATGCGGGTGCCGACAACTAAAGGACTAACAGGAGGTACCGGAGGTCCTAAGGTCTTTGGGAGGTCGAGGAAGGAGGACCGAGTTGGGGAAGACAAAGAAGCTTCACCGCCCAAGACACCAGCCAGCTCGGCTTTGCCCTCCTCGAAAAGTGCCCAAACAACTAAGTCGGGATAACTTCCAAGAGGTGTTGAGAGCAAAAGCGAACAAGGGTTTGAAAAGGAAGCCATCGATCTTCTTGTGCCACCGAGGAGCTCAAGGACTCAACAATGGCAGCCACCAAAGTGAGGAAGTGAGTGAGGAGGAGCTCACCACGCACAAGTGCAAGACCGAGATCAATTGTGTGTAAAGGAAGCCAACGGGAGCTCAGTGGACACTTATAGCCCGAGTGAAGGTTTGAATCGGGCTAAGCTCCATGGTGAGCTTAGCCCACTGGTTGGTCCATGGGGTGGCAAGGACATGAGGTCGACAAGGGGCGGGCTCGAGCTTGACTGAGAGGCTAAAAGTCGACTGCATTAAATGCGGTCAAGAAAGAGTCATGAAAAGGTACCTCATGCGCAGACACGCAATAAATGCACCGCCGAGCTTGCCCGCGCCCAAGGAAGGAGAAGAACAGGAGGTCCTTATGACCGCTGGATAAGACACGGGAGGTCCTAACCATCGGATCTCATTTTGAACCGTTATGTTTTAAGTGGTGGGAGGAGGTCCCACCACACGATCAAGGTGGGAGGTCGTGGCCCTCCGATTTTTAATCGCAAAAACGCACGTGAGGAAAAGGGACAGAGGTCCAAAGCGTTGATCTCCATCCAACGTGCGGACCTCCAGTGAGGACTTAACTGCACGCGATCAAAAAGACATGAGGGGAGGTCATGGCCTTTGGATTTAAATCCAAGGGCACACAATGACCGGGAGGTCTGATATGATGCGCATGAGGGGGAGGTCGGACTGTTAGATTTAGATCTAAGGGTTCCGATCAAAAGAGGTGGAGGTCCCGAGCTTGCAACGCACAAGGGAGGTCATGGCCTTTAGATTTAGATCTAAGGGCTACGATCTCACGTCTTGTTGGGAGGTCTCAAAAGCATGAGACAAAAAGGAGGTCGTGACCGTAGATTTTAATCTAACGGTGCACAACAAAAGATGGGGGAGGTTGTGAGTGCTTGATAACATGGGGAGGTCGTGAGCTGTTGGATTTGATCCAAAGGCTACGACCTAGGTTAGGTGGGAGGTTTGTTTAGTTTAGGTTGAGAGGAGGAGGTCAGGGCCATGGATCTTGGATCCAAGGGCTATGACCTCACGTAGGTGGGATGACCTGACTGAGTATGTTGAGGAGGAGGTCGCGGCTGTTGGATTTGATCCAAAGGCTACGACCTAGGTTAGGTGGGAGGTTTGTTTAGTTTAGGTTGAGAGGAGGAGGTCAGGGCCATGGATCTTGGATCCAAGGGCTATGACCTCACGTAGGTGGGATGACCTGACTGAGTATGTTGAGGAGGAGGTCGCGGCTGTTGGATTTGATCCAACGGCTACGACCTCAACAAGGTGGGATGACCTCGCTGCGATGGTTTAACAGCTCGAGGAGGTCTTTGAGGTTTAACACATGGGAGGTCATGACCGTGGATCTTTGATCCAACAAGCAATGACCTCATGAGGTGGGAGGTCCTCGCGGTATTGATCATGAGGAGGTCGTGGCATTGGATGTAAATCCAACCACGCGACTTGATCAAGGTGGAGATGAGGTCTGGCGAGGTGCAGACATGGTTGGGCTGGACCAACTTTGAATATGGCTAGCCCAAGGAACAGTGTAGGCTTTTAAATTTAGTTTTTAACAGCTGAAACTTACTGAATTATTTGAGATAGCAAATGAACTCCAAATTTAATGAAATTTTAACTGGAGCTTGTGACAATGAGATCAACCTTGCATAAAATTTCCAGAGGTTATTATGCGATGCATTTTTCTCAGGAAATTCACGAAGGTTGTTTAAAGGATTGTTTTACCTCCAAAATTTATCAAACTAGTTTTACAACTTGTGATATTTTTCAGAGGGTCCCATATCAGTTTTGGGACTAAGGAAAATATATTCCAAATGTTTGACACAAGATTTAAGATAATTGGAGAATGAGTTTGATTTTTTTGGTCAACAAGAGCTTTGTGTTTTTGAATTACACAACTCTTGGACAATAATTACATAAGATTTTAGGGTTTTTCAAGATGTGAGAAAAGTTTTAATTTCTACACATATAATTATGCTTGATTAACCCTAATTACACATTTGGGATGTTACAAAATCTCTCCCCTTACGTAAATCTCGTCCCGAGATTTGGCTCACTCGAAAGAAAGATGGATAGTCCGCACGCAGACGATCTTCTCTTTCCCAAGTAGCCTCATCCTCGTAATGGTTTGACCAATGAACTTTAAGGAACTTGATGGTCTTATTCCTTGTCCTTCGCTCGACTCATCGAGCACGCCGAAGGTGGTGCTCGCGATAGGTCAAATCTTCCGGACATCGAGGGTTTCAAACGAGCTTCCTCGCTTGGAACACTGAGGCACTTCTTAAGCCGACACATGAAAACATCATGTACCCCTCAAGCGCAGTGGGTAACTCCAACTTATAGGCAACGGCTCCCTTCTTCTCGATAACGCCAGTAGGGACCGACATATCGAGGAGCTAACTTGCCCTTGACGCCAAACGTTGATGGCCCTTCAAAGGAGAGACTTTGAGATAAACAAAGTCATTAGGCTCAAAACGTAACTCACGCTGGACGGCGGTCCGCATAGCTCTTTTGCTCGATTGAGCTGGCGCAAACGCCACGAATAAGCCGGACTTGGCGCCGGCCTCATTGATTGAGTCCGCCAAAGAGAGGTCTCTCACCGGTCTTTGACAAGTTCAACGGGTTCTACACTTTCTCCGTATAAGGCCTCAAATGGTGCCATGCCGAGACTGGCCTGAAAGCTGTTGTTATAAGAAAACTCGGCGAATGGCAAGCATTTCTCCCAATGCTTCCCATATGAAAGGACACAAGCACGAAGCATGTCTTCCAAAACTTGGTTGACCCTCTCGGTCGACCATCGCTTTGGGGGTGAAATGTCGCGTCAAAGCAAGACGAGTGCCCATAGCCTCTTGCAAGCTATGCCAAAAATGAGACGTGAAAAGGATCCACGATCCGACACGATCGTCTTCGCACACCGTGCAAACTCACGATGCGGCGATATAGAGTTCCGCCAAAAGACCTACCCGAGTTCGCCTTGACGGAAGGAAATGTGCCACCTTAGTCAATCGATCGATGACGACCCAAATGGCATCATTCTTCTTGGGGACGGGTAGACCGGTGATAAAATCCATTCCGATCGAATCCCACTTCCACTCGTGAATTGGCAAAGGTCAAGCGATCCAAAGGGACGCCGATGCTCGGCCTTGACACGACGACACACGTCGCACTCGACAACGAACCGCAATCTCCTCTTCATTCGGGTCCACCAAAATCTCTGGCGGAGATCTTGATACATCTTTGTGGCCCCGGATGAATGGATAAAGGCGAATCATGGGCTTCGGAGGATTAAATTCCGCAACTCCATGTCCTTTGGAACCACAAGGCGCCGCCGAACCTCACGACGCCATGCTCATCCTCGAGAAGCACTTGGTCGTTCCGTTCTTGACATTTGCCTTAATGTGGCTCACTCCAACATCCGATCGCCGGGCGGACTTAATCCGATCCACCAAGGTTGGTTGCACAACCAAGGCAAAGAAGAGAACCACGCTCAACTAAACCCAAGTTGAGACGCTGAAACTCTTCCGTAAGAGCGGGTGAAGCTCCTGGACAACAAGGCATGGCAATGCGCTTATGATTAAGCGACTAAAGCGCAAGAACTACATTAGCCTTGCCCGGATGGTAGTGTATACCCATGTCATAATCCTTGATCAACTCCAACCATCTCCTTTGCACGAGGTTTAGGTCAGGTTGGGTGAACAAGTACTTGAGGCTCTTGTGATCCGAATACACTTCACAACGACACCGATTAGGTAATGTCGCCAAATCTTAAGTGCATGAATCACGAAGCCAACTCCAAGTCATGAGTAGGGTAGTTGAGTTCATGAGGTCTCAATTGCCTTGATGCATAGGCTACTACCTTGCCTTCTTGCATAAGGACACAACCGAGGCCTCGACGAGAAGCATCGCAAAAGATATCGAAGCCGATGGATATCGGGAAGAACAAGAACGGAGCGGTGGTCAAACGCTTTTTGAGTATTTGGAAACTTTCTCACACCCAGCGGACCACACGAACTTCTTGTCCTTCTTGAGCAACTCCGTCATCGGCCATGATCTTGGAGAAGTTCTCGATAAAGCGACGATAATATCCCGCTAAACCGAGAAAACTCCGCACATCGGTGACCAAGCGGAGTTGACTCCATGAAAGAACATCGTGACCTTGCTAGGATCAACGGCTATGCCTCCCGCCGAAAGAATATGGCCTAAGAAGGCCACTTCCTTCAACTGAATCGCGACTTGTCAACTTCGCGTCAATACCGGTGCTCACGTAGCTTGCCTAACACAAGCTTGAGATGCTCGGCATGATCCTCATCGTTCTTGGAGTAGATAAGAATATCATCGATGAAGACCACGACAAACTTATCCAGATACTCCATGAATACCGAATTCATGAGGTTCATGAACAAGGCAGAGCATTGGTTAAGCGAATGACATGACGGTGTACTCGCACAAGCCGTGGCGAGTAGAGAACGCCGTCTTTGGAATATCCTCAGGCGAATCCAACTCGATGATATCCCACTCGATCAATCTTGGAGAAAACTCGAGCTCCAGTTAATTGAT
This sequence comes from Phyllostachys edulis, assembly GCA_036346405.1. Taxonomy (NCBI): domain Eukaryota; kingdom Viridiplantae; phylum Streptophyta; class Magnoliopsida; order Poales; family Poaceae; genus Phyllostachys; species Phyllostachys edulis. The sequence continues at coordinate 20,499 of CM070554.1, read as the reverse complement.
CGAAGAGATCGCCGATGCGGGCAATGGATACTTGTTCTTTATCATCACTTCATTAAGTGGCGGTAATCAACGACATGCGCATAAAGTCCGCCCTTCTTCTTTACGAAGATTGCCGGACAACCCCACGGAGATGAGCTAGGGTGGATGAAACCCTTCTCTTGCAGCTCACTTAGTCGCTTCTTCAATTCTACCAACTCGTTCGGTGGCATCCGATAAGGCCTCTTTGAGATAGGGGCGTACCGAAGCCAACTCAATGACAAACTCGAGGTCTCGAACGGGTGGCATCCTGGAAGATCAGCGGAAAGACATCAACAAAGTCACAAACTGTTGGGACTTCGCTAATATCTAGAGCGGCTTCGCTTCAAGCGCGAAGAGATGCGGATCTAGCGACTTTTGCGAAAAGCTTAACCCGCCACGGAGGGACTAGATAGAGAGATGAGCTTCTGGCGCAATCGATTTGCCCCATGTGCCGACAACCAATCCATGCCAAGAATCACATCAAGACTCATTGAATGGAGAAGGATAAGGTTTGCTAAGAAACCTCGCCTTCGATCTCGATAGGGACATCCCTACACTCAGATTCAGCTCTCAACTCCAACCAGAGAGCGAATGAGAAGCGGGACCGACAATGGAGAGAAAAGAAGCTCTCCGATAGCAGACAAAAGACTTCGAAACAAAGGAATGAGATGCTCCTGAATCAAACAAAACAAAGAGCGGGATGAGAGTTAACGTAAAGTGTACCTAGCACGACGCCGGGTGCCTCTGAGCCTCCTCTGTGGTGATGGCGTTGATCGACCACTACCCACGCCTTGGGTAGCCGGACGATCTTCCGTCCCGAGTGCACCACCTCTCGCCCGCGTCCTCCATTAGGACGAGGGGTCGCTCTGCCTTCTTAGGGCATTGGTTCGCATAATGCCCCTTCGGTTGCATGAGAAACATGTGACCCCGGCACGGGTTGCGGGGCCGCTCACGACTCGCAGTGCACGGATCGAGACACGGCCTGCGAAGGACGAGGAACAAGGCGGTGTGACCTCGGGCGCCAAGAGTGAGAGTGGTACCCCGAGACGCGCCAAGGGGACGGAGGAATCGCCTCGATGACTTATGGGCCTCCCACTTGCGCTATGGAGTCCATAAGCTCGAGCCGCATGCTCACGACAATGGCCTTGTCGACCAAGGTCTGAAAATCGTGAAAGTCGACAATGGATAGCTTGTCCTTCACTCCTCGGACAAGCCATGCCCGAACTTGGCCTCGCTAGCCATATCAAGGCCACATCCTCGAGCATAACGAGCTAGATGGTTGAACTCAGAGACATACTCCATGATCGAGCCACGCCCTTGCTTGAGCGCAAGAAACTCCTGCTTCTTGATCTCCATCAAGCCGGCAGGGATGTGAGCCCGACGGAAGGCAGTACGAAACTCCTCCCAAGAAACGGTGTGGTCTGCGGGCTGCATGGCGAGAAAGCTCTCCCACCATGACAAGGCTGCACCCTCCAGCTGGTGCGATGCGAACAGCGCCTTCTCGTGCTCCCATCACATGCGCGATCTGGCTACGCCCACCGACGGCCAATCGTCTGCATCCAAAGGGTCCTCGGGCCGGAAAAAGTAGGGGTGAGTACGAAGAAACTCCGCGAGTCCTCCACGCGGCTGATGGGCATTCCCTTGCCCAGATCCTGAAGCTCCGGTAAGTGCAGTGGTGTTGCGCGCGATGACGTCCAGTAGAACTCTCCGGTCATCCGCGCGGTTGCGCTCGATCTGAAGAAGAACCTCGGCCATGGTCGGAGGAGGAGGAAGCTCGTCCGGACCAACCGATCGCCTTGGCCGCTACGAAAAGGTCCGCCATCTGTTACAATGAGTTTTTGGTTAGCAACTAGACCCAAAACAAAGCCTTAAGGGAAGCAAAGCCAACGACTAGGGAATGGAATATCACCCCAACCGAAAGCCAAATCAGCGGTTATTTAAACTTTAAAAGCTTCTAAAAGACCCTAAAACAGCCAAGAAACACCAAAAGCAAGGCTCAACTTCTCAACTCAACTAACCCGTATTGAATGAACGAGTAATTGGTCGAGAAGATCAAAAATCAGATTGTAAGGTGAGAGTTAATGCTACTAAAGAGCAAGGTTAAATCAGCGAAATAAGTGTTAGATACTTAGCTAACTAGTATCACATCTTACCCTTTTATTCCCACAAGTTTTAGTTGATTAGCCTCTCATTATCTATCCTAATTAGACACCTTTGAGACCGCTGTCCGGAAATTTGATGCTTGCTGTCCAGTTTCGTGATCCAAGCTCCTTGTCGAATCACCGACTCGTAACTTCAAAACCTTGTAGTGGGCAGCTCACACTTCAATTTGCCAATCTCATTGGTTCTCCCAAAACCCAAAGTGTTAATCGATAACAACTATTTTGTAGAAGGGAAGAGAGGAAAACAACTTTAAAACTCAAATTAGAGTGGGATGAGAAGAGAAAGCTAAGATAGGTAAGGAATAAAATCCGAGAATTTACCTAAGCTTTCAAAACTCATTTGATGCTTTGAAAATAGGTTTTCAAAATATCCTAAGGACCAAGCTTATGCATTACTACGGTCATAACGGCTCGATACCAACTTTTGTGAGACTCGACGCTTATTAGGCTCATAATACTTAGTCATCCAATTGACCCTAGTATTATCAACCAAATAAACCTGTCTCGAGAGATGTATACTCCCGAATGCAAGATACATACCTCACAACAAAGAATGTATCAATTCCATACAACACATAGTACATAAGCACTAAACCGAAGTTAACATTAATATGGAATAGATATTACAAAAGAGAGGCCCTTAGGCCAAATAACAATAATTACAAAAGATAACAATGAAGCAAAAGTGCCATAAAGATGGCCCAAAATAAGAGCCAACCAAGGTGCCTTTAGCCCACAAGGCAATCGACCGACCGCCAAGCTAGTCGCTCTCCCAACCATCAAGACAAACAAAAAGTAAAGCCCTTTGGGCTCTACCTCCTCTGCAACAAAGTTGTTAAGAAGCAAATGAGTACAATAAATTGTTTATTGTACTCGCAAGACCGACGTAAGATAATGTAACTATAATTTAGCTACATGCAAGCTTTATTTAAGTGGATGAGGCTTTGGACTCATTTTAGCATAAAGCAACATTTATTTGCAATAACATAGTAGATTGAAAGCAATTTGACAAAGCATTTTTAATTGTTGAAATAACAACGCGATAATATCATAATAACAACAACAAGAACAATCTCGAAGTGACTAACCCAAGTCACCACAACAATAGCATGAACTCCCTGCTCATACCAACCATGTCAAGTTTTAATTAAAGGTTGTAGTCTAGTCTTGAACGACCTTACCAAGCATGTCCATAACCTAGGACGAGGCTATTCAATAGTTTTATCCTGCAGGTGTACCATGCACCCACACGCCGATCGCCTTTCCTTTAGGCACACTACCTTAGGTGTGCAAGCACGCTAAGTCCTACGAGACATTTCCAATGGACAATGCTAATTCGAAGTCGCACAACCCACGGGAGAAGGAGACATCACACAACCTTCCCGAAGCTAATGCTCCTCCCACATCACACACACATTTTATCTTTAAAACACACCAACCGAGCGACCCCAATTAACACCGCCAGAGTACTTAGTCAAGAGGGTTCCATATGCCCCTCGTGTGGTTAGTACGCTAAATCGCTTGGCTTAGTGACCCAAGTACTCGGTCCTTAGGGACCCTGCATACCACCACATCCAAAACCACGCCATCCATCCAATATGCCCAAGTCTAAATCAATCTTTTATTTTCAGTTTTGATTTTACAATTAATCAAAGCACAAGTGCTGGACATATAAGAGTAATAATCAGTTTTGAGTGATTAAGACCATCGACTAAGTCGATGATCGCCCATTTCTACCGAAAACTAAGCATGTCTAAGCAATTTAAATCGAAACTACTAAGTGATAGGAGCTCATCCAACGAGCTCCCACCACAGCAAATAACCTAGGCTCATGGTAGTAGAGGATAAACAATTCCTACAGATTATGCAACTATAGGCTTGCTAGCGACATTTAACACAAAGTAGCATGCATACATAGAAGTAAAACGAAGTATTAAGCTTTAAAGTAATGGGACAATGATGGAAATGATCAAACTGCTTGCCTTGTTGCTGGTGGTCACTTTGTTGCGGAGGGTCACTCTCGGGATCACCACAAATGTCGGCTTCAACGAAAAGCGAGAAAGAACCGATAAGAACGATTTAAACACAACAAAGACAGCACAACAAACGAACTCCAACTTCTCTGAATTTTCTACAGTAGCAAGGGGATGATTTTTAGGGAATATTGCAACAAGAACCAATTGATTTGGATTCTCAATGCAAAAGTTATGAGCAAAACAATTCTGCTCAGCCCCTAAAATACCAAACTGCACTATTCACTAATTTAATTATGAGGCAACTTTTTCTAGAAAAGCAGCGAAGCTGAAATTTTTACTGTAAAACCAGCACCTCATGAGATGAATAACACAATTGAGTTCATCTCATTTGGAGCTATATTGCACTCTCTACAAATTTTCAAAAACAAGAACTTGAACAAAATTATAATGCACAAGTCCTCATTTTCCTAGTAGCAACATGCTCAAAACTAATTTTCACAGTGAGTTCACTAAGAGAGGAAACCAACAAAGTTGGTCTCACCCAAAAATAGTCTATAGAGCATTAGTTATGTATTTTACAAGTTAAGCATTGATTTAAGTGCACATTTTAAAGTTGGTTTTAAAATCTAATGGCAAACTGTGCTCTGGAGCTGAACTCAACTTACAATCATTTTTGGATTAAAGTCAAGTTCAAAACAGAGCCAACACAATTTGAATGACCTCATTTGGAATTAAAATGAAAGAGATATGAAATTCTAAAGTCTATACCTTATTTCAGCTTAACTAAGACCTCACCGAATTTCTAAACTCACAAGGGTATGGGAGGACGTGAGCCACAGATCTCAGATCCAACGGCTCAAGATCTCCCAGGAGAACATCACACACGCGCACGTGAAGGTCCAGAGGTCCTGGACCTCTTAGCAACTCACATGCGCGAGGTGAGGGGAGGTCGTGGTCCGAGATGGGAAATCCAACTGACCACAACACAGAAGGAGGTCCCGAACGGACCAGATCTAAAGGGAGGTCCTTAACGGCTGGGATCTTCCAAAGGAAGATCTAAACTACCAAGATCTCCCTGAGGAAAATCTACATCGTCAAGACCTCACAGGGAGGTCCCGGACGGTCCAGATGTTCCAAGGAGGTCCTCGATGGTTCGGATCGTCTCGAGGGAGGACCTTGACGGTCAAGATCTACCCGGGAGGTCATGAACTACCGAGATAACCTAGGGAGGTCTAAGGGAGGTCCTAACGCCACGACCTCCGTGGAGGTCTCGACGGCCACGATTGCGCGAGGAGGTCTTGGGCGCTCCGCATCTCCTGAGGAGGTCTCGACGCCCCACACCCAACGCCACGAGCTTTGGACATGAGATAAATGCGCCATGACCACGAGGAGGTCCGCGCGAGGGGTTTTAATGCGCAAATGGGACAGGTTAATGGCGGTTAAGACACCAATGATTGCGATGATTGGGCATTTAAAACGGTGAATTTATGTCCTAAAACGACAATGACACGCCGGACGTCCGAGCAAAATTCGAAGCGTGAAGAAGTGATCCTCGCCGGCGATGTAGAGCTCGCCGGTGAGGTCCATAATACCACCGAGTGCACAATAACGTTGCGCACCAGTGGACCTCCTCTCGACGGCGACGACGGCTTTGAACGCCAAGCGAGCCGAGAGGGCAAAGATGACCAACACGGCCAAACACGAAAATGCAAAAAGCTCCCGCAACATTCAAGCTTGTGCAAGAAAAGCTCCATAAAATCATTCATAAGGGTGCCAAGAACTAAAGGACTAACAGGAGGTACCGGAGGTCCTAAGGTGCCGGGAGGTCGAGGAAGGGAGGACCGGAGTTGGGGAAGACAAGTGAAGCTTCACCGCCCAAGACACTGCTCAGCTCCACTTTGTCCTCCTCTCAAAAGTGCCCAAACAACTAAGTCAGGATAACTTCCAAGAGGTGTTGAGAGCAAAAGCGAACAAGGGTTTGAAAAGGAAGCCATCGGATCTTCTTGTGCCACCGAGGAGCTCAAGGACTCAACAATGGCAGCCACCACGGGAGAGGAGTGAGTGAGGAGGAGCTCACCACGCACAAGTGCAAGACCGAGATCAATTGTGTGTAAAGGAAGCCAACGGGGAGCTCGAGTGGACACTTATAGCCTGAGTGAAGGTTTTGAACTGGGGCTAAGCTCCATGGTGAGCTTAGCCCACGGGTTGGTCCATGGGGTGGCAAGGACATGAGGCTGACAAGGGGGCAGGCTCGAGCTTGACCTGAGAGGCTAAAAGTCGACTGCATTAAATCTTGGTCGACAAAGAGTCATGAAAAGGTACCTCATCTGCGCAGACACGCAATAAATGCATTCGCCGAGCTTGCCCGCGCCCAAGGAAGGAGAAGAACAGGAGGTCCTTATGACCGTTGGATAAGACACGGGAGGTCCTAACCATCGGATCTCATTTTGAACCAAGATGTTTTAAGTGGTGGGAGGAGGTCCCACCACACGATCAAGGGGGGAGGTCGTGGCCCTCCGATTTCATGTCGCAAAAACGCACGTGAGGAAAAGGGACAGAGGTCCAAAGCGTTGGATCTCCATCCAACAGTCGCGACCTCCAGTGAGGACTTAACGCACGCGATCAAAAGACATGAGGGGAGGTCATGGCCTTTGGATTTAAATCAAGGGCACACAATGACCGGGAGGTCTCGATATGATGCTAACAGTGCAGGGAGGTCAGACCGTTAGATTTAGATCTAAGGGTTCGATCAAAAGAGGTGGAGGTCCCGAGCTTGCAACGCACAAGGGAGGTCATGGCCTTTAGATTTAGATCTAAGGGCTACGATCTCACGTCTTGTTGGGAGGTCTGCGCATGAGACAAAAAGGAGGTCGTGGACCTGAGATTTTAATCTAACGGTGCACAACAAAAGATGGGGGAGGTTGTGAGTGCTTGATAACACGGGAGGTCGTGAGTGTTGGATTTGATCCAAAGGCTCGACCTAGGTTAGGTGGGAGGTTTGTTTAGTTTAGGTTGAGAGGAGGAGGTCGTGGCCATGGATCTTGGATCCAAGGGCTATGACCTCACGTGAGGGGATGACCCGATCGAGTATGTTGAGGAGGAGGTCGCGGTGTTGGATTTGATCCAAGGGCTCGACCTAGGTTAGGTGGGAGGTTTGTTTAGTTTTGGTTGAGAGGAGGAGGTCGGGCCATGGATCTTGGATCCAAGGGCTATGACCTCACGTGAAATGGGATGACCGACCGAGTATGTTGAGGAGGAGGTCGTGTTGTTGGATTTGATCCAACGGCCACGACCTCAACAAGGGGGATGACCTCACTGCGATGGTTTAACAAATGAGGAGGTCTTTGAGGTTTAACACAGGGGAGGTCATGACCGTGGATCTTTGATCCAACCAATGACCTCATGAGGTGGGGAGGTCCTCGCGGTGTTGATCATGAGGAGGTCGTGGCTGTTGGATGTAAATCCAACAGTGCATGACCGATCAAGGTGGAGATGAGGTCTCACGAGGTGCAGACATGGTTGGGCGGACCAACTTTGAATATGGCTAGCCCAAGGAACAAGGTAGGCTTTTAAATTTAGTTTTTAACAAATTTGAAACTTACCGAATTATTTGAGATAGCAAATGAACTCCAAATTTAATGAAATTTTAACTGGAGCTTGCTGACAATGAGATCAACCTTGCATAAAATTTCCAGAGGTTATTATGCGATGCATTTTTCTCAGGAAATTCACGAAGGTTGTTTAAAGGATTGTTTTACCTCCAAAATTTATCAAACTAGTTTTACAACTTGTGATATTTTTCAGAGGGGTCCCATATCAGTTTTGGGACCAAGGAAAATATATTCCAAATGTTTGACACAAGATTTAAGATAATTGGAGAATGAGTTTGATTTTTTTGGTCAACAAGAGCTTTGTGTTTTTGAATTACACAACTCTTGGACAATAATTACATAAGATTTTAGGGTTTTTCAAGATGTGAGAAAAAGTTTTAATTTCTACACATATAATTATGCTTGATTAACCCTAATTACACAGTTGGGATGTTACAGGGGACAAGGGTCTCCCATGCTCAGGTGCTCCAAGCGCATGCACGAGCGCTGGGAAGAAGAAGATGACCAGCTCAGGGCCCCACCAATCGAGGAACAAGCAAAGGTGGCTGAGACAGTTTGGGGTGAGTGGGTTGAACCAAACCCTAAGGCACGGACCCAAACTAACCAACGGTAGGATCTGAAATGAAAGGCCACGATTGAAAGAAATCTTGGCGGTCCGATTAAGAATGAATGGCTGAGATTGATTGGGCCATCCGGAGGTCCAAACGACACAAGAAATCGGGATCTTCCAAAGGAGATCTAACGGTCCAAACACACGCACCACTTTGATCGAGCCCGAGGTGCAATTAGTGGGTTGGCCGACCAAGTCTCGCTGGCCGGTTTGAACCAAGAGACCGAAGCGAAGGGTACGACCGGAAGAGTTAGATCAAGATCCAACGGTCCACAAGCGTTGGTCCGAACGGCCCAATCAACATGAGCGGTACGATTTAACTCCAACGGCTCGAAAACCACACGCGTTTGAACGGGGCTGGGACAGGGTGCACGCGATCCAACCAAGTCCAAAGGGTTCGAGCCGTGCTTTGTGTGCACCCAAGGAACAATGAAAATAGGTTAGGATTAGATTAGAACAGAGAGGTTTGAGAATTTTTAAATGGAGTTCCTCAACTCCAAAAATTCTAAAATTTGAACTGGAGGGTACTGACTCTAGGACAAAGCTAGGATAAAATTTCCAGAGGTTTTTATGTAGAGCATTTTTCTCCAGAAATTCTACAAGGATTGTTCTAGGGTTTGACCAAGAGTCAAACTGGTTTGACTGGCCTCCAAAAATTATCAAATAATTTCTAAAAATTATGAAATTTTTCAGAGGAGTCACACAAAGATCCCTAGAACCAAGGAAAAATATTTTCAGGGGTTGAACACAAGATTCTCAACAAGAAGGTCATGACTTTGGTCAATTGAGATTTAGGTTTTGAATTTCCACAATTCCTTTACAAGAATTACAGAGAAGTTCAAAACTACAAGATGCAAGAAAAGTTTTAATTTCTAATCATTTTCTTACATTTGAAACACAAACCCACATTTGGGATGTTACAAAACCTCCCCTTACAAAAATCTCGTCCAAGACGTAGATGATCTTCCCTGCTTCAAGTAGCTTCATCCTCGAAATGATTTGATCATCGAACTTTAAGGAATTTGAGGACACGATTCCTTGTTCTTCGCTCACCTCTTCAAGGATGCTAACAGGTGCTCATGATGAGTCAAATCTTCTTGAACATCGAGAGTTTCCAACAGAGCTTCCTCGATTGGAACACGGAGGCACTTCTTCAATTGGGACATATGGAACACATTATGTACCCCCTCAAGTGCAGCAGACAATTCCAACTTATAAGCAACAGCTCCTTTCTTCTTGATGATGCGGTAAGGACCCACATATCGAGGAGCTAACTTGCCCTTGACGCCGAAACGTTGATAGCCCTTCAAAGGAGAGACTTTGAGATAAACAAAGTCACTAGGCTCAAAGCTCAACTCACGATGACGACGATCTGTATAGCTCTTTTGCCTGGACTGAACCGTGCGTAAACGATCACGAATAAGCTGGACTTGACTCTCGGCCTCATTGATTGAGTCTGGACCAAAGAAAGGTCTTCGCGGTCTCGCATCAATTCAACGGTTCTCGACTTCCTCCCGTATAAGGTCTCGAAAGGTGCCATGCCGAGATTGGCTTGAAAGTCGTTGTTGTACGGTAAACTCGGCGAATGGCAAGCAATTCTCCCAATGCTTCCTATAGGATAGAACACAAGCACTGAAGCATGTCTTCCAAAACTTGATTGACCCTTTCTGGCCCGCCATCGCTTTGAGGATGATATGTCGAAATGAAGAAAGACGAAGTTCCCATAGCCTCTTGCAAACTATGCCAAAACCGAGAAGTGAACAGAGAGCCACGATCCGACACAATCGCCTTTGGCACACCATGCAAACTCATAATGCGGGCTATGTAGAGATCCGCCAAAAGACCTACCCAAGGTCATTTTGACAGAAGGAAATAGGCCACTTTAGTCAAACGATCAATGACAACCCAAATGGCATCATTTTTCTTGGTGACTCAAGGCGGATCGGTGATAAAATCCATCCCGATCGAATCCCATTTCCACTTAGGCACTGCAAAGGTCAAGCAGACCGCTAGACGCCGATGCTTCGGCCTTTACACGACAAAGACACGCCGCACTCAAAGAACGAACCGCATCTCACGCTTCATTCGTCCACCAAAATCTCTGCGGAGATCTTGATACATCTTCGTGGCCCCGGATGAATGAACAAAGGAGAATCATGGGCTTCGTGGAGGATCAAATTATGTAATTCCATGTCCTTTGGAACCATTAAGGCGTTGTCCGAACCTCACAACACCAAGTTCATCTTCCGAGAAACACTTGGTTGTTCCGTTTTGACATTTTCCTTGATGCGGTTTACTCCAACGTCCGATTGCCGAGCTGCCTTGATCCGATCCACCAAGGTTGGTTGCACAACCAAGGCAATGAGGAACCCATGCTCAACTACTTCTAAGTTGAGACGCCGAATTCTTCTGAGAAGGGTGGGCCGATGCTCCTTGAGCAACAAGGCATTGCAATGCACCTTTCGACTAAGTGCATCGGCAACAACATTAGCCTTGCCCGGATGATAGTGAATACCCATGTCGTAGTCTTTGATCAATTCCAACCACATTCTTTGCCTGAGGTTCAGATCTGGTTGGGTGAACAAATACTTCAAGCTTTTGTAGTCCGAATACACTTCACAACGGTTACCGATTAGGTAATATCGCCAAATCTTAAGTGCATGAATCACAGCAGCTAGCTCCAAGTCATGGGTAGGATAATTGAGTTCATAAGGTCTCAATTTCCTTGATGCATATGCCACTACCTTGCCTTCTTGCATAAGGACACACCCGAGTCCTCGACGAGAAGCATCGCAGAAGATGTCGAAGCTTTGATGGACATCGGAAAGAACGAGAACGGGAGCTGTGGTCAAACGCTTCTTGAGTTCTTGAAAACTTTCCTCGCAATCAGCGGACCACAAGAACTTCTTGTCCTTCTTGAGCAACTCAGTCATCGGCTTCACGATCTTGGAGAAGTTCTCGATAAAGCGATGATAGTATCCCGCTAAACCGAGAAAACTCCGCACTTCGGTTACCGAACTGGGCTGACTCCAAGAGAGCACATCGCTGACCTTGCTAGGATCCACGGCTATGCCCCCCACTAAAAAAACTTGGCCCAAGAAGGCCATTTCCTTCAACCAGAACGCACACTTGCTGAACTTTGCATACAGCTGGTGCTCACGCAGCTTTCCCAACACAAGTTTCAGGTGCTCGGCGTGTTCTTTATCGTTCTTAGAGTAGATAAGAATATCATCAATGAAGACCACCACAAACTTATGCAAATACTCCATGAACACCGAATTCATGAGATTCATGAACAAGGCAGGAGCATTGGTTGTTTAACGACATGACGGATACTGCATAAACCGTAACGAGTAGAGAAAGCCGTCTTTGGAATATCCTCAGGTCTGATCTGGACTTGATGATATCCCACTCTCAAATCAATCTTGGAGAAAACTCGAGCTCCAGTTAATTGATCGAATAGGTCGTTGATGCGGGGCAAAGGATACTTGTTCTTTACCGTTACTTCATTAAGCGGACGGTAATCGACGCACATGCGCAAAGTATTGTCCTTCTTCTTCACAAAGATTGCTGGATAGCCCCACGGAGATGAGCTAGGGTGGATGAAACCCTTCTCTTGCAGCTCACCAAGTTGCTTCTTCAGCTCCACCAACTCATTCGGTGGCATCCGGTAAGCCCTCTTTGAAATCAGGGTAGTACCGGGCGCCAACTCGATGACAAACTCGAGGTCATGAACTGGTGGCATCCCAGGAAGATCTTTGGGAAAGACATCGATGAAGTCACACACCGCTGGGACTTCACGAATGTCCAGAGCCGGCTTCGCTTCAAGGGCGAAGAGATGCGGTCCTCACAGCTTCGGCGAAAAACGAACCTGCTCACCGGAGGGACTTGTCAAAGAGACGAACTTCTTGGCACAATCAATTTGTCCCAAATGCTGAGACAACCAATCCATGCCAAGAATCACATCCAAGCTCGCTGAATTGAGGAGAATAAGATTTGCCAAAAATCCTACTCCCTCGATCTCAACAGAAACATCCCGACACTCAGATTCAGCTCTCAACTCCGTACTGCGAGAGCAAATGAGCAACGGGACAAGCAAAGGAGCAAAAAGAAGATCACCAACAGCAGAAAAGACTTAGATACAAAAGAATGAGAAGCTCTGAATCAAACAAAACAAGAGGCTGGATGAGAGTTGACAAGAAGCGCACCCAACACGACGCCAGCGCCTCGTGCTTCCTACCGAGATGTGGTTGACGTGGCCGCTTCCCACACCTTGGGTCGCTGGGACAACCTTCTGATCCGGAGGATGTCCACTTCCTTGCCCACGTCCTCTATTAGGACGAGGGGCCGCTCTAGTCTTCTTAGGGCAATTATTCGCATAATGGCCCTTCTGGTTGCAGAAGAAACAAGTGACCCCGGCAACTAGATTGCGGAGGCCACCTTGCTGACTCGCAGGTGCACGTGGTTGAGACATGGCTTGCGAAGGACAAGGTGCAGGTGCTGACGGCCTCGGGGGTGCTGAAGCCTGAGGACGGGGCACCTAAGCTTGCCCAGAACAAGAACGGGGAAAGTTGGCCCTCGACGACTTCTGGGCCTCCCACTTGCACTTGCGGGACTCTCCCAGCGCTCTTACCTTGTGCTCGGCGATGATGGCCTTGTCGACCAAGGTCTTGAAATCAGGGAAGTCAACGATTGATAGCTTGTCTTGCAGCTCCTTGGACAAACCATCCATGAACTTCTCCTGCTTGGCTTCATCAGTAGCAACCTCTTCTGGAGCATAACGAGCTAAGTGGTTAAACTCGTATAAATACTCCGCCACTGATCTGTGCCCTTGCTTGAGCAAAAGGAACTCCTTCTTCTTCTTCAGCTCCAACTAGTATCACATCTTACACTTTTATTCCCACAAATTTTAGTTGAATTAACCTCTCATTATCTACCTTATTTACTACTAACAACTTTTGTCATCCGTAAGTCGCTACTTGCTATCCAGATTTGAAACCAGCTCCAAAGCTTCTATTCTTCACCAAAAGGCAGCCAACACTTCAATTTTATAACTCTCATTGGTTTCCCCAAAACCTAAATTAAACGATAACAACTATCTTTTGAAAGAAGGAGAGGAAAACAACTTTTAAACTCAATCAAGAGTAAGATGAGATGAGCAATCTAAGATAGGTAAGGAGTAAAATTTGAGAACTGACTTAAGCTTTCATAAACCATTTGATATTTTGAAATTAAGTTTTTCAAGACATCCTAAAGATGACCAAGCTAGGGTTTCTACGGCCAAGACGCTTGATACTAAACTTTAGGAGACCTCGGTATTTAGCTTGTAATGCTTAGTCTTCCAATTGACCCTAGCATCACAAACAAAATATCCCGTGCCTCGGGAAAATGTGTACCTCCCAGAATTGCCGTACACACACCCTTTTACAAAATCATGCATCAATTCCATACAAGCACAGAACCGAAGCAAGAACTTACTTACACAAAAGACATACATAATAGAGTTATTATAACAAGGGGCCAACCGGCCAAAAAAGCTAAAAACTTAAATAACAGCGAAAGCAACATGCCATAAGATGGCAATAAACAAAAGCCAACCGGTTTGCCATTACCCCACAAGGCAAACTGACTGGGCCGCCAACCTAGTCGTCGAAGTCGAAGTCCGTCTCACGATAGTCAATCCCTTGGGGATCAACTTCCTCTGCAACGATTTAAGCAATGCAAATGAGTACAAAAATGTACTCGCAAGACTTACGTGTAGTGTAACAGCCTATACATAGCTACATGCAAGCTTGAACAAAGGAGAAGGCTCTAGGCTCATTTTCAGCATAAAGCAAGTTTCATTTGCAATAATGTAATACATTTAAAGCAATTTGACAATCTATTTTTAATGTTCAAATAACAACGAGATAAATAATAATAACAACAAGACAACCTGGAAGTGACTAACCCAATAGCCACCACAACAATAGCACGAATTACCCATTCGCATTCACCCACAACAAGTTTTAATTAAAAGGTTATAGTCTAGTTCTTGCATGACTTTACCAAGCATGTCCATAACCTAGGACGAGGCTATTCGAATAGTTTGAACCCTGCAGGTGTGTACCAATGTACTGTGAGACCCCTAAATTATTGGAATTGTGCCGAATTATAAATTATACTGGTAGCATAATTCTTAATTAAGGAACAGTGTAATGCCCTTAATAAAAATCATACTAGAAGCATATTCATAATAAGTAACAATCCAACATTTAGGTTCCCGAATATATGTCATGCAATAGTTCCCAGGATCAGTGACTATTGCGCATATATCCTTAATCAACATTGCATCAATCACATACAAGTCATACATTCACATAATTATACATCAGTAATTACATCATAATTCGGTAGCTACAGTACCAGGTTGCTACAGTAACAGAAATATGAACAAATGACCTTGGGTCATTAACAAAAAGATCAACAGCGGAAACGAAAACATAAAATCAAAACCACCAATGGCCCCATCATCCCGCAGGCTATTGCGTGGAGAATAAAACTAGCACTACTCGTTAGCGTCACCCAGATCGGCGCTAACGGGCATCTCATACAGATATCCGTCCTCACCTGCAACAAGGTGTCATAAAACCCTGAGTACGTAAGGTACTCAAAGAAGTCTTACACAAACTAATAAAAGAAAGTGTTTGTGAGAACCTATACAATGGAATAGAATTTTAAATGCATAAGGTTATCAATGTAAGGTTTAAATGGTTCATTGTTGCATAAAGCGATACATCTTAGCCTACAATTGCTATGTTTTGATAAAGCAATTTTAATAAATTGATTTGGACTAAAACAAAGGAATAAGTGTAATCATAAACATAAACAAAGAATAAGAATAAATAACATCTCACAATTAATTGTTCCTACAATCATCGATCAAATACGCTCCCAAACCAAACTTAGAGTAAAATCTATACAGTGACATCAATTCAAGTTATCTCAGAATCGTGGACACGGCTATTCTAATAGTTTTAACCCTCAGTAGGGTGTACATCTTTACCCACATGACTTAGTTAGCCCGTAAGCCTCCTAATAATAACACACTACCTTTGGTGTGTCGGTGTGTAAACTAAGATTTGGTATTTTTCAACAAGTTAACATTATTGAGTTGATGACCCATGTGAGACCGATCCCGCTTAAACAAGACCGATAGCATATATTCAACCGAGGCTCACATGTTGTATCGGAATGCCGATCCAAATAATTAAATGCTAACTCGTGCTCACTACACATATTAGATCGCAATCGGGCCTCAAGGAACGTATATGCGATGTAACACATCTACGCCTTACCCATCTAAGAACATCTCGATATCAATATAAGTTCCACATGGCATACGACACGCCCAAGACTTAAGCATCTATGCCATGTGAAATCAATACACATGTCCTTACTTCCAAAGATCCAACTCAATAAGATTAGCCCTTTACTTAACCAAACAAATACCATACACATCGTGGTGGAAGCACGCTGGGACTTGAATCAAATAGTCGAGTTCAGTCCTTAATCAACCCGCATAAGACATCCACATTTCCCAAATCTCGCACAAGGCACCATCACTAGCATCCACTTGTCCAGATTTGAATTAATGGATAACAGTGATTTAGAAGCATTTCCAAATCAAATAAACCGAACAAGAATCAATTATAAATACAAATCAATTGTTGTTCCTAAGTCCGACAAGCTAAGCTTGTCAAACTCTAACGCTCTATGGACTGCATGGCTACAAAAGTTAAAACTAATTATTATAACATCACAAACTACCTTAGGTTGAGTGTATGATTGAATTAAGGATAAGCCACAATTTCAGGTATAACTAACTAGAAACAGGCATAAATAGATTTTAGAAATTTGTATGCACAAAAGGTCACCAGTATTTTAGAATTCTACAGCTCAAAAGATTAGGTTCAACATGGTGCGTAGAGGAAGCTTGCCTTGATAGTAGTATATAACCTCTTGCTCAAAGTTCTTGAGGTTCAACAAAAGATTCAACTAACTCGTAAGAACCGTAATCTAAAAGAAGATAAAAGAATTTCAATAAACACAGGAGAAACAGAGAACATGATGCAAAAAGAATGCATGATTAATTGATAATGCATAGGTAATAGTATGCTTAGGTTATAGCTAATTTATTAAGAATAATAACCCATCTACTACATAACGACAAAGAGCTACCCTGATTTTTAGATTTAGATATATAGCTACGATGACGTTTTATGTACTAAAACAGATGCTTGTAATTAATTCAACTATTTAGCTTAGTTGCATACAAATGGGATACTTGATGCTAGTTAAGTATACAAAAGTCGCTATAATCTAAGGGTATTTAATATTTATAAAGAGCAGTTTTAAGGATTTAGCTTTTTGTTATTATTGTTGTCGGTTTGGTCGATAATAATTAATAAGGAAATTTTATCATTTAGGCAGCGTGAACCTATACATCCATTTATTATCTATTATTAGTAATGTAAGATATCGCTCAATTCATTGATGTGGTCGGTTTGACCAATAACCCAAACAAGAATAGTACTTTATTCCTTCTCGTTAACTTGGGAGCTACACAATCAAGGACTTAAATAAAGGTTAAAGTTGACAGGACGTAATAAATACCATAACCCTCTCATGCTGATCTAACATGGTCAACTATAGAAGATAAGGCAAAATGGACTTTTTGTCTGCTGAGTTGACAATAGCTTAAAGAAAATGTTTATACTAAAAGAGGCTCTAGTAATCATATTAACCACAATGGAGGTCTAATGTTACTAGGTTTCTTTTAGGATCTAACAATTTAAGATATCGGTATGAAAATCTAAAGTTTTTGAAAACGATATGAAAGACCTAAAAGTTATAAAAATAAATTTTCGCTAAAAGAAGTTTGAAATATCATATAAACTAGTGAGTGCTACATAAGGATAACTAAAGTCCTTAGAGAGCTTAAGCTAACAGAGATAAAGGGTAACTCACCACTAGGGTTTAGAGGGAAAGTCAAGGTTTTGGTCAAACAAGGAAAAATCCAAAGAACCTTTTTCCTTGTGTCATCCAAAAGAATAGGATGAACTTAGCTCTAAAGATTATTAGATATATTCTTGCTAAGAAGAAGATAGAACCTAACTCACCTAAGTGAGGTTTTCCCAGATGAAGCTTCACATCTCAAGTTGACAGGAGCAAGTTTCTAAGTTCAACCTACAAGAAATGACCAAAACCACCTTAGTATAAGATGTAGGTATGCTTGTAGTTGAACAAAGATGGAAGAACAAGGGTGCTTCACTGTGAAGGAGAGAAAGAAAATGAGCTCCTCCCTTGGTCAACAATGTCAACTCCCGAGACTAAGGGTTATATAGTGTATGGAATGTGTAGAGCAATTGAGAATTCTCTAGAATCCAATAGGTGGCACTAAAGGACAGAGATTTGGAGAAAATATCCTCCAAAGGACTATTCATCACTACCATTTCGATCACCACAGAGTTTAAGGTGGAAAAACTAAAGAGAAAACAAAAATCTATCACTTACATGTGGGCCCCAAAGCCATGCAATGCACACAAAGACATGAATGAATCAAAACTGTCATCACCGAAAGTGGCCCTAGGGTCTGTTCATGCCATGCAATACACACAAGAATGCACCGCACGCAAAGGAGCAAAGTCGGCCATCGACGCAGGGCCCAGAGTATACATAAAGACGCAGCGACGCGACGAAGCGAAAGTGAAGCCATCACGACATGCGGGCTCAAGGAGAATTGCGCCATGCAACAAGACGCGAGATGCTCCACGCCGCCACCGTCCGATTGGGATTGAGTGGTGGCGGCGAAGGTTAAAACACGTTGAACCCAGATCGTGAAATGTGAGCCACACGATCTCACATGGACGACCACGATCGCGAGGTCCAAAGTGGTCCGGGTCTCACTTCACGCGAGCCGTTTGATTCAAAGCCAACGCACACACGATTTGGCGCCAGCCGGGTCCGACAAATTTAATCAACCGTGAGCCGCTCGATCGCGAACCAACGCCCAAGATGAAGTGCCCGCGAGAACGCCGCCTTAAGGACTCCATCGCCGCTAAAGCGCGAATCAACGGCCCAGATCGAGGCGCCCGGTGGTCCGGCGCACAATGGATCTGAAGCGTTCAAGCACATCCAACGATGGAAATCAAGGGGGTGAGGGTCCGGCGCACATTGATCCGGGCCGCCGCTAACAATTCAACGCCCAGATGGGCTAGGGTTTAGAACGCCATGAGTGGAATAGACCGAGCGGGACTCGCGACTTGGTTGGGTCGCACAAGATTCGACTCGAGTTCGACTTATTGGTTTGACCAGATTTGTTTCAAAATTTCAAACACTTTGATCGGATGTTTAAAATAGCAAATAAATTTATAAAATTACGAAACTTTGCGTAAAGGCTACCGATGATATATTCCTAAATAAAATTTTGAAACCACTGCTTTTCTTTATAAATACATAATTAATTCATTAATCCAATGAAGGTTTATTTAAAGACAATTGTTCTTCCGAAAATCAAAATAATTTCTAAAATTTCAACAAAAATTATTTTTGGCCATAATAACTTATCTCGTTTTCAATTAAAATATTTCCTACCATAATACCAACATTGGATGGTATTTCCTTTTGAAATTTTTGGTCAAGTTGAAATTGGTAATTGAAATTGAGAAAATAGTTTGTAACATATTGCCTAAATTGCCAAAATGAATAAGAATGACATGAATAAAGATTTATTATTACAGACATTAAAAGTCGAAATATAAACCTACTTCTTAAGAAAATCTCGTCCCGAGATTTCTTTTAATCTTGGTTGGACAAAGACGGTTGAAATGATATTCTTAGAAACATAACATCGCTTGTCTTTATTTCTTTCAAAGATAGAAAGGAAATTTCACATAACAACATAGTGTCATTATTACAACTTATGTTACATTGCTTTGTTTAACCTTGCCTTCATGATTCAAAGGCAAGTATTAAACAAAATAGGTGGGGGTGCTCGATCTTCATCGATCCTCGGCCCCATGTGGCTTCATCTTCGTAATGATTAGCCCATCGAACTTTTAAGAACTTGACAAGGCGATTTCTTGTCCCACGCTCCATTTCGCCGAGGACACGACCGGTTGTTCTTGATATGAAAGATCCGGTTGTAGATCAAGATTCTCATAAGTAGTGGCCTCGTGAGGAACACGAAGGCACTTCTTTAATTGAGAAACATGAAAGGTATCATGAACGCCGATAACGATCGAAGTTCCAATTGATATGCCACGGCTCCTCGCTTTTGGCGATGATTCGAAAGGTCCGATATAACGAGGTGCTAGCTTCCCTTTCACTTGAAAGCGTGAGTACCTTTCATCGGCATACACTTTAAGATAGACGTAATCATCTATTTCAAAACTTAGCTCACGACGCCGATGATCTAAGATAGCTCTTCCGACGAGATCGAAAGCGCTTTTCAAACGGTCTCTAATCGCATTTAACTTGCTCTTCGCTTCCAAAACCAAGTCTGGCCAAAGAATGGTCTTTCACCAGATTCTCGACTAATTCAATGGAGTCCTACAAGTTTTCCATACAAGGCTTCAAAAGGTGACATTTGAATACTTGCTTGGTAGCTATTATTGTAGGAAAACTCCACATACGGCAAAGATTTCTCCCAATTCTTGCCATATGCTAAAACACAGCTCTCGTAAGATCTTCCATTATTTGATTCACCCTTTCGCTTTGACCACCGGTCCGAGGATGATAAGCAAGGTCAAGGATAATTCAGCCCCATTGCTTGATGAAGACAATTCCAAAATGGGAAGTGAATTGAGATCCACTATCAAACAATGATTTTAGGAACACCGTGGAGACAAACAATTCTAGCAATATATAACTCCGCCAACCGCTTGCCATTGAAATTGGTTCTAACAGGAGGAAATGAGCCACTTTCGTTAATCGATCAATTATGACCCATATGGCATCAAACCATTCTGGATCTGGGAAGTCCGTAACAAAATCCATACCGATTTCTTCCCATTTCCATTGTGGAATAGGTAAAGGTTGAAGGGTACCAGCAGGTTTTAAGTGCTCGCTTTTAACGCTTA